>OX579640.1:17226460-17826460 GCA_951230915.1 Antitrichia curtipendula | reverse complement strand
AAGTTGGGCGTGACCGCCTGCCTGCGTTATTTTGTAGGTGTTCAACTCTTGGGCAATGAAGCAAGATATCCATACAATGCAAAAGTTTTCAAAAGGGCTCCCATGCTCAACGTGCCGGGAAACCAACTGAAGCAGTTGACTGCTGATTTCCTGCTGGCAGCTACAGTTAAGTTGGGCAAGGAGTTTTCATCTTGGTCAGGTTGTTGTCTACAGTGCAGCGGGGATCGATAAGATGCTGCATTGCCCAAGAACAAGAGGGGTGCAGAAGGGCCAGAATTCTCTAGCAGTGGTTCGACATCAATAATCTTTTCAGGTTCCTTGATTTCTGTGTCTTGTATCACTCATGCACTTTGCTCAACTGTGGACAGTGGGAGACTATTTCTACCTTTCATTTGGTTGACTTCACAAGGTGTTGTCCTCATTGCAAGGTCCGAATTCTGAAAGCCTTTCATCATTTGTGGAATGCATTATGACCATTCGCAATGGAACACATTTTGGCAGCGATAGAACCACACGCGGTACGTAACCGTTTCAGATTCCCAGCAGCTGTGAGAGTCGATTTCAAACACCGGCTGCCCGTGTCTGTGTTTGCAGTGTACCTTGGCTTCTAATCGTCCTCTCCATTTATCGATGGAAGTCCTGTTATCTCTTTTTTATTTTTGTCAATCAGTATCCTGCGACTGCAAGGTGTTAAACCGACGTCAGTTTCCGTCATTCAAGCAGAGCCTTCATGTTCATAATGTGTATCAAAGTCACAGCCACGGTTA
Source organism: Antitrichia curtipendula (assembly GCA_951230915.1). NCBI lineage: Eukaryota > Viridiplantae > Streptophyta > Bryopsida > Hypnales > Leucodontaceae > Antitrichia > Antitrichia curtipendula. Next base: position 17,825,693 of record OX579640.1, on the reverse strand, counting down.
AATAGCCTCCACCACAGATATGAACACGGTTTTATGCCCGTCCTTTCAGGGTTAATTAAGTCTGAGTGGATTGAAACGGAAGTTTGGGGAATGTTTGTGAAATGGTTTTTGTGGTGGTTTCAGTGTATATACATTGCCTATGAAAGTCAAAATCAAAATCAGTTTCTGTGGTAATATAAACATGCACTCAATGTTTTCTAATAACATTGCCTTGAAGGACGAATGAGCCTCTAAATGCACTCACATACATTTACATTTACAAGCAACTCTCTAACACCCAAATTTATCCTTGATTCTTTGCACTTTTTGTTTCTTCACTCGAAGAACATATGATTTTCCTCAATTTCAAAGTTCTCATGAACAAGGGTCGCTTTTCAAAGATTCAATCAATATTTTGGATGAGTGAGTTGTTATATGGACAAAATAGCAATATGAAGTTTGTTAGTCATCCTCCAAAGTATGCACTTCAAAGTGTGTCAAAGTGTGTCAAGTTGGTATGATAGATTGGTAATTGTGGAAATCACCCCTTTGAAGAGTATGGAAATCATTGGTTTAAAGATATGCAAAAGCACTCATTAGTGGCCTTCTATAGAAGACCACTTTTCAAGGTTTCAAGGTTACATGTTGTGAAAAGTGGTCTTCTATAAGGTAAACCAGCCTATGACAGGCCAACTGTCTAATGAAGACATCTACATAACCCCCCCCCATTACAGTCCATTTCAAATTTTTGCTTCTACAATTTAATTAGGTTGGTTAGTGGTCCACATTAGTGCATTAGGGGATTGTAATAGAATTAGTAATGACTGTCATAGGACATTTACACATTGTGAGTGTAAACTCATCATAAAGAGTTTTTTTTTTATTCCTTTGTGTGATGGCCACATTAAAAATTCTTGTGGTTGTGTTAGGAAATCTGAAGACTGCATTAGGTGGTAAGATGACCATCATGAAGACATATTTTATTGACTTCAGATAGTCTACAGACTGTTTTGGAAAAATACTTAAAAAATTCATAACAAATTCCTACTTTGTCCAAAAACTAAAATTTTAATTGCTTCTTTCATTTCTCAAAGTTGTCTTTGCTTGATAAAAATCTGATTTTATTTTGCTAATGGCAACATACCAAATCAGTCATTCTGCCTGTCATAGGCTGGTTTACCTTAGTGGTCTTCTATAGTTAAGTTACATTTCAAGGTTAAGTTTTTTGCACTCACAATTGCCACTTCTAACATTCCATTTCCATTGTGTTAGAATTCTGCAGCCCTTGATTTTGTGTGCACATCCCTAATCATGTGAAATTGATCAGCCAAAAACAGTTGTCTCTACTTAGAGGTGTAACAACAGCTAAAACACCCTTAACTTTGGTGCAGTTTAAACATATAAACAAAATTGACAAGTTGATTGTACAATACAATAGAGTACATTGAATGACTGATATGCACTAGAAAATGCTCGAGTCAGGAGACTCAAGAGCATTATGGAACATAATGCCAAGTCATACTAGTTCATCATAGACATCCATATGTATACTTCTCACAAATCTAAGGGTGTAGAAAGAGGGACGGCGTTATGAGTTATAACGCTTTTGACTATCCAATGGAATGTTGACAAACAAAAACCGGATTCGGCATTATGACAAAAATAATGCGTCCGCACTGACACCGTGCTAACTGCCAAAGTCTTCGGTTTGGCATTTCTCATAGTGCAATGCCCAATTCAAAAAACCATTCCAAGTTGCTTCTGAAATCAATGGACTAGATAAATCTCAATCCTGATCAAGAGCCGGGAAATCTGATGTGTACTTTTTGGTTCATCAAAGGGCTTCGAAGGGTTTATAATCCTCTTCTGACAGCCAAATGAATGATCCAGAGACACAACTAGCTACCTTGTCATACAAAAAAAACCCGGATTGCTACTCTTCAATGCCGAAGACATTGTTGAGGAGGTAACTGATGCCATAAGCCGCAGCAGCTGCCACGCCCCCGTTGAACACCACAACAGCCATGGAGAGCAGCATCCTCTGTCCTGAAATGCGAGCTTTGGCAGCACCGAGAAGCGCCAGGGCGAGGATCGTAACGATGCAGGCTCCCAGGAACTTCAAGTCCTTGTTGTCGGTGATCGGCTTGAGAATCAAGTAGGTCAGGATCGGGGTACACCCGAAGGCCAGGAAGGAAACGAATGTAACACAACCGTTCTTGAAGGGGCTGTCCGCTGGGTCAGGTGGGAGGACACCTTGTGTCATTGTCAGTTTCTGATCGGCCATGATGTCCTTGTATTTCGAGAGGATTTCCACAACCTGCAAGTCAGTCCAATCAACGATGAAATGCAGTCTTAAGCACGAAAGACTCGAGAATATTACACCTGTAAGATATTCTTAGCAAAATCAAACATGTCGTTTACAGACAAGGTGTAGTATTGGTACGAGATTGAGTTGGTCAGCGATCGTTGTGATACTCAAATACAACGTGTAAATTGCAAAGATGTAGGGTACTTCATGAATGCATATTAAATGGACGGTTTCAAAAGAAGAACCTAAAACTGGTGTGAACGAAAATGGTTCGGACACAAACCTTGTCAGCATCGTCCTTATCCATCCCTTGTTCTTGATAAGCAGATACCAGCTCCATCATTTCGCCATGAATATCATTTTCGACTTCCCAATCTGCAATGAGCTGCTGGTTTTCCGAAAATTCCTTCTCAGCTGTACTTGATAGATAGTCTCCGTAGCCCATAGAAATGCCATCAGCAATGAGATTTGCAAAGCCCAGAACCAATACAGCACCTGTGCATATCCACAGTTCCGTGTAAGCAGTCTTCATATGTTAATCTAAAAAAATTAAACTAGCATTGAGATTAATTGTGGACATGTAACGAATGGCTCTCATCTTCAGATCAAACTAGTCACAGTCACAGTCAATCACAGTTTATGCAACTGAAATAAGTATCACAAATCAGAACAGTCTCGATTCTGGGTTGGGACATTTAGTAATTTAGGGAACCTCTTTGTGCTTCAAAACGCAAAGGTCAATGAGACAAGTCTTAATTATAAGTTCAAATTGAGTTCCAAAGAAAAGGGTGAAAAAGAGATTCAAAAGTCTTGACCCATGTACAAATGCAAGAACACATTGTCAAGTCTTATTTCCAAGGCAACTGTGACTCTCTTGTTTGAGTAGTTAGAAGAAAAATACAACCCTTTTCGGATAACTATGACATCTCGTAAGCCTTTCAAGTGTCCTAATCCTTCAAGGTTCTCTATTCCATTTTGAGCACCCAAAAATACAAATCTGGACATTCACAATTCAAATAAGCCACTCGGCATTCCGTTTCACAACCACCCGAAGATTATGTAGTTCAATTTACACAATAATAAGTACAACAAAGATCTAAACGTTAAAGATTCAATACATCGACTAGGCATAACGCCCCATTCGATCATTTGGATTGCCATCGACCAATTACAGTTTACATTAACACACATTCCAAGTCAAATCCACTTTCAAATCCACAGCAAAAAAAATCCACAAATAGCCACAAGTCACAACAGCAGGTAGAGCAAGTGCACAAATCATTTGAATACCGGATACTACAAATCTGGTTATTCAAAATTCACTAAAACAACTTAGTATAACATCCGAGGGGCCCATATTCCAAATCAAATTCCGAGTTTCCAATGTGCTGCAATCTCTTCGCGTAGACCCAGTTCACGAAAAAAGATAGGGAGAAATTGCAAAGCAGTAAATTACAGTGAATTTTGCCCACACGTAGCCACAATTTACCAAAGAAAGTAAAGAAAGTGCAAAGCAATAAACTACATCAAAAATTTCCCGCAAGCAACCACAATTCACCAAAACAACAAGAGAGAATGTAAAAGCCAAATACTCCATCAAATGCGAACCCAGAATGCACCAAGAAAAGGGTGGAGAGGAAGTGCAAGCCATATACTACATCAAATCTTCCCCACAGGAAGCCACAATTCTCCAAAAAAGGATAAAGAAAAGTGCAGAGAAACAAACTACACCGAATTTGACCCACAAGCAACCACAATTCACCAACAAAAAAAGAAGAGAGAAAGCACAAGCCAAATATTCCATCAAATGCGAACCCACAATGCTTCAAACGAAGAGTGGAATAAGTGCCTTACCTGCAGGTAAATCTCCCCCTGAAACCGACGCCACCAGAGCAAAGCTGGTGACAATGGCATCCAAACCCCCATAAACAATACTCTTCACGTAATCTCCGCCCCACCCGCCTTCCTGCGGCCTCTCCTTCCCCACCACGCGCCTTCGCCCAGAACCGTTTCCCCCAGACTCCACATCGCGGGAGGAGCCATCTTCCCCCACCAGTGGCTGCTGCAGCTCGGGCTGCTTGGGTTTCACTGTGAACGAAGATAAGCGGCGCTGAAACTTGCCGCCCTCATGGCGCCAGCTCTTCCCGCGGTCCATCAATGACCTAATCCAAACAACGAGGCGAACTTTGCCTCAGTCGCACCTGAATCTGGAACTGCAAATGGTTGTGGGATTGCAGCTTGTCGTGGAGTTGCAGCTTGTTGGTGATGATTGGAGATCACGGATGGGAGGACAGAACTGTACTGTAGAAGACTGGAGCGGTGTTTGCCTGTTGTTTGTTTCCTGAGAGGAAATGGGCTTTTGTGGGGGTGCCACTTGCCTTGATGGGTGGGAGGTCACGTGGCGGATGCGGAGAAGTCGGGGCGTGTGTTGCTGACGTGGGGAGGTGACGATCGTCCTTTCTCCCTGGCTTGGGGGGCGGAGCCACGGAGTGTGTTTGTTTCATTTTTTTTGTACCGTTGGTGGAAGCAGCGTCCGGGAAATATTTTCAAAATTTAGGGCAGAAGCTGGCTGCTCAAAGTATGTCCGGCCAAGTCTTTATTTTGTTCGGTTCTTGCCTTTTTCCATCTAATCAGACCGGTCATTTTTCTTTGGTATTGAATTTAAAGGCCAGCTAATTTTTCTCTCATCTTATACTTGACCCGGCTCATTTTCCTTTTATATGACATATGAATCAGCTGAGTTTCCTTTTACAATTAATTTAAACCGGCTAATATGCAAAATTTCATTTTTACAAAAATATATACATGTGCATGCAAAATCTTTGTCAAAAAAGAAATGTCTTTGGCAGGAGTTGAACTTAGAAACTCCTCAACCAGTTGAGGACCAAAGACTTAGCCTTACTAAAATACAAAGCTCACATTCTTAAGAGAAATAGGGCTTTGTATTTTTGAAGGGCTCCTATCTACAAATGCATTATAACAATCAAAATTGAAAATCACCAACATCAGTGTTACCTTGTGGTGCCTCACCTTCACCTACACCAATAAGATACAATTCTGGTCTTGAATACAAATGTCTAAATTTCCGTGAATTTCTCCACAAAACAATGTCCTCAAGTAAAATTGGATTAGCACTATCACTATCTAGACCTTCTAAAGCAACACGCACAACACTTTCAAGATGTTTGGTTTTCAAATGATTCCTTACCTTACTCTTGATAGAATTCTGAATAGAAAATGCCCTTTCACAAGTAGCAGTGCTAACACATTGAATTCTTGCAATTTCAGCAAGAACAAGTAGATTAGGATACTTAAGTTGAAGTGAAGGGCTCCAAGCTATGTGATTCCATAAGTCACCAAAATCCTTATCCAACCATTCTGTGGTTGCTTGAAGTTTAAAGGCAAAGAATTCCCTCTTTGTCACTGAGGAGTTAATTAGAGCTTCAAATTTTTTCCCTTGAAGCTCTAAATCCTGTCCATAATGCCCACATAATACATCTAACTCCCCCCCCCCCTCCAACTAGCTAATCCTACTTGTCTAATAGGCATGTTAGAAGGGTTCAAGATTTTAAAAGCTCCTATAATTCCATTATCAGCAAAACAACTCTCTAAAGCAACACAAACATTTTGAGCATAAGATTTTTGAAAGGCAATGACAGATTCTAAATCTGCCCCAGTCCTATCCTTGCTCATTTCCACATCATGATACATGGACCCACGAATTTCAGATTGCAATCTCCTCATATAACCACCAGATGGTCCAAAGTCTAGAAGAATATGATAACGAGTATTCTCATTGAAAGTGTCAGCATTTAAATCAGTAGATTCATCCACAAATAGCATTTGAATTTGTGCAATTTTAGTCTTAATTAGAGACCCAATGCAAGAAACATCAACAAACTTGTGTTGAAAAACTCTACAAAGAAGAGACAAACTATATAAAATATCAGCCAAAAAGTGTAAAATATAAATCATTTTGAAAGATCTTAACTTATTAAATAGGATGGGGCTAGTACCATCATTTTTTGCTGAAGGTGTATCACGAAAATAAACCAAAATACTCTCTAAACTATCACAAAGAGCTGTAAGTGCTTGCCACCTAGATAGCCATCTGATTTTATGGAATCTTTTCAATGTCTTTTGAGAGTCAAATAATTTTTTTTGCAAAGTTTGCAAAGAGGATTTTCTCTTTGCAAACTTTTTAAAATGGGTAGCCACTGAATTTATGAGGCTATTTACCTCATTAGACAACAAAGAACATCCATTTCCTTTAGCTGCCTCTAGAGAGGCCAAATTTGTTCTATGAGCTACACAATGTACAACAATCAGATGGGGATTTACCTTGTTTTTCAATTGAGTTGCAACTCCAGCTCTAGATCCTACCATCACGGATGCCCCATTTGATCCAAAGCCTAAAAACTTGCTGAAATCCAACCCCCAATCCTTCAAAGTGGATGTTAGAGTACCATACATGAAAGTAGCATCTTTTTTTTCACATCCACATTCTATTAGCCCTAAGAACACACATGCAGGCATTCCTCCTTCTATAAAAGTTGCAAAAACAATCATATAACTTGTGACTGAAATGTCTGTGGACTCATCTGTCATGATGCCAAAATATTTTGAGTCCTTGATTCTATCAATTACTTTTTTTTGGATCACACTTGAAATTAAAAAAATTAGGTCAGAAACATGATTTTTCATCATGATATAAATCTTTAGTGATGCATGCATTTAAAGACACAAGCAATTTGCACAAACTAGGGAATTTGCAGAAGGGCAATGTTTTCTTCCCAATGAAATAAGTTGCCTTGAAAAAGGCAAGAATTGCTTCATCACATCTTTTATTAGACTCCATGATGACTTTTTCCATGATTTTCTGACCAAATTGGGTAGCCTAAGTTAATCTCCTACGTTCATCAGACCTAGCATGATCCTGGAAGGTTGAGACTTTTATATTTTCTGAAGCTTGTTTTGCAAAAACAGATTTATCACCTTTATCTTTACAAGTTTTACAAAGAACCTTACCTAATGAAGAGTTGAACTCAGTCCAATCAAATTGTGTGTACCATGCATCTTTCCATAATTTTGATGCTAATTCAATAGAATTTTTAGTTCTATTGTTATTACATGGAGTAGACTGTGAAACTTTAGTTAAAGCCAAATCATTTTTTTTTTTATTAGATTGCAACATGTTTTTGATGGTTCTTTGACGTTTAGCCATGATTAGATTACAAATTGTTGAAAAATCCTTTGAAAATGTTGAAAAAAGAAAAACAAATTATAAAAACCACAAGAAAAGGAAAAAATACTTAAACTCTAAAGACAACAATTTCAATTTCAATGCAGGTGAAAATGAAGGGAAGGAGCAACTCCCTAAAGACATGTGGAAGTTGCTCAACAACCAATATGATTATATGAAGGGAAGGAGTAAATCTGTAAGCCTCAAGTCTTCTTCAAAAAAAAATCAAGCCAACTACTACAGCAAATGAGAGGGATTTTAGCTGAAGTACAATACATCCTACAATACAAAGAATAAATGATATTGTTTAGGATACCAACAATATGTATCCAAGTTAAAATATAAAAATTGAACACATTCACCACAGCACTTGGTTGCAACATCTGAATGCAAACAGTGGGATACAGTTTCTTACCAACAGAGTGGAGGGAGAGATGGTGGGATGGGATGGAAGCGAAGTGTTGGCAATTCGGGTGGCGTGCAAGTGGAAAGCTTGAAGGTGGATTCGAAAACTAAGCCTGGCAAACCAACGTCCCCAAGTCAAGGACGTCTTTGAGAATGTGACTAAGAGAGAGCAGTCGAAAAGAACGTCTTTGAGAATGTTACCACAAAAGCTTCCAACACAATGTGATGCTTCCAATGCAATGTGACGCTTTCAAAACCACCAAGTGTATCACAACAAATAACCAAGGAGATCCTAAAGTCGATAAGCTTTCCAAAAGTAAGCACAAGCAGTTACAAACTAGTATGGCAAGAGTTAGAAAGGCAAGGAGGTGGGGAGCAGGAAGCAAGGAGCAAGCTTGGGTGGAGGTGGGGAAGGGAGGAGCAAATTGGAGGGAGGTGGGAACATCCAAGCACTGCGGCCGCCGCCGCATAGCCGTTGGTGGTGGCTTGACGGGTAGCTAACCCTAAACACAACTGATCCTACTAACCTAAATTGACTGTCTTCATTAACCTCAACTAAGATCCGGCCATACCCTCGGGAGACCCTCTAATATCCGTTTTTTCTTACTTGTAAACAGTCAAATTCTGACCCCCTTCTCCAAAGTAAAGATAATTTTCCTACCTATTTTTTTACTGCCCAGTCAATTTTTGCCTTATTACCATTGCATCCGGTTTCATTGCCTAGTGATTTAAATTTCAACCGGTCAAGTTTCAATTTTGATCGGCTCATCTTGTATTGGCTGCCGGTTCTTCCCGTACATTGGGTGGAAGCAACCCATTAAAAAGGTGGCATTTTTCATATTCTTAATTTTTTTGGTTAAGTGCAAGTTGCTACATGTGGAAGATTTTTGTGTATGACCGAAGTCTACTTTCATTCAATGCAAATGGCTCCAATTGCAAAGTTACACAGCAAAATGTCAAAAATTGGCGATTTTCAGTCAAGTCCAAAGGAATGTGCACTTTGAAAATACTCATACAAGCATGTTTATTTCAATAGATTTCATACACAATTTTCTTTAAAGAAGAATGTTATTCAAAACTAAACTACCATGGCCACTAATAAGGAAATTGAACCTTTCTAAGACTGCCCAAACGTAGTGGTAATGTTCTGCACACAACACAAAACAAACACAATACATTAGAAGTTCAGGTTAGTGAATCAAAAACATAAACAAGTCAATGGAGGCTCCCTTTAGTCGATGATGTCCACACTCCAATTATTCAAGTGTGATCTAGGGATAACATTCCAAACCAAGAACTCAACGTTAAGAAAAACATTGTAAATGAACCCCAAAATTAGCATAACCTTCTGAAAACTAAAGGTTTAGGGATGTAAAAGGGGAGGATATTGCAAATTGTGCAAAAGCAAACAAAAATTAGATGTCCACATGCTCACCCACCTTCACCGCACTCTTCCAAGAATCAATGGCCTTTGTATGGAAAATTCTCCAAAGAAAAGTATTTTTGCCGAAACATACAGACAATTAGAGGTGAATGTTTGCCAAAGGTGGTTTCTTTGGTAGAACTTAAAGAACTTCAACGTGGAGAATGTCCTTTCATCTTCAACTGAATCCAACACTATGCACCAACCAATCTCAACTACTTCGAAATACTCAGAGATGAGTTTTCCCAAGTGGCATGACTAGGAAAGGGTCCTCCACAACTTTATTACAGGATTGGTGTCAAAAAGCAATCCACATGTAGCTTGGCAGTTGGCTTTCATTGTGATTTTGAAAAAACCTTGCTGGTTGTTAAGTTTGGACTTTGACAGCATCTCCGATATGATATAAAAGTTCCCACCTTCCCCTAGAGCCATCCTAGCACTTACAATTTTGGCATGACAATAAAATTGTTTGAGCACTGCCAAGTGCTGCAAGAAACTAACTTCTGCTCTTTTGCTGCCAATATTGTATATACATAATTCCAAAAGCGTTCAAGAGCTCTTGTTACGGGAATCTCATGTCCAATTCATTAGACAAGGATTGAGCAACCTTTGTGCACAAAAAGACAAAAACAAGCAAGACCACTTCCATTGAAATGAACTAATTCACAAAACAAGTAACCAAATTGCACCAATCAAGAGGGTCACTTTCCCAATGAGTAGAATAGAATGCAGCTGCATTGAAACCAAGCACCGGCACAAAATAAGCAACCTTAATTACAATGTGTACAGTAGCTACAAAGAAGCCCCCCCCCCCACTCTAATCTCAAAAAAATTCAAAAGTAAAAAAAAAAATCCTCATTCCAGCCCCCACATTCTAATCTCAAAAAAAAATTCAGAAGTCAAAGGAAAAACCCTCATTCCAGTCCCCCCAAAATACAGAACTCAACCCTTAAACGTCAACAAGGACGTTTTGCGTTCGACGAATGGCAAAGAATCTTTCCTTGTAGGATAGAAGTGCAACTATTCATCTTTGGTATTAGGAGTGAAAAGGGGAGATCTTCTACAATACTGTGACTTTCAATGAGTATATTTGACTTATTCAAAGTAGATGATGTCACATAGTATCAAAATGCATGATTTCCATGACCACCAGTCCGTCCTTCAAGGGTTAAAGAAGATCCCCCCATCTTAGTTCAAAAAAATACAAAACTTAAAGAAGAACCCCCCACCTTAGTCCAAAAATAACACAATATTGAAAGAAAAAATCCTACAAACACCAACAGCTAAGATGCATTCAAATGCCAACAAAAGCAAAGGGAAAATATATTTTAAAAAATGGATCTTCAAGGTGATTGAAGTCCACTACCAAATATGCTGACTTGCAAAAGATGTACTTAGTCTAAAGAAAAACATGAGCTTTCCTAAAAGGCCCTAAAAATTTACAAGGAATTATTATTTTTAAATAGAAGAAAAAAATAAAAAACATACCTGCAAATTGTCACTTGATACTTCCTTGAATGCTTTGGAACCAATGATCGGAAAAAATTGGCAACTAGTGCAAAGTTAGCTAGAGGAATTTGGGAAAAAAATGGTTGCAATTTGAAAACATCGGCAAAAAACCAGTGAAAAAAACTATAAAATTTCTATTTTCAGTCAAAAATAGAGGAAATAACCGGACTCAGTTCTTCAAAAACCGTTTTGGTGTGAGAATTAAAAAAAATTAGCCGGTAAAACCCCCAAAATTTTCCGAACACTGTTTGGAACTCCTCTGCCATGATAAAGACATGCTCAACAGAATCATAGTTGTAGCACCAAGCAAAGACGTGGATATGACTATAGTCAAAAAACACGTGATAGACACCATCACCGCCTAGTAGCTCCTCCCACCATATGGCATGTCGGAGCACTTGAGGTTAATCAATTCATTGTACCATTTGAAATCCACCTCATTGAACATTGTGGAAGAGTCTATAAACATCTGTGCAAGATTAGCCCGACAGACTTTGATAGACTACATGAAGTCATAGATAAATACATCCTTGGCTTAGGAAAGTTTGATGAAATTATGCACACTATTCAACATGGGAATAAAGAAAGTCAAAGAAAGGGTGACTTCAACATCAGCAAGAAGGTCAAAATTAGTTAAAGCCACTAAATTTGTTTTTTGACCTGCAGCAGTAGACATATCCACATCCATTTTCACCAAGTGTGTTTTGTACTCAGACAAAATCCTATGAGCTGGACTCCTCATGAATATTCAACATGTTTTTACATTTCGTAACATTTTTAATCCTTTAGTTTCCATGAGATCAACGAACTTTTAGAGCTCAGAATGTCGCTTATTGCTCCGGCAAAAATAAGAATAGAAGGACTATCAAAGCCTCTCCAATCAAGAAACCAAAGGGTAATTGGACACAATTTTGACAATGAGATTGATCTTGTGACTAACATAGGAGGCATCCAACGAAAAAGGCGCCCGCTTTTCCTGAATCTAGGTGGTCACCCCAAACTTTGGACTTTGGAAGGTACTAACTTTGTCAACGTCCAAGGAGACCAATCTAGAAGCAATCTAGTTGCAAGATAGCCCACCTTCACTGAAAAGGGCAAGGTTATTGGCAATGCCATTATTAGCCACATATGTAAGATGAAAAAAATGTGGTACTTGTTCCTAGGATTGTATAGCATAGACATGCACCCCAATCCAAAAAATAGTGTTGATGGCTGTTACCTCGTCAACAAAAATTGAGATAAAACTTGTGGCCTTTACCTTAGCCTTCAACACAAAGAGGACTGATGCATGTAAGTGTTCCGCCATTTTCCATCCAGAAGTTTTAGACCAATGTTTTTTAGGCACATTTTTTACTTTAATGTGTCTTAACCCCTAAAGGACCACTTGTCCCCTTGGTGGACAATTTGGGTTCGGGTAGGTCCCTATGACCTCAATTTTGAATCTTTTTTGAGGATACACAATTATGCAAGAGCTTTGTGGATATATAATTTTTATTTCAATTGGTGCCAAGGAGAAAAAGTTATGGCACTATCAGCCAAAAATAGAAGTCGGCAGGCAACATAAAAAAATCACAAAAAGTCAAAATTAATTTTTAATTTTAATTTTCCTAAAACTATATTTTTTTGTCTACAATTGAAGCTTTGAGTCATTCTATTTGGACTAATAATGAGAAAGTTATAGACAATCTTATTTTTTCAAGCAATCTAAGCATCTTCTTAAAAAAGAAAATAATAGGATTCATTTTTTAATGCATTTTTTACAATTTAAAGAAAAAAATTGTTAGATAGGATTGTGTTTTCTTCCATCTTAGAGCTATTAATGATAAACAAATTTCCTTCAGTCTTGAACCTACTTCTATTTAACAATTTTTTTAAGAATAAAAATTAAATATTTTTTTCTTGAATTTTTTTTTCTAGATCTTCAACTCAAAGTATTCAACATAAAAACTTAGAAAATCATAATTGATAGTACAAAAAAATTAAGTTAAGAAGATTCAAAGCCAAAAAATCTAGTTGTTTTCTTCACTTTGGATGCAAGTATCTTGCAATCTATATATTCAAAGTTTTTGAAATTTCTTGCGTACATTTTTATACTAGTCTAATAGAAGATCCTACAATTAGATATGCAAAAAAAAAACAATTTTTAAAGTTTTTTGCTTTTTGCAATAGAAGTGGTGTTTTTGAGTGTATTTTGATGGAGAAAAGGCCTTGGTCCTTTGGGGGTTAAAAGGAATTGTTCACATTTGTAGTCACACATAGGACAACTATTAGACAAAATTTGGAAGAGGGTGGAGAATTGCAATCCCTTTCTCTTCATCTCACCCTCTAAGTCCGCCATGAGTTGGTCGGCTATACTTCTAGAAAGTTTGCACTTAGTCCACCGCTTCGTGAACTTCAAGTGTTTGCAATCAGATTTCACGTACATGTCACCCTTGTGCAAGTGCAAGAACAGCTCCCCATTGTTCTTGCACACCCGCTTGCCCTCGTGCTTCTCCAAATTATCTTCCTTTCGACACCATCACTTTCTTCTGGCCACTAATCGAGGTACAACAACAGCACATGCCCCCGTCAAATTGTCGCTTGAATCAAATTTGGCTTCTACCCAAGTGAATCGATAGGCCTATACTCCTTGCCATCTCCTTGTCATAGGCATTGGTAATGTCTTGCAATGATTCCGAATATCGGAAGCACCAACACAACAGTGCTAGTATGTGAGTGGGGAGCGGCGAGCGGGGATTGGTGAGCGGGGAGTGTAGGTTTAGGAACAGAATTCCAGATATGAAATGAAATTGGGGATAAAAATGGATGAAACTTATCACAACATTAGGAGAAAGTGCCCAAAAAATTGGATAAACGTATCAATTTTTTTGAAGAATGGGGCTTCAAAATTGGAATGAGAATGAAAGAAAAATGACATTCAGTGGTTGAGAAAAGTTGGGATCAATGTAGATGAATAAATGGATGACAGTACCTGAATTATTCGACGAAAGTATCTAAATTATTCAATGAAAGTACCTAAATTATTAGATGAAAGCAGATGAAAAATGGATGAATGTACATGGAGAAATGTTTCAGGGTACGTGAATAACTTATTGGTTAAAGGTTCTTAGGGGGGCATTTTAGTAGCACCTCACTGTCAAGAACATTATTTAGGGCATGACTTTTGCCTTCTACATAAAGCACAGGGGGTGGGTTCCGGAAAAGTCCTTCACCTTCAAGAATTATAAGTTTAGCACATTAGATCCTATGACTATGTATTTAGGGTGTCTTATGACCGTGGTGGACGTCTAAGAGAAAGGGGTTTGGCAATATGGTTTAGGGTCTAGTCCAACAAATGAGAACAATCCATGGACTTGTAAAAACATTAAGTTTCGTATAGCATTATCTATGACCAAGGGTTTAGTCTGTCCTATAACTGTGGTGGATGTTCTGGATTTAGTAAAAACAAGCAATTTCTAATTCTGCTAGTAGTCTGAAAGAGGGAAAGTTCAGAGCGCTTTCAGCTACTGGGCTTGCATAATGGGCTATATACTCTAGTTTGTAGTGTGCACTACGATTTTTGGTTTTGCAGTTTTAGGTCATTTAATTGTAAGCAAATCTTAAAGAAGAACAGAGAATTAACTCCAAAAAAGTACCTTATATAAAGAAAAATCGTAGAACTATTTAAACATGTTTAGAAATTGAAAGTAGCACTACAAGAAAACGAGGGATTATGCAACTACTATTTGCAACTGGTTTTGTAGTTGCATGAGCCGTTTGCAACTAGGTGACAATTTAGAGCCCACAGTTGTGGTAGACAAATTGCACTAGTTGCAAAGCAATTGCAAAAATTCCAAAGTTGTTTATCATTTGACAGTATACTTGAAAGTTCATCGATGAACTTTTCTGACGTGGTTGCTTATGTGGAAGTCATTTGTGTGCAACTTGTTTGCAACTAATGTGCAACTGGTTTGCAATTGACTTACAACTGGTTTGTGACAGGGTTGTCCGTGTCACATCACGTCTGGACGGACATGACGTCAGGATGTGACGTGACGTTTTGCTCAAACAACATCATGACGGAATATTTTAAAAATTTGAAGGAATTTTGCAAAATTCTTTACATAGAAGGTTGTACATTAGACTAATATGTTCAATAGTAGTAGTACAATTGATATTCCATTTATATTTGTAAAAAAAAATAAAACTAAAGTTCAAAATTTTCTGAAATTTTAGGGTTAGGGTTATGGATGTCACTTTAGGGTTATGGATGTCAAGATTCGTGATGCGTCACGACGGACGTGACGTGACATCATGACGCAAAATGCCCACGTCACGTCCGGATAGACAACCCTGGTTTGCGACTGGTGTGCAACTAGTTTGCATCTTTGTGACTTGTAGATTTTAAATTTGAATTTCAAAGATTTGTAGATTTTAAATTTCAGATCTATTTTTTTTTTAGATCACCAAATCTAGAAATATCTTAAACTTTAAATATTTATAGATTTTTGTAGATTATAAAAACCTACAAATTGTAGAAATCTACAAGTTGTAAAAATCTACAAGATATATAAATATTAGAATTTCATTATCAAAATTCACTACACAATATTGCTACAACTTACAATTCTTATATGTTCAACCTAATGATATTCTTGACAATTGATGTGGGACAATTAATAAAAGACTTAATAGTAGTTGCATTTTAGTTGTTTTCTAGTTGCATGCTAGTTTTTTCAAGTTAAAGTCTAGTTGCTTTTAAGCCAAACACTAGTCGAATTGTAATTGCAATATAGTTGTAGTCTAGTTGCTTTTAAGTCAAACACTAGTCGAATTGTAATTGCAATATAGTTGTAGTCTAGTTGCACTATAGTTGCAATCTAATTGCATTCTAATTAAATTGCTATCAAATTTAAATTACATGCAACTGTAGATAGACACATTGGACTCTATAGAACATAAAATTGTCCACATCGACAATTGTGATGAAGATTGAATGTAAAGTACCTCACATCAACTCTTTTGTTACATTCCCGTATGCGTAACTATATGTTGTGACTACTTTGCAACTACAGTGTAACTATGTCAAAGTTGGTGCAAATATAGAGGATTGTAGTTGCAGGGCAGTTGCATAGGACATGTAGTTGCATTTCAGTCGGTTGTAGTGGACACGTTTTTCTTCTAGTGTTGTGGCCCTTGTAGTCTCACTACACTTTCATTGAATGAAATAGTAAACACGGGAAGTGACCTTAATACATGTAAAGAAAATCTCATTTCATTCCAAATGACTCAATATGCCGCTAAGAAGAACATGCTTGACTTCATTAAACCTGAAAGTTGATGCATGAATGAAGCCATCTGTCGTACTATGTAGATTGCAAATGATAGTTAAAATGAAATAAAGGTGCTTGCAATTTGCCCAAGTTCTACGCTTTTCCAAGCACTTTAGCTTCATCTCCTTGAAATATGGACAAGTGCAGTCAGGAAAACATGAAATCGTCAACAAGTAGAGTTCCTCATGGGGCTCCATGCCAGACTTCAACGATAATATGCATCCGAAACCCGGATGAGGAACCATGGTCACCTTCTGAATTCTTCCACTCAATGTCAACACTAACACAGAATTGTTGAGGTGCTTTACCGTTGGAGCCTTTGGACTCCTACGAACAACTTTATCGGCTCGGTGAGTTGGATACTCATGCGGGGACGCTGGAATAGGGTAAGCATGCACCAATTCAACTCCTAGTTCACCCCCCAAAAGTCTCTTGAGTGAAATAACTTCACGTTGTGGCAGTTGAAAACCGGACGCTTTTAAAGACAGCATCTCAGCCTTCAAGAGTTTGGAGCCCGTTTTAACCGGCCAAATTTCCTGGAACAGGTGGTACTGATAACACCCACTTCCTCCGCGTTCCTTTTACACACCTTTCATTATCATCATTGCAAAAGAAAAACTGCATACAATCATTAATTAATTAAATTTTATTATTAATTTCTATATAATCTAATTTAATTTTTTAATTTCAAAAATCCATAATTTGCAACAAATGTTAAAATTAAAAATAATTTTTTAATTTTTTAATTTTTTAATTTATAAGATATTTTAAATTCAGTAATTTTTTTATAGTAGTTGCCCTGTGCTATTGCTATAGCCAAAAAAATTAAAAGTAATGCCCCAAATGCCCCAAAGCTTAGTGTGTCTTGTGCCATTCCTACAATACAATAAAAAGTAATTAAAAATAATTTGATTAAATTTTTTAATTTAAAAAGCTATAACTTTCAACAATCACCACAACAAAAATGAAACTAAAAATAATTTAAATTTTTTTTTTTTTTTTTTAAAACTATGTAATTCAATAACTTTTATATAGTAATGTGAAAAATTGCATTTTGGATACCAATACAAAGCTTTATGCACAAAAGAGTGCAAAGGCTTTATTTTGTGGCCTTTGGACATGCCTTATGAAAGTTACGGGTTTTCCAAAATAAAAGATAATTTATTTTAATTTTTTAATTGAAAAAAATCTATAACTTTCACATCTTAGATCCACACACCACAAAACTGGCATGAATAGAGATTTTTTTGCACAAAGGAGTACAAGTTATAGTTTTTCCAAAATGAAAAATAATTTAATTCAACTTTTTAAATTAAAAAAATCCATAACTTTCACATTGTAGGTCCAAACGTCATGAAATTGACAAGAATAGAAAGCTTTATGCTCAAAAGAGTGCAAGGGCTCTCTTTCATGACATTTGGACGTGTGACATGAAAGTTATGATTTTTTGCAAAATAAAAAATAATTTGAATGAATTTCTGAATTCATAAAAACTTTGAAATTCAATAACTTTCACATAGTTTGTCCAAACACCACAAAACAAAGTCCATGCACCCCTCCTTGTCGAGAACTTTTGAACGGTACCAAGAACACCTCATGGTTTATTAGATCTCAACGTATCAAAACAAAACAAAACTAATTAACTTAAGGTAAAAATGCCTTAACCACTAAATGCCCAAAACCTTTTTGAAGTTTTTGCACCTTTTTGGTAATATCCTGTGTCCGATTAAGTTATATACTTCAATTTGCAACAATGAAACGCAGCCAAAAATGAGCAGTGCACACATTATAGTCGGACATTCGAATTTGGAATCCGTTTGTATATTACAGAGTATGAATGAACCATCCAGACACAGAAAGGTAATGAGATCATCATTTAGGATCAAATTTATGCACAGCTTTAATTCTGAAATTGGACACCTATATTCCAATTTCCTGAACAGACCTTGTGATCTACCAATACAAGTACTGCTAAACAATTGAATCTGCAACATGACATTCGACAGTTGCGTAAGTTGGTGCTGAACCATTGACAAGATGGATGTGCTGCAGCCTTGCCCACCATTGCGACCAGAATTTCTACTATTTCTCTGAACTGATAAGAAAACGTACACCAGAAAGTAAGTTATCAATCTCAAGAAACCTTCAGGTATAGCCATAATGAGGTCACACATCGCCATTTCCTTTCGAAGAACAAACTCTACACAAAATATTGCACAAGAGCAGAGGTAGGATAGAGGAACTGAAATGAAACCTGCAGAGAATCGAAACCACACTATGATCCGACACTTGCGCAAATTCGAAGAATTCTGTAAAGATGTCCATTGCCAGGCAGTAAAAGCACCTGGACAACCTCCCATTGCATGAGGTTGATCTCTCTTTCATGTACCTACAATCAGCAAGATAACGGTAAACAAATAGGCAGAAACTGCACACAGGTTATTCAGTTCTTCCAGGAGTTGCACTAAGATGCCCTCGATCTCCATTGTGTCCGGAAACAAATGACTCAAACAAAATTTCTAAGAGGAAGTATGCTTACACTACCTCCTGGGCTAACTTCTGAAATAATTTCACATCTAACAGAGTTTACAGTAAAACTAGAGTGTTTTGAGAGCTATTACACAACATCGTTATGAGGATCATCTCCATGGTTCATGCGGATATCTCCCTATGTTCATAGTGACCTCGCAGAGGTTTCCCCATGACAAATAAAGAAGTCGCTGTCGGAAGACCTTGTGAATGATGTTGAACACAAATTCCTGCAATAGTCTAATTTCGCTAAAACCCTGTGCAAAGATTTCCGAACATTTTGTCAGAGCATGTGGTCTTCCGGCGAAATTGAAGCCTTACCTTCAGCATTCTAAGATGGGAGGGTCGGTGTATTCACAGGTGGACGATCTTCCTTTATGTAGCTGTTTCCTTGGTCAAGATCGCGAGAACTGTTGTCAGTTGCAGTTGCCTCAAAAATTCCTGGACATTTCATTGAATGCAAACCCACGTTAAGAACTTAAAATGAACAACATTTACGAGCCCCACTCCATCTGCTCAGCCCCGTATAACTGCCTACAACCTAGCCTAGTTAGTGGAGGTCGTGATTGGTGGATCTTCTACAATAAACAACTGTACTAATTTTCGCCGGCTATGACATTGACACCGCTGCGACACGTAGATCCTTGAACACAAAAGCAATAATACTTAACAGAATCTCGAACGAAGAGATGACGAGAGTGATTATAACTTCACCTAAGCCAAGGACAGTAGCGCAGACAAGGAAGCCCAATAGGGAAAAGTCCATCCCATAAAGGTACTCAAAGACAATGATGCCCACCCCTGTGACCATTATATGTGTCGGAGAGGCAACAACAATATGTAACCTGCCGAAACAGCGACATGTCACAATCAGTTAACCCTTCATGCTTCACAACATCGCTTATAGAGAACAGACGCTGAATCCAAAAACACATCGACTGCGCAACAATATATATCCGGCGTAAACTTCTAAAGGGTTATGAAGGAATAATGTAGGACAGGATTGATGGGAAGAGCATAACAATGACTCGGGTTCGTCCCTAACAGAACAATTGCGCTTTTTAATGTTCCCAGGAATCCTCCAAAACAAGGTGAGTGAATGAAATTCCTTTTCTAGAAGCTCAAAGAGCCAATCTTGCCCTCCTACTATCTAATTATGAAAATAAAAAAGACACAGGAAAGAAGAGACTCTGCAAATCCACTGAGCACAATAGCTTGAACATCAAAGCACCGAGACATCTATGTTTCGAAATACTAAACTGACGATAAAGCAAAACATGTTACCTGTCCTCAACAAAAGTATCAACATAAAAAATCAGCACAATGCCGAATAAAATGGTGCTCATGTACGCCCATGCAGCATGTCCGTGTGGCTCTGTTGAAGGTGATTGGTGGCCCTGTCAGAACACACAATATCTGAGGAAAAATCCAGAAACTAAAATACTGCTCAGTAAACAACACTAAAGCGTAAACTACCTCCAAACTTTCACAGATAAAACTAAGATACAAGGATGTCACAAGAAATAGCTTGTGAAATAGAGTGCAAGGAAAAGTGCTTACAAAGGACACTTTGAACATGGCAAGAGGAAAAATAAAGCATGTAGCAGCAACAACTGTTACTGCATGCAACCGCTTCTTAGCATGATTCTGCAGCCACCAATCTTATCGTTAGAGATGGGCATTCAATCTCAGCACAAGAAAATGCTATAACACTTAATACGTAACAATGCTGTGGTTACAGATACAACAAAAAATTATCATTTACTCGATGACACACTATTTTGATGTTACAATAAATCGTGAAAGACACTAAATAATATAAAAGATGTACCTTGGTGGATACACGGCGACTGATGATACGTCGTATAGCTGCTAAGATCCCTGACAATGCCGGTAACAACATGGAAGAGGACTGTATGAGTCCCTCCTCAGCTTCGACGGTTACGACCTTCATATTAGCCGAGCCAAAAGGTAACTCTACGTCAAAGATAAACCCATTTTGAGAACAATTCATCCTCTGAAATGAAGGGACACAAGTTCTGTGCTACCATAACTACTGTATCCATTACTTTAGTCTCCAGTTCCTTGTGCTAGAGCCCACCCCACATTTATTCAACTACGCATACAACCATTTAACACTCCATTTCAGAAACATTATCTCACAACTTCTGCACACGTTTGTAGGAGGATATAAAAAGGAGAGTAGCTTGACATTGCCCATCCTTGTGAGAGAAAGTAATACGCAGCACACATAGCTAATAATCCTCCAACCTGCAAGTCACATTTTAAATCATTTCTTATTCAGTCTTCTAACATTCCCACTTAGAAGAGGACTAGAAGACCACAATAAGAACATAATAAGTCTATTAACCCTTTAACATCCAACAACTGTTCTCATTTTTTACACTGATTTTGATCCTTATAATTCTATTTTTTGATTAAAGATCACAGCACATTTGAGAATGTAACCACAAAGTCATAGATTCCTACTATTGACCGAAGAATCGAATTAAGGGAGAGATGCAAAGTGGGTTGTAAGAAAATATTCTTCCTATACTTGTTTTGTAATTTTTCAACTTTGAAGTCGGTAATATGAGTTCAAAATTAGATCGTTTGGATTTCGGTAACTAGAAATATGAATCTGACACACTTGAGAGAACAAAATATTATCATTGAATTAAAAATCAAGGATTTACAGACAGTCAAAGTTTGCTGACTTTCCAAACCATCTATCACTAAAAGAAGAAGCCATATATATATTGCTATAAAACTGCAAAGTTAATGAAACTAGGGGCATTAGAAACCTAACTTGATGGAGTATTTCTCTTAGACTAATATATTCCAACACAGCAAGTTACACGCTGAATTAACATAATGAATAAGTGGATTGAGTTTTTTGAACAGCAAGCAACTTCGAAACATACCCGTCTCCATACGAGACCATTACGACTGAATAGTAGAGTCGAAATTGCCCCCAACACTGCACCCGCATATTCTCCCAGTATAGTTCTGAACCACAAACGTGCTCATTAGCGTTCTAAGCGCGGACTAAATGCAAGTACCCGGGGCTTCATATCATAACTCCATATCAAGGAGATTTTATTCCTCAAACCTTTTCAAAATGTAAGCCCAAAGATACACATTATATACTGGAAAGGTAGTTTCCCATAATGATTTAAGGTGCGTAACCCCTTTACGTTGTGTCCCTCTCCAGTGAGTTGAAAAGCCACCCATTTAAGACGCAAGTGTCAACCAAACATGCGACTTAAGATTTGCAAGAAATGAGATACTTCAAAGTTCTATCACAACCAAAAATGCTTCCATAAGGTATATTGTAGATGCAATACTCGTGGGTATTCTAGGCTTGTGATCGGTACCCCACAAATTCAAACATCAACAATCATAACCTATTCAGAAAGTATCACAATAATATATATTTGAGTGCATTGGAATCCTCCTGAAATGGAGACAATAACAAAAATAATGTAATGAAAAAAAAAGTCCATTCTAATATGGAAACTACTCAAAACAGCTGACATCCGAGGGAATAGGTTCCCTACCTTACGACAAAAATACTAAAGCATACTACTGCTTCCGTGCAAATTTAGGTTTCCTCAATGAAGCCAGAAAATCCAATTAAGAGATTGACATACCTGACAGGGCCGCAATTGCGAAGACCATTTGCCCACAATAAAAGTGAAAAGGCCATCACACCACCGTTTAGGAGAGCAGGCACAAGCTGAAAACCCCATCCAATCCCATTTACAATCAGCTCTCACCCACTTCCGTTCAGAATATTTATCCCAAATGGCAACTCACATGCACAAAACAAACTGCACTGTCTAAATGTTAGTCATTCATTACAAAAAAAAATTGTACCCTCAAGTTGGGAACAAAGTAAAAGTGCTACACATTAAATGAGTAAAAGTCATGTTCCCTATTATTTCACTGTTTGATATTTCAACCTCCATACAAGCTAGTTTTTGTAGATAGCTCATAGAGTAGGGCAAACCATTCCTTGAAGCATTCAATGGAAGTGCATCATTTGTTCATGAAAATGTTTTGCAAAAGTGCCCATTCAACTTGAAGCTTCAAGGAAGTAAATAGAGAAGCATTACTACTATGTATGACCACTTTTTGTTTCACCACCTTGAGATTCTCCAATGAAAGTTATGAATCAAAGTTATCATGATTTTACTGTTTCTAAATGCTTAAATATTATTTCACAAATATAAGTTAAAATGTTGTTCTTTCTGAGCTCTAACAAAAAGAGAGCGTAGACTACATCATCAGTGATTCCACGAATCAACAGATTAGAAACTGTTGCGTTAACAAAATTAAACAGAAAATAGAAGAGGTTTTCAATACCACGTTGTTGGGCAACGGACGTCCCCGCCAGGGACGCTGGATCGTAGAAAAAACGACAGCTGAGCCCAGCAAACAAACGAATACGAAGAAAGTAAGCGAGACGCCTCGCCCGATCACGTAATGATACGCAGCATATACTGAAATCAGTCGCAAACACCGTCCTACTATATGAATTGCATGCATGGGTGCCAGCCTGCAACCACACAACAAAGTCCCTTTAGAAATCTCCTCATGACAGGGTACTAGCCGAACTGGCATAAACTGAAGTAAAATACGTGTTTGCAAAGAGGGGGACAACAACACACATCAATTGTCTAAACATAATCTCTCAACCACTGAAAGAACTCGGTTTATAAACGTCAGCTCATGGCACTCCAAGTACTTAATCTCGAAAATGGAAAACCAATCTGATTGTAAAAATCAAACATAACTATTCTGAATCAAAACAAGGCAAAGCGGTCACTTGGCATTTACAAGGTGTTGCCTGTTGATTGTCAGTTACGTTCTGTGTGGCTGGGTCTTCATTCAAACCTCCCCACATTAACAGAGCCTAAAGCCCTAATTCACAACTCTAAATTCCTCCGATCCAAAGCTTGGGGACAGGAGTAGTGAGAGGATCCCATGGGGTACAGAAGGCAATGAAAGTATAGAGGGCCCTAGTGTTTTTATTAAAACCTAAGGTCAATGAGATCAACTCTAGGGACCCTTCTTTTGAAATATTGGAAAGCCTGCAAAGTCATGCCAGCCTTACAATAAACCCTTATCACAAGGGTGAGTGATTTATGAGGTCTTTGAAGAGCACAATGAAGCTGGAAAAATTCGGATCTTCACATACTGGGTCTTCGAGAATAGATCACGAAAATCTATAGTACGCTGAGTTTTCTCCTCCACATCTGGAAGGCAACAAATGTGAAGTACAGGGGACCATCGTGTTAAACCAAAGCTCAACGAGATCAATACCTCGGAAACCTTCTTCTCTAAGAAAATTATTACACTGTATGCAGGATGAGTGAACATTCCACCCTTATCACAAACCCTAATCACTCTGCTCCTTAGGGCTTGCAATTTATGAGGTCTTCAACGGGCACCAAAAAGCCAGGACAGAGGTCTTCATCCATCTACAGGGATCTTCAAGGCATTGGGTCTGGACGAAGAACCCTATAATATACTGAGCTTCATCTTCCAAATTCTCTCGAATACAAACTAGCCAAAGATTGCAATATCTCCCTCATCCCTTCCACTCGTCGTCACAGGAAAATGGAATAATCTCGTTCTCCAGTTTCTATCCAGCAAACTGTTTTTCAATCTCAGTATTAGCATTAGCAGATTCAGGACGGGGTCTTTTAAACCAGAATCGAAAAAAGGCAGTGTAAAACAATAAAAACGCAAATCGAAAAACTGTGGGAACTTGTATATCCCATTTTCCAGGACCTAAACTTCAAATAACTCCAAAAAAAATACCACCAATTATCCCTCATACATTCATCAACAAAAAAATGTTTGGAAAAAAAAAAAGTACTCTCGTTCTCCACTTTCTAATCCAGCAACAATTCGAACCGTTTTTCAATCTCGGTATTAGTATTTGCAGCTTCAGAACGGAGTCTTCGAAAACAGAGTATTCGAAAACAAGGGAGCGTGAAACAATCAAAATCGCTACCGAAAAATCGTGAGACCCGGATTATCCCATTCTCCAGTACCTAAGCTTCAATTAACTCAAAGAAAAAGCCATAACATTATCCCTCACACCAAACCCTAATTCCTTCCATCAACAAACAACCTTTGGAGAAGAAAAACACTCTCATTCCCCAGTGTCTAATTCAGCGACAATTCAGAAGTTCTTAAACCATTTCTCAATCCTCGTACGTGTAGATACAGCTTAAGAACAGAGACACTGAAACCGGAATCGAAAAAAAAGGCAGGCGCAAATCAATCAAAACCGCAATCATAAAATGGTGCGATCCGGAATATCCCAAATCTCCAGTACCTAAACTTCCAATAACTCCCCCCAAAAGCCACAAATGATCCCTCCCACCAAACCCTAATCGATCCATCAACCGGAAAAACCTTTGGCAAAAGAAAAACTCAATCAACCAGAGGTGAAGACTGACGTTGTAGCTGCAGCAGGCAGCACGAAGCTGGCCTCCATTTTGTTGTTGTTCATGCTGAGGTGCCGTTGAGGCCGCATGGCGAAAGAATTTTGATCACACGAAGCTGATGAGAGGAGCTGGGAGCTCCGGCATGGCTGCGAAGACGAAGCTGCCAGGAGCAAAGACTGGTAGAAGCTTCAGTCAGGCACCATCAGAAGAGAGACTTAAGGTGGGTACACCCAAAACCGCCACTTTTTGCTACTGAGCCTATTTACTCTTATTAGACAGGCCAAATTATTAGACTGGTCAAATCTTGTTGGTATGTGAAAGCAGGTTCCAACGCACCAAAGAACGTGGCATTTGGATACCGTATGCAAAAGTTATTAAGGAACAAAGCTTGGTCCTAAAATGGGTTTTTTCACATAGGTACAAAATTGATTTTGGAGATGTACACAGAGTAAAGATGGCAGTTTAAGGTCAGAGGCACATTTGGGTGTACCTACCTTACAGCAGAGAAAGACTTCACTTTTTGCTATTGTGCCCTAGTTACTAACTTACTCCCTTTGTCTCAAAATAAATCTGTGGAAAACACTTGATTAACTTCTAAGATGCTCCTATTTAACCCTTAAACGACGGAACTGGTGATTGTGGAAATCATCCATTTTGATACCGTGGGAATCATTGGTTTAAAAAAAAATACATAAGCACTCATTGGAAGTCAAAGTACTATAGAAGATCTCCCTTTTCACATAAAATCCTGAGGATGAATAGTTGCACTTCTATCCTATACACTAAAAGATTCTTTGACATCCATTGGACACCAAAAGTTTGCCTCCATGTTCAAGGGTTAATTTTGCTTGTTTTAGGTGAATGAATTGACCATTCAAGGCCCAAAATATAGGTGGCGCAAATGTTGGTAGTTTTGGATGGAAGTGTCTTATCCTTATTACAACCAATCTTTATTTTGTAGTAAATATTGCCGAATTTCATAAACTCTATCCCATAAATGACACAATATTACTAATCTTAATGTTTTGAAACCTATAAACCTAAAAATTTTAAAGTTGAAAACTTGTAATTTGTAAATTGTACATTTAAAACTCATGGTTGTAAAGTTATAATTTTGGTGATGACTTTTTAGGTCAAAGTAAGATTATGCATTGATGTATATAAGATTTGTAAATGAGTTTGCTAATCTTGGAGCAACCATAAATTCCTTTAGAGGCATATAGCATACAACCATAGAATTTTGAAGCCCTACAACTAAAGTTCATAATTTGAAGCCACAACTATTTTGGAACCATTTTTGTTGTCTTTTCATTTACTATTTTGGCACTCTTATTGTCAATCTTAGATTCACAATAAGTATGGACTCTTTGGTGCAATGGAACTCATTTTCACTGGTCACAATGAGTCATGTAAGGCCCCTTCAAACTTTAAATTTTGTTATAAATTGAAAAACAAGAATCACTCTATAAAATTTAAACATATTATTGAACACAAGATGTACTTTTTACATTGCTTAGTTTAGATCAAAAAACTAAACAAAAATAAATCTTGATTATTTTATAGTATTTTTAAAATTATAATTTTCAAACCATTTTTCAAGAAGGTTGATACACTTTTATCAACTAAATAATGCACCAAATGCTTACTTAGTAGAAACATGGATATCCTTTTCAGAATATTGTGACAAAAAAATCATGATTTTTGGCTTTATGTTAAAATATATTAATTGAAGTTTAACCTCTAAAGTCCCAAGGTCATTTTTTTGTCAAAAAACATTCAAAATTTTCATTTTCAATGCAAACAACAAAAAATTTGAACCATTTTTTGGCATATTCAACCCTAGGGTCTTACACTAGACTAGTATAAGAATATCTAGAAGAAATTTCAGAAACTTTGACAATATCGATTACAAGATGTAAGCTTTAAAGTAAAGAAAACAAGTTTTTGTATTCCTAGCCTAATTAGAATATAAGGCTTTGAATCCTCCTAACCTAAAATTGCAAATTAATTTCTTTTTTTGTTGAAGTATTGAGATGGAAATTTGAGAATTATTTTTATTTTTTTAAACTTCTAATTTTCATTCTCAGAGAAATTGTTAATTCAAACTAAAATAGTGATAGCTCTAAGATGGTATTGAAACACACTAATTCCAACGGTGAGATTGTTCTAGAAAGCAAATTAAAATATGTGAAAATTTATTTATGTTAAAATTGTTAAAATTCAATTAAAAAATAGATCCAATACATTATTTTCTCAAAAATTTGCTAAATTTGCCTTCAAAATAAGAATCTCTATGATTTTCACATTTCTTATTCAAATGGAATGGAATGAATCAAATCATTCTACAAGAGAAAAATATAATCTATAATAAATTTAAAATTATTTTAATTTTTTGGTATTTTTTTATTGCTCGCCCTTGCCTTTTGAGGACTTTTTGTAGCATAATTTTTGCTCCTAGGCCCTCATTGAAATAAAAATATAGAAAGCTAATGAAGTCTAATGGTCTCACTACTTGCATGCAAGAGGAGCTACTTTATTAAGAATCATGACAACCTTTAAAGGACATTTGAGGTCCATAGAGGGTTGCTCAAACTTAGATTTTAGAATCTTTTATCGTGTCTTTTATTATACATGGGTCATGGGTATCATGTAGATTGTTCAAATGACCAATCAATGATGAATTTCCACCCTCCTCAAGTCCATGGTCAATTTGATATTACTATTCAAAAAAAATATCCCAATGTAGAAATTGCAAGTTCAAATTGTGATTCAAAATCTAAGACTTAGATTGATAGATACATCTTGTGAAGACAAAGAAAATGATATCAAGAAGTTCACATGTTTGAGTCTTTGAGAAGTTTTTTTGAAGATTCTATAAAAACTATGCTCCATAAGTTAGTTTTGTTGTTTACAGGTTGGTTCAAGAAATTAAATTGCCACCTCCACATTACCATAAATGATCCCAATCACATTATTTAAAATGGTCTTCAATTCCACATTATTGTTGCCCTTTTACTAAGTCTCACCATTTAAGGTACTTTGTTTGTTCATTTTCTATCCAAAATAGGGGCAACATCCTAGAAAATTGATCTTAGGTATATTTTCTTTAGTTTATTGACATAATAATTGAATTGTATTTCATTGTCTTTAATTACACTTTATTTGTATGCCTAGAAATCTATTGTTCAAACCTCTCATTAGGAAGTTTTTACACAAAAATGCTACAATGCAATCATTTATCTACCAAGGCAGTTTCAGATAAAATTGAATACAAATTAGGATTTATAGAGAAAATACTTCATAACTGAAAATAGAAAAGTTGTTGTTTACATTGTAGAAAATGAATGTTAAAATGATTAGTGATTATTTAGCCCAGGTTATTTAGGTCCACTTTACACTTAGAAGCCGGGCCAATTTTTTGTGTCATAGACTAAGAATCCTCACTTGTGATTGGACAAAACATTGAAATCAACCCCAACCCCTTTACACCTAGAGACCGGGCCAATTTGGTGGAATGTTTTTTTTATTCAACAAAGACATGATCTAACATGGCCTGAGCTCATTGAATTGAATGGACCAAACATGGGAGGCCGATTCTTGGCCTTGGGGCCAATCTCAGATTTCAATTTTTTTAAATTATTTTATAAAATATTATTTTTTCCAACAAATCACATCCATTGGATTTTGTACAATTGGCCTCAAGGAGAATTGGCCCAGCCTTTAGGTGTAAAGTGGCCCTGAAAATTTCAACCCTCTCTCTCTCTTTTGTAGGTTTTATTGAATTGGCCTAGCTTCTTGGCCTCAAGGCCTTTACATACGGTAGAATTGGCCCCTATTATAATGTTATTCTAATGGGTAGTTGAAGCTAGCCTCTAGCCCCAAAGGATCTGAAATTTTTTGTGCAATCGGCTTGAAGGAGAATGGGCCCAGCCTCTAGGTATAAAGCGACCCTTAATAAGTGTCAAATTTGGTCTTGTTGATGTTAAAAATATAGAATAAATTGTGAAGTGAAATAGAGCTACTTCAGTGGACAAAAATTTTATAACAAAAACTAAATTTAGTTGGATTTAATTTAACTTACTCCAATTTGTTCCAAATGGGGAAAAAGACATCTCCAATCCTTGTAATCCAACAACAAAAGTCTTCTACCTTATTTCTAAAAGAACCACATTTCCTTACATCCAAAAAGAAACATTGTCATTAATAGAAACTTGATCCACGTAGACTTGAAAAATCACCCACAGACACTTGTGACCAATTGGACCAGTTGTAGATCTCTTTGTGAGTGATCGCACACTATGGTCGCCCCCTACCGAATATACAATCTAGTAAAAACTAGTACAAAATGTATACATATTGGTAGAAAATGTATGAAAATTGGTTCTAAATGGAGCCAAAACGCCATTTTTACCAAAATTTAGTGTTGTCTCATTTGAATCAAAAGGTTGTTCATAGATTCTCAAATTAAAAATTAAAAAATTAATTTAAATTCAAAATTTGTCTCTCATACTAAAATCACTCATTTGCTAGGATATTTTCTTATATAGGTTATAAAACACTAATTAAGTGCCTAGTCTAAGAACCAAAAATTAGAGCTTTGGATTTAGCTCTTTGAATAGTAAGAATGAAACCCCAAAGAATGTACAACAATGCTAAATATGAATCTATGACAGTACAAACATTTAATGTTTGTATTCCATACAGTCAATTAATAGATGCAATTCACTTTTTGTTACGTAATTATCAATGTATGCAAAATATAAGACTCTGATCCATTTTTTTTGAGTCACAAAAACTATAGGAAAATTGACTCCAAACTTTCATCTTGTGTAAAATTTTTGTTGTGACTACAATTTTGGACAACCATAGTGTGTTTTTATCACAAGTGGTCATTTTCCTAGTCTAAGCATACCATGTCTCTACTAGTGTTTAATAGTCCAAAACATAAATAGTATGACAAAGTACTTCATTACCTCTTACAATTTCCTAGAAGATATCCACCATTCATTATGGAAACCGTGCTAAAGCACTCAAAGAATAAAAAATTTGTCCAAACAATATAGCTTTCACAAAACCAAAAGCTTACAATAATTTTCATTGCATATATACAGATATGACATCACTTTCTTATGCCACAACATAACATGGTATATTCTTCAATGTTGGTTACCCTCATTTCTACAAAAATGCAAAAATGAGGAATCCTAAAATTGTAGACTAAATTAGAAAAACAAGTTAGTGTAGTTGGAGGAAATAAACAAAAGAGCATATTACTTGCTTATGTTGCACAAGCTTGCCAAATTATTCTACATAATACATTGATATAGCATTGCAACAACCACGCCAACTTCAATTTTTGCTCTATCTCTACAAAGAAAATTGAGGGTCCTATACATTATCCTTTGAATGACTCACTATATTGATACCTTATACTCAAATCTTGTCAACCTTGTCAGCTTTTACTACAGGGTTGGCTTTAGCAATGGCATCTCGTCCAGCTGTTTTATAGTCATATGTACAACTATGTTTATCTGAATAACGATGTAAGGAACAAAAGGTATTGCCACAACGACACTTGAACCCTGTGAGACCCACTCGTTTTTTGCATAGAGAACAACGGTAAGCTTGTGGCCGACATAGATCTTGATTAGAAATAGAGGATCCTCCCTCAGACGATGAGCCTCCAACTTCTACTTGTTGTCCTCCAGGGAGGTGAGCTGTCAAATATGAACTCTCACTTTGGGTCCTTTGAGGGCCTCTTTTTTGTCCAAGAAGAAGCTCAGGAGGTGTTATTGCTTGATTATCAATAGTTTTAGTAGTTGATGCCTTTGTTTGTGCCAAGACATAGTCTCGATAGCACTTTGAACACATTCCTAGGGTAA
Organism: Antitrichia curtipendula; assembly: GCA_951230915.1. Classification (NCBI taxonomy): domain Eukaryota; kingdom Viridiplantae; phylum Streptophyta; class Bryopsida; order Hypnales; family Leucodontaceae; genus Antitrichia; species Antitrichia curtipendula. The sequence goes on along the minus strand of OX579640.1, from coordinate 17,794,640 downwards.
CAACACTTCCAAAAAATCCACAGTTATTGTTGCACAAAACAGGTCCTTCTGGAGTTTGGCAATTAGTTTCTTCTTTATCTTGTTTCCAACTGTCTTGAGCCATTGTTGATACAAACCAAAAAACTTGGTACTACAAACCAATTGAACAAATACAAAAAATGTGTTTGTTCAACTAAAAACGTTTATTCATAAGCACATAAAAAATAACTCATTTTATAGAGTTTTTCAAATTTTGAGTGTGATGTGCTTGAACCTAAATTCATCATTTATAATTCCCTGTAGATGATTAAAAATATTGAATTATGATAAATTCAACAAGGACGTGGTAGCAATTTAGATCTATTTATAACAAATAAAAAGACATATCGTACAAAATAGTATTTAGACCTAATAAATTGAACAAATGTGATAATTTATGACATTTACATAGAAAGTTATTGACATTTATACAAAAGGTCATGTGTCTAGTGTGATAATTTATTGATACTTACATAGAAGGTCTAAAAAAATTCATAGCTAGTATACAAAATGAAATTACTTGGTAGTATACATTAAAGCCTAGTAATAATAACTATATCCAACCGTATTATTTATTGTGGGCCAAAAGTATTGTAGCCTCTAATAGTTAAAAATAATTAAATAATTAAATACAAAATAACTAAAATAAAAATAACAAAATTCTAATAATTTGATTCAATATTGCAGCTAGTCACATTGTACTAACACTATGAAAAGGATGAAAGATTCATTAAAACCTTCTATACACAATTCTAATGCATCTACAACCAACTTAGTCAAATTATTGTGATGCAATATTGTCAATTTAATTATTTCATTAAAAAATATTAGATTTCAAATCTCTGTGGTGTTAAATGCATAACTTTGCAAAATATATGGTCAATTGGTCAAAATACATGAACTAATATTTAGATTATATTATAGTATAGAAACACAAATCATCAATGTCCCTCCAAATTACATGTGTCTAACACTAGCTATATGTCCTATGTGAACAACTCAATATCTATAGAAGACATGTAATTCTAAGGTGGTTAATACTAAAATTTCTTGCATCTTGTTTGTTTGGTTGGCAAACATGATGTCCACAAACCCCAAGAAGCATTGAAATGAAGTAGTATGACTTTGTACCAAGCCCATGCATTCCAATTAGAAGTTCATTTAAATCTCATGGTTGCCTATTGTTTGACACATCTTTTATTCAATTAGTTGGATGTAATTAAAAAGTAAGGTAGACATTCAACAAATCTAATTATTTATGTTAGAAAATTACACCATGTGAATAATTATCAATGAATATGAATGTTTTAAATATTGACTATAAAACTAAGCAAATACAACATTACAATGCACCATATTTTGTAAGTTTTAATTACATAAAATTGTCTCAAAACCAAGGCATGTCTATGTTTCTCATATTCCTTCATAATAATTCTTGAATTCTTTCAAAACATAAATCCTAGGGTAACAAATTGGTATCTTTCTATCTCTATTACAAAGGCACATTTGCAACAAGCTATAGGAAGAAATAGGCTCTCTAGATTACAATCATCATAAGGCTTAGTAAATTAGATGACATTACTACAACTTTAGACTTGGTGAATTATTTAAAGAGATCTCAATTAGAAAAAAAGATTTAAGATAATAGTAAAGAGATGAAGAGTTATATAAAATTAAATATAAATGTCATATATTCAATCCAAAAAATTGTTGATTTTGAATTAACATATACAATGAAGCTCTAAATGGCTCTATGTCAACATTTAATATCAAACCCTAATTTTTATATGCAAACCAAAGTAATATTTATTCCTAATTACCAATTCTTCTACTTTCCATCATACCTCCTTCTATCTTTTAAATTAAGAGTCGTGTCCCATATAGATGACATCCCGATGAATTTATCAAAAGTGACAACCAATTTTGATTTCCTACAACATGGACAAGAAAAAAACCTTGCACAAATTTCATGACACTACATATAACTACTTATCACTACACAAAATACTCCCCAAAATCAATTGGTAATTAAAGTAGTTGAATATCCTAAGTCAACTTCAAATAGAATTTTCTACCATTTAAACATTGAATTCAACTATAAAATCTTAACACAAACTAAATTTAACCACCAAGAAATCAACCTAATGGGGCTTTATAGATTTATAAATATTAATGATTCAAAATTGACATCTATAATGAAGTTGTGCATTAATATATATTCAACAAAACATCAAACCCTAATTTCTATTTGATAGCCAAATAATACACATTTTTTATGATAAATTCTATTTATATCATGCCTCCTCCTATCCTCAAAAACGACAATCATGCCCCACATCTAAAAAAATGTCAATGACTTGACCAAACAATGGTTATCCATTTAATTTCCACAGTAAATAAAAAATTGAACAATAGAAAAAAATCTTGCACAAAAGTCACAATAATGACTAGTATATACAATTACTTGTAAAGCTTTACACTACCAAAATGCAAGACAAAGCATTCAATTGGTCTATTTTGAAGGTAGGTCAACTTTCAATAGCACTTTTGCTACCAAAAAACATTGACATCGTCTACACAAACCCAAAACTAAAACCTTGAGAAATCACCAAAAAAACAATTCACTACACATTATCAATAACAAGCTTACACTTACACAAACATTTCCAATACCTTACATTGTTTTGCAAACAAGGCCAATTAATAAAGAAAAATATATAAGACTAAATTATCAATCAAGCTAACATAATTCTTGAAGACAACATAATCATATCAAGTCCAACTCACTCACCGCCACAATGCAATCAAGTCCGCCATCAACAAATCCTTGCATTTCTTTTTGTAGTTAACCAAATTGTTGAAATTCCTATTAGGGCTTCAAATTGCTTCTTCTTTGAACTTTCATTTCTTTGCCCCCACCTTCTCTTTCAAATTTTCCATTCTAATTCTTGCTTTTGTTATGCCAAATTTGATTTTTTTCTATAAGGCCATGAACTTGCAGTTCCAATAAACTCAATTTGGACACAACAAATTTGTGACCCCGAATCAATTGTTAAAAATTGTTGTTGAAACATATTGTTATTGGAATAAAGAATGTGCAAAATGTTGAAATATCCAACATCCAAGAAAAGGGCAAGGGCTATTTGATTGATATTTGGGTGCCATATGCCAATAGATCCGGTAATATTGTGAAGCCAGGAAGCTTTCAGGACTTGAAATTTTGCCATGTGCCTTAAACTAGAGAGTGTCTGTTCAAATGAAAGGTCCTACTCTTTCAATATATACCAAGAGGTGTGTGCAAAGTTGCATTTAAAGTTGGTAGTATTACTGAATATTTTCAAAACTAATTTAAGTCTAGTCTAATGACTGTAACAAATGTGGCTTAATTTCAATATTTTGAAAATACCCTAAGAGCAAGGTTCCATGTTGTATCAAAATCATAAATGAGCATCCAAGTTCTCCAGAGTCGAAATTGCCTTTGACAAGTTTCATACTTCCATGTGTTCTAGTTGAGAGAAACAACATTTTAGATGTAGCTTTACCTTCTTGTCAAACTAAAAGCAACCCAAAACTTTAAAGTGACCAATGTTAAAAATAATTGAGGAGAAGAAAGAGAAGAGACTTGCCTCTCCCCCTAAAATTTTCCCAGCCAACAATTTCCAATTCTCCTCTTGCAACTGTCGCACACATTCCTGAAGAATTTCCGGATTTTTGTATCATCGTGATATTGCAGCTCATGAGTTTGAATTTTCTGAACGAGATTGTTGCACATTTTTCGAGAGCAAGGTCTCTCGAGATCTGAAGATTTCCGCATAGAATTGCATAGAATGTTGTGCAGATGGCCGCGCCGCGTGACACAAGCATCGTTGCCAGTGATGAGAAAATCGCACAAACATTGCAAGAGGAGTTCGATAGCGAAGCTGCCATGGAAGCATCAAATGCCGCCATTCCTGCCATCGATCAAATGCAATTGCAGGTAAGGTACGTTAGGGTTTGCAGTTAAAATCTCGGGGGAATTCAAATTTCGTTGAAAACAAATGGTGATTTGACAATTGATTTTGTTCCTGAACTCGTACACATGGAGATTGTCATTGTTTCCCTTACGGGGAATACCAGACGATTTTTCAATAGGAATGGGGGATTCAGGGAACACTAGAGATTGCAAATTTTCCTTGTTGGCAAGACGGTAAACTGGGAACGGCAATCCGGGTACCAGAGATAATCTCCCTGCGATGTGGTGCAGGCCGAGGTTTGGGCAACGGCTTTCCGTAATTTGAATGTTGGCTGCTCAACGGAGCAGAGACCGTCTCCAATGGTGGACGAAGATCACCAACTTGCATTGGCTCTCTCTGAAACTCAGCTTCAAGTTGATCGAGAGCTTGCGAGACTCCTGCATGATTTTGACTCAACTCCCGTGAGCATCTTCGTCCCCGTGTTATTGTTAAATTTGGGATATTGATTGTGAGAGGGATTTTTGTTCCCGTATTTGTCCCATGAAAATTTTAGGGTTTCCATGTATTGGTCTAAAGATCAGTGCTTTGGGTTCAATATTTTCTTATAGTGATTGTTATATTCTTCCGGTTTTGTATGTGCAGCACGTTCCGAGAATAAATGGAGTAATTCCACCTGCCGAAGCTGCTAATGAAGATCATCAACGGTTGTTAGACAGGTAAAGAATTGAAATTCTCAACGGCTGCTTTTCTGTGAGTCAACAAGTTTCATTTCGTAATTCAAGTGCAAAGGGGATTTGATTAATAGTTGAAAGTTTATTTTCATGATTTGTATAGGGATTGGATGTGTGATGTTACAGATTAAGTCTGTATGGACTGAACGAGCGTAGAATCGCAGGCGACGGGAACTGTCAGGTACGTCAATTCGTTTCTTTGCACGTTTCACTCTCTTTAAACATTCCTTACTTTTAGATTTTCCTTTGTATGTGTGTGGGGAATCTTCGTTCAACAATTGTCATTTTGGTGTGGCTTGAATGTTGGACAGTTTCGAGCTTTGTCAGACCAGCTCTACCGATCACCAGACCATCACAAGTTTGTGCGAGACAAAATTGTTTCGCAGGTACGTAGGCTACATTTGACGTAATATGATTTCTCATTTGACAAGTTCAGGAAATCGATCTAGGTTGTCCAGACAGAATAATTATGTACTTGGAATCACTCTTTATAGACCAATGTGTTCACTTACTGCATGTTTCAATAGGGAACGTGAAGCATTGACGTGAACATTGGCTGTAAACTAAGTGACATGAATTATATGTATAACTCTAATTCACCTCCTTGTTAGGGTGGTCAGCGCAGCTCACAAAATCAGTATGCTCATACTCTGGATATGTCCCAATGTCTTATGACGAGTATCTGACGAAAATGGCAAAGTATGTATCGTCAGTTTTGTTGTTCTCCCTTAAAAATTCGTGTTTCTTTGTTAGGTAATTTGTGTTTCTTAAATTAGTTAAACACTAACAATGCGTTTGTCGCTAGCAGGGATGGTGAATGGGGTGATCACGTCACATTGCAAGCTGCTGCCGACTATGTAAAGCTACTCCTCCTTTTTGTTTTTCTCTCACTGGATTCAGAAGTCACAAGAAAATCTTTATGAAACGATGAGATGTTACGAGGTTGCAGTCTTGTTCTTATGCCACTATAGTTGTGTCTTTTGAGAAGGAAACAGGAGAGCAGTAGCCTTTCTTCTCACAGAATCTAAATGCAAATTCTGGAGTAACTGCAGTACGGAGTGAAAATTTCCTTGATCACATCCTTCAAGGACACTTGCTTCGTCGAGATTATGCCCGCTGCGAGGAAATCCGCTCGAGGTTTCTACCCGCCGTTTTCTTGTTTGCGTGTTGTATTTCTGGGTGACGAGGGGTGGGAGATGGAAACTTCTCTAAAAACGAAAATTAATCTTGAAACATAATGTTCTTGTGCTCAATTTTCTAGAATAGTACCAAGTCATTAGCTCTTAGATGGAGTGTAAGTCTGCATGAAGTTCTCGATGGACAATTGATGTTTCGCTGCAAGCACGTGAAGTGTTTGGAGTATTATCATATATATAACACGAGAAGGTTCTGCCCAAGGGGAAAGTGAGATAGAGGAATAGATACAAATCCATGGTGGTCTCACTTTCCGCTGAGGGTAAAGAAATGTTGCAAATCCCTTTGAGGTCAAGAGGGAACTTTAACACATTTTAACACACGGGAAATTTGATATGAATTCCTTGTGGACGATTAAAGTAAGTCAAATTTTATCATCTCACTAAATACTTTGAATTCGTCATTTGCAGAGATATATTTGAGCTTTTGGGCGGAGGTTCACTATAACTCATTATACCCCCTTGGAGGTAGGATCTCTTGATTTTGTGATGAATGGGTTTGGTTGGTGATAACTGGATGCTGAAACATAATCATTAGAATTAGAGCCCGCCCTTGTCCAGCTTAAGGAACAGTTAACACCTCTAGATTGAAATTGAAATTCATAAATTCATAACCTTTTTATGAATTTGTTGCTTGTGTTGAGATCATTTCAATTTCACTCTAGTGGCCTGATGAGTACATCACAATTGTCTCTAAAAGTCTCTACTCACTGATTGTCAACAGTTTTAGCATTTTTTAAGTTAATGTATTAATGTTACAAATATGATGTAATTACAATGTTGATTTAGTCTTTCTCTTGACATTGGCATAATGACGTTTTAGAATATACTGAATCAATTAACTATTGATTCAACATTGAAACTATCGATAATTAGTAGATCGGATCAGAACGTTTGTGATGTTAGCAAAGTACATGCAACTGTAGATACAATGCCATGGTTGAGGAAACAAAGTTGACCTCGTAAACGTGAATGCGTGTTCTTATAAGCTCCCATTAGGCCCATCTTTAGTTAAAGAAATGAGCAAGCTTGTTATGCCCAAATTTGAAATATTATATAGCTCCAAATTTCTTTTACATTTCCTCTTACTAATGATCGATCTGACTTCTCCAGAGGTACCAGGAGCTCTTGGGAATTAGGTCGAGGAACAACATGGCTTCACCAGGTACTTCGTGAATTGCTCATCTAAGTTAAACAAAGGACTTTGCCAGCTTACAATGCAATTCAGTCACTGGTCATCATTAGATTCCTCTTTGTCGCATTATTATTATTTGTCAATTACGATTTGAAGCACCTCTAAAGAACGGAAGCCCGAGCCTTCGTCGCATTAATTTGACAATCATATGTTTTTGAATTTTGACCCGTCAGAAAGGTTTTTGTGATGTAACGTAGTTGCAATGAAGTCCTTCACATTGCTGAGCAAACTCTTATCAACGCCTGAAAGCCAGAGTCACCTTCACCAAAACTCTAGAATTTAATTTTTTTTTGTCTAACTTATTCATCGTACATGTGTGTACAACGCCCAATTTTTTTTTAATTCTGCTGAGTTCTTTTTGGAACTTACGACGAGCTCGGCATGGATCGAGTCGCAACTGCAAAATCTAGGACTGATGGCGCAGTAATTTAGGCATTTTCACGCTCGGTACTGAATTCCAGTTGGGAATGGAGTCGCAACTGCAAAATCTAGGATGGCGCAGTAATTTAGGCATTTTCATGCTCGATACTGAAATCCAGTTGGGCAACTGCAAAATCTAGGACGGCACACAAATCCAGTTTTGACCTTAGAGATGATCACAACGAGAAAATAAATTTAACTTATTAACCCTTAAATGATGAGCCGGTCACCGTGGAAATCATTTGTTTTGGTACCATGTGAATTGTTGGCTTAAAAGAATGAAAAAGCACTCATTGGAAGTCAAGCTATTGTAGAAGATCTTCCCTTTCCATACAAAATTTGGAGAATGAATAATTGCACTTTTGTCCTACATGGAAAAATTCTTTGTCATTCATTGGCCAAAAAACGTCCTCCGTGACATTTATGAGTTAAGCTTATCTGTATGATTTTACTATACATTTTAATTCCCTTATTGTGATTTCTTGTGAGACAAGGAGGTCAAATAATTTGAATGAGAGACAAGTGTGCTACAAGCAAGGATAGTGTGGCAAGTGTGGAAGATATTCCAAAATGTCATTAACCCTTGAAGGATATAGCCCCCCATGACCAAGGCAATTACCCAAATGCTCTAATTATTGAGCCAATAGATGCATTCTTTGTCTTTGTAGTGAAAGATGAAATCATCCTTTGGACACTTTGGGTCTTCAAATCCTTCAAGGGTTAAAGAGGGTCATATTAAAGGATGTATGTGCATTCTTTCAAATCATGTAGGATATTATTTTTCCAAAATTCAACAAGTTGAAACCAATTTTTTAAGTTTCTAGTTATTCTTAGACATCTCTACATCCATTTGTTACCCTTTGTTGTTTTCTCAATATTTTAAAGGAAACTAATACCACTAGACCACAGATTTATGAGTCACAACTTCTTGATCGTGACTCAGAAATTGGCAGTTATAATTGACTGAATGGCATGTCATCTTCACCTTGTCACTCATAACATCTTTTATCATTACAATAGGGTTCCTTTTGAACTATGAATACAGGGCAATTAATATGAAAAGTAACTCATGTCAAGCTATCTTCGTAGATTCTTTGCATGCAGCGTCCTTTTCAATCATCCATCAAGGTAAAGTTGCGAATACAGGCATAAGAGCAGAGCATATTCACAGTTCCATTATTTTAGGAGATATTTCAAGCCTCCTAATGAATGTTGGACTTCAGTCTACCTTAGGAGCGGTACGGTAGGTATAGCATGCTCAAATGACTGAAAGATTTAAGAAACCTCTGCTACCCAGTATCCGCGAAAGTCTGTCATGAACTACAAATTTATAGTAATGGCAGATAGGTCAGAAGGATTACCAAAAATATTGTAATCTTTGTCAGACTTGGGTGAAATGGATCATTCCACAGTGTTCGAAGTCCGTATCAGCCTACCAATCCAAATTCAATCTAACAACTCATTCTTTGGAACATTGATTTTTCATCATTTAATTTGCAGTACCCTCTGACTGCGACCGCATACGGGTTTGCCGCTGCGACCGTTTTTCTGTAACTGTAGACTGCTGAAGCAGGGCTGAGCACTTAACTTGCATGGTGACCCGTTCCCAAATTATTGACCAACGGCCCTAAAGCGCAGAGCATCCTGCATGTGATGGTACATAAAGTCAGTACAAAACATTACCGGTAGTCAGAATTCAGAAATAGTGAACCCCTGCAGGATCATGTACTGCAGTCACCTTCATAAAAGTCAGGTCAGTCTTTTTCAAGGCGACGCACAGTTGATGCCGCGACCTTTAACTTCTCTAGAACGATGCGAGCTTCACAAAGACGATGGCAAGTCACCTCGTTGGCAACATGCACGTTTCGGAGTCCTTCGATTTCCTCCTCCCATGATTCGAGTATTTTTTGATGAATTCTGATTGGATGATCAAGGACGTCATTCCGCAGAAAATAAGAGTTATTGTCCTGAAGTTGAACACTGTACATGACCTCAACAATGGCTGAAATTGTAGTTTACTTCGTTTCGAGAAACTTCAGAGAGTTTGCAGTTACATAATGCGCATGAAATTCCCGGCTCATATTCAGTTCCCGGTGTCAAAATTCCCGGTGAGTCCCACTTTTCCCGATGTTTTCCCGGTGTTCCCAGTGTACGCCACACCGGGAATTTTGACACCAGGAACTGAATATGAGACCCCTGTGAAACAGACTAGGACTTCGGAAGTTTTTTTTTCATTTCGTTTTATTGTGGGCGTCCATGTCTTATATTTGGTTTTCCTGTTGACAGTGGCTATTCTAACCAAAAATTAGCAACATATATCAGAGCCAAATGATTATTCTCGCTTCACAGAGTTAAAGAAGGATACTGCAAAATCCCCTCCTCAAACGCCGTTGATGCATCCAGAAAGCGAGCTTTCCCAATCTCCAGAAATCCCAAGACCTGTTAACAAGGTCATGGAATACAAAGGAGTTAGCCGTACTATCTGTATTACGTGCCATTCCGTCATGTTATTGTTCAATAACAGGATCTTCGAGATACCAAAGGTTCGATATAATTGATAATATAAACACAAACAGGCAGATACAGCAATAAGGACATCATAGAGACAATCGGTCATGACGTCGTAACCACGTCAGTGAGGAAAAAGTAATGGACACCTTAGACGCTGTCAAACAGTCCTGCACGTGGTTGATTGTACAATTCACCTAATACAGCAAGAGAAAAAATAAAGTATGATCCTCGAATCGTATTTGTAGACTTGAGAATTTAGGTGAACCTCGTAGGAGAAACTATCCCTTCTCCGGCAGATCTGCTGAATTTCGTCCTCCATAGTCTTCGACAGAATTGCTTCATCTCTCGGTTCATCTTCTCGGTTGCCAAAACTACCTTTCTGCGAGCTACCATTCTCCAGACAGCGCTTCTTGCGTGCCACTTCTGAGCTTCCATTAGACAAATCGCTATCCGTTGAACCGGGCCTCATCTTTCCGTTGCAAGTATCAGTGGCAACAAAGCATTTCGGCTGCACGAGCATTGCTCAAGTGAAGTAAAATTCAGGTTCACGGATTAGGCCTGCACATAAGAGCAATTCAAGGCAGAGAAATTAATCTCGTAGCTTATACGGGAACTGGCTAACGCAAATCATTCGGTATCACGAATTCACTCACGCACTAGCAGAAGCTTTCTAAAGGAAGTTAAACCCTGTGCGACTCGATTCTTCTGTTCTACATCTGTAATTCTTTACAAGTGTTACTTTACAAGCTGTAAAAGTCTCTCATGTCCATAATTACACGGATATATATGTATATGCTGCAAACGAAAAAATGCTAATCAAAACAAAATGTACAGAGGGCGGACTAAGCCATGTGGTACAGTTTCTGTCTCGCATTCACAATGCGTGAGCTCTTCCTCAGATTTGATCAAGTAAAATCAAACAACAGGATATACGAGTATGGATATGATGTTCAAAACGGAGTATTAGCTGCTGGATTCAAGTGTAGTGACGGAAACGGTGGTTGTAGTGATCTTGAAAGCGTTCAAGATTCCATACCTCTTTCTGAAAGAGATGAACCAGCTGGCGAGACCGAATATCATAGCCAAAGCGTCCTCCACTGCCACTGATATTTTCGCTCCCCATACAGCTTGGTGCAGACGTGTGCACTACCATATAATTCTTGGATGTGAATGTGAACGTACGAATGTGAATGGCGGGAATTTTTCTGATTCAGAATATTTAAAGTCAAACGTCTATCGTGCCGGGCCTTGTTAAGCTGCAGAAACTGTGGAACGAGAAAGAGACAGTTGCAAAAATATTTTCAAAGCAATTTTCAGAGAAATCTCTCGAGGTTGAGATAACAACGTGTTCCTTCAGCGAAAGTGTCAGGAGAAACAAAGTCTTCGTTCAGAAGCATGCATTACCTCTTAACACTGTATCACTCCTGCTACGACTGAAAATTAGTTCGACAGTGGTTGGACATGCATTGTCGACATGCCGGTGCTAAAAGAAGTCGATTCGCTGATTTCTTCATTAATGTGCTGTCGCTTTCTGGTTATGATCTCCTCTGGCGCTCATCACTCGCAGTCCTTTTATCATTGAAGATTTATTTGTTTATTTTAAACTACCGCAAACTAACTATATGCCGAACTAGGATTCACAGTCTACAACTAATTAGGATAAAGCGGGAAGAGTATCATGAACCACACTACCAAGAGCACCACAATCACAGTCCATAATATCACAACGTAATCCAAGTCGTTGAAGGCATCCATTCTACGATCCCAAATCGATCTAAAATCCATCTTGAACCTCTTAAATGCCGTTTCTCCCAGCTAATCCATATAATTCTCCTGTTCTTGAAAGTATCCGGAGAGATTATACATGGAGTGCCGACACGCCGGTACAAATCAGTCGAATCGCTGATTTCTTAAGTAACGTGGTGTCTCTTTCAGGTTTCACGGATTCTATACTGTTGATCTCATCCGGGATCTCATCGTCCGTAGGCCTTTGATCTTAATGGAGAAAGAAAGAAAGTCTAATTCTACCGCAAACTAACTCTATGCTAAACTATTTAAGCCCTGGAATCCTGCTCAGTACAAACAAGAGCCAAATTAATTTTTCGGTCAAGCATACCAAGGGAAGCAGCGCCACAATGTACATAAAATGCAACACCTACAATGTCAGTATTCAAGGCACGTACGATACAAGAAAGATTCACTTCCGGGGAAACGATCCATCGCGACTAAAACTATACTCAAGGATTGCAAATGAACAGGTGAAAGAGCTTCTCGGACATTCACTTGCCCGAATACTTACCTGAATCTCTTAAGCCGCCGTGAATGAACTAAATTAACTGAAGTATGTGATGGAATATCCGAGAAAGAGAAGCAGAATCACAACGAAGATTAACACCACTACATATATCGTGTCCTCGCCTTCTACCTCAAGAATAGTGTCTTTCACGTCGTTTGTAAAGTCAAAGTGGTGATCCATCGCGACAGAGAGATTGAAAATGAACAAGTAAAAGACTAGCTGGGCGAGAATGGGTTCGGGTTTTGTTCAATCAGACCGAGAGGGTAAATCACTAGTAAGTTCATAATTAGACTGCAGTACTAAGTTACTTCACATTTTTGGTGTGACACCAGAATGAGGAAATCATCTCCTACATTTTGTAAGAAACTATATTTCGGAAGTTACTACAAAATTGAAAATGAGACTCCAAATTTTAACCATATTATAACTAGAATATAAGTCTTCACAATTGTCTTCGTGTCAATAGAACTAGAACAAACTAGCATCAAAAAGGTTTCATCACGTTGTAGGGTTTCATCTAGAAAATGTTTGCATGTCATTAAGATTTACTATGAACAAAGGAATGAAGAAATGTGTGGATGAAAATGAGATGGACAAAATTGTGACATATTCATATTAAATAGTATAAGAGATGAACACCTATATCTCTTATATTAAATACAAGCCATGTTATAATTTCATATATTACAAATTCATCCACACAATTTTTCTTTCATTTATTCTTGCTAAACACTAATGACACCCAAACATCTTCTCAACAAAACCTGACATTCAATTTGATGAAATCTTTTTGGAGTTGTTGCATTGCAATAGGTAAAGCAACATATGAGTTTTCTTCTAATCACATAACAAAAATAAACAACGGTGGTATTATAGTATTGTAGCATGCACTAGCTTAGATTTTTAATAGATATTAATCAAGCATCCTCACTTTCACTATAAATATAGCTTTTGTCAATGCAAAGTCTCTTTCCCTTATGTTTAGTTGTTTGTTAGCTAGCAATAAACAAAAGTCCCTTAATCAACAATAAAAAATGAAGATAGGCATAAAGTGGATACACCCTAAATCACATCTTACCTAAAACTACCATCACCAATTTCCTTAAATCTCCAAAGTCAATATGTATTTATGTTGAAGAAAATAATGATTATGGAACCTCTAGCTATAAAAAAAACTTTGACTCTTCATAACTTTTGCATGTAGTATCCAAATGTTACATTTTGTAGTGCATTTGGAACTTCCTTTTTCTTGCCCACAAGAAATTATGAAAATTTGACCAATCTAATAATAGTAACTAGGTACACTAGCAAAAAGTAATGATTCAAGGTACCCACCTTAACAAAAATTGGAAATGGGGCGTCATAGTTGATTCCATGTACAAAAAGATAATCTAAGTTTATCCATATTTCAATGTATAATCCACATTCAATATTTGTTAAGACTTCAAAGCAAGGATACTTGTACCACTTATGTGGTTTTAACACTTTAACATTTATCAAGGGTAGCATAGACAATTTGTAAACCTTACATAATTAACACTTATGTGACTTTGAAATTAACAAACTAACACTCATATAAGTAAAGGATGACAAAACATAAGAGACAAATGTCATCATACATTTAAGTGTAATGAAAGAATGAATCTAAAGTAGTTTGATGAGATTCTTGTACATGCGTCTAATGATGCTAAAGGATCTCTTTCTTTTGCACCAAAGTAAATTCAAAGCCCTCCCCCTTTGTAGACCTAAATTCCTAGCCTCTTTAAATCATCAAATCACAAATCTCTCACATCCTAACATTGCAAAATCCTCAAATGGCACAACATTGGAATATAAAGAGGTAGATGCAAGGGAGCTTGAAGTTTAAATCCCAAAGAAGTTAACAACAGAATTTATGGCCAATATTGTCTCCATGATGTGGACTGTATAGTGCATGATGTGGAATGGATGATGTTTGAAGTACTATGAGCTACATATTGTACTATTCATGCCAACCACAAGATGATTTGTACAGGACGTGATGTAGTTAATACATTTTCATCGAAGTTATAAATTTTCGTAGCCTCACTTTCATCCAAATCAACACTTATTGAGGTGAATTCATTGAAGAGGGGAGCATAATTTTTGTAAATTTTCTTAACAATTAACAAAGTTAACACTTACTAGTGTATTTTTTTGGAATTTTGGAGGGAGCACAATATCCTTAGCACATATGTGACTTTAACATCTTATCGAGGTAACAAATATCGAGGGTGGACTGTAGGTTAAAATATGATCAAAACCCAACAGCCAATATTCTGCTTTTCTCATTGATTTCTTCATACACTTCTCGCCTTCTCGGTCTACGATTTCATCTCTCAAGTACATTCTATCAACTTGTCAATGTAGATATTTTCTTTTTTCTTCCTTCTTGACCTGTTGCATTCGTTGCATTTTTTCAACACCTGACAATGACAGAATATTTTGTCTGCACCGCGGGGAGCTTCCAGCCTATACTGAAATATGAGATGGAAGTTAAGCAATGAAAACTGTCCAAATGGATGAAAACTGTAGACTGGTCATCGATCTTGATCGTCCGATCGTGCCATCGTAGGGCTCCGCTGCCCTGGCAAAAAGAAAAGAAACGGCTGTACTGTAGAAACAGGAAGAGAGCTAGAGTACTGTACTAGCTTCGACCCGCCCGCCCCCGCCACCTGAGTGCAGGTCACGGTGCTGTTTGAATTTCGTGAATGTTACGAAAGGACCGTGTTTTTATCCAGGTTGCGTTCGAGTTTTTGCAGTGGCGTTATTTGACTTCGTTTAATTTTGAGCTAATTTCCGCCTTTTCTTTGTGCGTAAGAACTCAAGGTATGTTCAGTTGAACGTGTCTCACTGTGGTATCGGAGAGGAGAAAGCAAGGTGACTATTGATCAGGTCTTGAAAGATTTGAAGGATTCATCATTTGATGATGGTACTTTGTGAAGCTTGGAAGAGAATCTCGACTTGATGGCGCTGTTCTGAATCTCTTAGCTTAGGATTAAGTAGCGATGATATGTCTGCAGTTCAGTGTGCAGCATGTCAGAACGAGACCAGCGGTAAGTACAGTTCTTTCTTTTGGTTCTTGGTTCTGGCTTAGTGAGTTCGATCGATCTGCTTGTGATTTCAATTGCTGCTCACAGGTGGTGATATTGCACTGGTGATCTTTGAAACAATTTGCAGAATGCTATAGGACATAAGCGTGGAGTTTGTATGGAGAGGTTGATGAATTTTGAATATATATGTAGCCGGCGAGCCGGACACCAGTTTTAGGTCTAGCTCGATCATTTCAAGAGTGACCTCATTTTCTGTGGCATGAAATGTATTTTTATGAGTTTCTTGATTTTATGATTGTGCAGCACGACATTGCAGGTTCCTCAATAGGATGCAAGAAAGATTATTGGATTGAAGATGATCTGAAGTTTCGAGTAATTTTTTTTTTCAGGAGTGACCTGTTTGTTTCTTACTGACTCGAAGCAATTCTTTGCACAGTAGATTACTGTCCAAACATTCTCTAATCAATGTGCTCATGTCTCAGCTGAATGGAGCTGGCAGACAGTCGCACATCTTCACCAGCCCACGACCCTGGAGGTCTCCGGTGATGCTCTTGTAGAGTTGGAGTAACTCTCGGCTATGCAACTTTACTACTTACGTACAAATGATCCAGCAAATTAATTAAAGATGCTAAGTCCCAAAGTCTGAGTAAGAGGAATGGGAGTTCTGGAACAAAATTGTTGACTCTTCTGTCCGACAAGAGTGAAGCCAAATTCGTATTGTTTATCATTGTTGTTGTTCATGTTACTTGGCCATATTCCTTTGCTAGGAATTCCCATGGAATACATTTTCAAGACTTTAGGAGGACACGACAAGCCAAGCATTTCCATGAAGCAAGGGGTTATTACATTAAAGCTTGTTCGGTTGTCCGCCGATTCGTTAGTAAATGCACCGAGTTATCAGCTATTTGGTTCTGAGCATACAATTTTTATGGAACTCGATTCGTTTATTGGCAGCGAAATAGATCACTTGTTTGATTTTGTCGGTCACGACTTGCGAAGAGGAAGGCCACAAAATCGTAGCCTCCTTTGTTGTGCAATTCATGCTACAGTAGCGGTTCTTGTGGCATAACTTTCAGGGATTACTTGATAAGAAAATGTTCCGCAGGAACGCCGATACCGCACCGTAAATTCCCAGGGGTGATGGTACTCGACTTTCTAAATCCACAAGAAACTGTATTGTCAGCCAGGATCTGTTCTATCGTGAAGTAAGGTAAGTACTCACTCTACTTCCTTGGTTATGCAAGCCAAGCGGCCCTTGTATAAACTGATTTTCTGGTCTGTCGCTAGTGAGTATCCACCCTACAAATCGAATATGAAATTTAGTGTTTATCAGTAGTTGACTAGTTTCTATTAGCAGTCCGAAAGTATCAGTCAGTGCTGTATCAAGTCTTTCATTGGGACCTGTCCTTGATATTAAATAGGTTGCGCTGCATTACCCCAGTGCATAAATGTCATGTTTCCTGGTCTGGTGGATTTTATTTTCTATTATTGACACAAAAGAAAATGATTACATTGCAGGGAAAAAGTAACAGCAAACCCCAGCCGGAATTGGGTCTGGAGGACAGTAAGTAAAGAACAGTTGTCGTATACATTTGTACTGGACAAGCAGTTCCTTCAGGAGAGAATGATTTACCAATTCAAGCCTGTCAGGTATTGAATTGAAAAGCCAAGAATGGGGAGGCCGAAGAGGGGGACCCGATTAAATCCCCAAAACACTCGCAGGGTGTTCAAATTCTGATGTGAGGATGACGTCAGGAAGCATGTGAATCACTATTGTCGAAAATTCGCCTCCACAGGTAAGGGTCTAAGGGATATCACAGGTTCCTTCAAGTACGTGATATCTTGGTCTCTCCCCATTATCTTAGTGAATTCCCTCTCACCCTCTCAGTCTCTGTGTCCCCCTTTGCAATCATAAAAATACTTTCATAAACAAAAAAACCTCTCTCAACATTATTTATAGCAGATAACTGGAGTCTTAATCAGGGCCTAAAATCCGTTGCAAAGAACTTGGATTACTCAATTGTATGGATCCATATTTGTTTTTGTGTTTTTTTGAAAATGAAACCAAGTGAGTGTATTGAACTCATAGATCTACATTCGTGGATGGAAACGTGTGGAGTTGTGGAGGAATCTTGGAGTTAGGTTTGTACAAGACAAAGAAAGCCGTACTTGAGGAGGAAAATTAACTCGAAAGGGCCGCACCAGCTTTCTGCATGGGACCCGTTCGTGCGCATCATTGCAAAATGAGCTCAGCACGGTTGACGTCATGGCTGGATCCTGGTTCAACAATAAGTTAAGGTAACAGGTTCAAGAAGCGGCTCTTAACCAGGTGAATCGAAATTGGTGCAGTGGATGAATTTTGAGTGAATTTTCAGGTGAAAGAAGAATGAAATCTGAAGTGAACGCAAGAAGTTGCATAATCTTTGGAATGCTGGACATTCAGTTTTAATTTCTGAAAGTGAAAGTTAGTAGGCCACTATTTTAGTTCATAGGTGGTGTAGTAATCTCACAGCATAGTTTTGTGAATGGGCCTTGATGCATTCCAAAAGCGATCCTCTTGTATTTAAATGGCACACAATATAGGTTCATATAGTGTCATTCACTAATTGAAAATGAAACATTTGTAGCTTCTCATTTGTTTATAATTGTTTTATATGGTACGTTACCTTTTTCTTTTCATTCATATCAGGGGTGAATTTTGACCCCCGTAGCTTCACATTCTATCTAGACACCATGTGGAGACAAGTGTTGAACTTTCGTAGATCAATTTTGCAATTTTGCATTACCTGTACTAGACCCTTTTATAGGGTTGATCTAAAGAGCCTAGTTTCTTAAAGGACTTGTTACCTTTGAGCATCCCTTGTCCAGTTCAAAGTTTTGACATGAAAGAGGAGAAATTTGGATGCCTATCGCAATCCAATGTATCAATGTAGCATGCTTGCAATATTAAGCTTCCTTGTTTGCTATTCAAATTAGATTTCAAGGGCTTGTTGAACCCAAAACAAGGCTTATTATTAATATCAAATTCTATATATTTATATTAAATTCAAAAAGTAACAGTATAACACCTTTGATCCCCCAAATTGAAAATCATCACCTCTAAGCTTGTACAAAGAATCTCCTTGCTTAGTGACTAGGCTTGATTCTTTTCAATTGACTACAAGGGTTTTTCAAGGGTTTCTTAAGGGTTTCTCAAGCTAGCCTATTTGTCATTCAAATTAGAGGGCTACTATTTTGCTTATCAAAGGCCAATTCTTTTTAAGACAATAAGAAATGTTCTTAATATACATCCACATCCAAAAAAAATTCCATTCTTTTATAGCTTTTTGAACCTGATCATACTAGTGCAAGGAGTTGTGCTTGACATTATAGTTAACATTTGAGCTATATCCAACCGGATGACAATAAATCACTTATTAGAGATGGCATTATGCAAAATATACACAATAGAAGTGTACCAAAGAGTAACATTTGCAATCATGACAATTGAAAGAAAAAATTCTTTATAAAAAATTATTACTTTCTTATTAGATTATTTTAAAAAAAAGTTTTACAACACATTTGTCTTTGAAGGAAATGTTTTTCTTAAGAAAAAATTGGATATAAGAAGACATCCAAAAAAAAACATAATGAAAAAAAGATGCTCAATACAACAAGAAAATAATTCCCAAACAAGGCTTTTGGGGGGGCCCATGTCCCCCCTATTGGCTTCATTGTAGAGGCTAGTTTTGGGAGGGACGAAGCCAGAGTGGTCAGATTTTTGACAGTCTGGCAAAACTTTGCCAAAAAAAAGCCTTGTTTCCAAGAGATCTATTGGATGTAGATAGAGCAAAAGATTATCACTAAGCTTTATTTAATTGCGTAGATCTAAACATCTTTCAAGATCTTGTTTCTCTTCAAGCTTGTACAAGAGATGAGTATAAAGCACAATCTATTCTTTAGCTCTTAGTATGTAGATGTCAAAAAAATTCTTGTAAAGATGCATTATAATCCAACTTGGAGAAATAATTGTAATGCTATGTGGAAATTTTTTTTATAGATTTTGAATATTAAATTGTATCTTTACAATCCAGCCTATTATTTCTATTTCCAATATTTGAGAACAAATTTCTGAATTTCATGTGAATTCTATTCAAAATATTTTATTGCACTTATAATATTGGAAAATTTTGAAAATTTTCTTCTATTGTTTTTCAAATACAGACTCCATTAGTACTTTTAGGTCAGACGTAGTTTGTGCATTTTTTAGAGGTGATTTTTTGCATTGATGTAAGTATCTAAGGTCCACTAGTCAATTTTGAGGAGCCATAAAAGCTATCCTAAACTGTGACAAAAAAATAGAATCTTGAAGCTATATGACTAATTTGAAGTTTGAACAAATTTTCTTTCATAACCATTAGAGTATACGTTTCCCCCTTGTTCTTACATTAACAATCTTTAAGGGAAATTGATTTGGTTAATATTTCCAAAGACAATCTTTAGGGTCCATTTTTCTTTTGTAATGACAAATATGTAGTTCAATTTTGAGAGTATGACATCAAGCTATGAAATCTTGAGACCTCAACACTAAAGCATTTTAATTGAAGTTATGAATACTTTAGAAACTAAAAGCATCTCAAGTGAAGTGACATTCAAATGTTTTGGGGAAGACGAAGATGTTGAATGAAAGAATAAATTAGTTAGCAAATAACTTAGTCAATGAATTGGAAAATGTCAATTCTAATTATAAATATGTTGTATTGTTAAAGCCTTAGAACAAGCTCTTTGAATTCCTTGAAATTTTTGGTTTGAAAATTTAAGAAAAATAAACTAAAAATTGAACGTTGTATATTATTTGTTTAATATTTTTGCAATACCAAGAAATCCTTGTATCTTTTATTTTATTGATCAAGAATATTGCATGAATATAAATTGGATTTTGTTCAATGGTAGATATCTATTTAGATGTCTACAGTTTTTATAAAAAAGATTATTAACTTAATCCCTAAAAAAGTTTCAAATCATTGGGCCAAAAAATATCTCACTAATTCCCCTTGCCTACAACAATGCTACACTCTTTGTTTGTTTTTTTAAATTGGTAGATTCAAGCATAAGATCTCTTAGTTGAATTGTCAAAATATTATTTCTCAAAATTTTAGAGTGAAAAAACTCACTTAATGCACATTTAAATGCTCAAATTTCAAAAAACTATTTAAATTCTTTTCAAATGGTGAAGTTTCATCTTTCAAAATTTTAACTAAGAAAATGTATACATCCTGCAATTAGTTATTAAAAATATTATCTTGAAAAAATAAATTGCGAACACACATTTAAAAATTTTGTAAAATTTCTTCGTATTCATTCTTGAAAATTTTGTAAATAAAAAGACGCTCAACATGAATGGAAATAGTAAATAGTAAAATTTTATAGGACATTTGAGGTCCTAGATAGACTGCCCAAACTTGGATTTCAAAATCTTTCTTCATCCCTACTGGACTATGGGTTTTTTTCTCAAAAAACACTCAAAATTGACATTTCTATTGCAATGAGTAAAAAACTTTGAAAATTGTTTTCCTTGCATACCTAACTATAGGATCTTACACCTAACTAGTATAAAAATGTAGGGCATAAATTTCAAAAAAATTGACCGCACAGATTAAAAAATATTTGCATTAAAAGTGAAGAAAACAAGTTTTTTTGCACCTTGCAATTCTACCATTCATACATACATTTAAGAACTAGTAACCCATCCCCTAGATCTATCCAAAATCTCTAGCTTAGGCATTGTAGTTTAGGCACCTAAAATCTATGTAGAAAGTAACAAATTTGAGGATTGTTTGTAAATGCTACCAGCTTGTCATTCTTGATTGTAGAAATATGTGCTCTCAACCTAAATACCACAACAAGAAAATTGACCCCCTTTATAAACAAATCTGTTGTCAACACTATTGTTTGAGGAAGCAACAAGTACAAGGTGCCCCATATGGGTAAGGCCAAGCTTGCTAGGAGAAGAATGCTTCTTAATTGCTTGCCACTTACTCCCGCAAGGTCATTCAATACAACCAATGCTTACTCTATAGAGGCTTTTAGTGGGACAAAAATTGTGCCTGATTTAGTGAGACAAAAGGAGTATTTGACCTCAAAGTATTGTCAATTCCAAAATTTGGTGCCTTGGGCATTTAGGGATTCACTAAATTTTTTTGCACAATAAAGTTTTGAAGTTTAAATCCTTATGGTGGGTAATTGAGTTGAAAGTCTAGAAAATATATAAAAATTAAGCTTAATATCTCTAAGATGAAATTGAAACACACTAATCCTAATGGTGAGATTGTTCTAGCAAGAAATCTAAACCATATGAACCTTCTTTTTTTGAAAAATTATGAAAATTGAATTCAATAACAAATTTAACACATGTATAATTTATTTTTTAAAGTTGCCCAAAAAACAAGATGTTCCATATCTTTTACATCACTTATCCAAACGGAATAAATCAAGCTTTTCTTATAGACAAAATATAATATATAATAAAAAATAAAAAATAAAAATTTTGTGAATTTTTTGGTTGCCCGATTTTCCTTGTTTTGAGCATATTTGGTATATTTTTTTCTCCCATGCACCCATTGAAATAAAAATTATATTTCCAAAAAGATAATATATTTTTCTATCTTAAAGAAAAATTTCATAAAATAATGATGAAAATTGAGACCGTAGGTACCTACCCAAAATCAAATTTGTCCCTTGAAGGGACAATGGTCATTTAGGGGTTAAATGGGCATCTTGTAGCTTGTTCAATGACCGATCATTGATGAGCTTACGCCTTCTTCAAAGCCACTATTCAAAAAAATTATCAAAGTTTGCAATGCAAAAACTACAGTCAAGTTCAAATTGTGATAAAAAAAAACACCCAAGACTTGGATTGGTAGTTGTATCTTATTAACCCCTAAAACCCCGAGGGTGTTTTCTGCCAAAAATCACTCAAAACTACCACTCCTGTTGTATTCACATAAGGAAACCAATTGTTTTGTTTTTTGGAGAATTCAACCGTAGGATCTTGTACTTAACTTTTCTGAGATCATGTAGTAAAAATTTCATCAAATTTGACCGTACGGATTGGAAGATATTAGCATTCAAAGTTGAACAAAAGTTTTTTTTCAAGAAGATGCTTAAATTGCCCGAAAAACTAAGATTGTCCATAACTTTCTCATCCCTAGTCCAAATAGAATGAATCAAATCTCCACGTATAGTTAAAAACATAATCTTTTAGGAAAAAAATTCAAAAGAAATAATTTTGACCTTTTGTAAATTTTTTTGGACTGCCCGCCAATCTCTATTTCTTGCTCATTGTGCCATAACTTTTGCATCAGGCATCCGATTTAAACAAAAAAATTATATATCCACAAAGCTCTTGTAAAGCTATACAACCTCAAAAATTCTCAAAAATTTCACTTCAAATTGAGACAATAGGAACCTATCCAGACCCAAATTGTCCCCTGAGGGGACAAGTGGGGTTTTAGGAATTTTAGGGGTTTTAGGGCCAATCAAGACAAAGAGAATGATACCAAAAAAATTCAGATGTAGTTGAGTAATGGAAGAGTTTTTCTAAAGATTCTTTGAAAATTAGCCTCTCAAGCTGGAACAATCATTTAAGGATTAATAATCTTAATATAAAATTGAAAAATGTCAATTCTAAAAGTACAAGCATTTCACATCCTATTTTTTTTTTTCCAAAAGCTATTGAAAATTGCATTCAACAAACACCTTCAAAGTGTACATTTGAAATTAAATTTCACATGAGATAAAATTCAACTAACTTAAAGGGCTGTGAGTTCCCCCAAGTTCCTAGATTGTAGAAACCTAGCCACAACAATAAGCTAGCATGGCAGAGCGACTGCCACGTCCAATAACACTAACAAAATATTTTAAGCATTTAAGAAAATAATTCATTTTAATTTTTTTAATTTTTTAATTTTTAAATATATTTTATTTTGGCTAGTATTGATTAGTTCTCAACATGGGAAAATGACCTGAAACGGCCCTCTAATGCCTTCAAAGAACATCTAATTAAACTTTTGGCAAACTAATTTTCATTTTGCTAATTGAAAAAGATGACTTAAAGCTTTCCATTTAAAAATCAATTTCTAGAACCAAGTATAATTTTATTTTTCAAAAACTAATTTTTTTATAACTGCCAAAATTTCATGTTGAAAAAAAATTGTTTAATTTAACTTTATAGCAAAAAATTAACAAAATTATTGCTCTTACAAGATACTCTTCATTCACATGTTGTGTGAAGTATTAAAAAAAAATTGAAATTTACTCTTGTAATATAATGACCCAAAATACTATATTGTCAAACAAAAATGCTATTTGATCATTTAATCCTTGAAGGACCTTGCAAAGTCCAACGGGCATTTTGAATGTCAAACCTTAATTTTTACATAGTTTTTTTATTTTAAATGTTTTAAAGCTTAAGAAAGAAAACCCAACTCCAGTAATCTACTTTTATTCCATTTTTTTTTCTTCAAAAATTGTTCAAATTGTGATTTTTGTAACACTTAGAAGAAAATATTTTGAAAGCTTTGAAGTAGAGGTTTGCTATTATGTGAGTATAGGAGTGTGAGCCCATGAGCCTAGAATACTACACACCTATGTTATATATATATATATATATATATATATAAAATATAAAAACAGTCTATGTTTATAGGGTATACATATTACAAATACCCATATTATAGGTGTTTATGATACATACACCTTCTATAGTGTGTAGTATCTATATTATAGGTACCTATATTGTAGGTTCAGTACTCACAAACTCGCATTCTTGAACTCACATACTAGCACCACTTTTGAATTTTTTCTATTGAATTTCTTTTTGGTGTAAACTCAAAGGGAATGCCAATTACACTACAATGTTTTATCACTATTATTTTAAATTTTCTTTAAATTTCATATTAATTTAAGTATTTTATAATTAATATGATTTTACCAAAATAAATAAATTTAAATTTAAATAAATTTTATTTTGATGTTTTTAATTATAAAAAATGATAATATAAAATATAAAATACCACATGTGAAAAACAATAAAATTGTGAAATGTGTGTTTTGATGCAAAAATATAATGAAGTTTGACAATGTTTGGACATAAAATGTTTTTTAAGTATTAAGGATTTTAAAATGCAATTAAGACTACAAAATTAGCTTTCATGTTTAAATTGTTTGAGGAAGATTCATAAATGTTTAATTTTGTTGGACTTTCTATAAGTTGAAGATAGAATAAGTGAAGATTTTGAAGTTTAATGCAGATAAAATTCAAAAAGGTTGTATAAGGGGAAGTGGGTTTGCAATATGGATAAAAAGGCAGGAGAAAGACAAAATATTATGGCTTCACTATTTAATAGAAAGTTTGATATATTTGTGAAATGTTAATTCTTTAATGCATTAATCTAGAAGGTATTCCATATTTTTAAGAATGTGAAATTGTATTATAAAATGCTACTTGGAAGAAAAATTAAATTCAAAAATTCAAAATAAAGTTGTCGGATATAACATTTTGATGTGATACATACATATATCCATTGAATTTTAGAATATTTGCAAATATATATATTTAATGGAAGAGAACTAACACAAGTATCCATAAACAATTAGATGAATAGAAAAATTATAATTTGTATGCTTGAAACATTCTTATATACATTTGTCACTGATAATTTTGTTCTTGCAGCATTAACCTCTAAAGGCCCATGCATTCTAAAACTATATGCGGCTTGATAACTTTTAATTGTGTCTTTTGAAATAGTTATTCTTTTTTATTTAATGGTAGACAAAGAAAATAAAGCTCAATAGGTTAAGTATCTATTTTATTTTTAAACTGTAAATTTTTTAATAAACTAGAATTATACAATGATATTTTACATTGTCTAACCATGATATTTTACTATTCATGATTATTTTTATTTTTATTTTTATTTTTATTTTTATTTTGAATTTTTGAAAAGAAAATATTAATATTTCTACTCTAATATTTATTTTTGTCAAAAGCTGAAATTACATAAATGTATTGAATGAAGTATATTAAAGCTGAAATTACATAAATGTATTGAATGAAGTATATTGTGTTTTTCATTTTTTTATTTTATTTTATGAGTAAAATTAATAATATTATTTTCCATTCTAACCTTTAAATTTGGTTAAAGATTGTATAATCTTTTTTTCAAAATATAGAAAGTACATCAAAATATGAAGAATTTTTTACCAAAATGATTAAAAATACAAATTTATTAAAAGAATTATATTTAAAAACACCAAAACTTTATCAATAAATTTTTAGAAGGATATATTGAATTTGGTAGTGATAATTTTACTTAGTGATTGTAATTGAAAACGTTATTTACCTTTTTTCTAACTAAAAATTATATCCAGTAACTTTTTGTTACAAAATTAATTGGAATTTTTAAATTTTTAGATGATAAAAGTAAGTAATGGATGAAATTTTATTTTTTTGTATATTGAGTATGTGTTTACATTCATTAATTGTTTAAAATTTAAACATTTAATCCTTAAGGGATTAACGAATAGTTTTGAGTCTTCCTAAAGAAGCTATAAAAGCTAAGATCACAAGAATCCTTTTAGACACTTAAAAAAAAATTTAAGTCTTGAATTTGAAATTTAACAAAAATTATCTAAAAAACTTGTATATAAGAAGTAGAAAAAACTCTATCTGTGACCATTCTCAAATGTTTTCACCTTAACTCCTAAAGGAGTAAAGGATCAAGGCACATTTTGGGCAAATATTGTCAAAAACTTTCACTTTCTAAGATAATGAGCAAAAAAAAATATTTATTATTTATTATTTTCTATCCCAACTATAAAAATTTGTATTAGACTATTATAGGAACATGGAAAAAAAATTCAAATTCTTTGACTACATGAATTGGAAGATTATAGCATTTAAAGTTAGAATTTTTTCTTATGCCAACCTAATACAAGGTCAATAGGCTTTAATCCTACAATGCTAGGTTGGCCAATCACCATGTAAATCATCATTTTTTGTTATTCTATGAAACATTTGCTTAAAAAAAATCAAGAGCACTCATTGGAGGTCAAACTACTATGCAAGACCTCCCTTTTTTACACAAAATTCCAAGGATGAATATCACGGTTGCTAGTATGTGAACCTAGGATCTTAAGCCCATAAGTCTAGGAGCCTAGGCTCCTATCTTATAGGCACCTTCCATAGTTACGGAATATTTATATTATAGGTGTCTATGTTGTATATATGTATATAGACACCTATAATATAAATATAATTTCATGTGAAAATTCATGAGCTCTAGTCCCCCGTGTTGTTCCCAAGTTTGAGGTTAGGTTCTCTTAGAGTGAGATTTTGTACTACATATAGGTAAAAAAAATTTCAAATAAAAATTTGCAAACATTCGTTTAGAATTGATTTTATTTGAATCTATCGGAGATTTTTTTGTGTACCTTGCCAGTCAATTGGTCTTTAGAGTTTAATCTTTAAACATTGACGCGGATGCCAAACGTCCGATGGATGACATAGAATCATTGTAGTAGGACAGAAGTGCAACTATTCATCCTCATAACTTTGTTGTGAAAAGGGAGGTCTTCTATAGTAGTTTGACTTCCAATAAGTACTTTTGCCATTTCTTAAAGCCAATGATTCACATAGTAATGAAAAGGGATGATTTCCAAGGTCACCTCCTTGTTCTTTAAGAGTTAACTCAATATCTTTCACTCCTTAAGGACCATAAGGTTGTCCAAATTTCCAAAATTGTGAAGATATACTATAAAATGGTATATTATTGAAATATTTTTCAATAAAGCTTGAAACTAGAAATTATTACTTCTAAAAGAATTTTTATTTTGAATTCACAATGTTAAGTTCTAATTAATTTTGAATTCCCAGGAGTTCAAATTATTTATTTATTTGGGTTATTTTTGAAGGGCAATTTTTTGAAATAAATATGTTCTTTATTAAGGTCAAACATGCTTGTGCTCCTTGACATGTAGAATATTTTTAAAGAAAAGTTTTGAAAACCTATGGTGCACAAGTGTAAAAGAGCTAACACAAGAATCTACAAACATTTAGGTGGATGAAAATATAAAGATTCATGTTTTCTTGAGACATTTGTACATTCATCTATTTTTCAAAATTTGAATGCTTGAGCCTTTAGAGGTTAAAAGATCAAGATTTCCTCGCCTAGAGAAGAGATCAAAAGAAGAGTTGGCTACTGCATATAAAAAAATGCTTTCACATTTTCTGAACTTTTGTATCCATGTTGAAACAAAAAACACAACTTTAAAATAAAAAATTCATTATTTGAATATTATTGAAAAATAATATAGTTATTTTATTTTAACCTCTAAAAGACCAAAGTTTCTTCAAAGGAGAGGTTCACAAGTTCCAAGATCTCAATTTTTGGTATTATTTTTCAAAATTATATTTTTAATTTAGGAAAAAAATCAAATTTAATCTATTAATATAATTATTTTAATTGCAATTGCAAATCCAAAACTAAGTTAATGAACTTTAATGCAAAATTATTTAAGATCACATATGTGAAGAACACAAAAAGTTTAAATTGTTTTTTTTTTAAATTTGGTTCACATAGAATTCTTTTTCTACAATGAAAGTTTTTGATTCATTTCATTTAGAATTATGATGTGAAAGTTGCAAAGAATTTTATTTACATGTTTTGTGGTCAAATAGTTAAAAAACAATTATATACATGATTTTTTTAAACTCAATTCTTACCATTCATAGAAAAGGCCTATAGGATGTACTATCCTCTCAAAAGATGGCTCCCCTCTGGTTTGCATTAGTTGCCCCCCCTCTCAAAAAATTTACAAGCTGTTGATTTTTTTTAAGAAAAAATGTTTATCCTTGATAGTGTCGTTGATTTCTCAAAAAATCACAAGCCGTTGATCTTGTGAGATTTAATCTCAGCCATCCGAATATGAAATACAAAATGAATATTGAATACATACACAATATTGGATATGGATATGGAATGAATACTGAATATGGATACCGCATACGAATACCATATTGGATATGGATACATGATGAATATTGACTACGGATATTGGATATGAGTACAATATCGGATACGGATACAAAAGGAATTATCCCATATTGATTGTCACTATGTTGGTTCATGAAAATTACAAGATGGGGGAGGGGGAGGAATTGCAATGAAAATTTTAAAATCCAAAAAATCCAAAAAATGAATACAAAAATGGAGTCACTTTTGGGTGAATAGTGGGTACCTCTCCTTACTATCCTCTCAAAAGATGGCATACACTTACTACTCAAAAGATGTACAATGTTTGTTGAACAATATGACTAGCAATATAATCAATGTTAGGATTTACATGTTTTAATTTCACTGGAGCTTATACCTATTAAATCCAAGGCATCATATTTATTCATTTTCAAAGTTTGTATTTAGCATTAGGTTAAATATCCAAAATAGATGATATTAGGCATCAGGTTAAATAAAATCTTACCAAAATACTATTTGGATTCTTTTCTTTTTTATTTGAATACTCTTTAAAGTCTATCTTGACCATCAAAAATATGATTTTGAAAAAAACTACTAATGATTTTTCTATTGAAAATTTTGTGCAAAGGGCAGCACCTTTCAAATGCAACTTGGTGTTGGTGTCTATTGCAAATCTTGATTTTTTTAGTATTAGACGCAACAACGCTAGCATGAAAGTCTAGAAATGTAAGCTTATGAGCCTTGAGCCTAGGTGTAAGTAGATACTCTACAATTATTGAAGAAATCTATAACATAAGTATCCTATAACCATGGAAGGTGCTAACAACATATATACCTATAATATAGACACCTATAATATAAATATCATATAATCATGGAAGGTGCTTATAGCATAGGTACCTATAATACATCTATTTATAATGTATGTATTTATAATGTAAATATCCTATAATCATGGAAGGAACCTATAATATAGGTACTTATTGTATAAGAGCCTAGGCTCCTAGGCTCATGGGTTCAAGATCCTAAGCTCACATGCTAGCAACCTTGGTGTTAAAGGCTATTAGGGGTGAAATGACATTAAAAATTCATTTAAAAAAATTGGAGTGTAGATTTTGAGAAGCTATAAATCAATTATTGTAAAATGTATATTGAATTTTTTTTAATTCTATATTTTTTGTGACTTCAATTTTAGATTTGAGATGTAACAAGATGATTGAAAGCTTTCATTACTTTCACAATTTTAACACCCTTTTGATCAAACATTATAATTTTTCAATCTATAAGTGATATTTTTGTGTTTTCTTTTCTCATGTGATTTATAGTTTGTCTAATTTGACTTTATATGGTTACAATATTTTTTGAAATGATAAAACTTATCAAAACTTATTTTTTTGTTTACTTTTGAGCAAATTAAAAATCTCATAATAGGCCTCTAATATGCGCATGCTTTTACTTACCAACTTTTTAATCCTTTGTAGATTAGGCATTCAAATTTTAAACAACAAATGAACACAAATGCATTCTAGGTACAAAAAATCTTTATCTTTTTATCTACAAAAATATTTGATAGATTATTGTGTTAGGTCTTCAATGTTTATGTAATATAGATTTTCAAATTTTATTTTGTATTTATTTTACAATTCAAAAGATGCAAATATGTTTCACCACAAAAAATAACTTTTTCTATTTCAAAAAATGACCTTTCAAAAACACCTTGAGAAAATTAAGTCATGATCTAGAAAAAATAAAAATCTAGAAATATCATGATAATTTAGATTAAAATTTTTGAAAACTATTCAATCTTCACTCAAATTTTTAGTCTGAATTTCATTAACTTGGGGGGTAGTGTAGCTATAAGTCCATTCATAGCTATAAGTCTATTTATATCGATTATTTATGAATAAAATTTTGGTTTAAAACTTATCACTGAATTGTTTTCCTAAATTGCATTTTATAATATTCCTTTACAATTTTGGAAATCTGGACCCTATCTTGTGGTTTGTAAGGGGTTAACTTCTAAAGTTCTAAGACCATTTTTCTAGCAAAAAACACTCAAAACTGCCACTTTCAATGCGTACAACAAAAGACTAATTTTTTTTCCACATCTAACCATAATTAGGATCTTGCACTAGCTTAGTATTAAGATGTCTTGAAGAAATCTCAAAAACTTTGACCATATCAATCGCAAGATATAAGTATTTAAATTGAAGAAAATGAGTCTTTTTTTGTTCCTAGTTTGATTAGATGATGAGTCCTTGAATCCTTTTAACTTGAAATTTTTGTACTACATATTGTAAAGTTTTCTTTAAAATTATGTAGAATATTTGAGTTGAAACTTTGAAATTTTTATTTAAGACCCCTGCCCTTGTAATTTTCATTCTTTAAAAAATTGTTGACTCAAAGTAGGTACAAGATAGAAGGAAAAACTTAACTGTTGATAGTTCTAAGACGGAATTGAAACACACTAATTTCAATAGTGAAATTGTCCTACAAAGCAAATTAAACCTTGTGCAACTTCATTTTTTTTAAATTGTTAAAATTGAATTCAAAAAACAAGTCCAATGCACTATTTTCTCAAGAATTTGTTAAGATTGCTTGCAAAACAAGAAGCTTCATAACTTTCATATTTATTTATTCAAATGAAACAAACCAAATCTTTCTACAGGGACAAAAACATAATCTATAAGAATTAAATATAAATATATTTCAAGTTTTTTTTAAATTTGTTTCCCACCCTTGCCTATTGTGGACTTATCGTATTGTTGCACAACTTTTTGCCTCTAGGTACCAACTGAAAGAAAAATGATATTCTACTTTTAAATTGCTAATATCTAGCAAACTATGGGGTCAAAGTTTTTGAAATGTTTTCCACACTTCCTTGTACCAGTCTAGTACAATATCCTTTGATTAGATAATTCATATTTTTTGTCTTTCGTATTTTGGCCTGGTTGCTTTAGAAAAATTGCAGTTTTAGAGTGAGTTATGGGGAAAAACAGAGTCGTGGAACTTTAGGGGCTAAGGTAGGCACCCCCAAAATGGCACCTGACCTTAAAGCGCCATCTACAGGTTGTATACATCTCCAAAATCAGTTATGTACCTATTTGGATGGAGCGCTTTCAGAAACAAACTTTTGACCCTTAATAACTTTTGCATACGATGTCCAAATGCCACGTTCTCTGGTGCGTTGGAACCTCCTTTCACTTGCCAACAAGAATATATGAAAATTTGACCAGTCTAATAGTAGTAACTAGGCTCAGTAGCAAAAAGTGGCGGTTTTGGGTGTACCCACCTTAAACCGTGGAACAAAACTAAAGAAGATAAAAACTCGTTTGCTCACACCCACGCGTGTGAGAGGCCCGGGATTTTTTTTTCCTCCTCGAAAGGACCGTGACATCCCGACAACTCGCCCAGTGATGGATGGATGTCTCAAATTTTACGCCTCCCCTGCCAAGATCAATCAAGACAGCCCAAAGTGTAGGAAATGTCCCACCGGTATCCATCACGTACCGAAGTAGGGTTGGATGAGCCCCCCGGGACAGACCCAAAAATAGACACCGAGTGTGGGATGGGTCACATAGACATAAAAGCCCCCCGGGACACACGTACACAGGTGTGACCTTCACGCAAAACTTTTGTGTAAGTATCAACGATGGGGCGGGCCCGGGCGGGGCAGGGCGAGGGCGAGGGTGTCCAAATTAAGGCCCAGCGGGGGCAGGGGCTCTTGTCAAGCCTGGCCACTTCAGTCTGTGCCGTACCCGGCCTTAGGCATTGTACAATGATACAAAGGGGGCAAAAAAAAAAAAATCACTGTCTAAGTTTAAGCTTACCAGGGCCATTCACTTGAGCGAGCCATCGCAATCGGTCCTTACTAGTGGTCTTATCTTTCTCTTGGGGGGGAAAAAAAAATCAGGCAGGCTGGTCTTTTCATGTCTGCGACAGCCCTTATTTTTTTTTAAACATGGTCGGATTCGCACGTTCTAATGTTTTACTAAGGTAAACTAAGGTACACCTAATTTCGACCGCTTTCTAAAACCGACTAGTACGAATTCTTGCATGAAATGTACTCCGTCCAACTATTCGTGAGAGTCTAGGGGCGGTTTTAGTGAAACACCTATTTTGCAGCACTCTTGAAAATTTGGGTAGTTTATTCATACAGTGTTTCCAAAATGCAAACTACTAAGAGAATCTAGAATCCCCTTTTTGATTGCCATTAAGACCTCACCACAAAAAGGTTTTCAAAATAATAAGGGAAGTGTGTTGAATTGCTCATTAGTTAGTGTGATTTTAGGTGTGTAGTTGTTTTACCTCTGCCTTGAAATAAATTTGTGGTCTCTAGTAGGAAATTGGTCAAAGTACCACGGATTTGTTTTGAGAAAGAGGGGGGGGGGGGGGGGGGGGATATTGGATTTAATTCTACTATATTTAATCCTTAAAGGCCCAATTATGGTCACAACATGATGTCTTCTAGTGCATTTGATGTAGAAGGTCAACATGAATTGATACATAGAATAGTGACAAAATTTTGTATTCATGTAGAGCCGGATCCAATGACACGTGACACTTTCAACTTAGATTATCATTTCATTGCACCTTAGTCCTTCATGTGTATGAAGCTACAAGTGCTCACATATTCTACCTAAACGATTTTTATATTTGGACATGGTAAGGAGAGATGTTATTTGTTGAATTATCAATTCAATGGTGTATCTCTTGTCATGTTTGGTACATAATTTGTATTCCAAAAGTCAAATATGATAACAAATATATGGTTATCTACGACCCTGTAAGGATAAACCTCAAAACTAACTTCCTCATATTAAGTGTTACGCTTTTATAAGTGTCTCTTGGTCCATTTCTAGTTATTTATTGTCCACAATGTTTTGCCCCTATAACTTGGGAGTAGATTTGATACTCATCAATAAAATTAAATATTCTTTTAGAAAATATGAGATTCAACACCATAGGAAAAGAACGAGAATAAAATTCAACTTTTAACCCCTAAAGGACCATTTGTCCCCTCAATGAACAATTTGGGTCCACATAGTCCAATTGTCTCAATTTAAAGTGAATCTTTTTGAATTTTTCTTAAGGTTGTGTAGTTTTCCAAGAGCTTTGTGGATATATAAGTTTTGTTTCAATTGGTGCCTAGGAGAAAAATTTATGGCACAATAAGCCCAAAACGGAAGTCGGCGAGCAACACAAAAAAAATCACAAAAAGTCAAAATAATGTTTTGTTTTTTTTAATTCTAAAATATTATGTTTTTTTCTACATGTGAAGCTTTGATTCATTCTATTTGGACTATAGATGAGAAAGTTATGGACAATCTTGTTTTTCAAGCAATCTAAGCATCTTCATGGGAAATTTTTTTTTGTTCAACTTTGAATATTAATATCTTCTAAATTGTATGGTCAAATTTGATGAAAGTTTTACTAAATGATCTCAGAAAGGTTAAGTACAAGATCATATGATTAGATTCAAAAACAAATAAATAAAATAAAATAAATTGGTTTTCTTGGGTGGACACATCGGAAGTGGCAATTTTGAGTGGTTTTTGACGGAAAACACCCTAGGGACTTTAGGGATTAAATTTTATTTCATTGAGTTTTCTCCTTTCATCCAACAACTTCAATAGGATTTAGAGTTATTGCTTCAAGTATCAACCTATCTCAATTAGTTCTAGGAATAAAAACATTTGATGGTGAATTAATACAACAATTTGATAGTGGTGTAAAAAGGTAGAGTGAGGAGGTTGAAGTTGCCTTCAAATTTCTAGAAATCTTCTTCAACACGTATGGGATAGCAAAGTGGTAGCTTCACATTAGAGAAAATTTAGAACCTATTGAAGGCCATTTGACTATAGACCAATAGTGCAAATATATGAAAATAAAACATTTTTTTAGTTAATAAAAAAAAGTGATTTGGCAAATTGCAATTTTATAAATTTAAGAATATGTTTAGTTTTAGTTTCTATATCTTGCTTTTGTTGTATTTGTAGTGTTGGACAGAGCCAAACAACCCTTTGTAGGCTCCACTTTTTCTAATCTTGCACTTAGTCAAGGTAAAATTTCAGCAATTAAGTTATAAGCAAGAGTCATACCTCATTTATACATAGAAAATTCATATTAGTGAAAGAACTTCTCCTAGAGTATATACAAACCCATTTTAATTTTGAGCATTGTTGAGATATAGAGCCTTCATGTAGACATTAAATAGAAAAAAAACCCGCAAAGAAAGGTTCGAAAGAGCATAACTTATCCTTTAAAAAAAAATATGATTCTTTATTTTTTTCATAATGGTTTCAAATAACAAACACTTACTTTAAAAGTAGTAGTCAATTTGATTACCCATGTTTTGGTAGTTGTGACTATTATCATAAAGGTATGTTTAGTATACATAAATGATGTATGAAGATCTAAGACTATTATTGACAATTGGCTCCACAATTGGTGGTTAAGCTTTCACATAACCTTGTTTGACATCCCACATGAATTATTGTACCTCTAATTATCCTATGTGTCCAAAGTGATTATTTTATTTTGAATATAACAACATTGATTAGTATGTGAAATTAAGTGGTTATCATAAATCTAAATTCAATCAAAATTTCATTATTTTTAAAATTTTATATTGTTTTCAAATTGGATGTTCATCTAAAGCATTGGTTGCTTGGATTAAACTATTTATTAGAATATTGAATAATTTTGACATTTTTCTCATTAATTTTGAAAAATATTAACTTACATAATCTAATTTAACCCCTAAAGGACCAAGCTACTTTTTCAGCAATATAGAAATTTTGGGTAGGTACCTATGACTAGATATTTGCATATTTTAGGATGAAATTTTTATAGAAGGTGGAACAAAGAATATCTTTCATATGCACTAAATTTCATGACATTTGGAAATGTGAGTCAAAGGATATTGCCTAATATTTTCCCCCCTTAAATGGGCAATTGGGTAGATTAGAAAAAATCACTTTTTTCATAAATAGAAATTTGAAATTGGTGTTCTAGATTTATATATACGTGGAAAGCTTTGAATCATTCTATGTTGATCAATGAATCAAAAGTTATGAGGAATTTTAGTTTGTAGGTACTTATGGATTTCATACTTTGAAGTCTTGTATTTTACTCAATTTCCAATACATTATTTTTGAAAAAAAATAAAATCATAGGATGTAGATTGTTTATTACAACATTGCAACCATTGGAATTGGCATTTTCAATTCCATAAATAAATTGTTTACAATTTTGTATTTTGAATCATTCTCTACATGTTTCTACTTATTATTTTTTCCTGTATGTTGTACAATTCTAAATGATATGAAATTTTTCAAGCATGTAGCCAACTTGCTTTGAAGAATGAATCCAAAGAAGCACCACCATTTTGCACATTTTCATACAAATGTGACCTTGTGAAGTTTAGTTGCCTAGTTTTTCTTAGGGCCATAAAAAGGATTTTTGTCACTTCAAACGCTAATATCTTACAATCTACATGGTGGAAATTTCTGAATTTTTTCTTCACATCTTCTCAATCTAGCGTACTATAAGATCTTGTGGTTAGAGGTGCCCCACTGATATTGGTACTTGCAATTTTGGAGCATATTAATATAGTCAAGTGTACAAACAAGAAGAAGTTGGTGTTGTTTCTCCCCCCGCCCTTAAGATTTGTATTTAATTTTGGATCAATATTTGAAAATTGAACCATATCAATGGTCAATGTCAACAAAATGTTTTTCTAGAAGCATATGTTGGAATTTATGGGATATTATTATTATTATTGTTATTATTATTTAATTTCATGGAAAATTTCCAAATTTTTCTATTTTTAAGCATTTGCAAAAACAAAATTGTCATCTAAAATGAATTATTTGGTTGGAAATGTTGACCCTAAAAACCAAATACAATAGCATGTTTGAAAGGTATAAAATTTTCAATTTTAACCCTTTAGATACCAAACATTTCTCTTGAAAATCAATTTATAAGACATTGTCCAAACAGAAAGTCTAATTGTAAAAAGATGAAGTGCACTTGACAGGATTATGATATATTAAATGTAGTACATATCCAACATTGCACTTTGCAACAAATTCAATGTATTGCCAAGGCATATTTGGATATTTTGTATATTCCTTTAGAACCTCGTCATGCTTATAGTTGTTTAGAGATCATAAGAATTTCTTTTGTAAAAAAGAGGGGACATTAAATTGGGCATTCTAACCTTAGCACTAACTCACGTATTTGTTACGAGAACAAAAGATCAATTCTAACAGCTAAACACCAACTTTGTCATCTTCAAAAAATAAAACATGCAAATTACATTTGCATATGTTGTACATGTGCAAGAGTATATTATCATACATTATCATATATTGTAGTGTATTACTTGCATGTAATGTCATATTTGAAGATCTTCTACAATTTGAAATGCAACAATTCTTGTACATTTTTTTGGAGTGCAAAATTTCTAGGTATCAGTTGTCTAGTTTGTACAAATTTTTAGATTTGAACAATTTTCTCGTGATTCAAAATTACATGCTTGGAATCACCACTTTTAGTTCTTTTGGAATCTAAAGGGTTAAGATGTCTTTATTTCATTTGTAATATGAAATATTGAATATGTAAAAATCAATTGAAAGCAGTAGCTTAGCATTTGTTTCATGGAAATGATCCTCAGCATTGTCACATTGGCAAAGAGTTTTGATTGAGACAAGATTTGCTAGAGGTCTTCCAATTATTTTATCAAAAGGGACATAATAAGGAGTCCAAATATTGATATTAAAAACTAATAACATCAATATGTATAGCATTTTTGTTAATTCCTATAATTCTTTTGCATAATGAGACTCCTAAAATGAAGAAAATGGTCACTTTTGTGTCAAGATTTTCAATGAAAACAAAGATAAACAATGAAAACTATGACCATTAGATCTTAGTCTCAACTTCATTTAAAATACATTTAAAAGATTCAAACTCAAATTCCTTACTATTTGTGAGATCTAAAAAGTCAAAGTCAAAGTTTTTTTTTGGTTTGTTGTATATCCATGAGATTTAGCTGCTCAATTAGGCCATGAGTTCCCTTGAGTTCTTGACCTATGGGAACTTGACCACAACAACAGTTGCACTGCCATGACAGACTGTTGTTGTTAGACAATAATAATTAATTAAAAAATCTTAATTATCAAAAAGTCTTAAATTTTTATTTTATTTGTTTATTACTCTTTATTTTAGCTAGCAATGGTTGGTTCACAACATAGAGAATGGGTATGAAATGGTCACCCTAAACGGCCTCCCCCCCCCCCCCCAAAAAAACCCATCTAATGTCAAAATTCAATGAAAATTCGAGGATGCCAAATTTAGTTTGCATCTTTGAGTATGGTATAATTGCTAAGGTTGGAAACTAATGGTGTGGCCATGTTTCATCTTTAAATTACTTCCTAGATTTCACCATAATGGCTACATGCAAATGCATGCTTCCACTACATTGATATTGAATGACTATATTCTTATACACCTTTTACTAAAGTTGGGCCCTTTGGATTCAAGTATGGAACCCATGTAACCATCTTCGAGGACAATCATGTTGTTTTATAGATTGAAGTTCTTATGTTCAACACAATGTGTCTCTAGTTTGATTAAAATGTAGCGCTACCTAATCCACATGTTTCCAGCAAGACACGAAAAGAGTGTTTGGAGCTCTACACCAATTCATTTCTAAGCTTCCATTTTATTGGGGTCTAGTGTCAAAGGCTTTGTGCAAATTCCAATGGCAATGGCTTATTCATGGGTAGAACTTAGGCACCAATATTCTACCTTGCCTTTTATAATTAATGACAACCTTAATATTTCCAATTTTAGAATATTTATTTTTGCAATGGTTTTTTAATTATAAATTATAAATACATTATTTAGTATTATTTAATTATCCAAAATTACAAACTAAGTGTTTGATGTTCTTTACACTAGTTGTGACAACTAAATCATATAATTTCAAACTCTAAAGACTTAGATGAATGAAAAATCTTACTAAATGTATAAATAAATTTGCAAGTCTAAATCCAAACACCTCAAGTAATTTTTGAAATGCAATTGTAGTTGGTAGGATTTGTAAAAAGAAATATTTTTAAACTATATTTTAGATAGAGGGGACTCTTTTTCTTTAACCTCTGTCAAAAGTTCTTTCATGTTAAGAGGCCCAAGACAGCTTCAAAATACTACTACCCAAAGCAAGGCTAAAATCTTCATCTATATTTATTTCTTAACAAGTTCCAAACCAATAATTTATTAGTTAATATTTTCAAGTACATCTTCTTAAGATTTTAGAGTGTATACCCCCACCAATTGCAAATTCGATGTGTGTTGAAACTTCAAAACATAGACTTTTCAAGCGTTTTCAAAAGGTAAAAAATTTGTCTTTCAATATTTTTAGAAAAAAACCCACATATCTTATAATTTATAAATTTTAGTAAATATGCTGGAAAATGTATTGACAAAAATATGTAAAAAATTTAACTCAAAAGAATTTAACTCAAAAGAATTTCATACATTCAACTATAAAAAGCTTATAAAATAGAAGGTGGTATTAGATGAAAGAAAAGCCTAAAATGCCAATAATGAGGATGTTGAGAATTTTAAGGAATAAGAAATTAATTCCAATGGTGAGGATATTCTACTAAACAATAGTTTTTATTTATTTTTAATTTGATTATTTTCAAGTTTGAGTTCAAAAGATGTATATATATATATATATATATATAAATCATCTTTTGAACCTTCATTGCTCATTAAATAAAACTCTTCATAACTTTCACCTAATTATTCGGGATTGAATTGTTTAAATGTTCTTGAATAGGTATCAGTATGTCTAATCTAATAAAATTAATTAGTACTTTATTAGAATATATTTTTAGCTGCCCAATTTAAAATTGAAACTGAAAAAAACTTATAACTTCTAAACTATTGTCGGAATGACACAAAAACAAAGCTTTATATATAGATTATGATGATTAGCAACCATCCTAAAATTTCATGTTAAAATTCCAAATTATAAAGTTGATTTAGCTTGCTTGTGATTTCAAAAACTCTAAAATAGAGTCCTTAATCTTTTAGGAGTTAATGACAAATTTTGTTATTTTTGTTGTGATTTAGTTTGTATGAATACGCATTGTATAAATTGAAACGACATTCTTTGAATATACGATGTTATCAATAAGAATGAATTGTTTTTGAGGTAGTACAATTTATCCTTTCATCACAAGGTGAATCATTTACTTTAATGGGTTTTTTTTTACATAAAGTGATATATGAGGTTATAAGTAGATGAAAGGTGTTTATTATATGAAATTGTTCTTCTAACCCCTAAAGTTCCAAGGTCTCTGTGCAATAAAAATAGCAGTTTTGAGTGGACTTTTGATGGAAAAAAGGACTTGGGACTTTAGTTTTTTTTTTTAAAACAATGTTTTTTCAATTTCCAATACCTTAAAAATGTGCTGTTTTTTCTACCTGCAACCCAACTATGTTGAATTGCATTTTTTATTGACATTTTTTTCAATATTTCCACCTTACGTAATTCCCGGGGCTTCCCCTGCAGGGGAGGGGATGTGGAAAATGTCACTCCCAGTGCGGCATGCATGGAACTTGCTGCCTGCTTCCAATTTATGACAATGCATCAATAAAAATAGCAGTTTTGAGTGGTCTTTGATGGAAAAAAGGCCTTGGGACTTTAGGGTTTTTAAAAAACCAATGTTTTTTCAATTTCCAATACCGTACAAAATCTGTGTTTTTTCTACCTGCAACCCAACTGTGTTGAATTGCTTTTTTTATTGACATTTTTTTCAATATTCTCACCTTACGTAATTCCCGGGGGCTTCCCCTGCAGGGGGGGTGGGGGATGTAGAAAATGTCACTCCCAGTGCGGCATGCATGGAACCTGCTGCCTGCTTCCAATTTATGACACAATGCATCAGTTTCAGCACGGACTCTGGAGCCACTACGAGCAGTAGTAGTACGGTTGCAAGTCTTAGGGGGGGAGTTTGGGGGCCCTCATAATAGTTGCAAGAGGTATCCCAAAAGATCTGACTGGCTGGTGTGCCCCCCTTTCAAAGCCTGCTGCGGCCGGGTGGGCGGGTTGTACAACCAACAAAGATTTCAGTCTTCCTTGTTCTCCTGTCAGCCGAGATTTTATGGGACTACAACCACTGCACCTTCATCCGGGTAAACTTTACGCCCGCCGGGGGAGCAGTGGCGGGCCCCACCCGTGGATTCCGGCGTTTTCCAAGGGGGAAAAAAACGAGGGTGCAGAACGAGGTGTGAATGGCAGGGCAGGGGGAACTGTTCTTAACGCTAGGGAACGGGCGTCCATGAGCTCGCCTCGTCGGGCTCACCCCAAAAGGACTTGGTCGTGCGCATAATGGTGCCCCCACAAAGATGTGTTCTCCGACACATAATCCTGCGTCTTGGCACCCCCCAAGGTCACTTACGGGGCATGTTTATGAGGCACAAAGAGGATCGATGAACTCCAAGCATGCATCCAATTGTGTGCCTCGATCAAATTGGATAAAAAAAACTTGATCGTAAGTAAATATTGTTGCACACAATGTTGTGATATAAAAAAAATGTGTTAAATATTTTCTAAATTTGATGTTTTTCAACCAATTTTCATTTGTAAATCCAATAAATATAATTTGAGCAAGAACCAAGAGGCAACAATGGGTCATCGAGTACTTTGGTTGTTATAGAAACTCATTTGGTAACATATAATAGATTGAGGATTTTAACCCCTAAGTACCTCAATGGTAAAAAAATAACTATTTCTATATCTATAAGATTTTAAACGAATCATTTAAGAATCTATGAGGGTGTTTGGTGAATTCCGAATCATTTTGCTTGAATACATAATGATTCAAGATCCTCTCCTCTCTCTCCCTTCCCCCCCCCAACTACTTGTAATTTTCAAAAATCAAACTCACTACAATCAATATGGGACAAACTTCCCTATATTTGTATCAATATCCCATGTATGCATGTCCGTAGACTTTATCGTATTCTATATCCATATATTGTATCGTATTCTATATCCATATATTGTATCGTATTCTATATCCATATATTGTATCGTATTCTATATTTGTATCCATATCCCTTGTATATGTATTCATATTCTATATCATATCCTCTATCCGTATTTGAACGGCCTAGATTGTATTTGATGGACATCAATGGCTTGTGGTTTTTCAAAAAATCGACGGCAATTGGGGGAGGGGCATTTAAAAAAAAAAAAAAATCAACTGCTCTCAATTTTTTTTACAGAGGGGGGTGGTTACTGAATCACAAACCAAGAGTGATAGCCACTTTTCAGCACATTGTACACCTCTATTGTGCACGCACAATGATCAAATGGAGCATAGACATGTCTAGAAGAGACCATGACGTGAATTAAAAATAAAGTCTTTATTCACTAGTTGCACTAGCACATATTTGCAAGCTTTTGTTTAACCCAACTTTTTGTGTATTATTGTAAATGCTCTTTCATTCTAACCATGACTTTTTAATACAATTGCATCTTCTATTGATCTTTAGTAATTATCTATAAATGGAGTCCTTTCGTATAGCACCACCCATCTATCCTACAATTAGGCACCATACTATCATTTTGCATTCACAACTAGGAAATAGGAAAAGAGCAAAAAAAATCAATTTTCAATTATCCCTTATAAATAAAAGTTATTTGAAGAAAAATTCTTTCAAAGTACTTAATCCAAAGCAACACAAAAATCTTCACCTATATTTATTTATAAACAAATTCAACCGTAAGATCCTTTAGTTTACTTGTAAGAATATACCTTCCTAAAATTTCAAAATAGGAAACCTTACCTATTGCAAGATCAAGTCACTTGAATTTCAAAAAGAGGTATTTTCAACTCTTCCCAATTGTTAGATTTCATCTTTCAAACTTTTACACAAAAATGTGTAGATCCTACAACTTGTTACTCTCCATAATATGTTGAAAAAATAAATTGGAAATACATTTATAAATAAGTTGGAAATACATATAAAAAAATTCAAACAAAAAATATTTCATATTCATGCTTGAAAAAAATAATAAGTACAAAGAGCTAGAGTAGTAGAGTATGATTTAAATACTAAGTTATTAAAAATTTAGTTATAGAATTGAAAAATGCCAATTCTAATGGTTGTAATGTTGTAACAAACAATCTACATCCAATGTTTTGTTTTGTTTTTTCCAAAATATTAAAAATTGAGTTAAACAAAGGACTTCAAAGTTTATTTTAGAGTAGAGATTCCATAAGTACTTGCAAATTAAAACTCCTCTCATAAATTTCATCTCATTAATCAAAATGGAACTATTCAAATCATTCCACATATACATAAATCTAGAAAACCAATTTCAAATTTTTATTTCTTGACCCCTAAAGTCCCAAAGTTCCTAAGGAGGACTCTTGGGATTTTGGATAGGCCTGTGTGATCTCAATTTTTGAAACATTTTTTAAAGATAGGAAATCATATTAGCTTATGGAAATACAATTTTTACTTCAATTGGTGCCACGGAGCAAAAGTCATGCCACCATGAGTCCAAAAAGCAACTCAAGGGGCAATCCATAAAAATCACAAAAATTTGAATTTTTTTAATTTTTAATTTATTTCTCAAAGATTATGGACAATTTTGATTTTCGGCAGTCTAAGTATTTTCTTGAAAAAATAACTTGTAGATTTTATTTTTTAATTGAATTTTTACAATTTAAAAAAAAATTAGGCAAGGTTAAGTTTGCTTACTAAAATAGTCTCACCATTGGGATTATTTTGTTTCAATTCCATCTTAGAGCTATTAACAGTTTAGTTATCCCTTTGGTCTTGAACCTACTTCTACTTAACAAGTTTTTAATAAGTGAAAATTAAGTGTTTTTTTCTTGATTTTTTCCTACATTTTCAACTCAATTCTTCAATATAAAAAAATAGGATATAAAAATCAGTAGTGCAAAAATTTTAAGTTAAGAAGACATAAAGCCAAAAAATCTAATCAAGTAGGGGATACTAAAAACTTGTTTCTTCACTTTAAATGCAAATATGTTCCAATCTATGAGGTCAAAGTTTCTAAAAAAAATTCCACACATTCTCATACTAGTGTTAGTAGTATAGGACAAGATCCTAAAATTGATTATGTTAAAAATATAATTTTTAAAATTCTTTACTCTATGCAATAGAGCAAGTAGTTTTGAGTGTTTTTTGATGGAAAAAAGGCCTTGGGGATTTAGGTATTAAGAAAGTGATTTTTTCTAAGCTGGCTTGAGATGCTCACCGATCATTGAAAATTATATATCATGCAATAACTCTTTAACCATGTAGTCAAAAGTTATGAAAATTGTTGCGCCTT
Source organism: Antitrichia curtipendula (assembly GCA_951230915.1). NCBI lineage: Eukaryota > Viridiplantae > Streptophyta > Bryopsida > Hypnales > Leucodontaceae > Antitrichia > Antitrichia curtipendula. The sequence continues at coordinate 17,750,845 of OX579640.1, read as the reverse complement.
AAAGCTGCTCTTTGGACACATATTGTGTGAAAATTCCAAAGGAAAAAATAAAAAATTTGTTTGTAGTGAGTTGCCCAAAATCGTTGTGTTGCCAAAAATAATAATATTTAGATCTTCAGGGTTTTTTGTTTTTTTAAAGACAAACTTGATTTAAAATTTTCAATGGTAAAAAATGTTTTATAAGGTGTTAAGTGATGGTTTGGAGGAATTAACATCGAACTCTTAGTTGACTTCTTCTAGCGATTCTAGTATAACAAATTGCTACTTGAAATTATTCATTGACATGTTTTTATTTATTAGTAAGAGATATCTCTATTTACATCGCAATTGCTTGTCAACTAGTTGAATCTCCTAATGAAGGGAAATGAAGCCAAAGACAACACCAATAGTATGATTTGTCTTTGCAATATCTTTAATTATTACTTACTAAACCTAAACAAGGTCCAATGGAATAACATTTAATGTCTACAAGCAATGCCTAGCCATTGAATAATTCTATAATAGACATTTTATAATACAACAAATTACCAATGTAAATTTTTCTTCTATTTTCTTAGTGGAACTTTACATACACTTAATGGAAAGGCAAGGTTTGCAGAAAGAAAGGATTTGCTCTAAAAATTCAATACTAATGCAATATTTCATCAATTTTTTTAGATTTATTGCTTCTACAGTAGAATATTATATGTATGCAATTTTGAATGCTAATGAGATTAATTATAGTCCTAGAATTGGCTTCAAAATAAAAATCAATAAATAATAATAATAATAATAATAATAATAGTTTATTGATATTTGGCTATAAACTTCCAAATTATATTTAAAAATTTAAATTCATGAACCAAGGGATTAAATCTATATTTCTAGATTATATACTGTTGAGTTCTTTTTTGAATCAACCATGTCTTGGAGATGATTCTTCAAGTAGGTATGTTACTAATAAAGAAATAACACCATCTTAGATAATTTAAAAATGAAAAATGATTTTTAAAAAAATATTTGAAATATTATATTTAATAAAATTATTATATATAATTATATAATACTTAAATTACATACATGAAGCCCTCCTATATTAAGAAAATTGAAATGAAACCTAGGATCAAATTTAAAACAATTGCAAAAAGTGAATAATTTATAAAATCTCTTTCACTTCAACAAACACTAGTCCATTATATGATTAGTGAGCAACTGAAGTGAATTGATGAGCTCTTTGATGCAAAATGATCTTCCATAGTTATCTTGAAGTTGAGCTTTGCCCTTCATGTTTTTCATATACTCTATTTTTTTCTTAATATATCATATCAAAGAGAAATATGAATTGCTTATATGACAAATAGCCTTGCTAATCAATATGAATTGCAATGGATCAAATTTTGCAATAATTTAGCATACATTCAAGACAACAAGTGTCTAGCTTACTTAAATAAAGTAATTTGGAAATGTCTTATAACAAACATTTTTAGCATGCTACACAAAAACCATAAACATGATTTTTTTTATTATGCACTTGTTGTGGGATAAAGCTTTTATAAGTTTTATCTTCATCTTTATAGTTTTATCTTACCTTTATAGTTGCATAGTTATGTTCATCTAATGCCACCCCAAAATTGCCCTTTCTGGTGCAAATAGAAGGAATGAAAACTAATTTTTTTACTTTGCAATATTCAACCGCATTATCTTGCACTAGATGCATATGAAACGTGAAAAAAATTTAGGAAGTTTGACTAAATAGATTGCAAGAAAAAAAAGAAAAATAATTAAAAATAATAATACCTTACAATATTAGGTCATCAAACTTTGAATCCTCCTATCTTGTAGTATAAATATTGAAAATAAAAAAGTTGTTAAGAGTGAATTGAGTTGGTGAATTGATTTAAGAGTTGTAGAAATAAATTAAAATTAAAATAAATAAATAAATAAATAAATAATTTTGCTTAGTAGGAGTAGGTAAAAAAATTGATTTATTTAAAAGTGTTGAGTAGAAGTAGGGCACAAGATGAAAGAAAGAAAAAATCATTAATTAATAGTCCTGACATGGAATAGAAACATGTCAACCTTAACAATTAGATAGTTGTAGCAAGAAATGTAGCCTCCAATGACCTTTTGTGTTGAGAAATTGAGAAATTGAGTGCAATAATGAATCTTGTAAATTATATTCATACAAAAGTTAAGTTGGTAGCTACAATCAAAAGTTTAAGCTGGTACTTATAACAACCTTTTAATTGATCTTATGGGATGCTTAACCCTTGAAATGCCACCACAGACATATTGTGTCATTTTGGATGATTTCAACAAGCCTTGTAGGATCGAAAAAATATTTTTTCATACAATGTCTTGGAGACTTGAATGCATTTGCAAGTAGGTGGTGTCTAAGATTCCCTCTTTGTAATATTATTGACTTTTCTTCCTAAAAGATGCATGATCCACAAATTAAGATAGAATTTATTTTAGCGACTTCTAGCTCTTTACTCTTGATTTGAATTATATCACTGAGAATCATATTTTTTGAATTTGATTCCAACTAAAAAAATGAACTTTGTTAATGCTAGCCCCTAATTTGGAAATTTTAAACATTCCTTCAATGAAATATTTTATTCTAATTTGAATTTTAGGTCTATAATTGTGGGCTATTTATTTTTTAATGTTAGAAAATATCTTGTTAATTTGGTTCAAGTTGTGATGTCTATACTATTGCACACACTCACAAAAAAAAATTTAGGTGATTTGATATTTGATATGAATTATCTTCATTGTTTCTTCAAAAATTAGAAGTGATTTCAAATTTTCATCTAAAAATTGATAATTTCTATGATTTTAAGAGAGACAAGTGATTTCATCTCTAAATTTTATAACTTTTTCATTTATAAGTATCACAAAGTGAGAGCATACAAAGTGAAGGATTTTGAAGTTCAATTTGTATGTATAGACTTGTCCTTTTAGATTTAAACATAACTTAAACCAAAAATGACATAGGTCAATGCATGTGGATTTATGGTTGGATAAGAACATAAAGTATTGACTTATATTTACTTTTTAGGAAATTAAAATGGAAATTGAGGACCAAAAATGAAATAAGATCTCTCTAAGGTATAAGGTCCATAAATGACCAAGATCTTTAAAAATTCTCTAATACATAGTTTCATATTGCATTCTTCATAATATACCAATTGCGTGCACCTATCACTAATAGAAATATGGTCCGTGTAGATTTGAGAAACATGCCTCCAAGGACCCACAACTAGTCAAGTTGTTCATGTAGGGTCTTCTTGTAGGTCTATGGTCTAGTCTATGCAAATCATGTTTCTACTTGTGAATGCACCAATAATGAACATATCGAAAGGTGAACGCTTTTAAAGTCTTATGTGATTTCAACTTCATAACTCATAACTAATTCTATAAAAGTTCAAAAAATATGAAACAATATAGATTACATGCAATTTGGTTTATCTTTTGAGAAAATTTTATTAAAAAATGCTTCAAGTAATCACTTCCAAAAATTACAAATTAGATGATAAATGGTTGCCTTTTGGAACTTTTACCTTGACTCATAAGGATCACCCCACATACCATACTAGTAATCTTTATTTTTTGAAGGTGAGAAAACTACACTTCCCTTCTTCTTATAGGATAGGAGACCCTATTGTGCCATGTGATTATTAGCACCACTTTACGGGCACTATGTTTTAGTAGATTACATTTGAAAATTTCAAATATAAATTACTGATGTTTAGTGGTGCAAATGAGGGTGACTTATGAATTGTGGTGCAAATAGAGTCTCCTATTTTATTACTCTTTTCTTTTTGCCCTCAATAACCTCCTAAATGATGCACCCTAAGGCTATATATGGAACCTCAATTTTTTGTGGTTTGTATAATGTATTTTTTTCACTAAAATGAATAAAATATATTTTTATTTTATTTTATTTTCAAAGACAAAACCACATGTCTTTTACAATTCCTACAATTTTGAATTTTTTTATGAATTTTTTAAGAACAAGTTAAAAAAATTCATATAAAAAAAATGAATACTTTAAAAAATTAAAATTTTGACCATTATATATTATAGCTTATAACATCTTGGTATACACAAAAACTATTTATCATTTTTTTTAGAACAACACTGGACCTTAATTATAGGGCAAAAATATTCAAAATTCTGTTTTTTGTAAACATCACAAAATTTCAAAACTGAAATAGAAACTAGACCTACTTAGCTTCATTTCATTACATGGTGGTTCAAATTCAAAAAATATATTTTAATCCCTAAAGTCCCATTGTCCCTACAAGGGACAAAATGGATTTTGGACAAGCTCCTATGAAACTTTTTGAAACTTTCTTGTAAGATAGAAAAACCTATGAGCTTTGGGGAATATAATTTTTATTTCAGTCGGTGCCTAGAAGCAAAAGTTATGCCACAATAACCTCAAAATGGGGGAAACCGGGCAACATAAAAAATCCACAAAAAATTGAAATATAATTTTTTAATAATTTTTTTCTTGTAGATCATGTTTTTTTCTAAACGGGAAGCTTTGATTCATTTCATTTGGATTAGTGGTGTGAAAGTTTTGGAGCTTCTTATTTTACAGTAGTTATAGCAATTTCTTAAAAGAAATTTTCTTCTTTCACTTTGAATGCTAATATCTTTCAATCTATATTGTCAAAAATCACAAATTTTTTATCACGTGATCTAAAAGAAGTGTAGAACAAGATCCTATAGTTATATTCAAGAATAAATTTTTTAAATTTATTTCATAGGTGAACATAGTAGAAGTGGTAGTTTTGACTAAAAGAAAGTAACCTTGAGATTGTAGGGGTTAGTGTCTAAAATTTAGATCAAAATCAAGGATGTAAAAGATGTCAAAATATTCCCAAAGAGCATCTTTTGTCATCCTTTTCGTTGCATCTTCTTATATGGAGAGGTCAATAATACCTCAATGAGATCATTTCCATCACCATCCACTACATACCCATTCAAAGAATTCACTCCAAAAAGCATTGGGTGAAAAATCTCTTTTTCTTCATCTAGAATTTCGTACCTAAAATCATCCCAAAGCCACCTGTAACTCCACACGCGTTTAGGGATTAATTTGGGCCTTGAAAAAAACACCACAAATCCAGAACCGTCATCATCACTCTGAGTACATCTCTACAAAATCAATATGTACCTATGTGGAAGAAACGATTTCAGAATCCTCTCCTAATGAAAACTTTGCCCCTTTGTAACTTTTGCATACAATATCCAAATGTTGCTTTCTATGGTGGGTTGGAACCTCCTTTCACTTGCCAACAAAAAAATTATGAAAATTTGACCATTCTAATAATAGCAATTAACCGCATTGGCGAAAAGTGGCAGTTTGGGGGTGCCCACTGCCCACCCTTAACTTCAACAACCCCTCAGATGCAATCGCAATTAGTCTAGTCCGGTAATTTTTAAAAAGATTGCCCAAAATACTCACGGATTCTTAGCCTGCCTGCAGCTGTCCTTTGGGGTCAAGATGCTTGACATTTCACAAGTACATCGTGTACGTAATAAGCCAATGATAGCCTTCCACGTTATCAAACAACCTCCCTCTATCCTGGGAGTCACTGCATCCCTTTCCCCAAGTACATACAGTAATTAAAGGCTTAAAGGTTTGTACAGTACTGCCCTTGAATCACACTATCAAGGTTCACCAATGTGATGGGATAAAGAATTAATTATTAATTTTTGTTATTGATTTGAACCACTCATGGTCTTGTTTGGTGACTCAAATTACTGAAATAGTTCTTCAGAGGTATCAATAAGTAAAACGTAAAAGAAAGAAATAATTATTCTACTAGTTGAATCGGTAATTCTATCTAACTATTAGAAAAAAGTTATTGACTTTATTTGTTTTGAAGAGAAAAGAAAAGAAAAGAATTTTTACATGTTTCTTTTCTATCAACCTTGGTGTTTCTTCTTTTATAACTCAAATGCTTCATGCGATTGAAGATTTTGGCTTGTAAGACTAAAATTGGTTTAGGAGGGGAGAACTCGGAGTGTATAATTGTAAGTGGTGATCATTGTTGATAAGTGGATAGAAAATAATATGATAAAAAAATGTGAGATGAATTTCATCTTCAATTTCTATTGATCGTATTGGGTTCCTGGAAGTATGTAGTATAGATATGGTTATGATTTGTACGCACACTATGCACTAGTTAGATTATGATTATGATATATAGATCTCTTAAAATACATGATTTGTAGAGGTGCATGCCTTGTGTCAATATGTTGGTACGAGATACAATTACAATTATGAATGAAAGAACTGTGGAAATGAGAAAAAAAAACTTGCTGATACTGAATAATTTCCAATTTGAAGCCCTAATTGGCTACTACAAGTAAAAGGGATCTTTTTTCATGTATGAAATTGCATGCTATCTATAAGTTGTAAAATTCATAGATGTTTTTGTAAAGATTTGAAATCACCATGAGTTTTTATTTATTTTAAACAAATGGAATTTCATTGCAAAGCATTAGTACAAAGCAACCAAACCTAACTAGCTGGACAAAGAACGAAAGACAAAAGAGAATTTATTGAATAGATAAGGAACATGCCCTTGCCTATTCCAAATAATTGAATCACCAACTCAAGAAGTGATCACTAGAGATTGGACCCAATTGATATTAAAATTAGGCCATATCTTATAAGCTTGTTGCAGGCATTTAAGGGCGTATTTGTTTAACTTTGAAAAGAGTGGCTCAGCCAGCATCCATAAGAGTTTCCTACAAGGTGTTATGAAAAATTGTCTTGTTCTTTGTAATCCAAATAAAGCACAGAGCAGCACCCCTAAGCACATTCCAAACATATTTTAGTCCATAAAACCTCCTAGGAAAATTGACATAAAAGATTTAGTGTTAGAAGTTGAATTGGCGATGGGGACCTAAGATTGGTTGGATTCCTTGTAGATGATGGAGGATGGATACGGAATGATCCCACACGTCTTTAACCCTTTGGAAGAAAAAGTCACTAAAAATGCATGTCAAATGAAAAATACACTAAAAGAGTATTATTTTTTTACTATGGGTGTATGTACTATTGTGAAACTTCATTATATAATTGAAATTTTCTTACCATTTTAGGATTAGAAAATAATTGTGTATCCCTATTAGCCCAAACTTCATATTGCATTAAAATATCCAACGTGAGTAAGTTTTTGAAATTTGAAATTTGAAATTTGAACATAAACTAGACTTGGAAAGATTTAGTTCATTATTTGAGATCATATTCAAAAGAGATCAATTTGATGGTCAAGAAAGGCATGGAGTTCAAAATTGTCAAAATATACTACTTCACCTATTTTCAACCATTATTTTAGAATTAGAACCTCATGTAGAATTCAAAAATAGTTCAAATACCTTGAAATTGGTCAAGAAGACAAATCACAACTTACTATCAATAAGATTTCAAGAAAAATTTGGATTAAAATTGTTAAATTTGCATTAGTGAACCTACTAGGTCTTTGTCATCTATAGGACACAAATCAATCACCTCTACCTTCAATAGTTAAGGTGAGCACCCAAAAATGCATGCCATTGATCCAAACCCACCAAAACCGCAACATCACTTTGTGCCCATCTCCCAAATCAATATTTACCTATGTGGAAGAAATGATTTTAGAACCTGTTCCAATAAAATCTTTGACCCTTCATAACTTTTGCATACAATATTTAAGTATAATTGCGTTCTTTGGTGCATTGGAAGCTCCTTTGACTTGCCAACAAGAAAATTGATGTAAATTTGACCAATCTAGTATTAGTAACTAGGAACACTAGCAAAAAGTGACGGTTTGGGGGGGCACCTACCTAATACCAATGTGTGAACATGCCTTCCGAACATGTTCAAACACAAAAAAAAATTGGGATGGGTGGGGGTGGAGAAGTGTTCAAGTGGCAACATACAAGAAAATGATGTAGCCAAATATTTTAGTACTCATCTATATTTTGGATAGAACTAGCTTTTCACCCACATATTTGGATGAGTTTCGTTTAAAATTGGAAATTTCACTTGAATTATTTTCAAAAATTGGAAGAACTTGGCATCATCCGATCCAATTTTTCTTCAATTTTTTCTTGTTGGCTTGGTGCTCCTCAATTAATTTTGGTGCTTGTAAGCATTTAAATGCCTAAGAAAAAGAAAAAATCCCTGGTTCAAACCATGTTCCTTCCTATGAAAAAAAACTAAAACAAGGAGATGATGTTGCCACTGCCGTATTGTTTTCTGAGTAAGCTTACCCTTTCAAGGCAAGCTTAACCTACATGCAATTTGTGTCTCATTGTGTAATGCAGTTCTTACACGTCAACGGTGCGTGCCAGCTTGGTTAACTCTGAAGGCCCCTTTGACGTAGTCCAAATGCGAAGATGTGTAATGTAGGAGGCTCATAAACCGACCATCTAGGAGCTGTTTCCCATTTCGGGGAAGCTAAACTGCTTGAAACAATTTTCAAGAGATTTTAATAGGAAGAAAAATGGAATTCGCATCTAACTCAAGTCGTTTTATATTTTTTGGACCTTCGTGGAATTAGTTATGAATTTAAAAATATTATAAAATAGTCAATCTGATATGACACTACTCGTGCCACATCAATTCCTAATAAATATGTTATTATCATTATTATTATTATTAATTATTTTTAACTTTTAATTTTATAATTGCACCACTACTATTCAAAACTCGTAGCCCTCTTTAGGCCTGAAAGTTTTTCTAATGCACATTTGTCTGAACCTCCTAGCGTGCGTTCAAGTAGTTACTTGTCTCTTTCTTCATTGAAACTCTTGTGATGTTGTCAATTGCAGGTAGCTTATCAATTCATGAAAATGTACCTCACTCAAAGGCTTGGTGAGAATATCATATGTTTGCTATTAGGAATGCACAAGCTCTAAGAATCTTTTTCCTTTCTTAATGTAGTCTTGAATGAGATGACATGTCTTCTCAATCTGTTTTGGCGATCTTGGAATGTTAGATTCTTTGCCATTTTGATACAACTTTGATTGTCACAAAATATTGTGATAGAGCGTATGATGGAAAAATGAATTTCTTCAAATAAGTTGAATATCTACAGGGACTCTTTTGTTGTTTATGCAAGAGCTTGGTGTATGACCTTTGAGTTAGAAAACTTTTTGCCTTTGGGCACCAATTGAAATAATAATGATATTTCCAGAACGATAATGTGTTTTCCTATCTTTAAAAAAAGTTTTTACAAAAATCACAACAAAATTGAGATTATAGGAACCTACCCAAAATCTACATTTTGTCCTTCAAGGGGACAATGGAACTTTTAGAGTTACGGAGTTAATTGAATTTGATATCTTAACCTCATGTATTTCATATTTCTCCTTTAACAGGAATGTAGCATAAGGGGTTAAGGATTAAACCAATGTGAGGTAATGTACCTTGAGCATATTTTCTTTCACCCGACTTTTACAAAAATACATGCATTATTACGTACATTTTGCCACACTTGAGAAATCAATTGCAAGCAAAGAAATCCAAAGCACCAAAACTACATTTCACTTCCTCTTCTTGTGTTCAAAACCCAAGTGGCCTGGGGCCTGCCATGATGAAATCATTTGGCATAAGGTAAACCTGCCCCATAATAGGCAAACCACCCATGACAGGCACCTATTGAACTCCCCCATTACAGTCTTTTATCAATCTATGAGAAACTTTTTCTTAAAAATGGGATGAAGACTGCATAAGGTTGATTTGTAGTTGTTATCAAAGCCTTGGGATATGGTTATGAAGTTATTAGTAACTGCTATGAACACTTACACCAATCTAGTCTAAAATTGGTAGTAAAAAGTAGTTTTTTTATTTCTTCATGTCATGTCCATGTTAGAAAGTCTTGTAGCCATCTTAGAAAATGTTATGACTGTTTTAGGTGGGAAGATGACCATCATGGAAACAATTTTCTGCTGATTTGAGGTAGTCTACAGACTTTTTTGGGCTTACTGGACAGTACACTTCAAAAATTCACAAAAAATTCATATTTTATCCAAAAAATAAAATTCCAGTTGCTTTCTTCATTTCTCACATGTGTCTTTGTATGGAAAAAAAATTGATTATTTTTGCTAATGGCAATACAACAAATCAGTCATTCTACCTGTCATAGGCAGGTTTACCTTACTTCTGACTTCTTCATTTTCTCTTGTACAAGCCAAAGGGGGCACCTTCAAATGCGCCATTAAACCTAAACCACAATCTTTACTCTGTGTACATTTCCAAAATCAATTATGTACTAAATTATGTAAAAGCAACAATTTCAGAACCAAACTTTCAATTTTTTCATAACTTTTGCATATTATATTCAAATGTTGTGTTCTTTGGTGCGTTAGATTTTCCTTTCACTTGCCAACAAGAAAATCAATGAAAATTTAACCAATTTAATAGGCACAGTAACAAAAATGAAGTTTTGGAGAGCGCCCACCTTACCTTGGTGATAAGGTAGGAGGCTCGAATTTTTGATGGTCATTTACAATCGACCATATAGGGGGTTAAAATCAATCATGACAGTTCTGAAACTAGCAGATGCTTTTAATATTCAAAAAATGACAATCAACATGCATGATTTTGGAACAATTAAGACCTTAGCATTGGTATTGTTTTAAGCGGAATTTGGTATTCTCCTAGTTCATATTAGAATGAGCATAAAAAACTACAGACTAAGACATAGGGTTTCTAAGGCTTTCTAGAGGGTATGCCTTTTATGACGAGTCATTGGATGTTTTTAGAATAATAAGTGCTTGCTTTTAGGATGTCAGAGAACCAATCAAGACATACATTGCATTATTTTTTGGATGCAATTGTCATGAGCAAAGGCATGCTTGCAGTTGTCATAATTGTAGCCTAGGAACTCAAATAGCGCCTTACAGCCATGTCTGTTTGAAATTCCCTATTTAATTCAGTTGCACTCAAAAAATTCTTGAAAAATTGTCATTCGAATCCTCTCTCACTTGTGCATGTCCTGAAATTTTCACAACATCAACAGATGCACACACTTCTGTACAGAGCTCTCTTTCTGCTTAGGTGCACAATTTAAGAGCCTCCTACCTTAACTTAAAGCTTCATGTTGTGTTGTCTAGTCCTTTCAATTATTTCTCTCTAGAAATTGACTCCATATGGTAGGAATATTAATAATGGTGCCCCCTTTCTAATGGAAAAAACAGGGTGTCATGAAACGGACTACAGTTGCCTCCGTTGTCAATTTGAAAAAGATTTGATGGGCTCACACTTGGCTTGGAACAAGCTCCAGAGGTAGCTCTTTTAGGTGAAGCCATGCTAAAATATTCATTCTCGAGGAGAAAAAAAATTCCTTTCTTCTTTTTCTGCATTCTCCTTCCTCCCCCATTATTTCTGCACACACATTGAGCTCAATTTCTCAAGGAATCCCCCCAATGCATTTACAGTCATTTCATCCGTTTACAGTCATTTCATCCGTTTACAGTCATTTCCAACCTTATTTTGGACCCTACATGGCCTTGAAATCTGACCATCGTCGAAGGCACGTTTCTCAATTCCACCCCCACCCCCAGATTGCCATGTCCTCCCTCCCTCCCTCCCCTCCCTTCCTCCTGTGACCTCGGCCTGAGTCTTTTTTTTGAATTTTTTACTTTCAGTTACCAATGATCACGGAAGGAGTCATGATAGAGCGACTCATCCCCTAATCAATCGCCCTTTTTTTTTCCCGGGGTCCGAGAGAACTTCCGAAGCCCAGCATGGGAGTTGCAGCGGCGGCGGGATCTCGAGCCCACAAGTGCAATCCATCCATGAGGTTGGACTTCCCCACCTCATCACCCTTCTACCTGATTCATGAATGCCAAACTCATGCAAGCCCTAGTGTACTTACAAACTGAAAACTGCACAAGTTAAGGAAGAAACCCACTCACACACTCACTCACTCAGGTGGTTTCAATCATGGTTCCACAATCAATGCCATACTCCTACCCCAGTAATTGACTTGCCCCGGTGGGGGGAGCAATGGTCTTGCCTCGGTTGACTGCAGGGTCCTGTTCACACTGCTTCACCCCACTCGCATCAAGTAGTTGAGGAGGTGCTAGTCATGGACGAGCTCACGGTGGTCAATTTGGGTGGGCTCCCGGGATGGACTCGGGCCCCCGGGGGGTGGGTGTGCACAACTTCAGAGCTGTTGGTTTTGGGACATGTGTTGGGGGGCGGGGACAGCATGGGAGCAGAGAGAGAGGGAGTATATGCTTTGAAGGTGTGCGCACCTTCGTTTGCTTTGGAAATTTGAGGAGAACATGCGTAACACGAGCTTTGGGTATGCTAGAATGTTTTATTTATAAATTCAGAATCCATGGCACAAAAAAATCTCCCACAAATGGTGGTCAAAAGGCATATGAAATTCTTGGGTAAGGTTTTCAAATGAAATTATAAAAATCCACTTAAAGTGTTTATATGAGTTATATCTTTCAATCTATATGGTCAAATGTCACGAAATTGTTACCACCTATTTTTTTGCAAGTCTAGTACAGGATTCTAAGGTTAGATTTTCTAAGATAACATTTGAATTGAAAATTTGGATGTATGTAGCAAAAATGGCAGTTTTTAGTGGTTTTTGATCAAAAATTGCCCTTGAAACTTAGTGGGTTGAACATAAATTATTATTATTATTAAATCTCATTGGCAATCGAAAGAAAATTATAATGCACTATAGCATGCATTATTTGGACACCACATGAATAAGTTATGAATTTTTAAAGTATTGTCTTTAGATGTATCCAAACCCCTCAAATGCAATGCATTATTGACCCAACAATACCCAAGTATTAAAAAAATGAGTAGATAATCCAAATTTAGATAATTCCTTATCAAATAAATTTTGGACAAACCCTTCCATCTCAATGTTCAAATCACCTACCTCTTTAAATTCTGATATATATGTATCCTTACACATAACAAAGCAGTTTCCAACTTATATAAACTAGCATTATCACAAGCTACATCAAGACACTTTATACCTATGAATGTGTGAATCTTCAAAGACAAAAATCCGGAATACATCATCCCCCTAGGTATACCCTTATCATTGCCCCAATCCAACACATTGTACTTGTTAAGCACGTTTATATCCAACATGTTGTGCATACAAACAACACCTCTCCAACATGATCCACCCACAATCCTTTACATCAATACAACATTCAATTAATTGAATCCACATTGACAGATTCTTACAAATCTATAGAATTTGTGACACTAAAGATAAATAAATACAACTCACTCATTACCACTACTCACAACCTTGGCTAGAGTACACAACCACTAATAGTCATTATTACCAGGCCCCATAGCACTATACATACACCTTCAATCCAATCACTTCACCAACACTTTGAAATTCCCATCTCTATTATAAAACACACCCTCACTACCATTAACAACATTGCCATTAACCCCTCAAGGCCCATGGCCATTTTGGGCTTAAAAACATCATTGCTTTTCAAGCCTTATAAATCTACATGTCATGAAGGCATCAAAATCTCAACCGTACAATCTTGTAGTGTGCATATTGTAGATGACGTGGATCAAATTTGGAGTCATTTGACCTTATAGATTGCAAGATTATAATGTTTTAGTGTTGAAAAAAGATGCTGAAATTTTCCTTAAAACACATTTGGAGGTGAGATTAGATTTCTAAACCTACTCAAATGAAAAAACTTTACACTAGAAAGTGGTTTGAAATCAACATATAAACACATTGGTGAAAAAAAATTCATTAAATTAAATCATTGTGTTTGTAAAATGACTTTGAAATGTTAAAAAAAAATAGCAAAAAAGGGTGCAGAAAACACATCTAAGGCTGAACCTCTTTCTACTAAAATGCTTCTCAGTCACTCGATACTTCTTTGATTGATACAAAATTTTAGCCACACAAACTAGACAACTATGCGCAACTTTCCCCCCAAAAAAATTTGAAAACGGACATAGTATGAAAAAGTAACAAGCCGACAAACTTCACACTAACCAAAAAATGTTACGGTTTTGAACTTCGAATTGCTCCCAAACATTCAAAACAACTTGGCTTGCCATGAAAATTTTACCACATTAATTAGATGTCTAGAGGAACAAAATCCAGCAAATTTTATTGAAAACGACCATTGGATGAAGGAGATACAAGCCCCCGAAGTTGTAGCCATGACAAGGCAATGTGCTGAAATCAAATTGAACCTGTGAACTTTGAATGGCTGTCACAAACTCAATTCATCTTGGATTGGTCTGAAAATTTTATCACATAAACTAGACTAGTATGCGCAACTTTACCAACAAGTTTTTTTGAATTTGGACATTGGATGCAGAAGTTACATCACTTTGAATTGGACTTCCAAACTATGAGAGGCTACTTTTGAGCCCCTTGGGCGTTGAGGGGTTAAATATGCAACATATATTCTACTCTACAAACAAAAATTCAAAAACAATCAAGCATTTCATAATATATATATAACATGCCTGAAACACTTTAAACAATTCAAATCATGGGTTCCAACCTTCCTTTTCTACCCAATCAACTACCCCATACCACCTCTGATAAACTACCAGTCATACTTCCCTTCCTTCAAAAGTATTTGGGTAGTATAGAAGTCACTCAAAACCAACTTTTCAGAGCCCAAGGGGGATTCTATACAAACAAACTCTCAATGTACGCCAACTATTGGTTGAAGTTATTTTCTCTACTAAAATCCAGCAATAGGTTGTCATAGACTTTCATGTTTTCATTGTGTATATATTGTGTAATCAATGTCTAGGAAAAAATGACACTTTTTGGTCAAAATGTGCCACATTTTAGGCAACATTGATTATGTATAGGCACATACCTTAAACCCTAAAGGACAAAAGAGTCAATTGTGAATTTTATGATAACTTGGTTGTGCTCTATGAAACTAGGCAATTAAAAATATATTATAATAAATTAATTACTTTTATTTGGTTTTTTACATTAATACCTAATATTCTGAACCATTCAATTCTAAATATGGAGAGGAAAATTACAGGCAATTTTATTTTGCAGGCAATGAAGGTATAAAAAAACATATAAAGTCATTTTTTGAACTCCATATCTCAAATTTCTAAATAAAAAGAAAATCATTGAATACCTTTTGATGACTAGAACATTCTCACCAATGGAGATTTTAATTTTAATTTTCTTGTCAAAATTATTAGCAATTTAGGTTCTTCTTTCATCAAATATTATCTTCCACTTTATAATTCTTTTAAAGATGGACATGAAAGTATTTTGTTTCAAAAAAACTCCATGTATTCTCAATCCATATTCCAACGTAATGATTAAAATCCAAATATATATATCATAATTATTTTATTTTACTTTCTTAAAATGCTGAAAGACAAACTTTATCATTGAAAAGGATTAGAAAAAATCTACTTTTTAAAGTTTAGGCACATAGAATTTGCAATGGGTGGAAATTTTCACTCTAAAATTTTGGAATACTTGAATAAATTAAGTAAAGGATCTTAAAGTTGGATTCCCTCTCTTTATCTCTCTGCATGAATATTTTAGCCTTGTTTTGGATGTGCATATTTTGAAGCAAATTTGAACCTCTAAACACCATTGTCCTTTAGAGGTTAATCCCTAAGTGCTTTATTTTCTAAAGATAGTAGAATCATGAATAAATAATAATAATAAAATTTAAATAATAATAATAACTCCTCCAAAATATTTATATCATTGGTTGGTTAGATAGAACATCATTTGTTTTTCCATTGACCATTTTCTTTGAAGCTTCTCCAACAAATATTAATTGGATGAAGTACACTTCCCAATACATTCATCATTTATTGGGTGAATGGTTGAGCATTTAGAGGCTAAGGCCAACTTTTTTTCTATATTGTTTTTCCTTAACCTCCAATATGTAATTGTGTTTAAATAATCAATAACAAACATACCAACATCTTGGACTAACTAAATTATTTGGATTCATTATTTTAGTGAATTCAAACATTGGAGGTGTAGAATAAGAAATACAAAGGTTTGAAGTTGAACATTGGTGCATTGAACCATGAATGTTTTATGAGAGACTAAGTGATATGTACCCTATTAAATTAGTTGCAATCTTTCAAATTCAAATGCACATTTAAAAGCCCTTGCAAGTTGTTGCAGTCTTTCCTTATCCATCTTGTAACTAAAAGAGGATGATTGAACAATATTGAGATGAATCTATTTGTAGTTTCATTTGATTTAAGTATTGAGTCATACACCAACAATAAATATAAATATAATTGAAATCCATTTGACTATATAGAAGTGATTAATAACCTTATTATACATGTTTAGCAAACAATATTAATTTATTTTTAATTAAAAAAGTTTAGACCTAGATGACATAAAATGTGGTACAATTTTAGCACTATAATTCTTGTACTTTCTCCCATCAATCTTTACACTTTGGGAGTGGAATTTTCAACAAATGATCTTTTGATTCATGTTAATTACAGGAAAAAATTGGGGTTCTTATTTCTCTTCTTTCAATCTATAACCAGACTATCATTCATATTTGAATGATGAATGAAATTGAACACCAATAGTTGTTTATTTTTCATCCATTCATTTAAAAAATAAATTTCCATCTTATTCATTAAATTTTTGCATGGTTTGAATATCCAAAATACTTATATGCAAATTATCCATATACATGAAAATCTTAGAAGACACAATTCAAAATGTTAATGAAGCAATCCTTTGACTGAATCTATAAAAAAAATAAAAAGACTAACAACGTAACATTGTTTTAGAAAAATAGATGTTTTAAGACAATCGTTGACTTGAAAGATGAAAAAAAATTTAAAAATCAGTTACAACTTATAATGCATTGTTTCATCTTGACTTTGAAGCAACTCTTAAATGTGCAACTAAGTATAAGCTTTCATGCTTATGTACATCATTTTATTTTAAGAATCTCACAATCTCATTTTACTTCTATTATATGTTTATTCTAAGTATGAAAAAATGAGTGTCATCAATTCTCAAAATTCAAGGTAACATAGTTGATTTTGAGGTGTTACACCCCACCCCCATCCTCCAAACTCCAAATGTGTTAAGGATATGCTCAAAATTTTGGTGCATTGTTTAAATTTTTTTATCAGCTCTTTATAAACCTTTATCATTTTGAAGTGTTGAAATTTGAATATTTTCTTCAATTTATATATTTTGGTGAAATTTGTATTATATTATATTTTATCTATATAATAGAAAAATAATTGAATATAAAAACATCGTTGGTTCTTTCAACTAGTATTTTATTTAACATGAAAACTATATTAGACACTTCATTTATTAAGTTTACATAATATTTATTTATTTATTTTGAAAGATACATATATTAAAATAGCATGATTTAATTGTTGTTTTTAGTTGTTTTTAACATACGGCTTTCTAGGGCCGTAGCTAGACTCACATGACACAACATCTAAGGCAACTTGGCAAGTACTGGGAATTACATGCCTTAGGTATCCCCGTCAGGAATAAGTGGAGAAACTACCCCCCTCCCCATGTGAACAAAGCCACCACGGGGAGCCTCCATGTGAGTAATGTCAACATGGGGAGTTGAACTCGGAACCTCATGGATTCCATGAGAAGCTCCTACCACTTGGCCATCACTCAGGGTAGTTTAAGGTTATTTTAAACCATCATGATTTAGTTTTCAAAGACCACTTGTGCAAAAATGGAGCCTAAATTGGACAATATCCATACTATAGTCTTCTGAAGCATCTCAACAATGCTAGCATGTGAGCATAGAGAAGTGAGCTTACAAATCTTAAACTTAGTTGCAGGTACATACAATCATTTGAAGGTGTTTGCAATGTAATGTACCTATAACATAGACACCTATAATTACAGAAGGTGTCTATTATATAGACTCCTAGGCTCTACGCTTACAAATTCTATGCTCACATTCTAACACTTCCCAAAGTATCTCTATTGCATTGCAATAAGAATATAAAAAATCATATATGTGTTGATATTGTAGAGGAACTTTCTCCACTTTAGCTGACTAAATTTAGTTTACATTGAACAAAGCTTTTTATACCAATGTAGTTTATAATTGGTTGGTTGAGAGAATGAGGGACTTTGATTTTATTTGACATAGTTGTTTGTTTATGGAAACTAAAAATATTTGGTATACAACAAACATCAGTGTTAAGATCCTCAAAAACATTGCCCTTCTCTACAAGTTTCTTCAGCCATTGAATGTATATAGATGATTTGTTTGTTTTGTTTCTTTCCCAACTCCAATGGAGATTATCAATTGCATGTATAAAGGCGTAATTTTCCAACATCAAGGAATCAAAGTCCTATGGCGTCCAATGGATGATTGACACATAGTTGTTGCTAGAGCCTCACTATTAATGACACCTTAGAAGTATTCAACGTTGACATGAGATAATTGCAAAATCAACCTTGTTGCAAAATTAGCCCACATAGATTTTTATCCCAAACATACGTGTCTTGAATTTGAAAGTTTAGAGTTCATTATAGATATATCATAATTAGAGATTATAAATTTAATAATCTATTGAATTTGGATTGAAGAGTAGAAGGCTTTCTTGGACTAAAGCTATTTTGATGATAACCTTGTTTAACCCCTAAAGTTCCAAACACCGTTTTTTTGGCAACATAGCATTTTTGGCAACTCACTACAAACAAAACATTTATTTATTTTTCACTGAAAATTTCACACAACATGGGGACATTGTTTTTCTTTAAAGCCTAATAATTTCATAACTTTTGACTATATGATTAAAAGGTTATTGCATGATATGTAATTCTCATTGCTTGATGGGCATTTCAGGCAGCTAAAAAATTATTTTTTGAACCCCTAAAGTTCCATGACTATGTTTTCACCAAAAACACTCAAGATCTGCCATTTTTAGTACAAGTACCAAATTTTTGAAAAAAAACTTTTTTTGACACATAACCGTAGGATCTTGTAGTGTGCTGACTTGAGAACATGAGGTGAAAATTTCAGAAATTTCCACCACGTGGATTTCAAGATATAAGCATTAAAATTCATTAAAGTCATTTTTTGGGCCCTGCAAAAAATCGGACTGCTGCACTTCACAAGCTCACTTTTCTATGAAAAAATGTTCAAAACGGTGGTGCTTCTTTGAATTCATTTTCCTAGACAAAATGGTTACATGCTTGAAAAATTTCACATTGTTTGGAGTTGTACAACATATAGGAAAAAAATAGTAAGTAGAAAGAAGTAGAGAATGATTCAAAATACAAAATTGTTAAGAATTTAATTATAAAATTGAAAAATGCCAATCCCAATGGTTGAAATATTGTAATAAACAATCTACATCCTATGATTTTATTTTATTTCAAAAATATTGGAAATTGAGTAAGATAAAGGACTTCAAAGTTTATTTTAGAGTAGAGATTCCATAACTCCCCGCAAACTAAAATTCCTTGTAACTTTTGACTCATTTGTCAAAATTAAATGATTCAAAGCTTTTCACATCTATATAACTCTAAAAAACCAATTTCAATTTTTTGTTTATGAAAAAAGTGATTTTAAAAATCTGCCCGGACTGCCCGGCCGGAAAAAAAAGTAACATATTAGGACATAACTTTTGACTTGTATTTCCAAATGTCATGAAACTTAGTGCATATGAAAGATATTCCTTGCGCACAATTTCTATTAAAATTTCAGCCAAAAATATAAAAATCTCTAGTCACAGGTACGTGCCCAAAATTTATATATTGCCAAAAAACGCATGCTGGTCCTTTAGGGGTTAATAAACATAATTTTTTAATTGGTTTTCTAGATTTATATATACATAGAAAGCTTTGAATCATTCCATTTTGGTGAACAAGATGAAAGTTATGAGGAGTCTTAGTTTGCAGGTACTTATAGAATCTCTATTCTAAAATAAACTTTGAAATCCTTTACTTAACTCAATTTGCAATATTTTTGGAAAATAAAATAAAACTGGCGTAGATTGTCTTTTACAACATTACAACCGCTGGGCTTGGCAATTTTCAATTCCATAACAAAATCTTGAACTGACAATTTAATGTTTTAAATCATATTATTCATTCTATTTCCTATTTTTTTCAAGCATGAAAACAATTTTTTTTTTTTTTCAATTTTTTACAGGTATATCCAACTAATTTCTTCAACATATCATAGAGAGTAACAATGAAATATTACTGACTAAAATATGACTCCAAATATTTACAATTTTTTTATTTTATTATAAAAATTATGAAAAAAATTATGAAATTTTGGAAAGTGTATAAAATATTTATGTATTATGTTTCATGATGTTTTGGAGATTTTTGGAGTGACTTACAAGAAACATAATTATTTGAAATCATACTTCACTAAGAAATATTTCATTCAATAAATTTTTGACTTTCATGAATTCTTACTAGAAAATTTCAAAAAGAATTGTAATTCCATTTACTAAAGAATCTTGAAAAAAAAAAATTTGTACTAAAAATTCTTTTCACTAAGAAATTTGATTAAATTCTTATGAAAAGTCATTTTGTACAAGCGTAATACTTGTACTTCATCATGTCAAAAATTTGTTGAAAAAATCAATTTTCTCCATAAATCATGGCAATTTTTGAAGTGTATGAATATTTATGATAGCCATTGTATAAAACAAATGAGTAACTAAGGAGTTGATTGTTTATAATTCATTAGTTTTATGGAATTCAGTTAAAGTGAACATTATATTGAGCATTGTCTTAGATATACAAAACCTTGTTCAACATTGTTCGATTTAAGAAGAATTGAAGGTCACTTTTTTATCACTTCAAACTTCAAAAATCAATTGTACAAAAATTTGAAAATTACAAAAATTGAACTTCATTCTTCAACATTTCATGTTATTATTGCAAATATATCAATGTTTATGTCTTAATAATCCTAATTTGTAATCAATTTGTGAAACATCACTTCCAAATATATTTAAGTTAGTTTTTTGTAAATGACATGCCATACACTCTTCTATGATAAAAGTTTAAGATTACTTAAATCCAAAGCTTAAAATTCTTAATCTTTTAATTGTTAATTTGAAATAATTAATAGCTAATAATTAATAATATACTAAAATTTTAATAAATCTATATATCAATTTAAATTCTTTAACATTCATTGGTTGTTCTTGAAAATTTGTGGCAATTGGTGTTAGTGACTGTGAAAGGAGAGACAAAATGGCTTTCAAGCCCTTTGGGAGCGCCATTTAGATCAAGTTTTAGATTAAGGCCATAAAGAATTGCTATTGTTATATATTCAACATAGGCAAGTAGGCACTAGGCAAGATTAAAAAATGTAAGGAAGAATTTTCAAGAACTTTGACAATTTAGGACTACTTTACATCGAGTCCCAAGTCCTGTTGAATTCTTAAAATCTGATTGGTAGAATGTTCAAAATTGGGACTTTGTGCTTTATTCCCAAATGCCTACATGGCTATACTTTTTGAAAAATTTGGCACCGAAGAAGGGGGACTTGGAGTTCAAATTGGATCTAGGCAAAATAAAAATCCAATTTGGCTTCTAAGTTCCAACAATTTTTTTGAATATAAGATAAAGAAAAACTACTATATAAGGCATCCTAGTGGGCTAGAAATTTCTCCAAAAGTGCCCCCAAAATGATTTTTTGACTTTTTATCCATTTGTTCCCTCAAAAATCCCTTGAAATTGCCCATTCTACTCTCTTGAGCTATAAAAATATAAATATGATTTTTTGGGGAATCCAACCATAAAATCTTTAATTACACTTGTTTATAAACATGTGACATTTGACAGTAAAGATTTGAAGAAATTAGCATTCAAAGTGAAGGAAAAAGTTTTATTGGACCCTACCTAAAAATTTCACATGACTTTGACCACCATTTTGATCATACTTTTTCATTCTAGATTTTGATTTTACAAATCTTCCATATTTTAAATTATGTGAGGCACACCTCCACCAATTTTCAAAAGTTTAGGAGACTTAGAAACTTCTCATAAAATCCTATAATGCAATTATGTTGTGAGAAATGACAATACATTAACCCCTAAAGGTCCAAGGCCTTTTTCCTGCCAAAAAACACTCATGACTACCATTTCTATAGTAAAGAGTAAAACATTTTGAAAAATGTTTTCTTTGCACATCTAACCATAGGATCTTACAACTAACTAGTATAAGAATGTGTGGAAAGTTTTTTAGAATTTTTGACCCTACAGATTGCAAGATATCTGCATTTAAAGTGACAAAGACAATTTTTTTAGCATATTGCGGGATTGGATTTTTTGACTTTAAACATTTTTAACTTAAAATTTTTGCACTACAAAGTTTTGAGCTTTAAATATTTATATTAGAAAATTGAGTTGAGAGTCTAGAAAAAAAATTCAAAAAAACTTAATTATCATTCTTAAAAAAATTGTTAAGTAGAAGTAGGTACAAGGTAGAAGGAAAATCTAAAATATTCATATGTTTTAGATGGAACTAAAATTCACTAATTCCAGTGGTGAGAATGTTTAAGCAAGTAAAACAAAGCAAAAAAAGAAAATTTGAAAAATTGCATTCAAAAATGAATCCTACAAATTATTTTTTTCAATAGATGCTCTAACTACCCCAAAACAAGAATGTCCATAACTTTCTCATAACAAATACAAATGAAATGAATCAAATATTTTTAGATAGACAAAAATATATTCTATGAGAAAAAAAATATTTAAAAAAAATTCAAATTTTTGCAATTTTTTTTTGCTGCCCAGGCTGCCCCCCGTCCCCTGTTTTGAGCTTATCTGGTCATAACTGTTGTTACCGGGCACCAATTGTGCAAATAATTATATTCAAACAAAGCTTATCAGTTTTTCTATCTTCAAAATAAGTTAAAAATTATCACGACAAAAAATCAGCCCGTAGGTACCTGCCCGAAATTCCATTTGTCCCCTGAAGGGACAATGGTCCTTTAGGGGTTAAACCTCTTTGCCATCAATTTTTTTGCCGCATTATTTCAAAACTTAGAAATCCCTACGGTAGATTCACAAATTCAATTATTTTTCACAAGATGCAAATATACTTAAGAAAAACCACATAAAACCTAATTCCTATGCAAATTAGAAGACCAATGCTATTACAGAAGTGCTAAATGACATCAGGCAACACTAAAAAAAATGAGTCCTTTGTGTTCCCATTTAAACACAAATTGTTCCCAACATTGGGAACTTTGAATCAACCCTTGTCCCTGTGGGATGTTCATGCGGCCACTTTCAGCATCCATGAGGGTCAAAATTTAAAAGTTAATCATCCACAGGGCATGTTTCAGTTAGTTTTCTTGCACATGCCCACATAATTAACAAACATATTTATGATGCTTGTATCAATGAAGAAAATTAAAACCCGGTACCATTAGTGAAACTTGGTTTTGACATGTGTAAAATGCTTTCAATGGTCCACAAAATCAACGCTGCACATGTGAATCAACCACTCAAGGTACACCGGAGATGGAAACTGAAAGGGGATTGTATGAGTTGATATAATGAAGATGGGTTTCTTATCCTTCCAAAAAATGGTGCTAATTTTTTTTAAATTTGAGCATTCTTCTTAAAGTCCTTTGTATTTATCGATGCATCCAAAAGACCCATCGGATTATACTGCATCATGGTCGGTATTGTACTTGTCAATGGCATATGTCTTTTTATCCAACAAGTCTTTGAATAAACCTATACTAAAAAACAAAACTTCCATGGCTTTTATGTGCTCTTTATTCTTCATTCCGTGCCAATAAGTACAATACAACATTGTAAACTAATTTTCGCTCCCTTCCTCCCCTCCCCTGTTTTATGTATGTTTTTAAAAAAAAAATTCCTTCCATCCCAAAATGATTTTCATATTGTCATTTTGTGATGTTGCAAATTGGTTAAATTTGTTTTTTGATTGCTATCTGGGACCAATAAAACAACTTCTGGTAGTAGTTCCCCCCTCCATCCATGCAATCATCAATCAAAAGACAATTGAATTGACTGAAGGTGTTAATGAATACTATTCATTCTTATTTTTTTGCTTCTCTTTGAATATTGTCCAATTGAAAGAATGAAGCTCTAGACATCAGAACAAAGGGACACACATGGTCTTGGGCATATACAAAATGCCTGCAAAATGACAACCTCACACTCAACAATTAAATCGACTAGTGCTACTCCTTCAAAATATCCAAAAAATTATAGTTTTCAATAATCCAAAACTACACTTTGAAAAGGGCTCTGAAACTCAAAGTTTTTAGAATGCTAAGAATGTACCAAACTCTACTTTTAATGCAAAATTGATTTTTCAAATGTTATTTTTAACCTTAATCTAGAATATTTTGTCCACCAAAAAGATCATTTTGGGAAGGAGGTTGTACAATCGGATCCTTGCTACAATAAACCTCAATGCTTAAGACGTACTTTAGTACCAAATTTACGAAGCACCACAATTTCAAACCATTTTTGGAGAGTGGAAGCATGTATTGTTGAGCTAGGCAATATGTGCCCTTATTGTGTATCACCATTTCATGAATTGTAGCAAATTTTCCAGTATGCCAAGCATTTTGACAGTGACCTTGTAATGCAATAATCAATCATTGAACTTGGCCCATTTTATCATAACATAGCCCTTTATCCCTCTTGTCTATTGTCAAATTGTTCATATGCAAACATTTGATCAACAACTAGAATTGATTTCACAACAAAAATTGTGAAATAGTAAGACAATAGAAAATTGATCCTTTTTTGTATTAGTAGGATTTCACATTGGGTTGTTGTTTTATGACCATGTCAAAAATATTAGCAATAAATGCCTTCAACTTAGGTACCATAAGAGGACCCAATTTGTTCTACCATAAGTACCTCCATCCAGTATTTATTACCGTGGCATAATGATTAGTCTTGGCAATGATGTTTTGTGAAATCCACATCGGCCAAAATATTTCAAATAAATGATTGAAATAAATGGGAAAATAACGCCAATGATTTCTTAATCTATAACATGCACTAGGAAAACTTGGGGCTTAGGATCATATGTATAGAATTTTGGGTTTGAAGTTTCATCACAATATGCAAATTTCATGTTGTTCACATCCTCAATAATACCATCATTGTCAATGCCGTCATTCTCCTGCCAATATTCTTTTGCAAAGACAGAATTCCAAGCAATGACCTTCGTTGATATTGATTTGAGGCATGAAGCCTCTGACCACAAACTCTTATGTCAATTGAGGTCTCATGTGATCCAATTTGCATCCAATCCAATTCCCTCCCCCCCTCCCTCCCCCCCTCAATTTTTTTTATGTAATTCATCCTTTGAAGGCCAACTCCTCTCTTACCCATCAGTAAAATTAGCCTTAGGCAAGTTCCAAGGTACCCTAGCTATTCAATAGAACGCTCAATTTTGGAATAGTCGACGCAGCCTTGTTTCTAGAGCTCCCCATGCTCTCTAACGCTCCCTATGCTTGTTGCTCCAACAACAATAGACTATTTGGTCCCTCCAATGTCGTTGGTTGCATATGCCCACCTCCCATCATATGTTGCTTGGCTATAGAGGTGAGTAGGTTGTGCTTCTCTAACCTCTTTGAGACGACTATTTCTTAATCATTATTGTTGATGTTATCGTTAAGGATAATTTAAGAGATTCGATAACGACTATAACTCCTCCAAAATTTTGAATTTGGTGTTGGAATAGGAGCCTTTATCAAAAAAAATTTCTTCCAAATCTTCATAGCTTGAAGCACTTCCTTCTTCTTCTAGTTGTCAATTGTCAAACTAGTCATTGTCAGAATTGCCAATCTCTTGTGTGTGAGCATAATAAGAATTCTCAATCGCATGAATTGGGGGTATATGGAGAGGCATTGGGTAATCATAAAGCACATTTGGAGTAGTTGCAAGTGGTGGACTTTGAGATGTTGAATATTGAAAATTGTAAAAATAATCTGCAACTACGTCGCACTGGTATAGTAGTAACCCTTTCTATGTAAGTTGCAAGAGTGCAAATTCAATTCTATGTTAGAAAAAATTGAGCAATTACCGAGTGAAAGCAAAATGAGAAGAGAGACTACTTTTTATATACAATGCCTTCTTCCTAGGCATTTTCTCCTATGACAATGGCAAAATTCAACTATACAATGCTTTTGGATGCAAAGAAAATTGTCCTTTCCAACTAGATACTCTTGTGTAAGACTCTCCTACACTCAAAAAATTTGGTTCAATGTAAGAAAAGGAAATAATGGAATGTGACACTTGAAGTGTCAAATTTGTTGTACAATTTTCTGTGATTTGCTTTTTAGAAGAGAAATTAGTGAGGAGCCACCGGAATTGTGCTAAATTTGCATCATAAACAAAAATTGGGATGGTATAAGCAAAAGAGGTGGTGTGGTATTAGGGTACAAATTTATGAGTACAATGTGCAAATTTATCATCCATGGCTTGTTTTTCATCTTGATACTAAAATTACCTCCTACAAAGTGCAGTCACATAATTCATTGTGCCCATTGAATTTTCTATTTGTGGAAATTTTGTGCCTCATGTTATAATTTTGATTGGTATTGAAATCTCAAAATTGGCTCCATATCTTCAAATGCCATCACTCTTGGCTTGTGCAATGTCACTGGTGTTGTCTTAGCAGAATCAAATGCGATTGAATCCTAGAAATTTGTTGGATTTAGAAAATTGTATACACCACAAGTACGAAACAAACACCACTCTTTGGAAGCTACGGATCTTGAAACCAAAGAGATTTCTAATCCCTCTTCCCAATCGATGGTCAAACTGAAAAACGCTCGGTAGCCTACCTATTACATCCAATAGTTGGCCAGCATTTGTTGCAAATACCGCAAGTCCGACTTTGCACCTATTGCTCTCTTGAGCTATTGATCCTTGCCTATTTCAATAGCCCTCGTGAAAGTCAATGACATTAAGTATGTATGTATTGCCTCCATATTCCAAAAAAAAAGTTGTAATATATAAACTATGATTTGGGTTTGAAAATAAATTGTATACTTGCAAAGTACTTGAGACATCCAATCTCTAGAAAAAGTTCCAAAAAATCATACCTACAATTGAGATCATAGACCGTACTTGCTCAAGCCTTCAAAAAAAATCCAAGGGAATTCTTGGGACTTTATGGTTTAGCCCCTAAGAGATTGTTGTCCCTTCTGGGGGACAAATGGGATTTTGGGCACGTGTCTATGGGCTAAATTTTTGTCGTGATTTTTTGAAACTTTTTTTGAAGATAGAAAACTGATAAGCTTGGTGGGAATATAATTGTTTTTTAAATCGATGCCCGGGAACAACAATTATGACCGAATAAGCTCAAAATAGGGGACGGGGGATAGCCTGGGCAGCAAAAAAACAATTTGCAAAAGTTTTAATTTAAAAAAAGAAGAAGATTTGTCTCATAGAATATATTTTATTCTACCTAGAAAGCTTTGATTCATTTCATTTGGATTTGTTATGAGAGAGTTATGGACATTCTTGTTTTTCGGGCAGTTAGAGCATCTGCTTGAAAAAAATAACTTCTAGGATTCATTTCTGAATGCAATTTTTCAAATGTTTCAATTTTTTTTTTTCATGGTTTATTTTACTTGCTAGAACAATCTCACCATTGGGATTAGTGCATTTTAATTCCATCTAAAATATATGAATATTTTAGATTTTCTTTCGATCTTGTACCTACTTCTACTTAAACAAATTTTTTAAGAATGATGATTAAGTTTTTTGAACTTTTTTTTTTCCTAGACTCTCAACTCAATTCTCTACTATAAAGATGAAAAGCTCAAAATGTTATAGTGCAAAAATTTTAAGTTGAAAATGTTTGAAGTCAAAAAATCTAGTCCCACAATGTGTTGAAAAACTTATTTTTTTCACTTTAAATGCAGATATCTTGCAATCTGTGTAGTCAAAAGTTCTAAAAACAATTCCACACATTTTTATACTAGTTAGGTGTAAGATCCTAAGGTTAGATGTGCAAAAAAACTTTTTTCAAGTTCTTTTACTCTTTGCTATAGAAATGGCAGTTTTGAGTGTTTTTTGGCAAAAAAAAGGCCTTGGACCTTTAGGACTTAATCACTATATAATATCATATAAGAGACAAGTTGGAACTTAGAGTTGGGACTTTAACCTTTACACTATGAATCCCAAGCTCCACATTTATATACTTTTATTCACCTTCTACAATTCCAGAAGGTTAAAATTTAGCCTTGAATATAAATTTAAAAAGTTGAGACTTGGGACATAGCTTGCAAAACATCCTTAGATTACAAGATTTAGTACTTAAAAAGAAAGAAAGTTTTTTTTTTTTTTTCCATCTTCTTTACACTAAGTTATTAGACTTTGAATCCTTTTAATTTAAAAATTTTACACAATAAATTTTGATTAGATTTTCAATGTTAGAGAATTATATTTAAATTCTAAAAATAAAAAATAAAAAATGAAACTTAATTTTTATTATTTGAATTTTTTTTAATAGAAGTAGGTGCAAGATAATACTTCCAAGATGGAATTGCAAGAAGTGATTCTAATCATGACTGGTAAAAAATCTAAATCATGTGGACTTCTCACCCCTAGAAAATTGTGGAATTTAAATTCAAAAGCAAAATACTAAATATTAATTTCTTTTAAGAAGGTGAATTGATATCCCACAAAACAAGACTCTTCATATCTTTGGCATCAGTAATTCAAATGGAAAAAATCAGTTTTTTCACTTAGATAAAAAATATATCGTATGAGGGGCTTTCACTTGTGATTTTCTTGGTTGTTTGGTTGTCTGTGGTAATTTTATTTTTGGTGGCAGATTTTTGGACCTCAAGCACCAATTGAAATAAAACTTATACCTCCACAAAGTTGACTTGTCTTGTCTTTATAAAAAGGTCCAAAGAAACATACCAAGAATTGAGATCATAGGTACCTCCTCACCTTTCATTTGTCTCCTCAAGGGACTGGTCCTTTAGGGATAAAATACACATAAACTTCAAAATTGAAAATAAAATACTAAAGCATATAACAAGGTTGCTTCTAGCAAGATAACTTGTGCACATGTTCATTCATATTTACTTGACTACTAAACAAGAAGGTTATAGTTTTAGCAAAAAACGTCCAAATCTATATAGTTTGTTTAGTAGGGTTATGAAGAAAAACAAAAAATATATGTTTTGAAATTCAACTATACAAAATTAGACTAGACTACAATGGAAATGTCTAGTAAGACCAATTATTTGACTTTAGCCATCTAAATTGCAAAATTACAACATTCAAAGTTAAAAGAATTCTTTTTTGAAACCTTGCTCAATAGGCTCAACAAACTTTAGTATTGTCCATGTTGTCCAAACCTATCCGCCTTGTCCACGTAATTTCAATTAGCAAAACTTTGATCTTGGCATCAATACTTTTGATGCAAACACCTAATTGAGTAAAATAAATATTATATTCATGCAAAGGATGTGCATGTTTACACATTGTGTGAAAATTTTAGAAGAATCCATTGAAAATTGACTTTGTAGAAACCTACTTAAATGTGTAACTAGTGATTTTTTTTGACTAAATTATTGTTAAAGAATTACATTGGAGAATTTGAACTTTATTTTGTTTTGTTTTGTTAGATCACAATCTTTTTAAATAATCAAATAGTGCGCACTATTTGAAATAAGGATGCATACGATTTTTGTTTGTTTACATGTGTTATTATCTCCTGGATCTTTGAGGTCAAGAGTCCAATAACAATATTCTCAAAGGTAGTTAAAAAAAAGTGAAGTGAACAAAGTTTGTTTAAAAAAAATCCTATTGGGCTCGAGATGTAGATTTCAAAAGTATTTTGTTATAAAAATATAAACTGTAAACAATCATTTCATTACTATAGCATGTCATTATTGTAAAGATATTATGTTAAAAAATATGAGTCCATTCCAATTACTATACATATTTAATTAGCTCAAAACCAATCCATTATTATCATGTGATTATTCATCTTAAAATCATCATTCTTAAATAACTAATGTTTTGGCTATAATAACAACTTAGTGATCACAATCATAGCATTAAACAAGAATAATAGAGTGGTTTAGTAAATATAATCAAACTACTGAATGAAAATAGTATAATTATTTAGTGAACAAAAGAGGAACTTCTACCTTTTTTGGTGTAAAATAAAACCATTACAATACATGGTTATTACAAGGTCTTGATGTTGTGGCCATTTTGTGAAAAATTATAAAGATCATTTGAAGAAGACAAATCACCATTATGGATGCAATGAATGATAGTAATATAGTGACTTAGTGACCACAATAGGAACATCTGCAATCAAACCTATCATAATACCAATTTCCTACTTGCATATATAATTGTAATTCTCATTGAATTTGCATACTCCTTATTTATGTAAATGAAGTTTGTTGTAGTAACCACCAATGGAGTTGTATTTGTAAGAATAGAATTATTTAACCAATTTATTTAGATTGTACAACATGAGCATGTTGAGATAATTGACTATTGGCACATGAGCTTCTTTAGATGCATATTGCTAAAAATTACTCCTCTTTGTTGCTATGTAGTAAGAAAAATTACAACAAAAGGTCCAACTACAAAGTACAACAAAAGTCAAAACCTTGGAGACAAAGAGAAAGAAGTGTTTGAAGTTGTGCAATGAATCATGAAAGGTTATCTAAAACCTTAAAGGCCATAAAAACAACCAATTTCTACATATTTCTCATGGATAGAAATATTGATGTTATTTCAAGACTTCCAATATTCTTCATAATACTATCAATGACGTATGATTAATTGAATTATAAAACCTATAAATTTGCAAATTTGCAAAATTTTAAAAATTAAAAAGTTAAAAATTATTCATAAAATTTTAATCAATTGACTTAATTTATAAATTTATAATTTCACAAA
The DNA here is from genome assembly GCA_951230915.1 of Antitrichia curtipendula. Classification (NCBI taxonomy): domain Eukaryota; kingdom Viridiplantae; phylum Streptophyta; class Bryopsida; order Hypnales; family Leucodontaceae; genus Antitrichia; species Antitrichia curtipendula. Next base: position 17,719,922 of record OX579640.1, on the reverse strand, counting down.
ACAAATCCTTTATATTAACAAAATTATCAAAATGGTATACTTTTATTTTTAAATAAAATAATAAATTTTTCTATCAAATATTTTATATTTGACTAAGCTATTTGAACACTTCAATTTCAAGATTGGAAAATAAATTAGTTCACATTATTAAATTTTTTACTATGTAATTATGTTTAAATTTTATTAGATTTTAAGCTAATTGAAATGAAGGAGTCTTTACTACTAAGTTATTATTATTTATAGTGGCTTTCAAAATGTTTTGTACACTCATAAAAATCATTATAGCTAATTAAGGAATTAGAGATTTCCAAAAAAAAATTGGACATGTTGTGGTACAAGTAATACGCTTGCATAAAATAAAAATTTTAAATTCTTTTAAGCAATTTCTAATCTTATAAGATTTTATTCAACTATATTAGTGGAAAAAAACTTTTAATACTAATAATTTTTTTCCAAAGATTTTTTAGTACATACAATGAAAATTCTTTTTATAAATTCTGAAATTTTATTGAATGAAATATTACTATCCAAAATATGACTCTACATTTTTACATTTTTTATAATTCACTCCAAAAATTGTGGAAAATTTAGAAATGTATATATATATATATATATATATATATATATATATATATATATATATATATATATATATATTGGAATGACTTGTAAGTATCATATTTTAGTCAATAAAGTTTTTAACTTTTGTAAAATTCTTACCAAAAATTTCCAGGGACAAATTTCAATCCACTTATTAAAGACTCTTGAAAAAAAGTTTACTTGAATTAAAAAAAAATTTCACTAATAAGTTTGATTAGATTCTTACAAAATCAAAATTATTTTCAAAGACTATGAAAAATCATTTTATACTACTGTGTTACTTAACTTACTTTTATTTGAACATGTCCAAAACTTGTTGGAAAAAAAATCTAGTTTCTCAATGAGTCATGACAATTTTTGAAATATATGAATACTTATGAAAGCCACTATACCAAACTATTGGCAATACAAATAATTTTGGAGAAATGAATGGATTCAACTAATTCTTGTATAAAACTGCCACATAAATTGATTAATATATTTTAAAATCTTGATTTTATCTTTGTTTTGGGAAATTATAACAATCATTTGAGTTGAGTACATTACCATCATAGATGCACTATCACTTGATTTTAGATTGACCTTGTGACTTTTTCTGGACTATTTTTTACAATACACTTAAAATTTTTATAACTAATTCATAATTTTTCAAAAAATTATAATTCCAATTGCTTTCATATTCTCACAATTTTCTACATGTAAAGAAAAGTAGAGAGTTTTATTTTCTACCATCCTATATAAAAAAAAATCCATGTTGCACACACAACAACTATCTTTTCACTATGCAAGAGTGCATTTTCATTGATGCGTGGGAGCTTCTAAAATCAAAAGCACAAGTGTTTTATATTGTGTCTAGAGCCAAGTCTCTAGACCTCTTCCAACATCCAGTCCTTGTTTTTCTCCCATGCAAAGTTAGAGGGCCTAGATGGGTATCTATAAGAACTTAAATTCAAGAAGAAGGCAAAAAAAATCTTACTACAGTTCTACCAAATTTGTCAATGTCTTACTCAAAACCTAGAAGTTGCCCTAGGGAATCCAAAAGGAAGACAAAAAAAATCTTACTTTGGTTCCACCAAATTTTGTTGTTACATTGCTCAAATCTCGGAGTTGCGCTAGGGAACCCAAAAGTTGCACTAAAGAATCTATAAGCTTCGCTGCTCGCAAACTTGCCCAATGGAAATAAGTTGCTCCACAGTCTCAAGTGCAATGATGCTAAAATATGAGCATGAAAATGCGAGCATGTGAGCCTTAAGCATATGTATAAGTAGGTCTTCTAGAACCATTGAAGGCGCTTATAACATAAATATCTATAGTATAGGTATCCAATAATTATGAAAGATTTCTTTAATATAGACACCTATAATGTAAGTGTATAGTTTTCTAGGCTCATGTGCTCATGATCATAAACTCACATAATAGCAACCCTTGCCTCGAGAGTCCAGATTCTTCTAACCTTCCTCCCATTTCCGAAACTCCAAATGCTCAATGAAAACAAGCTCTAAGGGTATCATCGCCCGACTAACAAAACAAGTGGTGATGCGGTTTGCAAATTTGAGGGGCCATCCACTTTTCAAGTTGTAGGAAAGTGGACAGCCCCACTCGCAAGTTAGTTATGTTGGAATAAACGAACGTGTTGTAATCTTGCAACACGGTTATAGCGTAACAACGATATGTAAAAGAGATAATCTTCAAGCTTATGCTAACATCCATTTATACATTAAGATAACCCTAAGATACGCTAATGGACTATATAGGAATTTTGTTCCTCTATGGGGTGAAACCCTAACTCTATAACGCTAACACCCCCCCTCAAACGTAGTTTGTAAGTTTGTCTGTCGAATTTTGTGAGTAGTGTGTGTTTTGTAATGGCGCGGGCCAGAGTACAAAGATCCTAGGGGCTGCGTGATTATGTTGTGCGTCTCTTGATCTGTAGGTTCACGCGTTTGTTGGTGTTGCTAATTTGCGCTCTTGTAGCACGGGTGATGACTTGGTGTTCCGAGGCTTGCGACGTCGAGGTTGGCGAAGAATCCAGCGATGTTGAGGAGAATTTGTCAATTGAGGCCATGAGGTCGCTTGATCATTTGGAGGGGAGCGGGCCGGCAGTAAGAGGTGAGGCGCGGTGGCGTGGAGCGCCGGATGTTCGTCTGAGGGATACTAGTCGCAAGATGAAGTTCTATGCGGTGAGACGAGGGCGGACTCCAGGCCTTTACTTCTCGTGGCTAGATTGTTCCAGAGAGATAACAGGTTTCAAGGGCGTAGAGCACCAAAGTTTTAGTTTGCTGGTAGATGCCGAGGAATACCTGTGGCAAGGATCTGAATTCTAGGGTTAGTGGATGTACACTAAATATTCTGGTCATGCTATCTTGAGGCTGGCTAAGCTGTGCAACCCTAAGGTAGATCTATGTTGTTGGAACTTTATCCTGCCCAACGATTTTGTAAGAGCATTAGCGGGTTGCTCGTTTGTATGAATAAACTGCAGTTGAATTTCCCCCCCTAGCACGTGTTCTCGTACAAAGTGGTAATGGATCTCTATGTGTTTCAACCGGGCATGAAACACCGGGTTGTGGGCGAGTTTCATAGCGCCTTGGTTGTCACAATACATGATGATGCTCGAATTTGTTGGAGTGTTGAATTTGTTGGAATGTTTGTGTCTAACGGATAGAGCTGAAGAATGTGGTAAGTTTGGGGTTGACGGCAGATGGCAGGAGCGACGGATGAAGTCAGACGGCTTCTTGGGAGCCGTCACTCAAGGCCCTGTATACAGATTCGGTGGAGGAACGTGACACTGTCAGCTGTCGTTTTGATTGCCAGGTAATAGGGCTTCCTGCAAGCGTGAAAATGTAGGCCCCCATGGAGCGACGAGTTTCTGGACATGAGCCCCAATCAGCATCAGTGTAGCCGGTGATCGTCAGGGGAGCATCGGCCTTGTAAAGAATTCTGTGATCCAAAGTCCCTTGTAGGTATCGTAGGACGTGTTTCACAACTTTAAGGTGAGCGTGTTGAGGTTTGGACATGTAAGAGCTCAATCTGCTTACTGCATAGGCAATGTTGAGGCGAGTGACGATAAGGAAAATTAGTTTTCCAACTTGCTGGCAGTAGTATGTAGAATCTGTGCAGGGAGATTTCATATCGGTGACGAGGAACTGTCCTTCTGGTAGTAGAGTCGAGACTGATTTACAATCGGCCATTCCAAAATCACGGAGAATTGATTTTGTGTATTCTTGTTGGTGAAGAAACAGGCCTAGAAGGACACGTTCGAAGGAGATGCTGAAGTAACGTCAAATGGGGCCCAGGTCTGTCATTTCAAATTCTTTGCAAAGGAATGTCTTTAGCCATGAGATGAGTGTATCACAGCTTCCCGTAATAAATAGGTCGTCGACGTATAGCATAAGAATAAGCGTCTTGCCGTCTTGATGCATGTAGTAAAGGTTGTTGTCTGATTTGCTGCAGTGGAGTCCCAGTCGGCGGAGTGCAGCATCAATCCTGTCGTACCATGCGCGTGGGCTCTATTTAAGTCTATATAGGGACTTGTTAAGACTGCATACAAGGTGTCCGTGGCTACGGAAGCGAAAACCAAAAGGTTGGTACATGAATACCTTCTCCTTAAGTAAACCATGAAGAAATGATGTTCTAATATCCATGTGATGTATGGTCCATCTTTGTGCCGCTGCCAGGGCGATTGCAGTCTGGAGAGTGGCCCATTTGATAATGGGGGCAAAAGTCTCGTCAAAATCGATCCCTTTGCGCTGCTCGAAGCCGCAAGCGACAAGGCGCGCTTTCTTGATGGGGGTTCGCCGTTAAGACTAGGTTTGATTTTGTAAACCCACTTGCAAGTGATGGCTTTGTGACCAGGAGGTAAGGGTTCTAGTGACCAAGTCTGATTCTTCCAGATAGAGTTCATTTCGTCCTACATAGCTTGCCTCCAGCCTGGGTCGTGTTGGACTTGTTTGAATGTGAGATTGTTGCCTGATGTGGTGGGGAGAATTGTCGACTTAGTAGCAGAGACTGGAGTGACCTTGCAAATGTCAAAATCTTCCGATGAAAGGTAGAATTCGTATCCGTCGAGTCTGATGCTTTGTTTGCGGGAGCGTTGGAGATAACGAGGAGGTAACGGGGGATTGGTAGAGGGAACTGAAACGGGAGGGGTTGTAACTGAAGCAGGTTGAGAAGAAACTGGAGAATTTGGGAGTGACGGAGATGGGAAGCTGGGTGCAGAGAGTGTAGGGTTGGTTACGTGTTGAAGAGGGTGGGGTTCGGATGAGGTGGGAGGGTTGGGTTCTGGGAAGATTTGAAGAGAGGAAGAAGAAGGGAGTGAGTGAGGAATACTGGGGGGAGGTAGAATTGGTGAAGAGAGAGTGTGCTCGGGGAGAAACGAGTCTGTGAGGGGTTCGGTAGTTTCTGGGTTGGGGAGTCTAAGACTGGTTTTGTCAAAACGGACATCCCGGCTAATCAAAATCGTTCGAGTAGTAGAGTTATAGCAGCAATAAGCCTTACTTTGCTCGTCATAGCCACGTAGAATGGTTGGTATAGCCTTAGGATCAAACTTTTGTCTCTTGGCATCGGGAATATGACAAAATGCAAGACAACCTATGACACGAAGGTGGCTGAGGTTTATTTTTATGTTTGTAAAGGCTTCCTTGGAAGTAAGGAGTTTGAGAGCTTTGGTGGGACACCGGTTTTGTATGTAATTCATTGTTTTGGCTATTTCGTCCCATAATATTCTGGGTATCTGGATGCCTGTGACTACACTACGAATCCCTTCAAGTAGGGTACAATTTTTTCTTTCAGCTATGCCGTTTTGGTGAGGTGAATAACCTGCAATGAGTTGTCTAATAATTCCATGGGTTGTGCAATAGGTTTGGAACTCGTTGGAGATATATTCTCCACCCCGGTCAATTCTGAGTTTGCCGATTTTGTTCGCAAGAGTCTCTGCGAGGGCGCGAATTTTTTTGAAGGAGTCTAAAGTTTGAGCTTTGTTAGCAGAAAATAGAGCCATGTTTTTCTAGAATAGTCATCGATAAACGTGAGGATGTAGCGGCTACCTGTTCGAAAGGGAGTGGGCATGGGGCCGCATAAGTCACTGTGGATTAACTGTAGTGATTTGCTAGTGTGTGTGGTTCGTTTTTTTGGTAGAGGATCACGGGGAAGTTTTCCAAGCGCACATGTCGGACAAACATGTTTGATAAGAGGAATAGCTGGAATACCTACTACTAATTGTTTAGTAGTCATTTGATAGAGGCTTTGGTAATTTAGGTGTCCTATTCGTCTATGCCATAAGTGAATGTTCTGTTCTGGAATTCGTTTAGGTTGTGGAGCTCACGGTGGGGGGTTTGGGAGCTGGTCGGCTAGGTTTGAAGGGAGGACAGTTGGGGTGACGATGGAGCTGGATCCCTGGATGACAAGCTGAGATCTTGAAAGTTGTCCATGTTCTAGTGGTGATGTTGTACCAAGTTCTGAGAATCGGTAATTGTTACACTGCCTTGGCCATGCACAGGTATAATCTGACCTCCTGCTGTTTTGATGTGCGGTACTTTAGAGGGTGTAATTTGTCTGAAAAGACTAGCATTTCCTGTAACATGGGAAGATGCCCCGGAATCCAAGAACCAATCTTCCTCGACAGAAGACACTACGCACGCATGGATGATTTCTTCAGGGCCGTCATTGTCTTCGTGGAAGGCCTCGATGCAAGCTTGAATTCGATAGGTGGGAGACTCCGGTGTAGAGTCGTCTTTTTCTTCAGGAGCTGCTTCCGCGAGGTTGGCGTGGTGAGTTGTGTTTTGTTGATTACGAGCATTGTTGTGTTGAATGATGCTTAACTGAATTTGCATTGCCTTGATATTCTCCTCTAGTGTGTTCTGCGCACAGTCACATGCATAATGACCGTCTTTGCCGCATTGATGACAAATAACTGTTGGCTTGCCTGGTGTGGTTGCCTACGATGATGCGGGCTGTCGAGGAGGTGGTCGATCGCTGTCGGTCAAGTTGGTGCTGTAGCCGGGACCCGACTTGAGCGTCCACGGCTACTTGTTTGTCGTCGAAGCTATTGTCCCGCAAAGTTGATTTCTTCGGAGTCGGAACGTTGTTTGTCCAAGGGACGTCCAAGTTCCTCTTATAACAGGAATCCTTCAAGTTCAGGGAACGAGGCTAATCTTTCCCAACCTTTCTGTATCTACTTGAATGTAGACCAACTACTGGGTAGACTGTTCAGGGTGAGATCTACCAAGTCTTCGTCTGGTATTGCAATTCCTAGGTTAGCTAGCTGGGTTATTAGCAGGTTTATGGTTTGTAAGTGATCACCTATGGCTTTACCTTCTGATAGTTTCAACGAGTAAAACTGCTCTTTAAAGGATAGACGGCGAGAATTATTGCGGATATCACACATTGTCCTAAGCTTGTGCCAAATATTGTAGGGATTGGTAAGATGAATAATGCTTAGGATTATTGAATCTCTTACTAGGGAGATTATGATGCGTCCAGCTCTAAATCACTGGTCACGTTCCCCGTTTGCGTTGGTGCTGATCGCCATGGTCTATGCAGGGGTCCGGGCGATCGGAGTTGTTGGTGTCGATGCTGCGACAGTTGCTGCTGCTCTGACCGTTGCGGCGCCAGTCGAGGTGGTTTCTTCTGCGTCTACTACCATCGAAGATGAAGTCTCAGCTTCGGCTGCAGGCGTTGTTTTTGTTGCCAAGTACGGGGTGCTCGATGTACTGCCACAGGCCTTCCTGCATCAAGATCATCTTAACCTTGTAGCTCCATATTACATAGTTGGAGGGTCCAGCCAGTTTCATAGTTTCAGGAACGTCCTTAATGGTAGGGTCCATCACTAAGCATTTGCTATGCTAACGTTTGGAGATGGAAGAACTAGTCTATCGATCTAAGAACGTGGCGGCACCGCCTGTGCTACCGAGGAATCCTTATCTATTGAACAAATACCTAGTGAGAGTTGCTTGATCGTTTCCAGCGTCTATGACTGCTAGTAAGATCGAGCTCTAATACCATGTTGGAATAAACGAACGTGTTGTAATCTTGCAACACGGTTATAGCGTAACAACAATCTGTAAAAGAGATAATCTTCAAGCTTATGCTAACACCCATTTATACATTAAGATAACCCTAAGTTACGCTAATGGACTATACATGAATTCTGTTCATCTCTAGGGATGAAATCCTAACTCTATAACGCTAACAAGTTAAGAAGCCAAACTCGCAAAAGATCAATGGCTCCCAATTCTCTAATGTTTTGGGAAGATGAACAATTGCTTTGGATGTGGACAGATGCTATAAGATGTGGGTTGATTTGCTGAAATTTTTGGCAATACATTGTTTGCAAGTTGGTTTGTAAGAACATGCCCACCCATCTAGCATTTCGGATTACTTATTAAGCAACACTTGCATAACCACCCTACATGTCTGGCATTCATTAAATGATTTTGGGGGGGTCTGGAGGGCCGTTTCAGGCCTGTTCCTGGCGCTGTTCCCCCGACAGCAAAAGAACGGCCGATGTAAGAAAAAAAAAATTCATAAAAAAAAATTTTTAATCTTAAAATGGAGAAACAAGATAAACAAATTTTTTTTTTAAATTTTTTTTTGTATGACATGGCAGTCGCTGTGCCATGTCACGCAACTACTGCGACGCAGTTCCAGACAGCTTTAGACTCTGGGAACCCTGGGGAACTCGCAGCCCTCCACAAGGGCTGAAAAGCATGTAATGTCAGATGACTAGTAGTTTAAATCGGCCTACAAATGAACTTTGGTTGGCAAACGTAATCCATTTTACAAGCCTACTCTTGGCTGGCAAAGGGACTTAAAGAATAGCTAAAGACAAAGTAGACATGCGGATGGGCCACGCGTGCAATAAACCACAAGAATCTCTACCCCCAAAACAAATATTAAAGAATTTTAACCTCTAAAGCCCCGAGGGTACTTTTTGTCAAAAACCACTTAAAACTACCACTTCTGTTGCATTCACTAAAGGAAATCAAATTTATGTTTTATTTTTTGGGGAATTTAACCGTAGGATCTTATACTTAACTTGTCTGAAATCATGTAGTAAAACTTTCATCAAATTTTACCGTACGGATTGGAAGATATTAGCATTCAAAGCTGAACAAAAAGTTTTTTCTCAAGAAGATGCTTAAATTGCCCAAAAAATTGAGATTGTCCATAACTTTCTCATCCCTTGTCAAAATAGAACGAATAAAATCTTCATGTATAGATAAAAATATAATATTTTAGGAAAAAAAGTAAAACAAAAATTATTTTGACTTTTATAATTTTTTTTGGACTGCCCTACAATGTCCATTCTTGCTTATTCTGCCATAACTTTTTCATCTAGCATTTGATTGAAGCAAAAATTATATACCCACAAAGCTCTCGCAAAACTACACAACCTCAAAAAATCTCAAAAAATTCACTTCAAATTGAGACAATAGGAACCTACCCGGACCCAAATTGTTCCTCGAGGGGACAAACGGTCCTTTAGGATTTAAATGGGGGTGGGTTAAGTTGGCCGGGTCACCATGCTGAAAGTTTTTGTCTTCATTAGCTGAAAGTGAAATATTAGCCCCCCTTTCTTAATTTGGCTTGCTAAATAATAGAGTACCAGTGAGGCGCTTGGCTTGCAAAATGGATGGGCCTCTATTTTGCAAGCCACATCACCACTTAGAAATGCAAGCCGGGTGGTGATGCTCTAAGAGTGTTCCCACCCATCTTGTAAAATGGATGACTTGTTGCCACTTGCTTGCAAAATTGCCCCACCTGTCTTACATAATGGATGAACTTGTTGAGAGTCTCGACCAAAAGCCTTTGGTGGATTGCAGAATCGTTTTTTTTTGCAAGCCAAAAGGGGATCTTGCAAACCGGCTTGCAAACCGCATGTGACAAGCACCTTTTGCACTTTACCAACAAACAAGGACTGGATATGTGAATGTGGACGTAGCCGATTGGGTGGCGATGGCCTCTTAAGAGGCCATGGGTAGGGCAACCCATCTTCCCTAGCTTGCAAACTAGATTGACCAGCTTGCAAATTGGCTTGCATTTTGTAGGACAGGTGGTGATGCTTTAAGCTATTTGCAAGCTAGCCAAACAACCTTGTTTTACAAACCAAGCGAGATTTTCAAGCTAGCCTCTCTAGAGGTTCATCCGTTTTGCAAGACGGGTGGGGATGCTTTTAACCCCTAAAAGCCCAAGGGGTTTGGACAAAACACAAATGTGTTATAAAATATAAGTTCTACAACTTTTTTGAAGTTTGCATTAAAATAATGTGAAGCACAAAAAGAAGAAAATATCCGTATGGTCAAAATTATAAAATTATTCTTAGATTCTCTTCAAATGAATTTTGAAGATATAACTTCAAAAATTCACCAAAAATACAATTTCTATCTTTAGCAATTGAATTTTTTTTTATTGGTCAAAATTGTGGTTTCTATTGATTTGTGAAAAAATGCATAAGATCCAGTAATGAAAACACCAACACTTTCCCCAAATAGTAAGTTTTTCAACACTAGGCAATACTAGACTCTTTGTGCTATTTCTCTTATAGTTTTTGTTTGACCATAGCGATCTTAGTTTTGAATATAAATATTGAAAGAAAATCCAATCTATTAAAAAAAAAAAAAAAAAAAAATTGAAAAAAGTTTTTTTCTGCCCGAAGTCGGGCAGCGACCATAAAATGGTCGTTTGAGCGCTTAGGGGTTAAGGACAATGACCACCCTTTTTCACCCTTTCACTGTAGAAGCCCAGCTTTAAGCGGCCTCCATCTCTCTCTCTCCTCCCTCTCCACCGTGCCTTGTCATCCCTAAACCCTCCTCCATAACGTCGTCCTTGTCAGCTTTTCCACTCCTCCTTCCAGAGACTTTTGACGGTGAATTGTTTACTCGTTTTTCCATTGCGCACAAACATGGAAACATGACTTTCTCCAAAAGCAACAGACGCACAATGATGGAGACGGACACCACGTACCCATGGCATTGATGCTCTTCCCTGTAGTCGGAGGTCAGTCAGTCATGCAATATTCTGCACCGAAATGTGTTTTTACTCCCCTTCCCCTTCCCCTTCCCTTCCTTTGCAATCGGAACTGACGGACGGACGGGACAGACTTCGGAAGCCAGCCAGCCATCCAGACAGTCAGCCAGGCCCCGCCACACTTCCACTCATCAGTCATCACTCCACGCCGGGCCAGCCGCGGTCCCGACGGGAGGAAGCTTTTCCGGAACTTCACGAAACTCCTTTGTTTTATTCCTGCTTCTGGAAGTAGCTCACCAGCCCGATTTCCGCACGCGGCCTCAGAATGGCTGAGAATGGAATTTTCCGCTGCTTTCAGTGACTCATCAGTTCCCTCAGTCCCCTCTCTGCTTTTGGCAACCACTCACTTGGTCTCATACTGTCTGAATTCCAGTTGTCAGGCGGCGATTGACAGAAGAAAAACTCTCCCTCCCCACATGTTTCCACAGGGTTTCAACGTTTACTGCTCACTGGCAATCTGCCATGCGCAATTGCGCAGAGCAAAACAAACGTGATCGATCGATCGGAGGAGGAGGGGAGGAAGGAGCGGAGGGACCTTGATTCACGGGGAAGAATCTGGAGAACACCAAGGTAACTACTCAACTCCAGATTGCAGTAAACCACGGCAACACCGTCTTTAAGTTAGGTTTTATGAGGGCGGACTTCGAGGCGATGGCGATGGCGGAGGTGATGGCGAGGCCAGTGATGGCGAGGCCAGTGAGTGAGTGAGGAACCTCTGGAAGGAACCAAAACAAGCAAACCCGGCCTTGCACGAAAGACAAAAGAGAATCGGAAGTGGTAATGGACGTACATGGAAGTGTGCAATGGATGCAAAAGAGAGAGAGAAGGGAATCATAATTGTTGGCCAACAAAAGTTTTTTGTTTTTTCTTGGAAGGGGGGGAGGGATTGAGGGAAAAAAAGGCGGAAAAAAGAGGGACACAAAATTTCTCAAACTTCTAAAAAACTATTTTTAGACATTGGGTTGCTTTTAAGTTGACAAGAACTAAGGCAAAGTCTATTTCTAAGGTAGTTGACAACAAGCCTATTACTACCTTGACTAGCAATGTGAATATCTTGGGGACAACATAATTTTACAAAGGTGTGTATTCTTGTTTCACAAACCAAACCTCCACGTGGGAATTATTGAATTTTTTTTTTATTACAATTGTAATTTTTGTGAATTTTTGAAGTCGTCTGTTGTGAAATTACAAAACTATTTATACGAGGGTGGAGTCATGAACATCCCGTAAACAAATTATAATTGCTCTTATGCGTATCTAATGGTACTTAATCCCTAACTGCCTAAATGACCATATATGGTCACTCCGAAAAATTTAGGCTCGTTTTTGTGTGGGTAGTTAAATTCCTTTGATCGTTATTTTTATGGGTAGTAATGACGGTTTAATGACTATTAGAAGCTTTTATTTTTCACTGAAAAAATAAATATCTTATTTTTGAGACGTCCTCAAAGGGATATATGTACCATTAGTAGAAAAGTAAAACCTGCCAATTTTACTTTGGATTTCCTAGCTTGCCAATTTTACTTGATTTGAAATTTAAAAAAATTGTACTTATCCATTTGCTTTAAAAACGGTCCCAGTGGAAAGAGTAAAAGGTTTTCATGATTTTTACCATTGAAAATTTAAACATACAAGTGTTGATTTGGAGTTATCTTCTATTTTTATTTCTAGAAAAAAATGCATTCCAAAAATTGCAATGTGTAAAAAGTTTGATAGCTCTTCATTTGAACTTAATCCCTAAAGGACTAAGACCTTTTTTTATACCCCAAAATACTCAAAACTGCCATTTCTATAGAAAAGAATATTAAGAAATTAAAAATTGTGTTTTTTTTGCACATCTAACTATAGGATATTACACCTAACTAGTATGAGAATGTGTGAAAAAAATTCAAACTTTTTGACCACACAAATTGCAAGATACCACATTTAAAGTGAAATAAATAAGTTTTGCAACACATTGCCAAACTAGATTATTTGACTTTGAACCTTCTTAACTTTAATTTTTTGTACTAAAAGAGTTGTGAGCTTTGAATCTGTATGGTAGAGAATTGAGTTGAGAGTCTAGGAACAAAAAATTAAAAAAAAAACTAATTTTCATACTTAAAAAATTTATTAAGTAGAAGTAGGTACAAGATTGAAGGAAAATCTAAATTATTAATATTTCTAAAATGGAATTAAAATGCACTAAATTAAGCTGTGAGATTGTTCTAGCAAGTGAACTAAACCATGTGGAATTTTATTTATTTTTAATTATAAGAATTGCATTAAAAAATGAATCCTACAAGTTATTTTTTCACGAAGATGCTCTAATTGCCCCCAAAACAAGATTGTCCACAACCATTTTATAACAAATCTAAATGGAATGAATCAAAGCTTTTTATGTAGGGACAAATGATCCTTTAGGGGTTAAAGTTTTTGAAAGTGCATTTTAGTGTGCTCACACAATTTTTATTTGTGCATGTCACCTCCAATTCTAAAAAACTCTAATATGCAAATTTTTCAAACATTGTGGGGGGGGGCAATATACTAAAAATAGGATAAATACATTTCTCTTGTTATAATCTCACAACTCCTATGCAATTTCACACTCAAAACTAGTGAGCACACTAATGAGCAAACTCTTTAAACATCTATATGGTTAGATTTTGAAAAAAAATGGACTTAATTGGAGACATCTATAAGCCCATGCTCTTTTTCCATAGGAAAAAAAAGCTTCAGTCTTAAATCCAAATGAAATGATTCAAAGATTTCCATGTAGTCATAAATACAATCTATGAGGGGGAATTTTATTTTATTTCAAACTGATTTCTCGTTGTTGTCGTTGCTGCCTAAGCTCAAGCATTTTTTGCTCAGGAGAATATAATATTTTTTTCTCATACACATAATATACACATAATTATATCTCCAGAAAGCTAGTTTATTCCCTTACCTCCAAAAAAAAGAAGTTTCCAAAAAATTAAAGTAAATTTGAACATCATGAGCTTCCTGAAATCCCAAAAGATCCTTTCCAGGACTTTGACCTAATTTGCAGAGTGGTGACCTGCGAGGTGCGGAGTGGTGACGATGACCTAATTTGTAGAGGCACTGTTTGTGTTGTAGCCACCAAGAATACACGTCTGGTAAACCTAAGCATTTTCGAAAACTACTCATGGAGAGATTGCGTTTTCGATTTTAGTTGCATTACAGTTGCTGAAACAAGGAATCTGTCTCGTTCTAAGCCCCGATTTCAATCTGCGATGTCCGCTATTGGGGTTTTAGGGTTTAGGGTTTGTGTGTGAAATCCTTCAGTGGAAACATATGCAATGCGTATGCAATTTTTCATGGAGAGATTAGCGCTCTCGATGTAGTTGCATTTGCGGTTGCTGAAGCATGGGATCTGTCCAGCTCCAGCTAATCACTCGCGAGGATGTAGAGGGCTTTGCGTTGACAGATCAGAAACGGGTAATCCGTCTCCTTCAACATCTTCAAATTTGTATGAGACAATCAGGTTTGAAGAGGTTCCCATTGCTTTTGCAATGAAGACAGTGTTGCTTTTGTTTGATGTAGCGATTATTCAATGGCAGGCATCTACAAAAGCTCTGGAGTTGTTTTTTGGATCGACAAGTTTGGGATTTTGCTTTTTTGCTTTGTCGAAAGAGACACACCAATGTCTCTCTGGCATTGAGGTTGTTGTTGCCTTAACTTTCTAAATCCTCGCATTAGGAATTCTCAGGCAGCGTCGGGTGAATGAGTGAATTTGTGACATCGAAGATACCCAAACTTTTTAGAGCAGAGAACAAAAGTTTCTTACTTACGATTTGTAAACGAAAAGCTTGTTGACTGAGTGCTCCTTCAAGACCCTCAAAAAGTAGATTCCAATCTTTCTAACCGATTAGGATGTTGGACTTTTTCAAAAGAATTGGTATGAGTGGTGTTCCTCAGTTGTAGCCCAGAGATGTTTCTAACACATGTTGGTTGTTTAAGGGCCTGTTTACACCCAAAAAGACTTTGGGTTGGAGTCCAAAGAAATGGAGTGTTTTGATTGGAACTTTGGGTTGGTACAATCTTTTTGTCTTGAACACCTGCTATGGACTCCAAATGGCATAACTAGCCCCTAAAAGATCAAGTGTCCATTCAATGTACGCAAGAGATCTCGGGAAATTATGCACGAAATTGATTTTGGTTGGATGTTCATGAAAATTTGACATAGTGTGTCAACATGTATCTCCTTAATATAATTTTTATTTTCTGATTGGGTGCCCAAATCAAAAGTTACGTTGCCTTGAACTCTTTGGGCAGCTTAGGGCAGCATGTGCAAAAGTCCTCCTTCACTTCTAAACTTTGGCAGGTATATAACTTACATAATACAAAATGCAAATGTCCCAAAAAATGACCTTGTATAGTGTAAGAATTTCACTCTAGGAGGGGTTAAAGTCTATTTGCCTTGTTAAACAAGGTCAATTTTTTTTTTCTTTTCTAACTTTAAATTTTATAATCTTTCAATGCATGTATTCAAAGTTTGCAAAAAAATTCCTTACATTTTCACAGTAGTTTGTACAATTGAGGTTTGAAAAAATATTTTTTATTAATTTTTTCTCACTACCCCTCAAAGTGGCAGTTTTTCACAATTTATGTCCAAAATGTGGTCTCAATCCTTTAGGAGCTAGACTACTTCACTTTATACAATTAGCTTTATAAATGAAGATTGACAAAGTCTCAAAATTGTATGAAAAATATCATACTGACCTACCCGTCTTAACTTTGAGTGACTATATGACAGCTCTATTAGCTTTTGTACTGAGAGATCTTAAACATATTGTAAAATTTATATTTGACATTCTAAACTATGAAATTGATATATTGTAGTTCTTAGCTAAAAATCACGATGAAGAAAAACTATTGTTTAAATGCATTTTTACATCCAAAAAATATCATTTTTTTATTTCACATACGATGTAATATTGTTGCAATATTGTTGCAAATGAAATTCAAATATTTGACAATTAGATTTGAAATTGATCCATTTGTAAAAAATAATGCACTATATAAATACAATTGTAATTTACACGGTCTCATCTACTTTAAATTTTGTATGGTCTATTTCCATATTTAAAAGTACTTCCAAATTTCTCTTATTCAAAGTGGTGACATAAATTGTTATTGGGTCCAAACTTTTGGGTCACAAGTGCAAAGATTATTTTAGCTACATTAATTAGCCTTAAATTCTCATGAAATTTGTCTCTTAATGCGTTGAATTTGAATTTGTAAATTTAAAAAAAAATAGTTTTCATTTTAATTACAGACAATCATGTGATGCAAAAATTTAAGTCATTGACATCATGCCAATTAAATTACTTTGTGGTCAATAAGGTCCAACAAATCACCTAGTTGCATTTTTGAGAAAATATAATTAACTAGACAATTGGCCAATTTTTTTGCTACATTCTATACATCTTATATTGATTTTAGCATTCAACAATTGATAATTTCCACTTTGATTTCAACCTAATTCTACAGTATTCAATTGATCAAAGGGCACTTTAGAAATTCATACTTATTCAAATGATTAGATGTTAGTATATTTTTATTTCACAAATAATTTTAAATCAATTGAAATTGGTTATATTTTTCAATTAAAGACTCAAAAAAAAAATTCTGAATAATGCCATGCAATTCCATTGACCAAGTTATTGAAAGTGATTATTTAGTACATAAATTAACTTAGAAATGAAAGTAAAAAGCTGAAAGAACTGTTCTCTTAATTGGTGGTAATCAAACTTCATTTAGTAAATAATTTATAGTAAAATGGATTGATTATAAAGGATGTATATTAATATTATTTTATATTAGAATGTATACATTGAATTTTTAGCAAAGACGTATTTTTCAAATTAAAAAATAAAACTTTAATTATAAAACCTAGATATTTAGAAGATTGGAATTGATAGTAGAAAACATGCAAATAGAGGAATTACAAAACAACACCTTTTAAAGTTTTTCTACAATTCAAGAATTGTCAAAATTAATTGAACATTTGAGAAAATTTGATGATAGTAAAACATCTTGTTACTTAACTAGCTTTCTATTTATTACTTTAACCCCTAAAGCCCTGCTTGTCCCCTCAAAGGACAATTTGGGTCCGGGTAGGTTCCTATTGTCTTAATTTGAAGTGAATTTTTTTGAGATTTTTTGAGTAGCTTTGCAAGAGATTTGTGGATATATAATTTTTGTTTCAATCAGATGCTGGATGAAAAAGTTATGGCACAATGAGCAAGAAATGGAGATTGGCGGGCAGTCCAAAAAAAATTACAAAAAGTCAAAATAAATTTTTTTGAATTTTTTTCCTAAAACATTATTTTTTTACCTATACGTGAAGCTTTTATTCATTCTATTTGGACTAGGGATGAGGTACTCATGGACAATCTTAGTTTTTCGGGCAATTTAAGCATCTTCTTGAAAAA
Source organism: Antitrichia curtipendula (assembly GCA_951230915.1). Lineage (NCBI taxonomy): Eukaryota > Viridiplantae > Streptophyta > Bryopsida > Hypnales > Leucodontaceae > Antitrichia > Antitrichia curtipendula. The sequence goes on along the minus strand of OX579640.1, from coordinate 17,702,859 downwards.
AAACTTTTTGTTCAACTTTGAATGCTAATATTGTTCAATCCGTACGGTGAAATTTGATGAAATTTTTACTACGTGATCTCTGACAAGTTAAGTACAAGATTCTATGGTTAAATTCGCCCCCAAAAAATTTGGTTTCCTTAAGTGAATACAACAAAAATGGTAGTTTTGAGTGGTTTTGAGAAAAAAATCACCCTCGGGGCTTTAGGGGTTAAATTTCAAAAATTATGAATAAAATAAGGTCCATTTTTATTTTAATTTAAAAAATTGGTAAATTTTTGCTTACATACAAATTTTAATAGTTTTCTACCAGAAAAAATGAGAATTCTTTGGGGATCATATTATTGAATTTTCAAGAATTTTAGTTTTATTGAAAGTACTCTTTTGATGAACTTTATGTTGGAATAAATTTAGCTTATTATAAGATGCATTTGTGAGGTTTGAGGATAATGTACATAAAATTTTAGTTAAAAAGCCTCAACAAAAGCCTCAACAAAAGCCTCATGATATTAAAGCCAACACTTGACCTTTAAATTTGAGTAGAGCCTCAAGTGAGAAAGAACTATGCAAATTTTCAAGTCAAAATGATGCTTTTTTTTCTATGCACAAGTAGAACCCTACTTCACAAAGGCACAATTTTTTCCTCGATTGTTGAATCTCTATAAAGATTAAATTCTTTGTAAGTTTTTTTTTGTTTATCTAACCTCCAAAAAATAAATGTAGAAAAGAGCTTTAATAATTCAATTTTGATAGTCAAATTTCTGATAATCCAATTTGTCTTACAAGGAGCTTTAGGAAAAAAAGTCATTCAAATTTAAAGCTACTAAAACTAAAGCGATTACAAGTCACATATCTAAAGTTGCATAAAATATAATTTGCAATTCATATAGCATTTATTGTTTAACAAGTGTCATGGTATAATAGATCCTTGTCTTTTATAATATTATGAATTCATAATTAAAAAATTTAATTTAAAAATAATTTTAATACATTTTAAGAATATTATAATTTATTAATTATATAAATAAATGATTAGTTTACAGATAAAATATCAAAACTCTCAAACTCCTAAACGAAAAAAACTAAGTGAATAAAGTATATAAATATATAAATAAACTTCCTTTAGAATATGTGTGATTATACAATGAGAAAATGGCTAAAATCATCCTTTCAAATGTGAGCAACATATGAGAGGATATCCTCGATATATTTAAAAGCATCCTTTTACACTTAAACTTTTGAATTTTTTTCATCTCCTAAATCTTCAATCAATTGTCATATGTAAAGTGGAGAAAGCGGAAGCCAAATGTTATTAATGGAAAATATGACTCTGAATATTATTTTCACTATTATTCATTCCAGATGTCTTCTAAAAATAGTAAAAAATTTAAGAAACAATCACAATTTATTTTCTGTTGTTTTAAAAAAAATTCTATTGTTGTCAAAGATCTTTTGGAGAAATTCTAAAAAATATTAATACTTACTGTTATGATTTTAGAAAGGAATTTTCATTCTATACAAAAAAAACTCTATATAAATTTGGAACTCTTGAAACTCAATTTTTGAAAAAAAAAGTGACTTGTTCTACAATATGTTCAAATTTTTTGTGAGTTTTTTGAATTTCTAAGTTGGTTAATAGATTCTTTTAAAATACGCAATAATTTTTAGTTGGTACTGAATATAGATAGATTTGATAATGGAATAAGCTTGTGTAGGATGTATTAAAAATTATAATATTTTACAATCCATTCCTACCTACTAAATGGATTTCATCATAACTTTCATCTCATTAATCAAAACGGAATGATTCAAAGTTTTTCACGTGTAAATAAATCTTTAGAATCAATTTCAAATTTTTATTTAAAAGAGAAGTGATTTTTATAGAAGTTTTCTGAGTTGCAGAGGTTGTCCGCCAAGGAACAAAAACTACATATCATGAAATAACTTTTTAACCATGTAGTCAAAAGTTATTAAAATTATTAAGGCTTAAAGCTACTCCTCGAGCACATGTGGTGTGAAATTTTCAAAGGAAAAAAAAAAAAAAAAAATCCGTTCATAGTGAGCTGCCCAAAATCACTATGGTGCCAAAAAAATGGTGTTTGGTCCTTTAGGAATTAAATAGTTATAAATTAAAATCAAAAAATTATTTTGGATTAATAAATAATAATTTAATATGACATGTATCAATCCTGCAACTACACTGGCAAATCAATAGTTAGTATTTAACATTGTCAAACAATGTTAGGGACGTCCCTTATGCAAATTGAAACTTGAAACTCAAATTTAAATCCCATTTGACCACATGTCACACAAGGAAATTATGACTCAATTCTAGCCACTAAAAACATATAGTTAATTTAGTTGTTTTCCAAGTGTATTCTAAGAAAATACCTTGGGGATTTTGAGGGGAGAAAATTTAGAGGTTTAGCAATGTCGTGGTTAAAACTTATATTGGAGGCTATTTTTATTTATTTATTTAGTAAATTTTATATCAAATTTTTAAGTTATTTCTTTGAGCATAAGGGATATTAAAAATATTTTTATTTTCTATATCAAAATTTGGTGCATTATTATAAGACAAAGTTTTATCTTATAAACAATAATAAAAGACTTATTTGTCTTTCTTAAATGAAATTTTATCATTTCTTTAGGAAATAAATTATTCATAAAACTTTCAAATACTAATATAAAAACAAGATAGGAATAACTAGAAAAAAAAACTTGTACTATTTTGGGATCTCTCATTATACATTCAAATTATTTTTAAGCCTATATATTTTGAAGGACATATGCAATTTAGGTTGGATTTATGATAAATAAAGATAAAATCTAGTCACAGTTTATATATTTTAAGGATTTAAATTTTTTTAGTATTTTAAACAAATTTTGATTATTCGATACACTTGTGATTTTATAGTTAAAGTAATTTGAATAGTCAAAGTTATGAACTTTTAGTGCAAATTTGGGGAGTATATTCTTCCACTAGGTTTATATCAATATAACTTAGAAGAGTTTTTGCAAAGATTCTGTCTTATTTATGTTAGCAAAGTGCTTCCCATGCTGTAAACAAATTGAAGGACTTGCATCCTCAACTACTATTTATTTAAAATTAATTAAAATTAACTCCAGTCAAGGATGTTATCTATTAATTTTGATGTGATTGAAATATTATTTTTTTGAAAGCCTATACATATGTAATGCGTAAGATTTTCACTAAATATATCAATACATACTTCAATCAATACATGTATTTGTAAATGTATTTTTATTTCATACTTCATATTCAAGAGCCTCTAGTTTGATATTTTGGAGCCTAATTTATGAGATGAACCATCATGTAGTTTTGAGCCATATATAGTCATAGTTATAGTGATGCCTATATACATGCATTTCTAAGCAACAATAAGCAATTTTTCATTGATCACTCATACAAAGCATTTCAATCACTTAATTATAAAAGATGACTACTATGTGTGTGTGTATATATATATATATATATATATATATTTATTTATTTATTTATTTTTTTAATTAATTAATTAATTTATTTTTGAAAATACAAGTTAAAATAATAATTTTTTGAGATTCTTATTTTTCCTACTACTCCAAAGATGTTGTTACAATACTTGCAAGATACTAAATTACTATTGTGCCAAATTAGATATTTGCATTTAATGTATTCATGCTTTTTTAACATCATTAATTTCTACAGATATAATACTATCATCCATTTTTTTTATAGTGCTAGTATTTATTTCCTTTAAAACTATAATATTTTCAAAAAATAGAAAATATATAAAGTCCATTATTTAATATTAACAACCTGTATTATTAACTATAATTTAACTTTATTGGAACAAAAATAAAAAAATAATACCTATAATAAAAAACAATCTCTTTTATTGGCTATAGCCTTCTTCCATGTTTGGTATATAAAAATAAATAAATTATCTCAAGCAATGATAATCAAAGAAGATTAAAAAAATATTTTCATAAATGCCCTTACTTTTTTATTCAAAAAATAATAAATTTAATATTTTTTCTACAAATTTTTTTCTCCATAACAACAAAGTTAATTATAAACTAGGAGCAACTTTGGGATTCTTTACACGTGAATAATATAGGGCAAATAAATAGGGATCAAATACTTGTGGGGTCTAAAATGATTTTTTTAATAATTTTATTTCTACCAAGAGAACTTAAAGTCACATGACATGCGAGACAAGGATTGTTAGACAAATCGATAATCTTGAGTTTGAAACTTAACCATCAAAAGAAATTAGTGAACTAAAATGCATTTATTAATGAAAGACCAGAGTTTAAACTTAGCAAACAATGTCATCTTTAAGTACAACCTCATGAGTACAACCTACTTTGCATTGAATTCTAATGATTCTATAATTACTTAAGAATCACATGTTTGACCAACAATGTGATTTATTTCATACCTCAAGTGTTGAAATTGGAGTCCAACTACGAAAGTATTGGTCAAATCAAATGTAAATTATTGGCACCAATTCTTTAATGCATAAATTGACCAAGCTGTCTAATCATTCTAATTGGACAAGCTACCACTACTATCCTTTAAATTTGTACCATTATTTTGAAGACCATACTAGATTCATTATGGTAGAGGCATTAAATTTCTTTTCATAGGTACTTCTTAGCATATACCGTATCTAGTAGCAACCTCAGTATTTATCCGTTGAATATCCTTTTTTCTAGAAAAGAAGGTATTAAACATTCTAAAATATGAATATTCTACAATATTTTTTTCTATAAAGTTACTAAATTATTTTTGTAGCTTGTGCTATCTTTTGGTGTGTTGGTGAATAATTTATTGATAACAGAAGTATGACAATGAAATTTCAATTTGAATTGGTGTTGGAAAAAAAAATTGAAAGTACAAAAATTTACATATTAAAAAAATATATTGCATATCATTACCATAAATTTTAAGCAAAATAAGTTTTTTAATAATTGACGTATATGTTAAAATTGTAGATCAATTGATTTAGAAAAGTTATATTCAATCCTTAAGGTTCTTGCTCTTGGCTCAGACTTGGTCTATTGTAGCTTTCACTGATGACTAAGTGGCTTTTGGTTTGTTAGTGTATTTTAGTTTGATGTTGGATTGGTGGTCTTGGAAATTAAAAAAATTTTAAAATCTTGCCAAGGATGTTGTCCCTTGGTTTTGTGTACTCTTTCCCTTTTTCAATGGAAATTGTCCATGTGTTTTGAAAAAGAAAAAGAAAAAATATGTTTATATATATATATATATATATATATATATATATATATATATATATTCATTCAATGACAATTGTGCTTCACAAGCTCTTTCATTGAATGAATATATACCAAGCTTGAATATTGAATATACCAAGCTTGAATATATACCAGCTTGAATATTTCACAATTTTGTCACTAAAGAATGCAACAGCTTGGATTCCCGAAGAAATAAATGGATGAAGATTTAATCAAAACATTCGAGAAAAAATATTTTAGAGCAATTTTCAAACTCAAAACTCCAAAGAAGTTTAGGAGTTAAGAACAACAATTGAAATATTGAATTTGGTATGCCATATTCCCATAAGTTTTGGGAGTCAAAGTTCCACTCTCCCAGAAACTTGGGTTTTCACATATGCTATCTCCAAAATTAACAAGCGCCTAAAGTACAAGCCTCAATTTTTTTTAATGCTATAATCATAAACCTTACAAATGCTTGGTTTGTTTTAATTTTATAAATCTGAAGTCATTAGATTATAGTTTGCAAAATTCACAATTTATATTTTCCTTTCAAGTTCAAAATGATAAGTTAAAATTATGATGATTTCAAATCTTTTTATTTGCTTATTTATTAAAGTTTTTTTAAATGAACATTTTCTGAACTAGAAAGTAGCTTTTTGAAAGGAAAACGTATTTGTATCCTTTAAGCTATAATGTTTGCAATGAAAAGCTCTACATCTCTATATCATACAAATGTAATATGAAGAATAAATATAAGATCCTACAAAAATCTAGATGATTTTATAAAATAAGAATCTTAGTGCTTGGAAAATACTTTTGCTCTTCCACTGTGCAAAATGTGAATCCTTATTCTATATGTAGTTTTAATCAGGTTTTAAGCTAAAAAGCATCTCACACAAGAAATTGTGTTGGATGAAAATTATATGCACAACTTGCCTCAATTGGATCATGTGAGGATATCTTTCAAAATAACCTACATTGTAACACAATGAATAAATTTCCCAAGCTTGGTACATTTCCAAATTGATGTACAAAATGAGGATTGTGCCCACAAAACATTAAGGGCTATGATTTTTTTGCTACATTCATTAGAAAGAAATTTGATCACTCAATGTAATAAATATGCCTAGGTGTCTAAATATTCACCTTATATCTCACTGATACCCTCAATTTTGACCTCCCTCTCACCCTTATATTCTTGTAGTTGCTGCTCTTCATGATATTTTTTGAGTTTTACCAACAAATTTCTTTCAATCCTCATATTAAACCATTTTTTCAAGTACCAACTTTGGTTATTTTCTCTATTTTTTAAAAACTCTAAATAAAAATTCCACAATTTTTTTCTCCAATTTTTTTTCTCCAATTGCAACCGATTTTTTTTCTCAATTCCGTGAGCTAACTTTGAACTAGCCACTGGGAACCGCCAGTTATTCCCAGACTCTCTAGCCCTGTACCCCTGTGATGAGCTTGGATCATGGTACCAGGGCCTTCTTTTTAAATTTATTTTTCTTCTGTGCAAGCTTACAAGACATGATTCTCTTTTTAAATTCTGGAGGGTTTATTATTTTCATATTTTTTTGCATGTCACAAGACGCGTCAAAACCCAACTAAAATAACATCGAAATCAGCGTATCAATTTAACTTAAATTATACCTTTGACTGCAGCCCCATTCAATAGAAAAAAGTCTAAAATAGTGAGTGATCCGGTAGTCTAGTAAAGTTAGGGAACATGTGTACAAAATGGATAGATTCTTAGCACGCCACCCGCCACTACCTAATAATGGCCATCGGGAACATAGAGCCGAAAGTAAGGAACGAAGAGAGGGTTCACTGTTTCAGTTTTAGTGTTTTTTTGGGTCATAAAATTAAAAAAATCAAAAAGATTAAAAAACAAAAAAAACAGAGAGGGGGCCCCTTACTAGGAACAATGGTCTTTAACTTAATAATATCGGCCTTCTAATATCTGCGGGTGAATTTCCGCGTTTTGCCGCAGTCAATGGGGATACTGTAGTCAGGGTTTTATGGTAACATGGGTGCATCACGCGCGGGGATCGGGGGGACTAGAAGTTGCAGGGCCAGATATTTGGTCAAAATTACTTTAATTTCACTTTACCTTACGTGGGTAAAATGGAAGGGGTAAAGGATTCACCCCCTCAGTGAATTCTGTCTGCAACGCGGTAAACGAGTAAGGAGTAAATTACTAGTAATACTAATAAGCTAGTCGCCTGTATTGAAAAAGGGTTTCTTTCTACTTAAGTTAGTAAATTAAAAATTTACCTTCTGGGAGGGCTGCAATCAGTCAGTGTGAAGAAGCTGAATTTGTGCATTCAGTTCAGAGTTTTCAATATTTATGTTTTGGCCCGTATTAATGGTAAGTTTTATGAAGGTTTTTATAAGGGTTTTTGTACATAACATTGTATAATCAGGTTAATAGTCCTCCCTATGCTTGGAAGCTATTGTGCTTGGATGCATTGGGAGGGGCTTATCAATTAATGCAAGCACTGGAGTTGGTTGAGGACCATTTTGTTCAATGTAGGGGGCCCTTTTTCAAAGATGCAAAAGGACCCCTTTTTGCCTCATTGGGAAACAACAATGTTATGTATGTTTTGGCACAAATGTTTGCCTGCGACAACCTAGCAACAAGATAGGAGAAGTAAGGTGAACTAGCCCATTACGAGTTTACCACCACCCTTCTCAATTCCGCCCTCACGTGGATGGGATGTGCACTTTCCTAGTGAAATGTATCCCATGGGTACATAAAGACGGAATTGTAAAGGGTAGGGATAATTGGCTCGTTCATTCACCATAATTGGACTAACTTTCCTTTAACATTTCCTCCTCTAGTAGCATTTCCCTCCTAGGTTGGCCCCCCCTTCCATTGATGATTTTTTTTTTCCCCTTGTCAAGCCAATTACATTTATGTCTTTTGTAATAAGATAAAATTGTTATACAATAGTTGGAGAATATCGTTTGATTTTGGATGAATGTATGGATAGCTCAATGAATTGCCTTGAAGATTCCCTGATGGAGAAAAAAAATGTAGATTTGTAACTTTTTTGGGGCAAAATAAATTATAGTCTAAGATGAATCTAGATACAAGGTCTTCATTTTTGCAAGTTTTTTCTTTTTGTTTCCCATTCCTACATAAAACCAATTTATAACCTTGCACAACTGAAACCATAAAATATCAAATGACCATGGTAGACATTGATTGCTAAGAATATAAAAAATTGATTTTTTTTCCAATATATTGGGGTGTATTTCATCCCATCATTGTAGCTTTGAGAATAAGCTGCTCCACGAATAAACTGTCAAAGATATCTGCAGTCATTCTATCGTTGTAGCTTCGAGAATAAGCTGCTCCACGAATAAACTGTCAAAGATATCTGCAGTCATTCCATCGTTGTAGCTCCAAGAATAAGTTGTCAAAGGTATCTGCAGTCATCCCATCGTTGTAGCTCCAAAAATAAGATGTCAAAGATATTTGCAGTCATCCTATCGTTGTAGCTCCAAGAATAAGTTGTCAAAGACATCTGCAATCCACCTAGCGGGAACCATGGGTCTTAGGAAATCAATAAATTGTCATTGATATTTGACAAGCTTTATTCCTATTTGTGGATGTAAATAGCACAAAAATTACAAAGCGCCAAATGATCACCTATCATTGTAGAATAAACAAAACAACCTACCTTAATAATATCCTTGAACATACTTCATTCAATTCTTATAGCTCCCACAACAAGATCTTGAAAACATCCCCAATCCACCCGATAGGACTTGAGTCCCATCTGCAAATATAAATGGGTTGTCATCCACATTTGGCATGTCTCTTCCACTGTGGATGAGAAACATGGCTGTGAATAACTTCACGACACCCAGTGAAATATCACTTTCTGCACTGCCCCCCAGAAATGAAACCCCGGGGCACGTACAAGGGACGGCTTGCAGCAGAGCAGAGCCGCTGCCCGGGAACGAAGCAAGGAAATAATACTTCACCAATGGGAGGCTGCGTTTAAGGGCAAATTCCGACCATTGTAGGTAGAGTAGGTTCAGGCTACGTCGTGACGTCATCCCGACAAAGCCTGTGGGCCCGGGACGAGCCTCCGCCCCACTCTGCGCCCGCCACATCCCCCCTCCCCAACCAACTCACTATTAGTGTCTTCCTTGGCGAGGGCGGGCTTACGAGCGGTCGTAGAGAACGACGGCTGGACGACGACGAGACGACGACGAGACAACGACGAGACGACGAGCGGGGCATACTTTAGCTGGGGCGCTGATTGCCGTATCGTTCTCTGTAGCTGCAGCGTGTGTGCTCATGGACATGGTGATGATGCAAGGGGCGAATAGTCGGAAATGAGTCAAGGGGTGGAAGGGCAGCAGCAGCAGCAGAAGAAGAAATAGAAGAGCACGGCAGAGGCCCCACGGCGTTTGCTGCAGGGGTATGTGTTTTTTGTGTGGTGGCTTCACTTCGCTGCAGTGTTATGTGTGAGGAGGACGGTGGAGAGTTAGAGAGAAAGAGAGAGGGAGGGAGAGAGAGAGGGGGGAGGAGTGGGGAAGGGGGAGAGAGGGGAGTAGAAGACGTCCTCGTGGCTTACTTGTTGTTGATGGTTTATGCTTGTCCTGCACATTGCCTCTTGAGGCGGTCTAGTTAGGATCGTCGCTGTTGAAGAGGTGGTGATCACTGTGGCTGTGATAGCAGTGTGTGGAAAACGGAGCTAGTGCGCGTGTTTGAAGTTGATCAGACGAGGGAGGGGACGGGACGGGACGGGACGAAGGGGGAGGGGACTCAGGGGTCGCACTAGTGGTGGTAACCGCGGGAACTTGGGAATAAGTTATAAGTTTCAAGGAAGGGACGAGAGGGGGGTACTGGCACCATGAGTGCAGCGCCAGCCTTGACGTCGGTCTGACAGGCTGAGGGCTTTCATAAGAGCTACTTCTCTCTCAGAGGGATTTGACTGCACGGAGGGGGCTCAAGGGGAGAGGGTCGGTCGGGACGGGAGCTCGTACGGGCCGGGGATGATCATCGTGGCTTCCGGGATCGAACGAGGCAGGGTTGGACGTTGAGAGAACTGTGTCAGAGAGATTGTGTGAGATTGTGTGTGTGTGTGAGTGGGAGACAGAGAGAGAGGAGAGGGAGAGGAGAGGGAGAGGGAGAGGAGAGGGATAGGGAGAGAGTGGAGTGGAGGAGAAAGCTAGAGAAAATTTTAGTGTCTTGGAAGTGAGTGGCGTGAAGCGAAGACAAAGAATAAGAAGAGGAGGGGAGGAGAGTGAGTGAGAGCCTGCTTGAGACAGGGGAACACCTGCGATTGCGATTAGTGTGTAGTGGTTTGAGGTGCTTGATTGAGTGAGAGGTTACCAGGAACGAGGCTTGTGGCGGGAGACGGTGGTGGAGAGGCTGCTGTCGTGTACGCGGCCTTGATACTGTGCTATTTGTACAGCTTGGTTTCGAAAAACTTGTAAGTGAGCTCGGAGCCAAGGGTTGTCGGGAAATCGAGATTGAGTTGTTAGTGTGTTCGTGAGCTGATGGTTGTTTGCGAGGGTGTTGAGTCGAGGCGACCAATGGCAGAGTAAAGTGGCTGTCAACAATTTCGTTTCGGATTTCGTGCCAGAAACTTCTTATTGAGGTTGCTGAGGATTAATTCGACTCACGTTTACACCAGTATAAGAAATAATGATTCCGCTGATGAGGTTGCTGCTGGCAGTAGATTCGATCACTAAGTGGAAGGTTATGGAGCGTAACGTCTCCGTTTTCCGTTTACAGACCACGCCGAGGTAGATGTAGAACGAGTCTTCGTGAAGGCACCTTAGGTTTCGAAGGGAAACTGGGGAAGTGCATCGCCGGTAGGTCGCTGCTTGTGATCGATTCGGTTAAGTATTCGAAGTTCAAGTTTAGTAACGTACTCTTACAGTAAAGAGGCTCAGGGGTCTGTCTTAGTCGCTTCAGAAGTCACGTTGCGCAATCGGTTCAGGAGACACATGACGCAAAGCTCTTTAATGAGACGCTCTGAATCTTCTGTTGGATAAGGTAATGATCTTGGGGACTGTATAGCATGAATTAGCCTTGCTATTTCATGTGAATGGATTTTTCCACAAGAGAATTAAATCGAAATTTGATGTGGACATAAAACTATAAACGGGTAAGTCGTTCACGATTCAGTCTCATGAGCTCAGGGGAACATCTAACCTGAATTATAGCTTGATCGAGTGAGGTGGAAGGTCGACACCTCATGCAATGTAATAGCGGCATTTTATGTGCACATCGACTAGCTTGTATGTGTAGTGTATAGACGTCAACACCCACTTTTGAGAAGTTAAGACCAGAAATAACAGATAGAGAGTTTAGTTTAAATTAGAAGGTAAGTATTAAATATCCGCATGAATGCGTTTAGTAGAGCTTAAGTAGCATTGTTTTTGAACGCGTTGTAACGTTTCAGTTTGATAAGCCGCGATTGTCACTATTTAGTAACCAGTGCCGAAATTTAAGATTCTTGAAGCCTGTTCGTTTACATCAGTTCTGTTGCTTCGACTCTCTATAGTGAGTGGAAGCCAATAGTTTACTGGCGATATCGTTGCTGAATTCAGTCAGTGGATATGGGCAAGTGTGGAACATGGCCTACTTTATTCCGGTTAGAACGCCTGAATGCTGCGATCCGCTACAAAGGCTTGTTGCCGTATTGGTCATTGCGAGCCTTAGTATTTACTGAGTCTCCTTGAGCACGTACTTACCTCATAGCTTCTGTCGAAGATGACTAGCGTTTTTAGAAGAGAAGAAAATCCTACCAAGTACCAACATAATTTTCCTTTCTGTTTCTATTTTTATTGAACAGGAAATTTTGGAGTATCGGAAAATGAATGGTAGAACTTTAGAACTCTGCAATCCATCATTGGTTTGATTTTGTAATTGTTCTTCTTCTTTCTCGCTGAATGGTCACAGGTGTATTAGATTCATGCTGCTTTGATTGGTTTGATAGAAACAGTACATGCGTAGAGTCTACTCCAGAAAAAATCACAGTAGCTGCCTGCACTGTTGCTACAGCTTGATGATATAGATAATTAAGGCAGATGGATTAAGATAGGAATATGGGATGCGACAAAAAAAAGATATTTAGTGAAGAGAGAATCGTTGTATCGGACTCTTGTGCGAAGGTAGGTTTGCAGATGAATTTAACGCTCAATCACGGACATTTGTTCGAGACCATGATCGATGCTTGATATCGAGACTGATATTTCGGTGTTTCTCTATGTGTGCCCCCTCGGACAACAGAGGCTTGAGAAACGACAAGAGTACTCTGGGGTACAACACCTCTGACCCGAAAAGCGGGACTTCCTTGCCTCCCTATTGTCCTCAACACACATTTGAGGATAGCCACAGTACGCGGTAAAAGAAATCAGTATCATCACGGTAAGCGGCTGGCCTTAACCGAGCTCGCGAAGGAAACTCTGGTTTTGAAAAAATCATATATACGCAGCAAACAAATACCATACGATGAAGCTAAGAGGAGGTTTGCCAGGGCTTCGAGGTTACCAGTAGTCTGTGAAGGCTGCAACAACTTCATAATCTCATTCATCCATGACAGGAGCGTGCAAAGTTTCCTACACTCGGTATTCCTGTAGTGGAATATCAACACACTCAGCCTTATTTATTTGCTTCACCAAGCCGTAATCCTAGCTATAGAAAATATTTAATGCTCCCGCAACGGTACTCGCAGAGTAGCTTGTACAGGTATGTTATTGGACATGTCCCCAATCGCTGCGTGCATATTTTGTTGGGGGTAACTGTAAAGTTATACGTGCTCAGATTTCTTGACCAAAAATGTTTTTGCCTGCATTTTGACTGGTGAGAAATCTTCGTGTCGTCGTGAATATGAAGATGACCAATTATCCATATTTTGTTCACACTTAGAGATGTCTAGACGGTAAATTGCCGGTAAAGACTGTTGGCTCATCACTTTCAGTGTGTGTTGGTAGTGACAGGTGTGGTTGTTCGGGAGAGACCCCTGCAGCTTGACGAGGAAAGCAGTCTGTTGCTCTCTTGACTCGAGAGCCTTTCAGAGGGGTCGATCGTTCCGTCCGTGAATCTTAACTTGCGATTCATGACTGTGAAGTGGCCATACCAATGCAACGGAACATAGGTTCTTCTCTGAGTGAAATAAGCAAGCCCGTTTTGGTGGCTGGCCATCTTTTTTTGCTCCATTTACTCATACTCCTTTCGCTTCCACCTCCACAACCAAATCCAGTACTGTCGAGTCAATCCTCGCCATCCTCTAGACGTAGTTTCTGACGACTAGGTAGTTAGTAGTTTGATGGACGCAAATATTCTGTCAATCAACTAGCCAAGTGCCACCAGGCCATTCACGATAGTCAGTTCCCCATCTCTTGATTCCTGGCTCAGCATTTCTTCAAGGTTCTTCCTAATAGCCTGAATGCAGCCAGCTGAAAAGGCGAATCATTAAGTGGGGATACAAGCTGAGATTTTAAACCTGGAGAGCTTTGGCATACTTCTGCAAGACGGTGAAGCTTTGTCATCTTTCTGGAACATGCCTTAATGAACGATTTCATGAAAGCAGGTGATCTGTGTCTTCTGTTGCCACAATTAGCTTGAATATTTAGAGTGTGTACGTAGCTAGATTGACGACCTCGGAAGCCTGCATATCTTGGCAGTGAATTGAATGGTGCTTCAAAACGAGAATTGATGTGTATGCATCTTCCTGTAGAAATATTGGGTCAACTCGAATCCTAATCGATTCACACCACTACATTACAGCCTTATCATTGGCTGCACTGTTGTACATGTGGTACTTCTACAGAAGTGTGACTACTTCTGCAATAGACTTATTTAACAGACTTATTTAAACTCAGCATTAGTACTACGTACAGTGTATTTATAGGATATCTGTACTTGGCGTGTTCTCTCTCCCCTGTCACTCACTCTTGTCATCCAGCTGTCTTTCTTTCTATCAAGAAGACAACTGTATACCCTTCCCTACTAGTATATGGGATGAACCCTTCTGCAAATTCCAACGAGCAGCAAGGTGACCCCAGCTGGCCAACAGAGAATTGGGACAATCCAGGTGCAATCGGTACACTTGATCAGGCTTCAAGCCAGTATAGTAGTGCGAACCGCCTGGAGTGGGAGTGGGATCCAATGATTCTTGCGCAGCACCCTGGTAGTGGAGGATCAGCTGACGGCAGTGATGGAGATCGTATGCTGAAGAACCAAATATCTGCAGGTACTCCTAAGAATGTGACTCAGCTGATCATATACTAAATTAAGAAAATCAATTGCCATGTTAATATCCCGGTGTGCGTGCACTGTTCATGTATTTCCAATTCAAAATTTCTTTTTCGTGATTGTCATCTGCTTTCGATCTAATGACTAGATAAAATCTGATCAGCCTACAATTTTGCATTTTGCGTCTGCATGTTTGACTAACCAGCAGTTTGGAGGGTTTGAACAAGGGTAAGTATAGATTATATATAGAGCAAGTTAAAACCCCGTTCAGACGCTCCAACTGCTAACTACTGATCATGACGAATGCTTTTTCCGTGGCATACAGGCACAATACCAAGCCTTCGAGCTTCCTACAATAATATTAGCATGCTGTCTGCCGGCCTACCATCCAACTTTACAAACAACCACATGGGCATGTACGGCCCCGCGGGGATCCGAAATTTCGGATCCTTGGACGGGTCTGCGCAGCTCTCGTCAACATCAAACCTCCATAGTGTCCTAGGACCATCTGGTATCCCAGGCCTTGCAGCAACGAGCGGCGCAGGTCTTGACAATGACATTCGCAGCTATGATCAACGTCAGCGTGAGCTCTTTGCTGGCATGCACGATCGTCATGTCAAAAGAGAGGAGGTAGAGCACAATAGATTGCATAGATCTGTTTTTGAAAGTCTGAAGAGGGCATAAATTGCATTAACCACATTCTAGTTCCAGCTTCCGTACACCTAGGGAAAACGTTTGAGCAACTATCAATCTTTTTCTTCATGCCATGTGGATGTCTATGGGTGGTACGTAGCCCGCTGATAAGCCATCAGACCCCAGGACCGCAAGTATCTGACTTACTGTGTGTCAAAAGTCCTATTCTTGCCTGCATCGAACAATGGATAGATTCTTAGGTGAGTAATTGTAATTTGCTCATTGTCCAGTGGTAAGTTGGCAAGGGTAGGACTTTTGAACATCTCGGTACTCATCGGAAGTTCGTCTGGATGAGCAGTTAACACTGATGCTTTTAATATTTTAATATCTTTATATTTAGTTTGCAGAAGCACTGAATACAATTCGATTTGGTGATGGTCTGACAGACATACTCCGTAATTATGTATTTATGGAGAGTGCTGATCTTAGTCATCATTTTTTGTGTATTGTTTTTCAAGTTGAGAAGTCAGAATCCCGTGTTTCTTGTGCTTCTTTGAGTCCTGAAATTCTAATTGAAGTATTTATTTTGGAAAGGTGTTTGATGCCCGAATTGGGCTCAACCTCGGTGTCCGAACCTACTTCTCCACCGAAGAAACAGCTGCAAGTCGGCTTGGAAAGCGACATCGTGCAGGATCACCTGGGTCTCAAGTTCCCATGTGCCAGGCAGAAGGTTGCAAAGCCGATCTTAGTACAGCCAAGCAGTATCATCGTCGCCACAAAGTCTGCGAGCAGCATTCCAAAGCTCCGAATGTGGTTGCTGGTGGACAGACTCAAAGGTTTTGCCAGCAATGCAGCAGGTATGTCTGATTTAGGCTCATATTTGCAATGACTATATCGAAGTCTACTTCCTCTTGTACTCGGGAGGTTTCCTTCGACCGTCCGTAATCTTTGCGTAATCATGTCGTTGTTTTCTTTCACTTCCTCACCGTTGTGACTGCTAGAATTCTTTAGATGTCCTCGAGGTGTTCCTCATTGCCGCGCGCACTTAAAAATAAATACAATCACCAGCAGATATCTCAATTTTGATTAAATATGAACTAGATACGCCGTATGAGTTTTCAACATAGATTCTAATGGGCAATGTGACTATTTAATGAAATCTGACAGTGGTTTCTTTGTTCCTCAGATTTCACTCTCTAGGTGAATTTGATGATGGCAAACGAAGCTGTAGAAAACGCTTGGCAGATCACAACAGGCGGCGGAGAAAGCCTCAACCTAATGCATCAACGAATGGGGGGACGACGGCTGAGTCTATTGGGATCAAGAGTGGAGACGAAGAACCTTCAGGTAAACGTACTAACTACGTAACGTGGCAATGTTGAGTATATTGACTTCTATCTGAAAATGGCATATAATTGAAATGAAATGAACTTGATTTTTGCAGATTTAGTAGCTTAGTGAATCCAGATTGGCAACCTGATCATTACATGCTTTATGCATGGTTGCCAATCTGGATAGAAAACGTGAACAGGGTCTAGTTTTGGACTGTGATCGATGTAAGTTGGTTAAGGCATGGAAGTGACAACCTTTTCTACCAGAGTGATGACAGTCACTGGTTCTGCAACTTGGGCCAATACTATTAGTTAATATTCCAGATTGGAGAATCATGGATTGTCACAGGCCATGGCCCATGTCATCGTAAGAATTAGTGTTACAAGTAGATTATATCATTCCAGAGGGGTCTTCGATTGGTATTGTGATCGTTTAATGGACGACCATTGTAGACTCGTACATTATACACTTGCGCAATACGTGGAAATGAGAAGTCTGGACAGAGCGCCATAACGTTGGAGGTCAGGAAACTTAGGACATCTGCAGATTCAACGGCCAAAGTTTAAGCAGGCACTTAGAACTATGTCAAATACAACTATGGGAGCTGCTGACTAAACTTGCTTGTGCCATGCAGAATCGAAATCAATGCTAATGCCGCTCAAAAATAGAAGTTCACCAAGCTCAGCATCCCTTGAAGACTCTGATGAGAAGCCAAGCTCTGTGGGCAACAATCTGCAGTTGCGATCTTCTGGTCAGGGATTTGGGAGAGGTTTTGGCGATGACCAACATCCGTCAGCTCATTCTGGAATGCAGATCAGCTCCCAAGCAATGACGGGATCAGATGCACAGGCCTTGCTATCTGCTATGTCACCAGCCCCTCTCATGATCCAGAGTGCCAAGCGGCAGATGACCATGATGGGAGGCTCTAGTGATCATGGCCAAGACCATTCTGTATATCAACATCTACAGGCTGTGCAGGTGACTTGGAATGTGATATCTGTTCTATTTTGCAAACAGTGACGCTGTTGGGTTGGATCACAGGGAAACCGTAGGGGTTTCGAACAGAATTTAGTTTATTAACACTAATATATGTGGTTACTACATGCATGTTAAGCTGAATGAGCACTGTAGGTTCCCTGTGTGCTTGGGGGTCACACTATCGATGAACCATTCCAATAGATGCGCTTGATCGCGTCTGCCAGTGATTTCATAAAGGATGATTGTTGGATGCAGGGAATTGGGGCAGGTCAGACTGGACCCAATCTTTCTCTCTCTTCCCTAGGAAGTCAAATGGGTCTGAGTCACCCAGCAGGAGGACGGAACCAGACGATGTCTGGTCAGGCTTTCAATGGAATGGAGCCTCCGGCTGTACCATGGCTGAAGCCTTTAAACCAACGATCGGACTTGACCCAAGTGGTTGGGAGACAAAGTCCCATGAATCTTCAGCACCTCATGTCCACTGACTCGAAGTCTGGTATTACTTCTGCTTCAGCGAACTCCTCAAATTCCCAGGTACATATCTATATATAGTTGCTTTTGTCTTGTAAAATTATCGAAGTTAGGGCCTCAAATGGAAAATTTTGTCTTAAGTATTATAAAGTTTGACAGAGGAAGGGTGCATCAAATGGCAGTATATTTCTGATTGTGAAACTCTATGAAATTCTAAACTTATGAAATTCTCTCGCAACGCAATTTTGCAGGAACACGAGTGGATGCTTGGTAATATGACAGGAGGACAAACCCCACGCTCAGGCTCTAACCATTTTGGATCGTCCTCGTTGAATCATATATCTGGAAACGGTCAGCTGGAATCTGGCCATCAAATTATGTCGTTGATCGATTCTCCCAGTCAGGGTGGTGGCAATCCTGGTGATGGTGGAAGCAACCAAACTGAACAAGGCGGACACACACCGATGGAATTTATGCAGCAGCATAATAGCGGGGCAGATTCAGGCGGTGATAACAATAGCCGTGGAGGTGGTAGCACAGTGGATAGCCCTGACATGAAATATCCTGAGCTCCAGGCACTGCGACCCTATGGCGGTGGCTCATCTTCCATCTATGACTCGCACCACAATATTTTGTAAGCTGCGATACTCAATCATTTATGAATTTTGCTTCCCCACTGAAGTCTGCGCTTTTATTTGCTGTTTCACTGCTTCATGACAACTGCTAGTCAGAAGAATTTCTTCTCACATTCGTATAATATTTCACTCAAGTCAGATGCCCTAATTCTGTAGGCATTCTAATTTCCATGATTTCTAGATATTTACCTTCCAGTTGCTCTCCACAAGTGAAATGTGCAAAGTAAACTCTTGAACTACTATTCAGTTCGACTCTCAAACATTCCTTGAAATACAATAACTCAGATGGAATTTTGTCAATTACTGGTGTCACCTCTGATATATACTGCTGATGATTTGGGATAGGGTTCGAGTTTTTTCAGTCTGCTGCACCCCAAGGTGTAAATGTTCACCTCGCAAGATAAACGCATGCAAGACAAAATTTGTCAAAGGTTTCATCACAAGTGTGATTTGTCACTGTTAATTAGCAGCGTACTCATAATCGATTAATTTGCATGGACTTGCAGGTCAGGGAATTTTTCGTACGAGACCATGGCATGACTGCAGCCAAGTTTCCAACACAAGCGACCCACCTTAGTTCGTCAAACCTGCAATTCAGATGGACTTGCGACATTTTTGCAAATGTACACGTGCTCTCAGTCGTGAGTGGTGCGGACCCCTGTACACCTCATTGGTTTCCTCTGGAATCTAGAGCTCGAACACATTGTTTAGAGGAAGAAATTTTGATACTGCCCTTCCTCTAATTTAGTTTGCTGTCCTGGGAATCTGCAGAGTTGTTTCTACATAGATGTCTCTTGAGAACTTTTGCTAATTATGCAGTATATACTTTGAAAGGGTTCTCGACGGAAGACTGTTACAGGGCTAGACTATTAAGTTAGCTCGTGAACCTCCAGATAAGCTGTTCGTGGTGGTCTCTTTCAACTCGAATCTAAATCGATATTTTAATTTATATGTATTGGGAAACCTGCGGAGGCTTTTCTATTGCTTCTCTTTCACAGTCGGATCAATTTTGGTTGTTCAAGTACAAGTTCAGTTATATCATCGCTAGATATTGGGGGAAGATTCTTCAATATATTTTATAACTCTTCCCTTTTATACGGAACAAAGAATCCGTTTCATACCGTATTAGCGGAATAGAAGCAACCTTGAAGGTTCTTTTATGATGACATAAATGTTTCTTGGGAAGTGGAGAACCAACCTTACATCATGGTGTCATGGTACGGCCTGATTGCTTGACCAAGTCTGTAATGAAAACTCCAAAAGAAAGAGGGAATATTTTTTGTCTCAAGCACAATCAAAGATTGTCATGTGGTATGGACAACTTCAAAATAATTCCAGGAAGTTGGAGAAGGTTACAACAATTTATGAAGCTTAGAAGATTCTATTTCTTGATTCTCAAACAACTTTGGTCTAAGTCCTTGAATTCTACTTATGAGATAATATATTCATGTCCTTGTTTCAAATATTTTGAAATTAGTCAGATTCATTTTAACCTCTAAGTTTATATTTTGTTATTATTTAATCCTAGAAGAATGAAGCCTATTGTTGAAGTAATAAGACATAAATATTAGATTTGTGAATGAATAGGTGCATTACGTAGTGCATTTCATCAAGTTTTTTTTGTCCTTTGCAAAGCTTTAGGATTTAATAGCCAAAAAATTCAGATTTTTGAAAACATTGTTTCACACACATCAAGTGTCCCAATGATTTGGAAAAATCCTAATGTGCTATGAATATATGACTTTTTCAATTTTTTTGAAGTTTATATTAAATTATCTATGTAGTCAAATTTGAGTAAATATTTATAAAATATTGTTAAACTATATTAGAAGCATTAAACTTCTTAAATTCATTAGAAAATTCATACAACTTTTGTTTATAGTACTTGAATTCTAGTATGATAGGCCAAGTTTATGAAGTTATTTACATTGTATAATATGAACACTAAATTTATTATTATCTATTGAATTCAAAGCACAAAAAATTCTATGTTTAGTGAATTTTTTAACAAAACTCAAAACTGCCACTTCTATTGCAAAGTGCAAAATTCCTATAAATTTGTTTTTTGCTCATCTAATAGCAAGATCTTCTACTAAACTAGTGTTAAATTGTATGAAAGAAATTTAAAGAAATTTGACCATATAGATTGCAAGATAATTGTATTTAAAGTGAAGAAAACAAATTCTCTTAACCCATTGATTGACTAGATTTTAAAGCTTTTAATCTTTTTAATTTAAATTTTATGTAATGAATATTTTGAATTAAAAAAATCATGTTAAAAAATTGATCTAAGAATTTTGAGGAATAATTCTACAAAGACAATTCTCCATTACTAGTCCAATTAGAATAAATGAAATATTTTTCATGTTGACAAAAATATTTTTATAAGATACATTTAAAAATTACTTTGAATTTTTGGATATTTGGGGTTTTGCCCAAGTGTAAACTCCATTTCAAGCTTAGGATGGCATAACTTTTGTTCCCAAGCACCAATTGAAATAAAAATTTATATTTCCAAAAGGCAACATATTTTTCTATCTTCAAAAAATAATTCAAAAAATAATGTCATTAGTTGACATCATTAGAACCTATCCAAAAATTTGGTTGTCTCCCAAGGGTACACTTGGTCCTTCAAGAGTTAAAGACTTAAAAGAGACTATTCTACATTTTAATCATGAATTAAAGATATTTTTATTGTTAAAAATCATTATGTTGTTTAAGTCTCATGCCTAATGACAAAATCTAATTGTGCCACACTATATTACTTTCCCATTTTTTTAAAGTTTGTTTGTAAAATGATATTAGACATGATATTAGACATGATAAAAATGATTTAGAGATGATCAATATATATTTTTAGAAACATTTGTCAAACAAATTTAGAAAATTTAGATTTCAAAAATCAAGTTTTATCTTTAAATAGTACTTGAATTTGGTATGATATGCTAAATTTTTAAGATTATCAACATGGCCATCCTAATATAACATAAATACAATTTTTTAAATAATTTATGTTAAAATTATTAAAATTTAATTATATATATATATATATATTGTACCATGGTAAATATTTTAACAAAAAAAAATGATAACAATATTTATAAACTATTGAATAGATCTATAAGAATCATCCACATTTTATGTTAGGTAGTTTCTTTATGCATTCAAAAATATCTTCAAAGCAATGTATAATATTTGTCCTATTGTCCTATTAGATGAAATGAACTTGGAATGAATGCATGGTAGGTTTATCTTCCTTTTGTATTCTAGTACATGTGCATTAGAAGGACAATTCTAGGATTCCAAAAAAATATGGACAAATATCATACATTGATTTTGGTGAAACATCAATTTTAGGTGGTCTTGGAATTTCAATATTTTTATATCATGACCAAAAATTTCACTAAATGGTAGTTATATTCTCATAAATAAATAGAATCTTTAAAGGCATTGTATATTCTAATAATGGTGCACCCAAAATTTCATGAATTAGAATTTTTGATGGAATTTTAAGTTAATTTTTTAAACAACATTCAAATAAATAAATAAAAGATTTGAAAATATTAATTTAGTTTATAAATTAAATTATAATATTTTAAGATCTCATTAAAAAGAATTCTATTTTGAAAAAAATATTATGGAATTTTTCTTGAATTATTTAGACAATAAGATTCTTTAGGTGAAAATATTTTAGAATTTTCAAATCTAAAATCTAATATGGCCAATTTTTACAATCAAAGTTTGGATAGAAATTGATAAATTTACTATTGAATGTGGAATTTTGAAATTCAAACTCTTTAAGATAATAATGTTAGTCAAACTGAAACTTAAATATTATTGTTGGTGTATAGTTGATATGTATACATAAACTTTTAAATTTTTCACTGTGTTAATGTTATATAACTTTAAAATGGATTTAAAAACTAGTATTTAAACAAAGTACATTAATCCTTAAGGAATCTGTGAACAAAGTAGGATGACCATACTATGCATTTATTCCTTGATTCTTGAAGAAAATGATGCTACATATATAGTACTTGAAATTAGTGGATTAAGGCTCTGATGAAGTATATGAGTAGAGTGTATGTCCAAAATGTAGATATTAATGTGGGACGTTGAATAAATAAACTCATCAAAAGAAGTGTCTAACTAAATTTCAATAATCAATGGATATTTATAGTAGAATGCTTAATACTAAAACATTGAAATTATAGCACATCTATGAGCACTCAATCAATAGAACAAAGGTTGTTACAATGCGTGAGAGATCCATCCGTTGGACACATTGACTAATTGAAGTTTTGTATGTATAATAAAATAAACTACATGTTGACCAACAAAAATGTAGTTCTAAATCAATGAGAAATTATATTTTCTACATATGGTGCCATATGGTTTGTACATGCATGTCAAACCTAATGTCATGAACTAAAATTCAATTTTTTTTTAAATTGTGCAAATAACCCAACACACAATTTCACCCAACTACATTGCGTTTCCACTCCAATTATTATGTTTCCACCTTGATCCTTTAAGTTTTTGTTTTGACTTCCATATATTGTTAACTGGCATTTGGCGTAAAATTTTAGATTAAAAAATCCATTTATGTACCTGCCACATAGTAATAGTGAAAAACATCTAGTAATTTAAGGAATCTTCCTAAAATCCAAACTCAAGCCCTACAAACATAAATTCATCCACTTGGACCTTCCGAGACATTTATCTATTTTTCTTCAACGGACATGTCCAACAACCTAAATTTTGAGATGTAATTTTTACATAGAATAGATTCATCCTATAATTAATCCTATGTTTGGAGAATTGGCTCCTTTTTTTAATCCTTTTGAATTACAAATAAACTAGTGACTTGTTTTTGTAATTTCAAGGTGCAAGGGTTAGAGATCAAGATCTAAATATAAATATAAGGAAAAGACAATTCACATGGTTAGATTGTATGCACATGGAGTATAATTTTTGTGATATGAAATATATTACAACTAGAATATAAGTTCAAAAGGAATTTAGAAATGAATTCAAAGAGAGGTGAATAGAAGCTAAATGATATTTTGAATCTTATAAAGTGACTCTAATATTCAAATTTCTTTTCCAAATTTAACCTAAATTTTAGTTGCAACTTGCTTATATATAGTCAAAACTCAAACTCCACTTACACACAATTATGGTTGTCAATGACTTTTATTATTAAAGTAGTTGATCCTACCTTCGCCCTTTAGTATTGAATGTTCTTTGGGATTCTTGCACATTTTTGCGTGTATATTTGTACAAGTAGATTATGTACTACGTCGTAACTATGCAATAATTGTTAAATTAACATGCAAACCCATGAAACAACAATAACCACACGATAAACATTGACAAATTGTAGGTTGTAAATTTTGTGATGATTAGTAAGGATTTAGGTGACAAGAATTTTCTCATGGATCACAAAAAGTTCAGAAGTTTTAGGCAAAATGTTGAATAGAATTTGTAGCAATTATTTGCCTCTTAAGTTTGTCATGACCTTTACTGAAGGGTGTGCTTGTGATATTTTGGTGAGCAAGGGGGACTTAGAAGGTAACTCAATCCCAAGCATTGCAAAAAACTAAGTGACTAGAATTGAGGGGTTCTGAGCAAACACATTATAGCACTCTAGTTAGGACTAAGGGGGTGTTTTGCCGCACATACTTGGAAAATTAGTGAAAACACACGTCCGTGGGTGCAAAGAACTTGAGGATCCAAGTTGTGACTCAAAAAATATGTCTTTTCAAATTAGTAGTGTCTCAAATTGTGGGACTTACGAGTGGGGGTTCCAAGATAAATTCCTCATCTAAATTAGGTGTGTTGCATATCAATGGAAAGCTAAGGAGATAAGGATTTAAGAATGCTAAATCCCATGAAGATTTTAGCTATGAGCTAGAAATTAGGGGCAAACAAAGGAGGGTTCCAAATGAGGTAATAGAAGCCAACTTTCACGTAACTATTACTTTTTTTAAACTATTATTGAATGTCTAGCTCCAATTATTTTAGATTTTTCCAAAAAAAAACATGTCTCATTATTCATCAATTTCATAGTGTTGTATTTGACTATTGTACAACCTATAATGTCATCATTTAATCTAAACTAAGTATAGAAATAGGATTGTAACCAATAATTTTTACTTCTTTGTTGAATTTGAAATTAGACTATATATAAACTTTTCCATTGAAAGTAATGATATTTTGAATTGAATGTATCATTGCTGACAATTTTGAATAACTAAAAGAACTAATTTTGATAAAATTGATGAAGATTTTGAATAAAATATTCCATTAAAATTTCATAAAGGACTCCATTTGAAAAAGTGAGTAGTTTATGGTAATCTATAGAAAGAACAAACCACAAAAATAAGCTATTAATTTGAATTTAGAATTTGGAGATAAAAGAGGGGTGGTTTCCCTCCTCACTCCCAAATGGTGTTGTGGTGAATCAAAATGGAAATGGGTGGTGAAGTTGGTGATAGAGCCTCACCGCCATCTTTATGACATTGTAGAGGGGTGTATGCCTAGTTGAATGGACCAAAAGCGGCACTTGGTGGCTTCATGAAAGTCCCTTGAAATCCATAGGCAAGTATCCACTCCACATGGTATGGTACCCTACAAAGG
This sequence comes from Antitrichia curtipendula, assembly GCA_951230915.1. NCBI lineage: Eukaryota > Viridiplantae > Streptophyta > Bryopsida > Hypnales > Leucodontaceae > Antitrichia > Antitrichia curtipendula. The sequence goes on along the minus strand of OX579640.1, from coordinate 17,677,689 downwards.
CTAGAGAATGTTTACATTGGAATTAGATAGGTATGGATGAAGCACACAAAAGTGGTAAGCCATAAATCTTTGTTGGAATTTCATTCTAGGATTTGGATACTTTTGTTGGTGGCAGAATTCCAAATAACTAAACTTTAGAATGATACCATATTCTTTTATAGTGTTCTATTGGAAAAAATCCACTATGTAGAAGGTTCCATTTCAAAGGATCCCCCCCCAAAATAAAAAAATAATAAATTAAGGCTTTGAAAGGGACATTTGAAAATATATACCATTTCAAACCACAAAAAATTCATGATCCACAATTGCAATATATCAATGATTGATATATATATATATATATATATATACACACACACATATATTTAGAATACTTATTATCAAATATATATATATATATATATATATATATATATATATATATATATATATATTATAAAATTCATTTTTTTACTTGATGACACATGTGACAATCTATAATAATCTATATAAAAGTCCTTCTATACTTAATGTGAATGATTTTTTAAGAAATAGTTACAAGGTTACTTAAACAATCATATATAGAATAGAGTGTATGATTTTTTAATTAAAAAATATATATTTTATTATATGCAAATGATACTTGCAATAAGAAAAAGTCCCTAAAAAAATTATTGTAACGGTGACTTTGGTCCACTCAACTATGCATTTGTCCATAGTACTCTTAGGCATTCTTTGACAGTGATTGAATGGTGTCCCACTTTATGCTAGGCTATGATGTTGAGTCTCAACTAGTGACTCATGGGGTGAAGTTGTTTGGGCCTATTGGGGAGTTAGGGACCGTTCAAGGATTGTTAGCACCAGTGGTGAGTAGTGCCACCACCGAGTGCTTTGACATCAATGGAAGTTCCACTTCATGTCATCAATGACATGCCCAATTTTACAGGAGTTATGTGATGGGAATCATCGACAAATGAAGAATCTATAATTAGTTGTTGGAATCTAAAGCTATGGGTGCATGACATTTGCAGTGTTAGGAGAGGTTGACCCTTAGTGTCACTAGAAGTGAAGTGCTATCGAAGCATGTTGATGGACTTGAAGAAAAAACTATCACTAAAGGGCACGGCATAGTCTTTGGACCCAAATTATGAGCCTTGTAGTTATACTAATATCTATTATCTTACATCAAATTAATATGACAATGTAGAAGAAAAAATCCAAAGATTAGGATTCTATTATTTAGTCTTATCAAATTGTCTTAAATGTTTCTCTATAAAATATTTTGTAAACTACATTAGAATATATACAATACAAGGTTTGATCCCTAAAGTTTGCCTTGGAAGGATTGTTTGACTAGGTGGTCATATGGTGATAGAGGTGATTTTTTTAAACTTGAACATTGGGCTACAATGGAATTAATACAAGTGCAACTATCAAACACTAAATCTAATGTAAAATGAAGAGGAATTAGAATTTATATTGGAATGGTGATCTCAAGATCATCTACCTTGATATTTTATAAGACTGAATCATGTATGACACTAGAAAATTCATGACCATGGCCAAAGCCAAATGATCTTGGAGTTACACTTTTGGATACTAAAACCTACAAATTACTCTTGTCTTATTGTAAGTAGCTCAATCTACTAATACTAGAAACACACTAGTTAAGCACAAATACTAATAATGCGAGAGTAAAGAGGTGATCACTATTAGAGTGAAATGCAATATTATTATTGACGAACTCAATAGTGTTTGGTATCAGTGCTTCTACTATTGTCTTGTGACTCCAAAATAAATTTACAAACTCAAGATTGGTGTAGAATCAAGAATGATTTGTCTTAGAAATGGTAGTGACTGGATGTTAGCACAAAGAAAAATAATCTAATGTGCTTAAGATAGTTGTTCAAAAAATTACAAACTTTAGTTGAAATAAAGAGAAGTCTCCCATAAGAGGTAGATTGAAAGAGATAGATTAAAAAACAAATTGAAAGATAAAAGAGTCAATTCCTCTCAAAATACAAATATAGAGATGACAATTTGATAAAGGAATTGGACCTTAAGTAGAAGTAAAGAGAGACCAAAGAGCCTCCAATGCAAGTTGACAATGGGCTCACAAACCCTAGCCTCCATTTCTAAATGTGGAATCAACCCAATGAAGTGGATAGACAATGGAATCTCTACCTCTTGCTCTACCTTCCACCACCAAGTTTGTTTGGCTTATTCTAAAGAAATTCTTCAAATGATTGATGGATGAATGGGCAACACAATATTGCAAAGTAGGTGTACTAAAGACTAATTTTAGCCAAAAAAAATACCAAAAAAATGTAAGGACATATCTTGAACTCTACAAAAACACAAATAATAGCTTCAAGTAGATAACATCAATTCTTTCAACCTCAATAGTAACTTAAATTAGCTACTATTGAGTTAGACTTAAACAAATTCAATTTGAATATAAAAACCTTTAAGAATTAACCTTAAATGGACAAATTAGAGAGAAAGTGGTTGCAACTAATATTCAAATGAAAAAATGAAGGTTCTAGAAATGCAATAATTGGCAATCCTATTCATCTTTGCACCAAATGGAAAATGAGCACTTATTCAATGAGGCTATATTGGGATTTAAGCTTGTAAATTTCAACACAAAGTCAATCTATGCAAGCCAATTAACAACGGTGGAAAACTAATTTTGAAGGCTTCATTCTCAAATTGTGAATTTTGTTTTGCATGTAAGATAGGGTGTTCTAGAAAACAAATTACCCTGCTCTAAAAACAATCACTAATACAAAGGTATATTTTGTTTTTTCGACGTACCAATAGTATACATTTCAAGAGGGGGGCACACTCAAGGACCATTGCATTTCAACTTCAAAAAATTGTAACTAATTCCACAAAGGTCCCTAAAATGTGAAACAACTTGGATTAGATGCCAATTCCATTTTTTTTCCTATGAAAATGAAAATTTATTGATTTTTTTGTAAGAAATTCATCTTTACTCTAAATGGAATCAATTCATAGTAGATTGCTTTAAGAGCATACTATCTTACAGAATAACTTTCTACCCAAATAATTCTACAACCTTAAATACTATTATTTTTTGATCAACTAGTACAATAAGGTAATACAACCCATTGTGGTTAGATGATCCCATAGTAGACACCTAGGGAATGACACAATTATGGATTCTTTCAATATGTGAGATTTGGGCCACAATGCATGTCTTACATGATAGTAATGGAGTAATTAGTAACCTCATTAGGAACTTTCAACTTTTCAATGGGAATTCACTGTAAGAATTGACTTTCTAAGTCTTCCATGTTAATAAAATATTATGACCGCTGTAGGTGAATGTGATGAGCATCATGGATTCAGATTTTGTTGGTTTTGGGGTAGTCTACCAGCTCTTTTGGACCATGATGCACTCAAACACTTCAAAAATTTGTAGCAAATTTATACTCTGTGAAAATCACTTTTTTCACACTTCTCTTTATTCAAGAAAAAAATTGAAAAATTTCAGCAACGGAATGAGGCCTCATTTTGACCACAATGGATTGTGTTTACCTTAGTATGATTGATCTCAAATTTTCATATTTGGTTTCAACTTGGTTCAACCCTTTATTGCACAAATTGTTCTCGATAATTGACAATTTGAAAAAAATCATCATAAAATATTATTTGGAAGAATGTTTCGGAATTAATATACAAGTAGAAGTTGTAGGTTTTCAGTTTTAGATTCCATTTATACAGTCAAATTCCCCAATGCTATCACAAATATTTTTTATAAATTTTGAAAAGAATTCCTTTTAAATTCAATTATAAGCAAAATATTATCATTTGTTGAGTAAAATTTGTAAGAATGGATTTTATATGAAGTTCTTTTGACAAGGTGATTTTCTGAAAATTTTGTGTTCTTTAACTCTAGTATGACCTCATTTTGGCAAATCTAATTTTGAACTAGAGTCAATGCAATTATTTGGATTGGCTAACCACTTGACATATTTCCAATTTGTATTTTAGAAAAACAAATATGTGTTCTAGTAACACCAAATCCAACCATTAAATAGGACAACAACTTGATAAAGGGTCAAGGTAAATTGACCCCCTTATTGCCCCATAGTATACCTCTGAAAAAAATATTGGAATTATTTTTTTGTTATTCATGACAAAATTTAGAAATTTAGAATTCATACTTGCAATCAATGGCACTGAATTAGTTAGAAAAGATGAAGAAATACAAAATATGTAGCACACAAAAGGGAACAATTTTTTACATTTATCCTTGGTTGGGGCAATGAAGGGTGCAATCCTCCTTGGTCCTTAATAAAATATCTCAACAAGTTAAGATAACCTTCATCCAAGCAGTAATGAAAAAGAAACATATAAAAAAAAACTCATTTCAAATTCATTCCAACAAAATGATAATATTTTGCTTGTAATTAAATTTAGAAGGAATTTTGAGATTTCCTTTCAAAATTTATAAACAAATATTGGTAATAGCATTGGCAAATCTGAACATATAGATGGAATCTAAAACTCAAAATCTAAATTTTTTGTTTGTATATCAATTCCAAAATATTTTTTCAAATATTACTTTACGATGATTTTCTTTAATTATCAATTTTGGAAAACATTTTGCATGTTGAGGGGTTAAAGCCCGGTTAACCCCTTTAGGACTAAGGCCTTTTTTCTATCAAAAAACACTTGAAATTGGCATTTCTATTGTAGAGAGCAAAAAAATTTAATTTAATTTAATTTAATTTAATTTTTGCATATCTAACCATAGGATCTTATATTAGACCGGTATAAAAATGTATGGAAGAAGTTTCATAAACTTTGACCCCACAAATTGCAAGATAATGGCATCCAAAAGTGAAGAAAACAAGTTTTTTTGCAAATTGTTGGACTAGATTTTTTGACTTTGAATCTCTTTAATTGAAATTTTGTATACTTTTGATTTTGATTTTCTAAGTTTTTATGCTGAATAGCTGAGTTGAGAATCTAGAAGAAAAAAAATCAAGAAAAAACACTTAATTTTTTACTCATAAAGAAATTATTAAGTAAAAGTAGGTTCAAGATTGAAGCAAAAACTAAATCGTTAATAGCTCTAAGATGGAATTGAAATACAATTATCTTGACAGCGAGATTGTTCTAGCAAAAAAAATCTAACCTTGTCTAACAAATTTTTTGAAAATTGTAAAAATCGCATTCACAAATGAATCCTATGGTTTATTTTTTTAAAAAGATGCTTATTAGATTGTCCAAAAAACTAAGATTGTCCATAACTTTCTCATCACTAGTCCAAATAGAATGAATCAAAGCTTCAAACATAGACAAAAATATAATATTTTAGGAAAAAAATTTATTTATTTATTTATAATCCATCAAAAATCCATGAAAATTTTTGAATTCACATTTGCAGTTTAAGGCCCCAAATTAGCTAGAGGGAGGTGTAGTAGGTAAATTAATCAAGCACAAAACAAAAAAAACTTTTTTCTTGCATGCATCCCTGGAATGACTTTGGGGGACGAGCAAGGGAGTCAGCCCCCCCGACCCTTGGTTGGGGCAATGAAGGCAAGGGAGGATTGACCCATGTATTACCTTATCAAAGGATAAATGTAGAAAATCCCCCCCTATTTTGTGCCGATTGAAGTTTGTATTTCTTTTTGTGACCTACCTAATTTGGGGCCTCCGATTGCAAATATGAATTCACAATTTGAAAATTTTATCATATGCGACAAATAAAAAAATTACAATGTTTTCTGCAGGGGTAAAACATGGGACAATACAGAGGTCAATCCTCCCTGGTCCCGTTTAAGATATTCCAAGCTGTAACTTCATGTTCAGACTTCTGAAATGATGTCTGCTTGAATTTTTTATTTTTAAATTTTTTTCCATTTCTCCAAATGCCTGTCACTCATGATAGAGTTTTTAAAGTTAAATCAAACGCTTATATCTAAAAAGGGCAGAAAAGTGGGCGAAATATTTTAATACAAAATCTTTGTAGTCAGACAACCAAATCTTAGAGCCCATACTGCAGGACTGTGCACTGGTTAATAATATATAATGAACACCCAAGGTAATAGCAATCACGGTACTAAAACTGTTCAATCTAGATTCTTGCCTAAAATGTGGATATCTGGAACATTTGCAAGGACCAAGGGTTGGTTTTGGATACACTTCAAAAAATCAGCCAACACTTTGAGAATTCATAGTTTATTCAGTGGTGTCCAAAAACTACAGCTAAGTTAGTAGGGTCCTCTGGAAGGAATCCACTTTCCATTGCCAACAAGATAGATATGACAACCATTACGACACTTTTATCCTAAAAGGTCATTGTTTCTTTGCATCCAAGAAGTGAATGCCCCTTAGGTTAACTTAACCCATAAACGATGCGGAGGACGTTTTTATGGCTAATGAATGACAAAGAATCTTACCATGTAGGACAAAAGTGCAACTATTCATCTTCGAAAATTTGTGTGGAAAGGGAATGTCTCCTACAATAGTTTGTCTTCCAGTGAGTGTTTTTTTGTTTTCTTAAAGGTATGCTCCCACTTGGTACCAAAGAATGTTGTTACTACTGTCTTAGAAATGAATTTATACCTACTTTTGGACTAGATTCACATTGCAAACATCACCCACAACACCAAGTTGGAACATACCCTAAGCCAAGAATTCACACAATACCCAAACAAATGATTTCTATAGTGACGGCTCATCATTTAACCCCTAAAGGTCCGTTGTCCGTTCGGGGGACAAATGGGTTTTCGGGCAGGTACCTACGAGCTGAAATTTTCTCCTGATTTTTTGAAACTTTTTTTGGAGGTAGAAAATCTGATTAGCTTTATGGGAATATAATTTTTTTCACAATCGGTGCCCGGGAAAAAAAGTTATGCCCAAATAAGCTCAAAACAGTGTTCGAGGGGCAGCAAAAAAAATTTGCAATTTTTTTTTTTTTTTTTTTCTAATTTTTTTTTCTTATAGATTATATTTTTGTCTATTTGAAAAGCTTTGATTCATTTCATTTGGATTTTTTATGAGAATGTTATGGACAAGCTTGTTTTTCGGGCACTTAGAGCATCTTCCTGAAAAAATAACTTGTAGAATTCATTTCTGAATGTAATTTTTATAATTTTTTCAAAAAAAAAGTTCCACAAGGTTTAGTTTTTTTGCTAGAACAATCTCACCATTGGGATTAGTGCTTTTCAATTCCACATAAAAGATATTAATATTTTAGATTTTCTTTCTATCTTGTACCTACTTCTACTTAACAATTTTTTTAATAATGAAAATTAAGTTTTTTTGAATTTTCTTTTTTTTCCTAGACTCTCAACTCAATTCTACACTATAAAGATTAAACGCTCAAAACTCTGTAGTGCAAAATATTTAAGTTAAAAATGTTCAAAGTCATAAAATCTAGTCCCGCAATGTGCTGAAAAACTTGGTTTTTTCACTTTAAACGCAGATATCTTACAATCTGTGCGGTCAAAAATTCTGAAATTTTTTCCATACATTTTCATACTAGTTAGGTATAAGATCCTACGGTTAGATGTGAAAGAAAACAATTTTCAATTTTGTTTACTCTTTGCTATAGAAATGGCAGTTTTGAGTGTTTTTTGGCAGAAAAATGGCCTTGGTCCTTTAGGGGTTAAGGGTTAACCATGGAAGGATGGACTTATGACCACTAATTTCAAGCCTCATTGTCCATCATTTTTTTTGCTATCATTTTGCAATTAGATATGAATAAAAAAATTATATTTATTTTTCATAGATGAAATCATATGTCTACTACAGGTCATAAAATTTTCAAATTTTTTGGGAAAAATTTGAAATCATTTGTGGATTTTTAAAGAAAAAATTGAAGGAAATTCATATCAAATACAAAATATACTTGCAAAATCTGAAATTTTCACTATAAATGTATATGAAAATGTGTAACATTATAGTATAAAAGCAAAGTTATCATGTCATTCTAAAATTAGAAAATCAAGAGGCCATAGTTATAGACCTAAAGTTTATAAAATACTAAAATTTATGAATTTTTCAAATTTTTAAATTGGAGTATAAACTATATTTAATGAGCTTCATTTATTAGTTGAATTAAAAATTAAAAAAACATCATTTTTATGGCTAAAATTCACATAAATGTTAAATAGCAAAAAATGGCCAAAATACACTACTAACAAGGGTGATTCATAAATTAACCCCTCAAGGCCTAGGGCCTTTTGGATTTAAAAACATCATTGCTTTTGAAGTGCTCTAGTCCAAAATGTCACCAAAGTATAGAAATCTCAACCGTACAATCTTGTAGTGTACATGTTGTAGATGACGTGAATCAAATTTGGAGTCATTTGGCCACATAGATTGCAAGTTTTTAATGTTTTGGTGTAGAAAGAAGATGCTAAAATTTTCCTAGTAACACATTTGGAGGGGAAGTTCAATTTCTAAACTTACTCAAATGAAAATAGTTAACTATAAAGTGATTCAAAACTAGTATACAAATACATTGGTGAAAGAAAATATCAATCAATTGACTCATTGTGTCTGCAAAATGACTTTGAAATGTCAAAAAGTTGCAAAAAACACATCTAACATTGAACCTCCTTCTACTAAAATGCTTCTCATAAATTCTTGGATTGATTTGAAATTTTAACCCCTAATGTCCCAAGGCCTTTTTTCCATCAAAAAAACACTCAGTATTGTCATTTCTATTGCAAAGAGCAAAAACATTCAAATTTTTTCTTTTTTTGCTTATTTGATTTTAGAATATTGTAGTATACTAATATAAAAATATGTGGAAGAAATTTCATAAACTTTGACCATGTAGATTGCAAGATATTTGCATTTAACCCCTAAAACCCTACTTGCCCCCTCGGGGGACAATTTGGGTCCGGGTAGGTTCCTATTGTCTCAATTTGAAGTGAAATTTTTTGAGATTTTTTGAGGTTGTGTAGCTTTTCAAGAGCTTTATGGATATATAATTTTTGTTTCAATCGGATGCCGGATGAAAAAGTTATGGCAGAATGAGCAAGAAATGGAGATTGGCGGGCAGCCCAAAAAAAATTACAAAAAGTCAAAATAAAAAAATTTGACTATACAAGAAATTGAATTTTTTCTTAAAAGATTATGTTTTTACCTATACGTGGAGCTTTGTTTCATTCTATTTGGACTAGGGATGAGAAAGTTATGGACAGTCTTAGTTTTGCGGGCAATTTAAGCATCTTCTTGAAAAAAAACTTTTTGTTCAACTTTGAATGCTAATATCTTCCAATCCGTACTGTGAAATTTGATGAAATTTTTACTACATGATCTCAGACAAGTTAAGTACAAGATCCTATGGTTGAATTTCCAAAAAAACAAAAATTTGATTTCCTTAAGTGAATATAACAGCAGTGGTAGTTTTGAATGGGTTTTGGCAGAAAACACCCTTGGGGTTTTAGGGGTTAAAGTGATGAAAATAATTTTCTTACACCTTGCTTGACAAAAAAATTTGGCTTTAAATCTTCTTAACTTAAAATTTTTGCACTATTATTTTTTATTTTTTAATATTCTATGTTGAAGAATTGAATTGAAAATATTAAAAAGATAATTCAACAAAAAAACACTTAATTTTCACTCATTAAAAAATTATTAAGTAGAAGTAGGTTCAAGATTGAAGGGAAAATTAATCTATTAATAGCTTTAAGATGGAATTGAAACACACTAATTCCAATAGTGATCTTATTCTAAAAGAAAACTTAACCTTGTCTAACAAAAATTTTGAAAAATTGCAAAAATTGCATTCAAAAATGAATTCTGTAAGTTATTTTTTCAAAAAGATGCTTACATTGCTAGAAATACAAGATCATCCATAAAATTTTCATCACTGGTCTAAATAGAATGAAACTAAGCTTCAAATGTAGACAAAAATATAATCTTTGAAGAAATTTTTTTAAATTTAAAAAAAAAAAAACTCAATTTTTTGTGATTTTTTTTGGGCTACCCCTCAAGTTGCTTTTTGGACTTAGGGTGGCATAAGTTTTGCTCCCGGGCATCAATTGAAATAAAAATTACATTCTCCAAAAGCTGATTTGATTTTCTATCTTCAAAAAAAGTTTAAAAAAATCAAGCAAAAAATTGAGATCACACAAGCCTACCTCAAATTCCAAGAGTCCTTCATAGTGACTTTGGGACTTTAGGGGTTAATTACACAAATTAGACTAGTGTGCGCAACTTTTCCAAAATATTTATTGGAAATAGACATTTTACAAAAAAGAAACATGCCGCCAAAGTTCATTGTAATTTGAAAATGTCCAGATTTTAAACTCTGAATTGCTCCCAAACATTCAAAACACCTTAGGTTGGCATAAATTTTTTACCACAATAACTAGTTTCCAAAAAAAACATAAATTAACAAAAAAAATTTGAAAACAAACATTGGATGAAGGAGATACAAGCCCCCAAGGTTGCAGCCATCAAAATACAATTTGTTGAACTCAAATTTAACCTATGAACTTTTAATGACTTCCAAAAAATCAGTACATCTTGGATTGATATGAAAAAATTACCATCCACACTAGGAGACAAAGTTCAAATTTTCCAACAAGTTTTATTGAATCTGGAAATCGGCTGCAAAAGCTACAACATTTCATATTTGACTTCTAGACTGCAAAATTAGTATCAATATGATATCACTCAAACTGTCTAATGTAGATTTTTTGCCTAGAGTACACTATGTAAACATGATTATAGCTAATCATAAAACTGTCACTTTGAAAACTCATAGTTTATTCATACGACATCCATTAATACATGCTAAGAGCATAGAAAATCTTGTTTGAATTGGGATCAATATCCAACAAAATTAACATAAAATTAATATTTAAGAAAATTCTCAAATACTTGTTTTGACAATTTTAGATGTAAGTTGTGTGCAACTATAATCATCAATATTCAGAATGTGACATCTACATTTGAACCAAAAAGATCCAGTAAAACCTAATTATTGATTATATATAAGATGTATAAAATATAAAATAAAAACCCATGAGAGACAATTCATAATTTTTGATACACCTTAAGGTAATATTTAAAAATTTACAAGGTATTCATTCGGTGTCCAAATAATGCACGCTAAAGTGTGTTGAAATCTTCTTTTACTTCTATTAAAATCCAATAAAATAATTTATATTTAATGATAGCAATTATGCTATTAATGATGATTAGGATGCACTTACATTTAGGTAGGAGCATGAGATTCCAACTTTGCACCTAGTTATGTCCAAATGAACCTATAGTATTCATTTCAAAACAAGAATCTAGGAACATGCATGATCTCTTATCATTTAGCTCCAAAGTGGCAAAAGATCATGCATTTCCTCAATTCTCAAAGCTGAAATCAATTCATGGATATTTTTTAAACCGGATTGGATGTAGGAAGGAAATAAATGCATTTCCACTCCATCTTGTCTACATGGCACTAAAAAATCCACATAATGCAGACCTTGATGATGACCTACCACAGCGCAAGAAACAAGGCTAAGTTGAGATGTTTTAAGGTGCATCTACCTTAAAGCATCTCCACCCCACTCAGTTAGTGTTGAATACATGATTAAATTGGATGAGAGTTGTTCCAAGATCCTTCAAATTTTCTCTAAGTACAACATCCTACTATGCCAAAGAGAGACATGCTATATCTAAGTATAGTTAATTTTTTGTTCTAACACACTTTTGATTAGTTAATTCACTATTTACAAAGCATATTTGGTGTGTAGGGGTAGGAGACAAGAAGTTAGAAGGCTTGTCAAGTATAACATAAGTACACCTAAAATAGATAGGATAAAAAATTCAGTATGATTTCATTATTATATTGAAGATTTCTAGTGTGGTCTAGCTTGTTGGTAGTCAAAGTGGAGGTTCTAGATTCTCTTAGAATGCATTTTTGGACACTTGATGAATAAACTATAAATTTCAAAGTACTACAAATAGGTGTTTCTAAAACTAAGACTAGACTTTCATAAAAAGTAGGAGTACATTTTAGGCAAAACTCTGTAGATGTCAATTTTAGGAAGGTGTTGGTTTTAAGTGAAGCTATCTTAGATTGAAAGTATGCTGAGTTGATTTGGGCGTATTGGATGGTAGAAACCTAAATTTGGATAATCTTTTTTAAGTCCCGAAGTTGCTTTGGTCAAAGAAAGAATACATATTGAATCTTCAGCAAATGCTGGATTATTGAAGATAGAGGAGCCAAAGTAAAGAAGAAACCATATCAAATTGAAAATTGAGTGATAGACAACGAGTGTGCAAAAAATTAAAACGATCCATATTTGATATAGCAAGAATTTAGAGTTTCCTGACAATGTATACAACGTAGTTGACATCAATATATGAAAATTGTGCAAATATAGACTTGCAACACTAGCAACCTCATAAACGATTCATCTCAAGGACCCTTGGATTTGGTAGACATTGTTTTCATGATTCCTTCAAAACAATTGACACTAATAAATACACCTTTGACATGTGAAAATACATGCCCAAAACACTTGATATGTGCATATACAAAATCTTTTACTTGAAATTGACACAAGTTTTATTGTTTTTTTTTCATGATTGATCAACACTTACATAGGGGTAGTTGAAGCCAATGTCTATAGCAAAAGATGGAAAAAGACTTGAAAAAAGCACATTGTTTACCACTATATTTGAAAGCACTAAAAACATCACTATGCACATTATCAGACACCATATTTCTTTACAACAACCTTCTTTCTAGAAAGTGCTTGTCCAATTGTGTTTGCTCTTCCTCTGAAACACCATCAATGTTGTTCAAGACACAAAAGAGATATATCTTTTGCAATTCTTTCTAGTATTTCCATGTATTATATTAAGATCAACAAACACTTACGTGTCTAATCACACATAATTGTTGTAAGCAACTGTATTTTCCATATTTGATTGCTCCAATTCATTCTCTATCAAATAAATTAGTGACCTCCATTTCCTAACTTACTTCCAATTCCTCTTAGAATATGAGTTAATTTTGTTTTACTCACTCTAGAAACTAATTTGTGATTTCTTTGGAATAAACCCTGTAAAAATGTTGCAAAATAGAGTAAAATAATAGATGACTTCATTGTTGATTGTAGAAACAAAGGAGTTGTGCCCTTATAGGGTTAAGATAACCACATCCCAAATTGCCCCTTATCTTGAATGTCAAGCCCTAATTTGGAAGGGAAACTAAATGAGGATACCCAAATAGTGAGCATTAGAAGGACAAGTATAATGTGGAGTTGGGGGTCATTATAGATATTGAATGGATCTATTTATAGTATTGCAAAGGTGACTACCTCACAAGTAGTCAATTGTGGATATGCTCTTTTTGTTTTACACTTTCATTAATTTACAATGCTTCCTCAAATTATGGAACCACTTGCATTTTGATTCTTGGTCCTTCACCAATGTGCAGAAATTGTTGTTCATTCTCTAAAGCATACTGGTTATGCCACAACTAGCTTATTTATATAATTTTAGGTGTAGCTACCTTAAAGGTTAATAACAAGTTATGTTTTGGGGAGTTGTTGTTGATGCTTGATGCTCTTCCTAGTGCTAGGTGCAATTGCTCTTGTGCTCCACATTGTTGGTTTGCAATTTTGAAATCAAATGAATCCTTTGGTTGTTGCTATTAGTTGTATTGTATATTCCATTTTACAAGTAACTTACAAGTGGTTGATTTTAGGTACACTTTCTTTTGTTTACACTATGCATTTTGATTCATAGTCCTTCACCAATGTACAAAAATTGTTGTTTGTTTTCTAGAACACATTGATAATGCCACATCTTGCTTATTTGGACAATTTCAAATGTAGTTACCTTAAAGGTTTATAAGGTAGATCAACCCAATTGCATTCACAATCCAACTCTGTCATCTTACTTTTGGCACCAATTTAGTCCAGAAAAACTTTCAAATTCGTCTAAAAAAACATTCAAATCTATTAATAATCAATGCATTAATGCCAACTGAGGATAATGTGCCAATTTTTTAACCCCTAAAGGTTAGAGACTATGTTTTCTCCAAAAATGCTCCCAAACTGTCATTTCTAGTACAATTACCAAATTTTTGAATTTTTTTAGACACGTGTAACCATAGGATCTTGTAGTACGCTGGTTTATGAAGATGTGAAAAACTTTCAGAAATTTCCACCACATGGATTGCAAGATATTAGCGTTTGAATCGACAAAAATCTTTTTTTTGTCCTTGCAAAAAATTGGGCAACTGCGCTTCACAAGGTCACATTTGTATGAAAAAATGTCTAAAATGGTGGTTACTCTTTGGATTCATTCTTCAAAGCAAGTTTTCTACATGCTTAAAATTTTTAAGATCATTTGGAATTGTACAACATATAGGAAAAATATAATAAGTAGAAAGAATTAGAGAATGATTCAAAATACTAAATTATTAAGAATTTAGTTATGGAATTGAAAAATGCCTATTCCAATGGTTGAAATATTGTAATAAATAATGTACATCCTACGATTTTATAATATTTCAAAAAAAAATTGAAGATTGAGTAAAATAAAGAACTTCAAAGTTTATTTTAGAGTAGAGAATCCATAAATGCCTGCAAACTAAAACTCTTCATAACTTTCATCTCATTAATCAAAATGGAATAATTCAAAGCTTTTAATTTATATATAAACCTAAAGAACCAATTTCAAGTTTTTATTTATGGAAAAACTGATTTTTAAAGAATTTTTTAAGTTGCCCGCCGACCAATGAAAATTACAGATCATACAATAACTTTTAAACCATGTAGTCAAAAGTTATGAAAATTGTTGGGCTTTAAAGCTACTCCTTGGGCACATGTTCTGTGAAAATTTCAAAGAAAAATAAATAAAAATTCTGCTCGTAGTGAATTGCCCAAAATCACTATGTTGCCAAAAAATGGTGTTTGGTTCTTTAGGGAGTAATGGAGAGTACTTAAGCGCCATTAGAGACATGTAAAGGCGGTTATGACTTGTTTAGCCCCTAAAGGATTGTTTGTCTTCTTGAGGGACAATTTGGATATGAGTTGGTTCCTATTGTCTCAATTTGTAGTGAATGTTCTTGAAACTTTTTGAAGATGTGCATTTTTGCAAGAGCTTGTGGATATACAATTTCTATTTCAATTGGTGCGTAGGAAAAAAAGTTATGGCACAATAAGACCAAAATAGAGGTTGACAAGCAGCACAAAAAGATCACAAAAAATCAAAATATATATTTTTTTCCTCCTAAAATATTATATTTTTGTCTACATTTGAAGCTTTGATTCATTCTATTTGGACTAGTGATGAGAAAGTTATGAACAATCTTAGTTTTTTGAGCAATCTAAGCATCTTCTTGAATAAATAACCTATAGAATTCATTTATGAAAGCGACTTTTACAATTTTCCAAAAACAATATTAGACAAGGTTAGATTTTCTTGCTAGAACAATCTCACTGTAGGGATTATTGTATTTCAATTCCATCTTAGAGCTATTAGCAGTTTAGTTTTTGCTTCAATCTTTAACCTACTTCTACTTAGCAATTTTTTTAATGAGTAATGAGTGAAAATTAAGTGTTTTTTCTTGACGTTTTTTTCCCTAGATTCTCAAAGTCAACTATTCAACATAAAAACTTAGAAAATCAAGATCAATAGTATCCAAAATTTCAGTTAAGAAGATTCAAAGCCAAAAAATCTAGTCCAACAAGTTGCAAACCCCCTTGTTTTATTCACTTTGGATGCCAATGTCTTGCAATCTATGCGGTCAAAGTTTTTAAAAAATTTCTTCCACACATTCTTACACTAGTCTAGTATAAGATCTTGTGGTCAGATAAAAAAAAGTATGCTCTTTTGCAGTTTTGAGTGTTTTTTGATGGGAAAAAGGCCTTGATTCTTTAAGGGTTAAGGCACGTTTTTGAGTCCACTCTATGGGCAGTTTTGAAATTTCAGGGCAAATCACTTCAAAAATTTGTAGAAATTACAATTTTAATTGTAAAACAATAATTCCACATGGGTTTGGTTCGTGAATCAAGTGCACACCTCTCCAAAATTTGTGCCCCTAAGCCATTCAGATTGCAAATCAGGGTGTTAATAGGCTTGTCTACCTGCGTCCTTACAGGTTTCCAAGCCATGTTTTTGCGGAGTTCAGTACTGTTGGCTGCCTGCTGCTCAGTCTTGCTGGCGCCAGGTGCAGCAGCTCTCGCGCTCCACGTTGTTGGATCCCTGTCGTGAAATCAAATGAATCCTTCAGTTGTTGCTGTAAGCAAAGTTGACCGTGTTGTTATTGCTGCTCCTCAGGTAGTTGTAGTACCTTCCCTTGTCCATGTACTGTACAATGTGGGTACAGTTCATTTAGGGATTTTTCAGTCAGTTTTCACTACACTAAATGACTAAATTGTGAAATTGGGTTTACCTTTAACAATTCGGTTGCCTTCACCCAAAAAGTTACCTCATGACTCACTGCTTGTCCAGATGGGAGGTACATGCAATTCTCTAAACCCGAGCCATGAACCAGTGCACCAACAGCCCATGCAACATACATGACTCCTACATTCCCACATCCTTTTTGGCAGTAACTAAAAATATTCATATAGTGTAGAATGTCAAGGAATTAGTCTGGGGCAACTTAATTTCACTATTTAATGTAGAAAGTTCAGAAAGTTCAGAAAGTTCAGGAAGCTCTAGCGTGCTCGGAAATGAACCGTTCTTGAAACCGCAAGTTGCGTTGGAATTGCAATGAAGTGCACTTCAAATTGAGTAGATAGTGTATAAAAGGAATCCATACACTATGAATCATTTAAAACGATACAACAATTAGGATTCCTTCTATACATTGCCTACCATTTCATTGAGAACCTTTGGATGGTAGTCAAAGACCTTTTTGCATTTAGGTGAAGAACAAGCAAGAAATCATACAAGAAATTCAAGTGGTATGGGGATAAATATCTCCAAAACAATTGTGAAGGTTCATTTCTTGTATGTACCATTGAGTACAAGTTGTAATTTTCACAAATGTTGGCAACACTAGATAATACGTAGTGTATTAAAAACATTAAACTCTTTGTATGATTTTCAATTACGTATGTGTGTTTGAAATGATGATAAAGTATACTTCAGTGTGATTCCAATGCAATTCGCAATTCCGTTCATTTTTTTGCGCACACAGAGGCCTCCCAAAGTTCTTCTAAGGTGAAAACACCCATTCCCGTCCCTGTACCTTGCCATGGACCCTAGACTCACCCAATTATGTCCCTAGACTTTAGTTAATCCGTCAGCCAAATGCTTGGCTTTAATTGGCTGACATATTTGAAGGACACTTACCAATATCTGACTGGCTTAACCCTAGACCGCCCAAGAGGACAGAAAGTGTCTTCACATAGTTTTAAGTTAAATTCAAAGTACTGTAACTTTTGCATCCAATGTCCAAATGCAATAAAACTTGTTGGAGAATTTGCAACTTTTCTTCTAGTTTGTGTGGTAAAATTTTCAAATCAATATAATAGGTAATGATTTTATGAAAGCCAATCAAAGTTCACAAGCTCAATTTGATTCACCAAAGTGCACTTCATGGCTGCAACTTCGGGGGCTTGTATCTCCTTCTCCAATGTTCGATTTCAATAAAAATTGGTGGGTTAAAATCCCCTTGAAGTCTCCTTATTGTGGTGAAATTTTCATGTCAATACAAGTTGTTTTGAATGTTTGGGAGCAATTCAAAATTCAAAATCCCGTCATTTTGCAACTACAATGAACTTTGTTGGCTTGTATCTTCCTCATATAGTGTCTGATTTCAATAAATTTTTTGGGGGAAGTAGCGCATACTAGTCTAGTTAGTGTGGCTAAAATTTCACATCAATCGAAGAATTTGCAATGACTGAGAAGCATTCTATTAGAAGGAGGTTCAGCTGTAGATGTGTTTTTTGCAACTTTTCTTGCCTATTTTGACATTTGCAAGTCATTTTGCAAACACATTGAGTCAATTGAATGAAATTTTTTTTCACCAATGCATTTGCGTGTTGGTTTTGAATCACTTTGTAGTTTAAAGTTTTTTCATTTGATTAGGTTTAGAGATCAAATTTGGCCTCTAAATGTGTTTTTAGGAAAATTTCAGCATTCTTTTTCAACACTAAAACATTATAATCTTGCAATCTATGCGGTCAAATGACTTCAAATTTGATCCGTGACATCTGCAACATGTGTACTATATTATTGTACGGTTAAGATCTGTATAACTTAGTCACAATTAGATTTATAGCACTTCAAAAACTACACTGTTTTTCACCCAAATCGGCCATGGGCGGTCTAGGGTTAAGAGCTGATTTCCGCAGGGTTCAGTTTTGGGTGCACCTACATGATGGTTCCAGTGATCTAGAGACCCACAACTTTGAAAAATCATAGAAATTACATATGACATCCGAAAAATCTAATTTTTTTTTGGAAAATTCATGATTTTCTCTCGCTAACATCATTATTTTTTTATTTTTTTGAAATGATGCCTCCAAGTATGCTGAATTCCTTAAAGTGACGGTTTTGGGTGCTTCCACCTTAATCTTAGTAAGATCCAAAAATTTGTAAATGAAATGTACCCCACTGTACAATGGCCCCCCGGTCCATGCCGGCAGCTTGATAAATGTGTGCCATCTGCACGATTGTGGTGCCCGTGCCATGAACCTTGCCAATGGAATTCCAGGTCGCATGGAAGCCTGTTGATATTCGTCAAGGACATGGATCGGGTCGTCATATTGATTTTTTCGGGTCATGGCGAACTGGGTGCGTCGTGCACAGGACAAGGAAGAGCGCAGGGTTGCACGTAATCAGGTAGAGTAGTGTCGTCGCACACACAACTGTCGCAGAGGCATAGGGCGATCACCAAGGCCGAGGGAATCCCGGGGAGAAAAAAAGGCTGACAAGGATCGCAAAGTCTTGTGAGAGGAATGCCTATAATTTTTCCAGAAATCCCAAGAACAAGGAGATTGCCCAATGAAATTAACCCCTAATGACCCAAGGCCATTTTGGGGGGAACCCCCCACCCCACTCAAAACTGCCCCTATTGCTGCATTCATCAAAATTTTAAAAAACATGTTCTTTTGAAAAATCTAACCATAGGGGATCTTGCAATAGACTTGTAGAAAAATAATTGGTAAGAATTTAGTGACATTTGACCGTACAGATTGAAAGATATTAGCATTTGAAGGGAAATTTTTTTTTGCTTTTTTTTTTCCCATTATGCCCGACAATTTCGGATGCTTTTGACCATTGATTGTCGGAAAATTTTTTTACTGTAGATTTTGAATTTAAAAATCTAGCATACTCAGCATAATGTTAGTCATATTCCAAGAAAATTTCAAGTCAAAAAAAGACGTGGAGCACATCCAAAAAAAATCTTGCAATGCAATAGTGTCCAAAAGCTCACAATGCACAATGTTATTTTTTTAGCACATTTGTCACCATATAATTTTCAAACATAGAAATCTAGCAATGGGTTGAAAGATATATTAGTGCATCATAAGTTCATAAATTTTTTGGATTAAAAGCAAACCCTCTACTTCCTATAGAATTTAGAAGGACGATGTGAATAATATAGGCAATGGGCAACCTTTGGAAAATGGGTTCACTTGCGTTCCCGATTTGTTCTCGGCTTCTCCCCTCTATTGGGAACTTTGAGCTTGACCTCCTTCATCCCCCTTCCTTAGGGGCATCTACTTGGGGGCCTCACCAAGAAGGAGTGCCAAGTAGGTATGCAATGTGAAGTAATTTCATTGCTTGAATGTTAAACTACAAGAAATTGAAATTGAAATTGATCGAGAACTACCTTGTATGGCTTTAAAAGCTTTTTTAACTCATTTTGAATTTTCAAATGAGAAGAATAGCTCTCTATATACATATGGGGTAGTAGTAGGTAGAACAACCCATGTGGGATATGTAAATTAGTATTAGTAGGAGCTCAACCACTCATAGTTTAGTCGAACTTAGGAATTGTGTTTAAAGTAGAATTTCAAACCTCATTTAGGCATAGTAGAATAATCTTTTTCAAAAAACTTTGAAATAAGAAAAGTTGGGAAATAAAGATAATTTTCATCTACAAAAATCCATTTGAGATTTTAAACCTCCAATTTAAAGTTATAGAAATTTTTTAGAGAAGGATTAGAAGGTATTATTTTTGACATTTTCAAACATCTTCATTGAATTTTGTCCATAACTTTTGCTTGGTGTGTGTGTGTGGTAATTTCATACAAATTTTTGGAAATGAAAGTTATATTGATTTTCCTATTTTTTTTAGCTCAAAGTTTTTAAAAATAAGTTATTCTACTATGCCTAAATGAAATCTAAAATTCTACTTCAAATACAATTCCTAAGTTTTGACAATGAGCGGTCAAGCTTTCATCTTCAAACTATCCCATACCCTCTTGAATAATGGATTTCATTACAAAAACAACCTCTCCATCCTAGCTTTTTGCCAAATGCCAATGAAGCAAATCCTACATTTTGCCAATTTTGCCAATGAGTGTTTTTTTATGACAAATTTGTCAAATGACATTGATATTTTTCATTTATTTAATTTTTAGATTTTGTTCTTAGATCTTATAATTTTTGCCATGAGATCATAGCATAAAATTTCAGGGGCTTTGACATGCAGGGGGATGGCTAATTGTCCTAGCCCTTACTTGTTACCCACCCCAACTTTAGCTCTTTTGACTAGCGCAGCCTGTACATCTCTCCATAGCTTTAGTCAACCAAATATTGGAAGCCTAGCCTGTCCCTTGAATGATAATTTGCCTAGAATCCCCCATAACTTCTTCATTCAGAGTTGGATTGAAGCAAGAATTATATATTTGCAAAGTTCTTGCAATACTACACGTCTTCAAAAAAATTCAAAAAAATCAAGTAAAATTTAATTTACAAGAACCTACATGAACTCCAAATTTTATCTCAAAGCAACAATGAGCCTTTAAGGGTTAAGAGCCTGTCCAAAAATGGATGAAATATGTGATGGATGAATGAAAAATTATAATCACCAATTATGCGGGTTTCATACATCAAGAGGAGGTAATGGAAAATAATCTATTTGCTTTTTGAATGGGACATTTTTGGCTGGGGGTTTACGTCTGCAGTAACACTCCCATTGCATATTTTTGTTTTGAAGAGACAAGGGAAACATGTGCATGACAATCATAAGAATGATTGACATGCTCTAGGTTTTCATTGTAATTGTCATATGAAATAATTGGACAATATTTCTCCAGAATGAAAACATAATAGATTTTATGCAAGAATCATGACATGGGTTGTGACACTACATACTTAATATAATAGATGAGTCATTCAAGATGTTATGCCCATTCTAAAGAACTTAGAATGAACTTTTATGGTTATGTATTTCAAGCTTATGCCCTCATTGGACCACAATGGAGTGACCAAAAGAGGCATCCTATTCCCATAGAACCTCCCCCAAACTCTCTTAAAAAAACACCCTTCCTAATCCGTCGATTTCATTTTTAAAAATTAAACTTCTAGCAAGGTTGTTTAAATTTTATTACCCTCTAGCCATTGATGAATTTTGTAATGAGAGATGGGCATATATAGATTTGCCCTTCATTTTAGGGGAAGCAACTTCACTTCTCTCCTCTAGCGTTACTCTTCCTTCCAAGTGTGTCCCTCACTTTGCCAAGCACAACTCTTTCTTTCATACTTTTGCTCACATCCATCTTTCTCATGCTCCTACTCTGTATTTCTGTGATGGAAATATGTTATTTCTTCTCACATTGTTATACTAATTACACAAACATGTCAACAAATTTTTGCTTCACACTTGTCGACATTAGTGATGGTACTTTATTTGTGAGATGTAGGATGTATATTATTTTTTGCAGAAGATTTGTTGGTTTTTCCCTTTTCTTCTCATTTTGTAGAAGATTTGTTGGTTTGGATGGTAAGTTGGTGTAGAGAGATGGGTGGTGCAAGATGCCATGCTTAGATGTATTGTTTCACTTGTAGAAAGATGGTAACGTAGGATTAGGGTTTGAATAGCGTTCAATCATTCTTTTGTAATCATTAGTCTTGACTCTATATTTGTGGGCACATTGTGCTATGGAGAGGGATTTTTAAGATTTAGTTTTTGTAATTTTGTGTTTCACTTGGTGTGTGTGTATTTCTTTGCAAATAAGTTGCTCAACAAGTCATTCAAAGATATTTATTTTTAATTTAGACATTGGACAATACATCGACACATGGACCCTTATGTTGTAATATAACACACAATAATTCAATGAATTGGCCTCAAGCTGAATTAATAATTGCATTGCGTGGATCTAATTTATACACAATGATCATTTACCTTAGGCAGAGTAGAGTGCTACCCTTAAAAAAAAATTCAGTTACACTAGCCACTACTCTAAACATAATTCTAACACTAACTCTAATTAGTGGTATTAGTACAACAGTTACTAACTAATATATTTGGCCATTATGTACAAGATGGATGAGAGCGCCTAGGATGGACAAAACTTAGCAGAGTTTATGAGTGGCAATTTCAACACCCTCCTTCATTCATAAACTCGTCTGCCTTCTAATCCTTAATTTCAATTTTGGATATCAGTGCGTTAGCGATGTCCCATATTGCGGTGCTGCCGATTGAGGCAGTCCGAGTGCTCAAAGACTTTGTGCATTAGATGTCCTTGGTATGTCTTTGTCTTGATTTTTTTTTGCAACGCCTTTGATCGTTTTGGTTGCCAATCATTCACTCGATTGTTGAAACTATTTGTGCTGTTGTTTACTTGTCAGGTGCAAATTCTTCTGTTGGTGCTGTGGCTTCTTGTGATCGTGCTCCAGCGAGTTTGTGAGAACATGCTGGATGCTTGTGTTTATGTATGGCTCTTGATTCAGTGTCGTGAGGAGGAGTCTCAAGTCGATCTCCCGATTGGTTGTGCTGCTAGTCCCAAGCTTGGGGTGACTAGGGTTTCCCGAGAAAATGCTCGAGCTACTGCGGAGATGCATTGGGGTGATCTTCCGGAGCATCCAAATGATTGGTGGGACAACCGTGGTATGAAAACAAACCCTAAAGCGCCGGACTTCAAACATCGGATTAATAGACGTGGTCTCTGGATAGATAATGCCTACACTCCTGATTGGGCTCATGCTAGGCTCAAGGTTCTGTGAGGGAAAATGATACCACATTTGCCTTTTGTCAATTTGTGACGAAGCTTTTGTGAGGAAGAGGTTTTGTGAGGAAATCAGCCAACTGAGTGTTGGTTGAGACGTAGTCCACCTGTATTGCCCCTGCCTTGGCAGCTTCTCATATAAAGTAGTGTTAAATTTCTATATGTTTGGTTCTTGCATGCATAATTGGATTCTTCACAAGCTTCAAACAAGACTGGTTGTCACTAAATAATTGGGTTTGGCAATCTGAGTTGAAACCTAGCTCTTGCAATAACCTACAAAAGTGAATAATGTCTTTTGCGGCATCTGTTAATACCATGTACTCCGCTTCAGTGCTGGACAGGGATACCGTTGGCTGAAGTTTACTGCTCCAGTGAATTGTTGACTTCCCTATTTTGTGAAGAATTCTTGATATTGATCTTCTGGTATCTATATCTTGACCCCAATCGACATCTACATAAGCATGATAATTGCCCAAATCTTCGGAGGACAAGACTACGCCGTGGTCCACTGTTCCACTGAGATATTGGAGGATTTTGCTTGCAGCTTGATAATGTGCCAACTCCGATTCTTGCATGTACCTCGAGACACTGCTCACTGCATAGCAAATATCGGGCCGAGTATATGTGAGGAAGAGTAAGCTTCCTACCAAGGAGCGGTAAGTCATGGGATCAATCATGTCCGTTCCCATTTGCTTTTGCAGTGGTGTATTGGGATCAACAGGAATCCTTGCTGGGTTGCATCCCTGCATGCCAAACTTTTCTAGAAGTTTTTAAATATATCCAGCTTGATTGATGAAGATGTCGTTACGTTGTTGGTGAATTTCTATCCCCAGGTAGTTGCTTGCACCTCCTAGGTCCGTCATTTCAAATTCCTGTTGAAGCTTTTTTTTAGCTGTTGTATGTGTTCCTCGTCATCTCCAGAGATCAGTAAATCGTCAACATAGAGTAATAGAATGGTTATCTTGCCTTCTCTTTGTAGAAAATACAGATTTGGATCACTTTCACTTTGAGTCATGCCTTGTTCATTTAACCGGGAACTAATGCAATTGTACTAGACTTTGGGCGACTGTTTCAAGCCATATAGTGCACAATTGATTCGACAGACCTTAGCGTCGTCTCCAGCTCCAGAGAAACCCTCTGGTATCTCCATAATTATCTCCTCATCAATGGTTCCATTTAGAAATGCAGTAATAACATCCATTTGGTGCAGCGGCCAATTAAATTTTGTTGCCAGGGCCTGTATGACTCGGATAGTGGACCATCTGACTACAGGTGCGAACACTTCACTGTAGTCAATGCCTTCTTGCTGTTGAAATCCCTGGACTACCAATCTGGCTTTGTACTTTTGAATTATACCTTGAGGGTCTCTCTTTATCTTGAAGAGCCACTTTGCAATTATTGGCTTTCTATCTTTGGGTCGCTTTACTATCTCCCATGTTTTGTTTTTTAATATGGACTCTATTTCTCACTGAATGGCTTCTTTCCATTCCTTTTCTTGCGATGCGGTTCTAAAATCAATAGGTTCCTCCATTAGTTCTGAGAGCAAGATCCAATAGTCTCGCAGCTTTGCTGATGGTGCCCTATTACGACTCAAGTAATGGTGGTCCAAGGGACCTGCCTGGCGATCTACAGGTAATGGGCGTTTGGACTTTTTGCTGGACTGTGCTATTCTAGGTGAGCTATTTACTTCTCTTGGTTCTGAATAAGGCTCAAGATGTTGTTTCAAGACCTCAACCGGCATGTTTCCAAGTCTTTCTGATTCGTTTTGTTGTATTTCCTCGTGTCCTCATTTTGTTCCCTGAGGTTCTAACTCGGTCTCTTGGAACTCTATTTCTGATGAACTGACCTCGATTACGTCCCCTCTTCTGGTGATCTCAAAGAGACTGCTTTGAGGGTCTGGTAAGTTTAGGTAGTAGTATCCTACTTTTCTTTCATCGAATACTACGTCTTTGCTAATGATAATTTTTTGCTTGATTCTGTTATAGAGGCGGTAGGTTTTCGTTTCTTCGTCAAAGCCAAGAAACATGCACTTCTGCGATTTACTATCTAATTTCCTTTGGTTTTCTTTTGGAATATGCATATAAGCCAGACAGCTAAAGATTCTAAGGTTGAAGACATTTGGGATGATACCTGAGTATTTCGCTTCTGGAATTTGGCCAGCATTCGCTCTGGTGGGGCTCCGGTTGATGAGGTACGTTGTATGTGACACAGTTTTTGACCAAAAATAGATCGGTAGTTTACAGTCATGAGATATGCTTCTTGTCTTTTTCATAATTGCTCTGTTTCTTCTTTCTGATACCTTGTTCTGTTGTAACATGTGTGCTTGCGTCAGTTCTCGCTGGATTCCATTTTCTTTGCAAAAGTTTTGGAATTCTATTGAGGTATACTCCCCTCCCCTATCTGATAAAAGCATTTGTAGTTTATTTTTGGTTTCTAACTCTAGCCTTTTCTTGAATTTTCAGAAGTTGTCTAATGTTTCACTCTTGCATCGCATGAAGTATGTCCAGCTCTTTTGTGAGCAGTCATCAATTAGGACCAACACGTATCTAGAACCGCCAAGCAAAGCATGCTGCATTGGTCCCATCAAATTTGAATGGATCCATTGTCCTGGTTTGTTCGATCGTGTTTTTGACCTTTTTGGAAATCTTTCTCTACTTTGATGGCTTGCTAGACAACACAAGCAAATCCGGTTTTCAATTCCTATGTTTGACAAGCCTATAGTACTTGAGGTTTTTGATAGAAAATGTAAGCCTGCATAGCTTAAGTGGCCTAGCCTACAATGCCATAGAGCTGGTTGATCATCGACTTATGCTGTGAGGGCCATCATCTATTTCTTGTTTTGATTTCTAAAGAAGTAGAGACCGTTTCTGGGGTCCCGCTCTCCTGATGCTACTAGTTTATTTTGCGAATTTATGATCAAGCACACTTGGCTGGAAAACATGATTTTGTGTCTTGCGTCTGTTATTGCACCTACTGAAAATAAGTTTTTTCTCATACTCGGTACATACTTAACGTTGTGTATCTTTACTTCTCCGCTCTCAGAAGTTACAAATGCAGTTCCAGTTCCTTGGACTGGGTGCAGTTCTCCTCCCCCAGTTTTGATCTCGCTGATTGACTATTGGAGGAGCTGGAGACTTGATCTAACTTCTGGTGATCTGCAGCTACGTGGCTAGATGCCCCACTATCAATGTACCAGGGTCCATGACCCCAATAGTAATGTGGATTGTAAGGATCATAGTATTCTGCTGAGTTTGCATAGCCATGAGACTCTGTATCGTAAGGAATGCGTGGCATCCTACAATCTCGTGCTAAGTGCCCAGGTTTATGGCAATTGAAGCATACCGGGGGTGGTCTTGGTGGCTTGTAGTTTCTTCCAGGGAAATCGTGTCCTCTTATGCTCTGTGGCCAATAGCCTCCTCTACCTCTACCGCGTGAAACGTAGAATGTTTTATGATGTTTCGTCGCAAGTGCTTCTTTGTCACCTAGCAGTTGGTTTCGGTGTTGATGGTGTTGCGACTCCGAAAGCAGGTTGGAGCTCAGTTTCTCAAACATCATCTCCCGATCCAGGTGAGTTAGTGTTTGTATCGTGCTTTTGTACGATCTAGGGAGACCATTCATGACTAATTGATTCATGTTGCGGTCGGTGATGCGTTCGCCCATACTCCCTAGTCGATTCTTGATTTTACGTACCTTCTTTATGTAATCTTCAACTAATCCTCCCTCGTTCATTCGCAGTGATTGCAACTGGCCCATCAAAGTCAAAATTTGCGATTGGTCACTGGAGTGAAATTGGTCCTTCAAGGTCTTCCAAGCTGCTACAGGATCTGTGTATTCAGCAACAAGATCAACAAGATCATTAGACACTGCCATCAAGATCAAACTACATGCAAGGATTTTCTTTTTCTTAAGTGGTGCTTCGGTATATGCTTCACCGTCTATAGTTACAGGGAACATTGTGTGCGCTTGCACTATTTTTGTGATCGCCCATTGTCCTTCCGCTCTGAATGTGGCCCGTAGTTTCAGGGCCCAAACATAGTAATTCGACATTCCTTTCAACTTATCATTCTCTCTGATCACTACACTTGTGCTTTCAGCCATTTGTCTGGTGTTTCTGTGCAGGAGCAGAGCTCAACTTGATACCTTCGATGTTCTAAAGAATTGCTTCACTCAGTCTATGCAACTTCTCTCTTCTTAGTGGTCATGTCGCTCTGATACCATGTTGTAATATAACACACACTAACTCAATGAATTGGCCTCAAGCCGAATTAATAATTGCATTGCGTGGATCTAATTTATACACAATGATCATTCACCTTAGGCAGAGTAGAATGCTAGCCTTAAACAAATTTCAGTTACAACAACCACTATTCTAAACATAACTCTAACACTAACTCTAATTAGTGGTATTAGTATAACAATTACTAATTAATACATTTGGTTGTTATGTACAAGATGGATGAGTGCCTAGGATGGACAAAACTGAACAGAGTTCATGAGTGGCAATTTCAACACCTTAATATACATGACTCATTCACTAATAAATTTACAAAGACCTCAAAAAAAATACATCACTGACTATCCCTTCCGAGCTCCTCGTTCTTCACTTGGGACTCATGATTTTTGTTTTTTGTTTTTTCTACAAGCTAGAGTGTAGTTTATTATACAATAAGACCTCAAAAGAGTGTAAAACCAAAATAAGTATGTCACATGCCAATATAGTATTTGGTCATAAATAGGATATTTTTCCAAAAGTAAGGCCAAATCCCACAAGTAAATAGGATAGAGACCTGAAATTTGTACGAATTATAGAAATTTAGTAGGAATTGCCCAAATTGCCTAAATCTACCTTACATGTGAAAAATCATGGCTAAATTGGTCAAAGGGATCCTATGTAAGAATTCTAAATTGATTCCTAAAGAGAAGTTTCAGTTTCCCATTTTATTTTATGAAATAGTAAAAATCCCAATTGTTAACCTATAGGTGGAAAAAACTCAAGGTGAACCAATAGAGGGCATCTACAATCAAAGTATGGTGTTTGAAGGAGGAAATCATGCTAGGAGTCTAATGGCAAAATTGGTTTGCCAAACTTCTCTTGTGAGTGAAAGATTCAATGTCTATTAGAAATTAAAGGAAATAGTGGGGATTGATTCTTCTTTTTGCAGGTGCAAAGTAAAAATATGAATTGACACATTTTCGAAATTTCACGAGAGTCTCCACAAAAAATTTTGGAGTTTTCTAATAGTCAAAAGATCCTCTTTTAATCAATCAACCATCAAAATTCACAATGAAAAATTTGTAGAAAATATCACGGATGCGGTAAAATTTCACTAAAAATTAGAATAATTTTGTATATTTTAATAAAATGCTCCAGCAAGTTTCATAATATTTTGACATCTAGAAGTACCTGAACTAAAAATATTCTTCAAACCCAGCAAATTTGAAGGAAGTTTGCAAAGTTGACCAACATTCTAGGGCATACAAAATTGGAATGGGTTCAAAGCAAGATATTTTATTACTCCCTCATACCTAGTAAAGAACCTAGACTAGTCACTTCTTTCAAAAAGGAAAAACTCCCAAAGCTGGATTTTTATCATTTTCTAGTTTTCAATTGGCGCTAGGATTCTTTGAACTTTTTTGTATAGAAAAAGGGAATACATAGTTCTTTGGAACAAAAGTGGCTTTCTAAAGCCAATGGTGCAATCCATTAGTGATTTGTAGTCTTTCTCCAAAAGTTAGAATTTTGGACTAGTGTATAAAGTTGAAAATACAAGTTTAAGATTAAAATCTTAAATGATGAGATTACTAGCAAGAAAATGAGAGGAGGTGGATGCCCGTGGAAGAACATAAAAGGGAACTCATTCTCCTCTCAAAAGACCTCTTGTAGCCATTTTTTGACATGTTGACACTATTGGATCCATTTAGTTGGATTTTTGGCCATTTTGAGCCAAGTTGCCAAACGTGTGTGATTTGGGGCATTTTAAACTCCATTGTTGTTATTTTGACAAGCTTTAAAGGGCATTGGAGTTGTTGAGTTGTTGAGGTGTTTTTACTAACCTTGTTGCGTTTTTTTTGGAGTTTTTGGATTCTTTATTTTGTTGTACTAATCCTAAAGCAATTCTTCATTGTACCTTGGCAAAGCTGCTTTGGAGCCCTTTATTGTGGAATTTTGAGTATTGTTATACTAACAAGTGTTTGTACTAACTTGTGTGTATTTCAGTTTGTATTAATAAATGTTTATACTAACCAAAGTTATACTAATGTGTTTTTGTGCATTCTAACTCATGTTATGAACTAACCTTGTCCAAAACATTGTAGTGGGTTCTTGATTTCGTCCGCCACCGCAAAACTTTGATTCTACGTGTTTTAGAGTCTGTTAGAATTTAGAATTTAGCCAGAATCACAGCAAAGCTTTGGCTCTATGGGTTTTAAAGGTTGTTAGAATTTTGAAGATAGCAAAAAACCACGTCAAAACTTTGAACCCACAAGTCTTAGAAAAAATCCCCTTAAATAGTCACGAATTGAGCAATACTTGATCTTTTATAGTATTTCACAAAGTTTAATTTCCAGAAGTTACTTTGGAAAGGCTCAAGTTTAGTCTTCAAAAGTTTCATGAACAAAATCGCAAGTTAGTATTTTGTTGGTGTCATATAATTAAACCTTAGCCTCAAGTGATTATTTGTTTAATGTCTAAAAATTAGTATCAATAGAAATATTCTTGGTGTTCAATTTTCTCTAAAATTAAAGTCAAAACATAGATGAAATTCATCAAAAATTGGTCTCATAAGGACCTTTAATTCAAGCCAGATTGAAAATAGTTTAAACAAGCGGTAATGACCCAATTTATATTCCCAGGAGGGGACCAACCAATCACATATTGCCATGTCAGCAACCAATCCAGTTGCCCAAAAGAAGGATTCTAACCAATTAAACAACAACACATGACAACCAAGAAGTATAGTCAACTAGGGGGGCTTAACCAATCGGGCAATGACACGTGATGGGGCTAGCCGTGTATGTATGTAAACCGCTTGAAGTGTGGTTTGTGTGTGTGTGTGTGTGTTTATTTTGTGTCTAAGTTTGTTTTCTTTTTTTCTTTTGGTTTTCAAAAATTTAAAACTAATTTGCAATAGTCCAGCACCCAAACTACCAAGATAACACCCTAATCATATATATACATATATATATATATATATATATATATATATATATATATATATATATATATATATATATATATGTGTGTGTGTGTGTGTGTGTGTGTGTGTGTGAGTGTGTGTTTATGCATAGAATAGTAGAGAATTAGCATAGAAGGATGTAGGGAGGAAAGTAGATAGAGGAGACAAGTCTAAACTCCATAGCCAAAATAAAAATGCATAACGAGTAGTTGGAGAGAAGTAAAAAACAATTTGTAACTGAAGTGGAATGGCAGAAATATGAAGGCAATTTAGGAACTGGGAGGAAAATAGGATTAGGCGGAAATTTCTAAATATTCCATTTGGCCATTCAAAATAGGATAAGAAAATAATTGAGGTGAGGAGGAAGTAAGAACTTAGTCATTTTCAATCATTTTCTTGAAGTTGAAGAAAGTCTTTTATTCTATTACAAAGTCAACTATTAAAATATGAATGATTGAAACCTAATAGTGTTCTTACTTCCTCCTTACTTCAATTAAAATAGAATAGTTAAAAGAAAAGGAAAAAGTGGAGAAAGAAAAGAAAGAGGATGAAGTAGATGTAGTGTAGGATTGCTAGAAATCTTTGTATTGGAAAAACTTATAAAACTTATCAATGAACACAACTTCAAGCTAAAACAAGATAGCTAGCACAATAGGCAAAATTTGAGGGCATATTTGACCATCTAATTGATGAAGCAAGGTTTAAGGTATGTTAATAAACTCTCTGACTACTTTTCTTTAATTTGTCTTAATTAACAAGTTTTAAACATAGCCAAAAGTTAGGTTCAAGTCAGACAATTAGAATCAAAGTTTAAGCCAAGTTTAGTTTTACAACCATATAGAATAGATCTTAAGGTTTCAAAAAAGATAAAATACGTAAAAAAAAAATAGCCTCTAAAACACATAGCAAATTAGCAAATGAAGTTTAAAACCTAGAATGGATGAGTATTAGTAAAATTCATTCAATTGAATCAAGAATAAAAATTTAGGAAGTAAAAGTTATCTAGGCTCTATAAGTGAAATTTTTGGTTATTTTTGAAGGTGAATAGTAAATAGTGGATGAAATTTGAAATATTGATTAGCGGTCAAACTTCATCCATCAATAACTTTCATTGGATAGTTCAAACTTGAATTACTTTAGCATTTTGGATAGGCAAAATCAAACTCATTAAGGAACAAGTATAAAACATTTAAAAATAGTAAATGACTTGAAATTATTCAGTTCCTTTAGTCACAAGGAAGTAGAAAATGAACCCAACTTGAGCTTTACTAAGGAAGAATTTAGGTTTAGATTTGGATAGGAAGAACTCAAAAAAGTCCAAAACTAGTTCAAACTTAGTAAAATGCTTAAAATCCTAAATGATAATGAAGGATGAAGTTTTGACTAAAAAACGGATGAAGTTAATAAAAATTGTCCATATGGGTCCAAACTTGAAATTTAATTAAAAGTTTTTAACCTAAGGGTAGAGAAAAAATTACAAAGTCAGTTGAAATTAAGAGGAAATTAAAAAAAAATGGATGAAGTTTAAATAGCCATTCCAAAGGCTAAACTTTATATAGCCATAGCTCTTTGTAGGAATGTTCAATTTTCATAAATCTTATATTTTTAAAAATGGAATCATTTGATCTTGCATTATGAATGGTTAAATTTATATTGTAAACTAGTCCTTTGTTCTTACTTTTTGAAAAAGTGCGAGGATGGCTATCTCTTAAAATTTGGTGAAGCATTGTATTTCTACATTCATTTGTCTTTTGGACCAAAAACACTTTTTAATCATATTCATGCACTGTTTCATCCAAATTTGGCAACTTCATCCTTATTTTAGTAGAAAGAAAAAATTTATGGCAAAAGAAATAGTTTTTTTTGGCAAAAAATAGAAATTATTTTGAAATGGTGTAATTTGGCTCTAAGATGCCAAAAAGAAAGTTTGTTGTAAACACTTTACACAAAACCACAACAGCCTTACTTGGTTCAGCCATTTGGGTCACTTCTTGTATTTAGGATAATTTTTGTTGGTTCTTTTGAAAGCTTAAGGCTTTAGAAAAGATCCATTGCTTGAAAGGCACAATGGACAACACCTAGGCACCCACTTAATATAGAAACTCATGCTAAAAAATTAAAATGTGGTTAAGCCCTAAAGTCCCATTGTCCCCTCAAAGGACAAAAGGGATTCTGGACAGGCTAGTACAATCACAATTTTTATTGTGATTTTTTGAAATTTTTTGTAAAGATATTAAAAATACATTAGCTTTCCAAAAATATAATTTTTATTTCAATCAAAGTCCCAAAGCAAAAGTTATGGCACAAAAAGCCTTTTTTTCAATTGGTCAAGTTGGAAAAAAAACTTTCAAAAAACTTAAAGTAAATTTTTTTATTTTTTATTTTTTATAGATTATATTTTTATATATGTGGAAGCTTTGATTTATTCCATTTGGATTTGTCATGTGAAAGTTACGGACAATCTTGTTTTGGGGGCAATTAGAGCATTTTCTTAAAAAAAATCTTGTAGGATTCATTTTTGACCTTCATTTTCACAATTTTTCAAAAGAAAAGTTTCACAAGGTTAACATCTTTTTCTAGAAATATCTCACCATTGAGATTAGTGTATTTCAATTCTATCTCAAAGCTATTGACAATTTAGATTTTCCTTCAATCTTGAACCTACTTCTACTTAACAATTTTTTAATGAGTGAAAGCTAAGCTTTTTTTTGGTTTTTTTTAATTTCCAAGACTCTCAACTCAACTATTTATCACATAAAATTCAAAATCAGTAGAGCAACAATTATAAGTTATGAAGGTTCAAAGCCAAAAAATATAATTGAGTAAGGTGCAAAAAAAACTTGTTTCCCTCACTTTAACCTCTAAAGCCCCGCTCGAGGGGACAATTTGGGTCCTGGTAGGTTCCTATTGTCTCAATTTGAAGTGAAACTTTTGAGATTTTTTGAGGTTGTTTAGCTTTGCAAGAGCTTTGTGGATATGTAAATTTTGTTTCAATCGGATGCTGGATGAAAAAGTTATGGCACAATGAGCAAGAAATGGAGATTGGCGGGCAGCCCAAAAACAATTACAAAAAGTCAAAATAATTTTTTTTGAATTTTTTCCCTAAAATATTATGTTCTTACCTATACGTGAAGCTTTGATTCATTCTATTTGGACTAGGGATGAGAAAGTTATGGACAATCTTAGTTTTTTGGGCAATTTAAGCATCTTCTTGAAAAAAAACTTTTTGTTCAACTTTGAATGCTAAATCTTCCAATCCGTACGGTGAAATGTGATGAAATTCTTACTACATGATCTCAGACAAGTTAAGTACAAGATCCTACGGTTAAATTCCCAGAAAAAAAAAAAAAAATGATTTCCTTAAGTGAATACAATAGAAGTGGTAGTTTTGAGTGTTTTTTGGCAGAAAACACCCTTGGGGCTTTAGGGTTAAACACAAATATCTTGCAATCTACATGGTCAAAGTTTGTAAAATTTCTTCCACACATTTTTATACTAGTCTAGTACAATATCCTATGGTTGGATATGGAAAAAAAACATTTCTTAGATTTTTTTGCTCTTTGCTATAGAAATGGCAGTTTTGAGTGATTTTTGATATGGGAAAAAGGCCTTGGGACTTTAGGAGTTAATTACCAAGTGTGGCTAAATAAGCCCTCCCCCCCGTCCCCTCCCCCCAAATCATCCATCCTATAATGAAAAGTAAGATGGCTGAACATAAGAAATATTAAACTAAAAGAATCCAACAATGTGGTGGGATTCCAACCAAATTGATCACTGGAAAAAAGTTATATGAATACGGATACAACTATTGACAAGGATGTGGATTATTCCATATCTTTTATTAACAACTTGAAGTGATACTAATGTTTGAATTTCTAAATTTTGAAAAATAATCAAAAAATTGGATTATAATACTTGACTTCAATTTTATTGATTGAGACTATCCACTCAAAACACTACCAATGTGGTCACCTATGAGTCTTTTCTCCAATTTTTTTGTAAATTCCTTTCATGATCCATCAATATAGTCATTGAACCATCAGGCAGATTATCATATGTGCTCAACCTAAATCAAAAGATTTTTCATGATTCTCTAAATTCATGACCTCTCGTAGAAAAAGCTAAAAGCTAAAAGGAAAAGAAGCAAGGTTT
Source organism: Antitrichia curtipendula (assembly GCA_951230915.1). Lineage (NCBI taxonomy): Eukaryota > Viridiplantae > Streptophyta > Bryopsida > Hypnales > Leucodontaceae > Antitrichia > Antitrichia curtipendula. The sequence continues at coordinate 17,643,227 of OX579640.1, read as the reverse complement.
TAGAGCTTTTATATATTTTGGCTTGACAAAATTGCTTGTAAAAATTGAAGGGCTTGGCTATTTTTCTTCACAATCCCACATTAAAAAAAATGCAGCAATCATCTCTCAAATAGAATGTTGGAATTTCAAGATATGAATATGAGCTTGTCTTTACAAAATGCATAGACCTTGGCATGGACTAGCTATTTTAGAGCTTGGGTGTTGTGTATATATTAGATAAATCTTGTGACCAATTTAGCCCATGAGTATGACCACTATTATGGATGCACTATTGGCTAGTTTTGAAGTGCTCTAATGACTTTGTTGTGCTATTTGGGCAATACATTCTTTAAAAATCATTTGTGATTGTCTTGTTTGACGTCTTTCTATTTGTGAAAGAATTAGAAGTTGTTTTATGTGTCCTTGGAGACAAAACAACCTTTATGTGCACAATGGGATCATCTACCTTAACCTTAGTAAGGTGAAAGTCAATATACAACAAGATAAAATTCAACATTCATGCCAAGATTATACAAACTCTCAATAGCACTTGGATAGATTGACAAACTAAGATTAATTTGGCAATTGTATTATCAATTTTAATAACTTGTTTTACATTGCAAATTTAATCAATTTTGAAGACAAAATATAAATTGGTCTAACAATCAATTTCTTGATTTGTGGGTTCGGCATTCAATATTGAAAAGAGGTAATCAAAGACTTTGAATTTTGAATTCTAGTGCAAAACAAAAGAAAGGATAAATGTTTTAAATGTTTTATTTTTTATTTTAATATTTTGCTTCTCCTCTTCAAATCTAAATCCAATCATCATTTTGTTGTGTATTAAAGCAATATTTGTAGAAGTCTCCACTACCAAGACAAACATTGAAATAAAATTGGTAACAAGGGCCATCCAAATTACATAGGAAGAGATTCTAATCCCCACCTAAAAAAATTATTATCTATTGGATTCTATGGTAAAATGTAGAAAGACATCATAGCATTTGTATTTAGACTTCATGACTCCAAATCGAGGATCATTGAATGGTCAATCAACAGCTTTAAACGAGGGTGGTAATTATACTATATACTATTCAATATGCGTTATGAAGCCCTAGTCTAGCCACACAAAACCACATAACATTATTCACTAGTAGTAGAAGGATTGCATTTAACTTGAAGAGATCCCGAAGTATCTAAGATATTCTGTTTATTAAAATGGATGAGGTGGTCAACTTCCCTAGCTTGCACAAAAGACAATTCCTTTTTTTGAGCCTATAATTTTAGGTCTTTAATAATGTTTTGAAGACCTATTTACTTTATTATATCAATATTATGCAAATTGCATTCAACAACAAAGACTTGTAAAATACAATTAACAACAATAACTTATTTTTGTTCAATATCAATTGTGTTTGATTTTCTCTATAAAATCAACATTCCATTTAGATAAGTCCTTATAATTCTCTTTATATAGTGAATTTACCCTCATCTATATCAAAAGTTAAAATTTAAATTGGCATTCTATTTTCAATTGACAATTCTTGGAATTATAAACTAATGTTTATAGACTCTACTTTTAAGGTGTGGCATTCCATTATGGCCAATTAAACTATTATGGACAATCTATATATTATGGCCATCTAAGGAGCTTAAATGATATTCATCATACTAATGAAGGAGCATACATTCATAAGATGTTATAGTGGCATTTTTAGGGTGTGAGTGACTATTTAAAAATGACTTTGTAGCCACAATAGGATCACATATTGTTGAGACGTAAGGCCTATTTTAGGCCTTAAGATTGTGACCATTTTAGAAAATGACTGTAACCATTTTAGGTTGGTAAGATGATCCATTACAAGTGCACTTATTGTTGATTTTGGCATAATCCAGTGACCCTCATGGTTTTGAGCTTCAAAAGATTATAACAAAGTCACAATTGTCAGAAAATACTATTTATCCTACTATTACATTGGTGCAAAATCCAGTGTTTGAGAGTTTTTTTTAGTTTTACCAGCTAAATAATTTCCTCCAATTGCTATATTAAATTAATTGTTCAAGTGTCAAGTTTGGTTATTTTCTCTATTTGTTTACTTCAAATTGAAATTATATAGATTTTTTCACTGTTTTTTTTGCTGATGTTTCAAATTATAACGGGTTTTTTTCCAATTCCACTGGCTATTTTTGAACAAGCGACCAATTCTTCCCTTCTCTCCATATGAGAGTTTTTTAGGGATATTGCCACCACTCTTCAAAGAATCAAACCAAAAACTGCAGTCACAGTAGGATAGCTTACCTAAATTGAAATGTATATATGTATATATATATATATATATATATATATATTTACACAATTAATGTTTCTTGACCCCAATTTTTGCAAAAATATTATGACATTGTACAAGGTAGAAGCATCAATTGTCAACCACACCTAATACTCAACATGGAGGGTGCGCTATAGTAGAGGATTCTTATTGCGACCTTTTTCTTCAAACAATCTCTATAGAAAATTCTGAAATGGATAGTAAGTGGTTTTAAAATGAACTACCAACAATGTGAGAGTATAATAAGTTTTGTCAAATATTGGTTCATACTTTGCCAATGGATGGAATAAAAGCTAGGAAGGGTCTATTTCAAGACATAGTGTGTGCATTTAATTTTTCTAAATGAGAATTGGCTACCTAATTGTCTTCTTACAAATGTTAAAAGAATTTAGGATCCGCTTAAGTTTAGTATTGGTTGCATTTAGGAACCTTGTGTATTCATTTTTGAATACCGCAATGCTTATTTTTGGTCAAGCCATATCTTCTTTTAGATTGCACATGTGTAGGTTTTGTAAGGCCTCTAATCAAGAAAAGGTGCCTACCGTAAAATTCTGTAAAAATCCATAAGTAATTCATAAATGCTCTGAAAAATATGAAAATACTTGTGTTAAATACTTAGATCCGCATCATTTTTTCTTCAAGTGAAAATAAAGAAAAACATTTTCAGTTATCTAAAACTTATCCGAAAGGCAACCAACCCTTAAAGGATTGCTTTATGAGCATACTACCTTATTTCCAACCTTTGACTAGAATTCAAGCTTAGAATGTTTGTTCTTTGTCCTTTTCAAGGTTGAGACTAATAAAGTTAGGACACATGTCCTAAGTAGTTGTGAGCAAGAAAGTTGGATGTAGTAAGCGGGAAAATAGTTTTTGAATAATCGGAATTGGAAGGCTCTAGAGTAACCTTGCTAATTACCGCAAGGGCAAACTTCAAATCCTTCTCCACAATACAATAGGAATCTGCAAGTTGTGAAAGTTGGAACGATTATTCAATGGCATGGTGAGAGTCACTTTTTAAAAAAATATACAAAAAGGTTCCTTCCTACAAATTTTGTTGAAATTTTAAGGCTATAAATTTGAAATTTTCAAAAAAAGACATTGCAGCCCGTCACCGCACAGTCAGGGTTGACAAGACGTCCAATGAACGTAGGCGCTGACCTTGGGACGTCGTTTGATATACCGGATTTTGAAGTTCCCCTGTCCAATGGACGGGCAGACGGGGGATGGGCAGATCGGGCGGACAGGGTCTGACCAACCCTTGTCCGCTCGCCCCCCGTCTGCCTGACAGTCCACTCACCCAATGGACGGTGACCACTGCATCTGTTGCATCGTCTACAGACACTGCGTCCAAACATCCAGACGTTCGGTTTTTAGACATGATTTGTCCCAGGACGTTCAAATTTGTCAACCCTGCGCACAATGTGCGTTGATTGTCAGGTGTGTGGAATCCACGTTCCCATTGTGTTCCACAATTCTCATTCCCATTGTGTTCCCAACATTTTACAGATGAATGTATTTTTTGACGGATGGTTGAAGAGCTGTCTGTTTGACTATGCAACTAGGGTTTCAAGGCAGTCATTCGGCATTAGATTTTACAAAGGTGGCGGCTTTCATTAAGCACTTGTCTTCCTTGATGTTTCCGCCAGCGTAGTGTTTTCCTGCCATAGTGTTTTCCACCGTAGTGTTTTTCGTTGCTCAACTCTTGTCGCACACTTCTACCACCACACAATTTCCTTGTTTGCTTATTTGTTCTCCGTCTTCGATGTTGGCAACGCCGGTCGGGAGAGCTTGAGCAGCAAAGACAAAGTATTGCTGGTTATGAAGGTTTATCGAATCTTAGGAACGGACTCTAGTTGAAGGAACCGATCACTCATCAATACCAATTCTGTTCTCACTGGAGGTGTTTGACATTGTTATTTGATTGTGGGGAAGGTAGTGCCAGGGTTGAAAAATTTGAACGCCTGAGGGCAAATCTCATCCAAAAATTGGACGTTTGGACATAGCGGACATAGGCGAAGCAACGGACGTAGTGGTCACCGTCTGTCATATAACAGCCAGCGGACGGGCCAACGGGTGGGCGAACATATAAACGGACGGTTTACGTCAAATAGGATTTTAGGCAGGGCCTTCTATTTTATTTTTTAAGTAATGTCAAAGCTGTCATACAATATTACAGTGGATTATTGGTGTTTTAGATTTTGACATTCTCTAACATATTGGATAGAAAACCGCCCAACCCTCGTCCGTCCAACGGCCCTTCCGACCATCCACTAGACGGGAGAACAGAAAAATCCAATATGTAAAATGACGTCCTAGGATCAGCGCCCACGTCTGCTAGACATCTAGCGGGACGCCATGACGCTGTGTCAACCCTGGGTAGTGTGGCAAGATTTCGTGGGTAAGGTTGATTATCTAACATTGCTAGATATTTTATTTTCCTACCACGCTTTCCCAATGCTTTCTAGGATTTCCTCAGTTTGTTCCCGGAGCTATTCAATCATGCTTCAGATTTAGAATTACTTAACACCCTGAATTTACAAATGGAACTTTCTCATATCTAAGCGATTGCAGGACAAGAAACAATGTGCACATAATACTTACCATTATGTATTTATGAACAACCTCTATAAGAGAGGACAACACAATTGATCCATGGAGAGGGCATATTGCCACACACACCAGATTTTGGCCTTGAGGTGTAATTCCGAATGAAAGAATTGTGGCTTGGTTGATGGGTAGTTTAAGGGCAGAAAACACAATCGGTATAATATATTGCATGTGTACTTGGAGAAAAATTTGTAAGTTTTTCAAGTCATAATGGCTTGTCATAAATAATCCTAATTATAAATTCATTAGAAATATATGAAACCTGTTAAAAACTGAAATGAGTTGTTGTGAAAATCAAACCTTAAATAGACTGATACCTTTCTTGCCACTGTAGCTAGGAACTGAAAACTAGGCCACAACTGAAAGTCTCTCAAGGACATCTTTTTTTTTAGCAGTCTGGAATCTTTTTTCTATTGTGTATACATACAATGGTTCCACTAGAAGAAACTCATGTTTTTTTTTGACATATCTAGTATTTTTATGACTGATGTTTTTAGACATCTATTTTGACATCTAGCTGTTTTTATGTCAACATTAACATCCAATGAACATCATAAACAACATAAAAAAAGCTAGATGTCAAAATAGATGTCCAAAAACATCAGTCATAAAAATACTGGACATGTCAAAAAAAACATGGGTTTCTTCTAGTGTTCACAGAAGGATCTTGAAAGCAAAGTTTGTAACTTCTTGCATTGAGCTATTCATGCTCCAAATTTTTGAGTATTTATAGAAACCATTTTGGTGTAATTTTTTACCTTCATACTTACGTCCAAATGACAATAACAAGTATGACAAGTATAATTGTTCTGCGAGGACGACTGCAAGAGCATAGATAACATCTTGACACAATTAGTCGGCAATGGAATTGAATCACTGTTAGACAACAATATTTGTAAGTTTCTGGAAAGTCGACAACGGCAAGGTGGTGTTCATTCCCTAGAAATTTTTGAAAGTGAAGATCAAAATGTAACCACGATCTTTGATGGGCTTCTTGTTTCTGCTGCAAATTGGATTGATTATAAGGGGCAAGAAGCCACTTCCAGCATTGCAACGCGTGGAGTAGCTTCAACTCTTTCATGTTATTCTTAGTCGTGGCTTATCAAACACAAAGCCCCCACTTGACGAAATCATCGGAAGGTAAGCATTGCAATTGTGTTGCTCATCATTGTGCTTGTATGTGACCAAATGAGCTCAAGTGACACTGAGTAGATTAGTTGAGCAAATTTTGGATGTGTAGGTTGTGTGGATCACGTGGAAGCAACTAGAGAGATCTTGGTTGAATTTGAAGGTACTCCAAATTTCCAAAAGAAGTTTTCAGTATGACCATGGACTAGGTTCTTCAATATATTTTCAATATTTCTCAAATCATCCTGATTATCTCACTTTGTTCATATCCGCTTTGTCAGTTTAGATTTCCAAATAGGTTATTTATGTAGAGTTGGTTTCAGTATAATTGGTATAGGGAATACAATGCTTAAGATTGTATTTTTTCTTTGCTTTATCATTTGTCATCAACTATTTTTCTCAGCACCCTCTGATAGTCATAGGTTGAATATAGCTTCTCATAATTTCAGATTCACATTTATGGTGTTAAAAATAGACTTGTTATTATTTCTAATTTGGATTTGATGGTCTGTAGAGAAGCGTGAAATGTCTATTTTAGTAAAAGACCTTGTCATCAAAGCTATGAGTACTTGAAGAAAGGCAGGTACAAGTCTTTGGTAAGCTCTAGAGTTCTTTTCAAGGGTTCAAAATGTGCACAAGTTATTCAGGTTAGGTCCAAATATTTGCATTTTAAAGCTTTTATTATTCTGAAACCTAATTCAATCCTAATTGAACCCTGATTAATAATTTTAAACTTAATTTAAATCCTAAATTGAAGCACTAATTCAAAACCCTAATTCAAAACCCTAATACAAAGTTGTATATGAAATGTATTGGATCAGTTATATATCTGAAGTTCATTAGTCTGCTTTATTTCTATTTCCTTTATCCACCTTTTAACCATTGTGTCAATTTTTTTATTCTCTTTCTCATGCTTCCTTTTGTTAGACTCTTCTTGATTTCTTGAATGGCTAGTTCCTTTGTTGCATCTTTGTCTAGCTTCTCCTGGACCTCAACAACAAATGCTGTATTTGTAAAAAGTTTATTATGACAATGTAGAGAAGTTGATCTTTCTTGTATTGTTTGTCTCAAACCTAGGAATGGAAAGAATCTTTGACAATGATGTTGTATTCTTTGTCTTGTGTATTGTAGAACCTTCACATGGTGCAGATTCATGAACCAACTTTGGTTTTGGAGCAAGAGGGATCTTGAATGCTATTGAGGGATCATGAAGTGGTTCATATATTAAAGAAACAACTCTATCTACTACATGGATAAGGTTTGGGACACCTTGGGCAGGGGTAACAAGTGGTTCTAGACCTAGATCATTTATGATTAATTGGCTCTCTTCTTCTTCCATGTAGTCACAATACCAACCTTAGTAGTTAATTGGAATCTCTCTTGTTAGGTCGACTATTGCTTTTTTTTCATTCTCACTAAACAACTTTGAAGTATTGGGTGGAAGATGTGCAAGTGATACTCCTTGAGATTCTATGCTAGGCACTAGTGATAGATGAGACAATGATTCCAGAACTACATCAGATAGGTCTTCCACATCTGCATTCTAGGATCTTGTAACCAATTGATCAAAGGATTGTTGCTTCAATTGAGATAAACTGGTGTTTGAAAGTTGTAGCTATGGAATAGGCTAGGCATTAGTGTCTGAATTGGGGGAAGTCCCATCTCATAGAAAATAGCAAATAAGGGTGAATCAACCTCATCTCTTTGGTATTCTTGTGGCAGTGTATCTAGTTCTACTTGAAAATCAGGGCTTGGTTTAGCATCCATGGCTACCTTGTTGACTGAAAAAATACCAATCACTGAAAATTCAGATTTTATGCTTTTATGCTTGAGTGCTTTTGCCAATGCTTGAGATGACATTTTTGCCAAATTGGATTTCATATTTTTTTTCCTTGTGCCCAATGGGGGTTCTTCCACATCCTTTGCATTTTTTCCATTCCCAGGTTTAGCTTGAAGGGATGAAAAATTGCAACATCAAGTGGTTGCATCTCATGGGAGCAATGTGATGGCAAGGTAAGGATGTCTAGACCATTCTCTATGCCAAATTATATTGCTTCATTTGTAACATGACTAGCACGTCTATCCCAAATAAGTAGGTGCTTATTTTCCTTTGTAATGCCTCCAGGTACACTGTTCTTGAAGTGCACCAGCCATTTTAACCCCTAAAGGTCAGAGACTATGTTTTCACCAAAATCTCTCCAAAACTGCAATTTCTAATACAAGTACCAAATTTTGAAAAAAAAACACTTTTGGAAAAATGTAACTGTAGAATCTTGTAATAAACTAGTTCAAGAAGTTGTGGAAAAAATTTCAGAAATTTCCACCTTCTGGATTGCAAGATAATAGCGTTTGAAGTGACAAAAATCCTTTTTTTGCTCATGCGAAAATGCAGGCAGCTGCACTTCACAAGGTCACATTTGTATGGAAAAATGTCCAAAATGGTGGTTACTCTTTGGATTCATTCTTCAAAGCAAGTTGGCTACATGCTTGAAAATTTTTAGATCATTTGAAATTGTAAAACACATAGGAAAAAAATAGTATATAGAAGGAGGTAGAGAATGATTCAAAACACTAAATTGTTAAGAATTTAGATATGGAATTGAAAAATGTCAATCCCAAATGTTGGAATGTTGTGATAAACAATCTACACCCAATTTTTTTATTCTTTTTCAAAAATAATGGAAACTGAGTTAAATAAAGGACTTCAAAGTTTATTTTAGAGTAGAGATTCCATAACTACCTTCAAACTAAGAATCCTCATAACTTTTGACTCATTAATCAAAATGGAATGATTCAAAGCTCTAAGCATATATATAAATCTAAAGAATCAATTGCAAATTTTTAATTTTTTTAAAAGTGATTTTTGAAGAAGTTTTTTGAGCTACCCGGGCTGCCCGCCAAACAATGAAAATGACATATCATGCAATAATTTTTTAACCACGTCGTCAAAACTTATGAAAATTGTTGGGCCTTAAAGCTACTCCTTAGGCACATTTTGTGTGAAAATTTCAAAGAAAAAAAATAAAAATTTCGTTTGTAGTGAGCTGCCCAAAATCGCTATGTTTTAAAAAAACGGTGTTTGGTCCTTTAGGGATTAAAAAGATTTCAGCAGTCATGTAGCCATTCTCTTGGTAAGTCATCACTACCCCTACTTTTCAGTTGTTGATGTAATCAATTAGAGGTTTGGTATTCCTCTTGAAGATGTATAGGTTTGGTATGTAGGATCCTGTTGCATTGATGCAAGTCATAATGGACATCCATTCTCTGCTGTCTGCAGTTTTTTGTCTGACAGATTTACTTCTTTTTTTTGCAATCACCTTCATAGATGAATTGCCCTCTCCTGCACACACAGTAGATTCATCTGCATTCCAGATGTGGCTTTTTTAGTGTTGTAAATAGTTCCAGTAGGTTCTAGAAGGCAGTAGTGGATTTTCTTGTAAATCCTAGTGCTCTTTTTACTTCTGATCCACCAGCACATCTAAGTACTATCTTTGGTTGTTTCTTTTTGAAAAGTGCCCACCATTTAGCACAATTCCGACACCTACACATGTGATCCTTCCAATTGCGTCAATGACTCATCTGTTACCACAATCTTTGCAACCTTTTATCATGATGGCAATGCACTTGGGGAGTAGACACATGAGCTTACGCTTTAACAAGGGTCAGCCCATGCTTCAGCAAGGGTCTATTCACAATTTAACATTTTAGCTTTGAAAGATCACAGACAAATTCACTTCGTATCGGAATGTCTTCATTCTTTCTGCAATTGACTTCTCTCGAACTTTTCAATCTCTAAACAATATTGAAATTGATAAATAACTTCTCCAAAGTACTTAGATAACAAATATGTGTGGTAATGGGTAGTTCTACCTTAGTGCTTCTACCTTACTCATGCAATGGTCCTCCTCCATGCTGCAAAGATATTATGCCTCCCTAGATGCATGTGAAGAAATTACGATTTAATGCAAGGATTGAGGTTGGTTGAGGAGCCATCAATAAGACAATTTTGTTCACTGTAGGAGTCACGGTTTCAAGGACGCGAAAGGGACCCTTGCCTCATTTGGCAAACAATGTTATTTATGATGTAAGATAAAATCAGCCAATCGCAAACGAAAGACCCATCATATTCTTCACCTCTTTTTCATTCCGTGGTCTCCCAGACCATCTCACAAGCCTGTTGAGTGGTCCGGGCCTCCCGGGCCTCGCATGAATTTCGTTGACAAATTGGTGTCCCAATTTCCAACGGAAGCGGACCGCCATTTGAAGAAGCTGTACTGGAGCTGCCTGTACTCCAGGTGACAAGTGATAATAAAGCTCAATAGCTTCGCGGTTGCGTCCACGGGTGAACTGATTTCCAGCATCCCAAGCAGTGGCAATAAAAAAAAGAGTCAAAAAAACAGTTGAGTTTTTCAAAATATTTTTGGGGAAAAACAACCCTCAGTTGATCATTTCAATGGCCACTGTGTGCAAGTTCTGCAAAGGGGGGTTTAATTTACTGTGATTTGTCAGAAATGGGCGCAGTCATTCTATTTTGGGCTCAGACGCCAAAAAATACAAAAGACCGCTTAGAGCATCTCCTGCCCACATTTAAAAGTTAAAACAGCCCCCACCAAACGCATTTGGGAGACGGCCATAACGGCTCCGTGAAATTCAATCACCAACAACACTGTAGTTGCGCATATTGAGGTGCGGGGTGGGGGTGGGGGTGGGGGGCCTTGTAGATTCGTCCTCTTGCTTGGCAGAATTTCGGTTTGTACGAGAGACCTTCGCAACCCCTTTTATTCATTGGTTTCTATGAATTTTGACTAGTCAAAAGGAGTAACATGGTGACAACACCGCCTTTTTCAACTCTTCTTTTGGTGTCTCACCAACTACAACGACAAGCACAACACAGGTAAGAAGTACGACAAAGATGAGGAGATTCCATTGTGTCCTTTTTTTTTGTATACCCTAATGTTGTGGAAGATTTTGTGGATTAAGGGATAAGTGTTGTAGAAGACAATTGTTTGGCTTGTTAAAGCTTGATGGGCCACCCTAAGGTTTGTTTACATCCTTGACACCTCTAATTCATAGTAGAAAACATGCCGTGGACCAAAGTTCCATCACCCTTTATATTGCCATAACATTGGTATTTGTTGCTCAATTCTCTTATGCAAAAAACAAGTGGATACAACCTATATGATTTCTTTAATGAACTTAGTCTTTCCCAAAGTTTGATGGTAGAAATTTAGATGATTCCTTTAGCACATGCAATTTTGTGTTTCTTCATTCTTTGAAAGTAATTTTACTTCTTCATTCACTCTAAATTGTTATCAAGGCTACTTTGGCCAATATGACCATGACATGAGTAAATATGTGCCAACTGATTTTGTGGAAGTGGCCACTATACAAAATAGGGTCATCAATAAAAAAAAACGATATCCATCATGATGAATTGAAGGGTTGATTTATATCAAGACTAAAAAAAAAAATAGTAGTATAAGATTGCATGGAGAAAATTTCAAAACTTTGACCATGTAGATTGCAAGATGTTTGCATTAAAAGTGAAGAAAACAAGGGTTCTTTTTATACCTTAATCAGCTATAATTTTTGGCTTTGAATCTTCTTAACTTTAAATTTTTGCACTATTTATTTTGATTTTTTTTAATTTTTTATGTTGAAAAATTAAGTTGAGAATCTAAAAGAAGAAGAAAACATTATAAAAAAAAATTTAGTTTTCACTCATTAAAAATTTATTAAGTAGAAGTAGATTCAAGATTGAAGGGAAAACTAATCTGTTAATAGCTCTAAGATGGAATTGAAACATAATAATCCCAACTGTAAGATTGTTCTAGCAAGAAAATTTAATCCTGTCTAACAATTTAAAATTTAAAAATAACCATGGAAACATTACATTCAAAAATGGATTGTATAAATTAATTTTGGGGGAAAGATGCTTAGATTGCCTACAAATAAGATTGTCTATAACTTTCTCATCACTAGTACAAATATAATGAATCAAAGCTTTAAAGGTAAACAAAAATATAGTCTTTGAGAAAAAAATTAAAAATTAAAAAAATTCAACTTTTTGTGATTTTTTGAGGGCTGCCCCTTGAGTTGCTTTTTGGACTCATAGTGGCATAACTTTTGTTTCCGGGCATCGATTGAAATAAAAGTCTTTTTTTCCAAAAAAACAATCTGATTTTCTATCTTCAAAAAACAATTCAAAAAATCTTGTAAGAAATTATGATCACACAAGCCTACCCAAAATTCCAAAAGTTCCCCCTCGCTAGGGACTTTGGAACCTTAGGGGTTAAACCATTCTAGCAAGACTCAATTTTGCACCCTATCTTTGACCCCTAATTCTTCCCTTCTTTAAATCCTTTTTTTGTCACAATAAATAAATGATGTGGAGAGGTGATGTGAGTGGTGAAAATGGGTGACAAGGTGACAAAAAAATGTAAACAAATCTTGTTTTTGCAATTAACACTAGCCCCTCCCATGGAGAAAACAAAGTTGTTGATCTAGATTAAAGAAATGCCCCTCCCCCCAATGCCGTTGGTCCGCAAAATGTTAGGTTGTTGATCTCATGAATACATATGCATATATGAAATACAATGGCAATATCCCATATTGATTGCTCTCAAAAAAAATGAATACGGGTGTAAAAATTGTATTTTACAATAACAATCTTCCAATTAATTAATTAATTAATTGGTAGAACACACTTTTGTCACACAATGTGCTCAAAAGACAATATGAGGTTACAGATATATGGAAATGACAATTTAGCCTCTCTCAAACTATCAATAAGATGATAATAGGCTTATTTAGTGATGGTTAAGCAATTTGCACATTATCGCATGAGATCAATTATTTAGATTGAACTTTGCATTTTCATGGTAAATGCTATTAGAAAGTCAATTTTATGATACGATTTGGGTGGTTCAAGCTAGAATACTTACTTGTGGGTATAGGTTGACCAAATAGTATTTAATTGTAAATTTTTTTTGGAATGATTATGACCCTTATCTATGAATGATTTGTATTTTAAAGGCACCACTCTTTTAATATTCATTGAAGATACAAATTTTGTCATAAATACATGATGTCACTTGGATTTGATCCCACTCAAAATTTATCAATGCACAAAAATATAGTGTGATGTCCAATAGTAATTGTCTCCAAGGTATTCACGTGGCAAAACTCTAAAAAAGATTGGTATGAAGGAGGGTTGGTGGTAGATCTTTAACATTGGAGGCTATGTAAATTAGGACCTGACATAAATCTATAGTTTATTTTATTTTATATTACATTCTTTTTTCTTCCTATGTAGATACAACCTTATTCAAATTCTTGTAGAAACAATAAGGAGTATCCAGTGACTGCACAACTAAGAATAAACACAACTTTTTCTAGTATAATTGTATGCATTTAATTAATCTATTTCATATAGTTCTTGTTGTAAACTCTTGAAAACATTCATAATCCACCTACTAATTTATTTTTAAAAGAATTAATAGCCCATCATAGAGTGTGGAATGTAGATATGAAGCTTTTAAGGCAAAATAAATTAGGGCTTTTCAACATCTTGACAAAGGTCTTCAATTTTGCAAGTTTTTTTATTCTCCCCATTCCTAAATAAATTGATTTATAATCTTGTACAAAAATCATGAACTACCAAGTGACCACAGTAGTCACATCATTACCTTTTAAAAGACTAAAGAACCCACTTTTTGCTATTTGAAAATTCAATTAGGCTCTATTGACTTCATAATTTGAGTTTTTTGCATTAATCTTTTGTAATAACTTCCACTCATTGTACTCTATTTGTGAAGTTTCATTGCAAGTCATATTAAAAAGTATTGCAATTTTTTATTTTATTTTAAATTTCAATGTCAAATAGAATAGCTAAAAATACATTTTAGAAATAGAATAATTAACTTTATTTGGATGGATATATTGATATCTACACAAAAACCTTTGAGCCATTCAATTTTGACGTATGAGATGAAAGTTATGAGGAGTTTTATTTTGCAATCAATGAGGCAATATATATATAAAGTCAATTTTTGAATTCAATTTTGAAAATTTCAAATAAAAACAAACAATATGGAATATATATTTCTTGCTAGAATACTTTTACTATTGGAATTGTCAATTGTTATAATTATTCTTGTCAAAGTTAATAGCAATTAGTTTTTTTCATCAAGTACTACATTCTACTCCCTCCGTCTTGGAATAAATTTTGGGTTTCCTGAAAGTGGCTAGATTAGTGTATGAGTAACTCCTATTTTCAATGGATTGCATAGTTTTTGTAGCTTCTACTAAACTCCACTAGGCATGAATGAATGAAAGTCAACAATGAAGTGGCACATATTGAAAACAAGCAACAAAATTGACAAATTTTTGTCCTTTTGGGAACTACTCCAATGATATTAATTTTGATCATTTTCCAAGCAAAGTTGGCGCAATGATGCCCATTGAAGTCCTTTGTATTCAATTCTGACAATGTCTTGTGATTCAAGTCCAGGAAATTCTCAACAAGAGATTTGTTAGTAGCAATTTCCGTATAATTGTAGGTTGAATTCTTTGCCTTTGGTTGATTGCGTTTTGATTCCCTCTGAAGGAGCAAATTGCTATATAATCTTTGGAGCGTGGTATCTATGAATTCTTTTCTTTCAAGATGTTCAAAGTATTTTTAGTTGTTGTCCATCAAGTTGTAAAGAGACAATTTTAAATTTAATTTGGGACAAGTATATTTGGAAACCTTGGATTTATTTTAGGACAGAGGGAGTATTTTATAAAAAAATTATAGAAGAACATGAATATTTTTTATAGTTAAATATTTTTTTCATATATTTTCAATCTATTTTCTAATGTATTAGCTAGATTATGCATGTTTTGAACATTTAAAAAGCACACATTGAAAGACTAAACTTTATTCTTAATGAAAGCAACTAGCTAGAAATTTATATCTTTTGGAGTTTAGGCACATTGATCTTGCAATATGTGGTGGGTCAATCTAAAGTTTTGGGAGTATGCACTTGAATAATTTAATTAAATGATCCTATGGTTGGATTTATTAGAAAATACATATAAACAAATATCATAGCCTTGCTTTGGATATGATTATTTTGAAGTAATTTGGACATCAAATCACCAGATAACTTTAGGGATTAAATAATAGACAATATCAACTTCCACAACATAATATGAATGTAGCTCTTGTAAGACTAGATGAACCAAATCATATCCTTGAACCCTTTTTAAAAATGCAAATTTTTTTTTTTTTCCACAAATGGAAAAGATGAATTTATATTTGGATTTGAAAACCCCTAAGTAGCAAAGAAAAATACAAAAATACAAATCAATCTCCTACAAAATTAGGGTTATTTTTTTTTAGATGGAGGCCTTAATGGGTCTCAAAGGTAAAACATATGTACTTGATCACCCAAAAACTTTCAAAATCTTATACGAAGGTCTTGAAATCATTGAATAATCTATTGAGTGAAGAGGAAGGATTAGAATTCATTACACCTACCAAAAAAACAAAAGTCTTTTGATACAATATGCTTTCACCAACATGCCAGAAAAATAATGTGCAAGGTAGATGAAAGCTTGCAAAACATTGTCAAACAATGCTAATGGAATCCCTCAAAATGCACAATAGGCCCTTCTAACAATATAAAAAACAATTGAAAGTCACTCTGATAAAGTAGCTATGTCTACAATGTGTTATAGTCAAGTTAGCCAAGAATTGCAAGATAAAACACTAATTGAGTTGCTGAAGAACTTAAGATAATACCCCAAGTTGCTCTCACATATCCCGGGGATATATCTCTAACTAGATTTTCTAAAATCTTGGAGGGAGGTTATTTATTGTTATAACAATCTTATAAACCTTGTGTCTTCTAGGTAGGTTTATACATCAACCAAGACTCTTAGAAGTTAACCCTTAAAAAGATTACTGGGAAATCACATATATTATTTTGTAGTTTGCTGAGACATATAAAAAGTGCAATAATGATTCAAATTGGGCACGCCATGTGTCATTGGATTTAACTCAATACACATACAAACTCTTGTCACTATTGTGTACGTCAATTCATGCACCTTCTATGTCAAAATACACAAAAACACCATATTGTGTTCCAAATTTGACTTCTCAAACCTTAACCCTAAAACTCCCTAATAGGAAGGCAAATGCAAATTTTGAATTTTTTAGCAAAACAAATTATGGCATGTGAAGAATCTAAACATCATATCTTCATTTTTTCAAGCTTTCTTTTTTCTTCCTATTCCTACATGAATCTATTCAAAACCTTGTACAATATCATAAAGCACCAAATGACAATGCAACTACGCACATCATTGAAGAATAGAGAAAAAAATGCATTTTCAACATACTTAAATGTATTTCATCTATTTCATGTAGCTTCCACAATAAGCACTTGAAATCATTCATAATCCACTCACTGGATGCCCACTTTCTTATGAGTTAAGGATTAAATGGATGGTAACAAAAAACATCTTATGATCACTCTCATCCTACAAATTGGAATAAGATGGAAGTGTCTAAAATCAACTTGAGCCATAAGTTGATCTTGATATATTTGGATACAAGTAGTTCAAAATATTTTAAATATGTACACAAATGTAGAAAACAATTTAGGGCACATCATAAAGTTGGATTTCAAAACTTCATTGTATGATTTAAAAAATTAAAAAATTAATTTTTTTATTTTAAATAATTTAAAAAAAATAGTCAATGTGTTTAATAATGGTCTCATGTGTTGCTTCCATATCAAAGAGTATGTAGAATTGCTTAAGTGGATAGTAATAGGCACTTCTACCTCAATCCTTAAAGGTCAAATCAATTTTTTTTTGGGTCAAACTTCTTTAGTTTTTCATATTAAAAATAGACTCCATAAATTTTCAATCATATATATATTAATTTACTAATATTTTTAATTTTTAATAATTAAAAATATTAAAATGAAAATCATGTGATTTTTAAAATAATTTTCTTTGTAAAAATCATAATAAATATAAAATATTTTAAAAGAATTTTGAATTTATAAAAAAAATTCTAGCAGTAGTGATAAATTCTTAATGATAGAATTAACGTACTCCTTGAGCTTATTCCTTGAGCTCCAAGAAAAGTTCAAAAGA
The DNA here is from genome assembly GCA_951230915.1 of Antitrichia curtipendula. NCBI lineage: Eukaryota > Viridiplantae > Streptophyta > Bryopsida > Hypnales > Leucodontaceae > Antitrichia > Antitrichia curtipendula. Next base: position 17,626,032 of record OX579640.1, on the reverse strand, counting down.
AAAAGCTTAGAAGTGGTGTATTTTCAATATTTTCAAGATGCTACCTTCAAATTATCACAAAAATTATATTTTTAGCAATTAAAAATAAAATGGAATAAAAAATAGTTGATTAGAATTACATTTGTTTTACTTAAACTTAAAATCATTTAATGTCAAGAACCATGTGAATATTGAGGTTTGACTTTTTAAAATAGCTCCCTTGGGCTTGCAATGTCCTTGAAGGGTAAAATGGATGGTACCAATATTTCCTATGACCACTTCTATTTAACAAACTCAAAGACCCCGGAATTAGGCATCCCCTCCCTTCTTCTCGCCCTTCCTTCCTTCCTTCCTTGGGCATTGTTTTTCATCCCCCTTACATCAATTAAACCTCCGTCAATGCATCCCATTTTGGGGAGAAGGGAAGGGAGGGAGGTAATTTGTAGCTCAAAAGCTATACATTTTTTTTGAGGGATTATTTGGCAATAGTTCCCCTATTTTTCAATAGATGAAATTACTCAATTGATACAAAATTTAAAACAATATCGCTCTATTATGGATGAGTTTTTATACTTTTGATTGAATATATGTATTTTCATCCATACTTATATGTTTCATCCATATTAATGAATGTGGATAGCTCTAGCACTCTTTGGAGATCACTTTCTATACTGCCTAAAAATAATGAAAAAATAGACACTAACATTCTACCCATTCAATACAGTACACCCCACCACCAAGTGCATCCCTCAAGGTGATCTTGGACAACTAGGGTAGTGGGGTTCATTGTTTTGTTTTTTCCTCCGTCCTCCCCGCAACGGTCCTTTCATTGTTTGGCTCCACTTGCTTATAAAAACCTACACGTTGAGCATTCATCCATTTTTTAGAAAACTCACACCTCACGAGATTTGGGTTTGTCCTCATAGGGATCCTATCAACATCCCTATGAAATTACAAACCTTAAAAAAAAATACAAAAATGCTTGCAAGTTTTTTATGCCGAATGAGGCTGGGTACATCGAACCTCCTGCGATGGGAGGGCCCCCTCCTCCTACCCTACTTTGTTCCCAAAAGACAAAAAAAATAAAACTGAAAAATTACAAAAAAGTTTTAAAAGTTTTTAAAAAGTTAAAAAAATGAAAATCAATCCTCCCCCCCCTTTGGCTGCGGACCTTTCCTTGACCGCGCCTTCTTGGACCCTTCCTAGATTTGGATTCCCCATTTAGTAAGCTCCGGATCTCGTCCCGGCGCTTCCGTGGCCCACCTGATGCCTTCTTTGGCAAATGCACCTCCTCGGCCACCAAGGCTCATCGTGTCTGGAGCATCTCTGTCTCCATGTGATTATCGTGCGGCGGAAGAATCTGGCGGAGGAGCCTCATGTGCTCAAAGCCTGGCAACCAATGGGACCTTGGATGTTTATTAGGAGGACGCATCTTCGTGGGTTTTGTCTCTACTCATCAGTGTGGATCGAGCTCCATGTGAGGCGTGTATGATCGTTGAGCTTCGTACGAGGTGGGAGTGGAGTCGGGGTTGCGGCAGTTGTGGATTTGGGAACTGGGTATGGGTTTGATTTGAAGGGGGTGTAGGGGTTGAAGTGTTTTGGGAGTGGGGTTTGAATCTCCTTTGTTTTGAAATTTTGATGGTGTTTTGCGGGGTGGGTTGGGTTGGGTTGGGTTGGGGGTGTTGAGTGGGAGGATTTGCGTTTTGGGGTGGTGATAGACGGGGAAGGGGATTTTGTTCGGTAATCGCTGGGTTGGTTCCTTTGTGTGTTTTTTGATTTGATTAGAGAGGGCGCAGCTTGAGCGTGACGGAGGGAAGGTTGGGTGTGTGGTCATGTTGCCATTGAATTCAAAGCCGTCGCCTGCTCCTCCTTTCCACTGCAACGGCATCCCGGGTTGGTGGGTCATCCTCCAGTCGTAAGCCGATGACGCTGTGAACGGTGTTTTTCGTCTTGGGGAGGAAATTTGGGTCGGGGTTTCGTACGTTAGGTCATTCTTCTCCCGACACACTTGCTCGAGTACTCCGTTGCTCGAGTTCGTTGGACGGCATCGTAACCCTAATCATCTTCGTATCCATCCCCAGCTTTTTTTATTAGCTAGAAAAATGGCGATGGCCGTCAAGAGCAGCCTCGTGTACTCGACCATCGGCCTTCCGTCTCCCGAATGTTGGTCCAGCACCGGCTGGGAGCACGAAAGCCTGCCCGCAGACTCTTGGGAATGGGAGGATCCCAACCCGAGCTACACTACCCGCCAAGGACAGCAAAGCTCTGCTGAATGGGCTTCAGTCACAGTAGCAAGCTCCTTCGGCGCTTCCAAGTCAGATGAGGAATCGTCCCCTGTTTACGCCTTAGGCACAAGCGCAACGTCTGTGTCTTCGGGCATTCCTGGTGTGGCTCGAGGCTCGGAGCCTTCCACTGTAGTGAAAAACGAGCCCAACGAGAGTCTTTTCTTTCGGTCTCTGTCAAGGGAAAGTGAAGAGGGCTCCCCTGAGGAGCCACAAGGGGGTCAGAAGAGCAGTGGCAGTAATAGTAGTGAAGGGGAGAACGTGGGCTTGAAACTGGGAAGGAGAACATACTTGGAAGACTCTGGGAAACAAGGGGGCGAAAATCTGGCTCTATCGCCTCCAGGGAAGAAGCAGAGGCCGTTGTCACCAAATTCTCTTGTTCCGAGGTGTCAAGTGGAGGGGTGTAAGGCGGATCTCAGTAGGTGCAAGGATTATCATAAGCGGCATAAGGTTTGTGAGACGCACTCGAAAGTGCCGAAAGCAATCGTTGGGGGAATCGAACAGCGGTTCTGCCAGCAGTGTTCGAGGTAGTGGATCATCATTTTTGGTGTTTTTTGTGCTCTTGGATGTTTGAACTCTCTAACCTCTTTGATCTTTCCACCTGGGGTCCTATGCTGTCACTATGACATAGTTTGATGTGTCCCAATGTATGCTATAGTGTGGCAAGTGTGCAGGGTGTTCTAGAATATGTCATTTTAGAGAAGGTCGTAATGGTGGTTTGAGTGCATCCCGCCTGATGTTGTAGAATATGTCATTTAGAGAAGATCTTGGAAGAATCTCGATAATTGAGAGTATCTGGTCGTGGGGAATTGTTTCGTTACCGTCCTCTCGAGATTTTGAGCTATCGTTGGGTAGTTCCTATGATCGTATTTTGAATTAGTGACGTCTACGTTTTCCTTCGGCGATCGTATGGTTTCTCGCTATGTCTAGGTTATGGGTTTGACAATGGTGTTCTTTGATGCAGATTCCATATCCTGAAAGAGTTCGACGAAGGGAAACGCAGTTGTCGCAGAAGATTGGCAGGTCACAATGAACGGCGGCGGAAGCCTCACCCGGAGGCACATCCTCTGTTTGGTCTGGGCAATCAGTTCCTGCACCGAGGGATTTCCACGTCCACCGTGAATGGAGCTCCCCTCTACTTTCCAGGTGAAAACGCAAATTAGTATTATGTACTTGTCATTCTCTCTCGTCTAGTAAGGAATCCTTTATTCAGGAGTTTCTTCGATTTTGATCTTCAAGCGAGTCTCCTGTCTTAAAATTTTCAGCTTTCGTGTGGTGCATTCGCGTAACTTGCGTGTTCGTTTGATCCAGAAGATATCAAACCGTCTACCGTCTCGCATCCTCACAGGAGTTCATTGCTCGATTATGGAATCCATTCGTATGGTCATAGCCTAAACCGCGCAAGCCCTTGGTCTTTGAAGAGCAGGAGTGACAATATTCCGACATTTCAGATTCAGGTCAGTCGCACTTCTTCATGCTGATCTTCACTTGGCTGACATGCACCAACTGTAGCCCTAAGGTGGAATGTCAGCACACCTGTTTGTAACACCTATCTAATTGCGTCACTCCAAAATCTTTGCACAATTAGTACAATCTAATTTTGAGAATGTACACCACTTCGACATCAGAACTTGTAAAACTTTGAACCTGTGACCATTCCAAAGCGTTGTGGCTACCTTATTGTTATTGCATAGAGCTGACAAACTGTTTCATGTTGGTGGTTCAGAATCCCAAGACACCAATGACGACTTTAAAACCAACTCCGGGCCTGAATGTGGGTGGTCCTCGTCACTTCCTGGAAGGATCCCTGGGTCCACTCGGTCAGAGTCTATCGCTATCCTCTTCCACTGGAGGGATGCTTGGCAATATGGAGCAACAACAACAACAACAACAGCAACAACAAAGCCATTGCAGCCAGAGCCTCTCCAGCGTGTCTGGAATGATGGACTCTGACCGTGCTCTCTCTCTTCTGTCATCGCAGTCATGGGCCCCTCGCCCACCCCTAACAACAACAAGTGCACAACAGACTCCCTCAGGCCTCTCTCAGGCCGGCGACTCCACCTTGGAGCATTTGGTGGCCAGCAGTAATGAGAGCAGCAACCGAGGCGGATCTCGGTTCTCTCATCAACTCCCTGGTGAGGGATCACCAACAAGTGCACACTTTGGCAACAAGCAATTCTCCATGCAAACTGTTGACTCTGGGGGCCTGAATTTTGGGCTGACTGCCACTACTGGTACTGGGACTCATGAACGTGGAGGTTGTAACAACATGCTGGCTGGTTTTGGAGGGTACGATGAGACGAACTCGATGCTGGCCTTAGTTCGAAATGGTCAGGATCGTGGAGGGTTTGGAAGCTCTCATCAAGCTCGTGCAACGATGGATCTTATGCAGACAGTTCACAATAATGGAGTACACTCTCAGGTGTACAACAATGGGTTCAGCTCGTTCGAATCTTCGAGATTCAGTGATCGGCAGCTTCTTTGATCGTCTCTGTTTTTAAAAATTATTTGTTGTAATTCTTTTGACGTTTCTTTTAGTTGTAGCATTTTTCGATACTGTAGGATTCTGCTGCGGCTTGGGTTTGCAGGTTAGATTGTTGAGGTTTATATATTCAGATGCTGCTTCCTTTGAAATAACTCAATGCTGCACTGGAATCTAGTATTGATCTTTCTCCAGTTGTAGTCGCTTAGAGACATTGTTAGGGTCTGTACAGTTAGTACTATTAATTAATCACAGGTATTACTTCTGCTTATCTGACCCTGAAGTACATATCATTGTATTTAAAACATTGTCAATAATTTGAAAAAGTTCCCCGAATGACTTGTCCCTATTTAGTGAATAGGATTCAGTATCCAATGTATTGATTTCGTTTTCACATGTATGAGTCCTTGGTGACATGGGAGACACCTGGAGTCGACTAGTGTTGGAATGCAGGATTGGAATTTGTTGATCTTGGGATGCTCATCAAAATTTTGAGATGATGACCAGGATCACTTCCGGCACTCTCACATCTACTTGTAGGAAATTGCAAATACGTTTGTGTTAGCAATATGGGTAGTCACAGCTTCTTCACCCCATTCTCGGTCTTTGGAGAATGGGGACATGGTGCTCTCTTGTTGGCTCTCCTTCACCCCCATTCTCGGTCTTTGGAGAATGGGGACATGGTGCTCTCTTGTTGGCTCTCCTTCACCTCCATTCTCAATCTTCAGACAATGGGACCTCCGCAAGCCAAAGGGAGCCAACAAGGGAGCACTTTCAGAGAATGGCCCGTTTTCTCCTTTGTATGTGAAGAATGGATGTGAAGAAGATTTCTTAAGTGAATTTTTAACTATATCGCTTCTCACTTTCACCTTGTTGTTCTGCTCCTTCATCTTGGTTGAGTCTATAGTAGTGCAACGAACCTCCTGTGGAGGCTCTTTCACCTTGTTGTTCTGCTCCTTCATCTTGGTTGAGTCTATAGTATTGCAACGAGCCTCTTGTGGAGGCTCTTGTTTTACCCCAGCCTGGGGAAAAACAGGAACCTTCTATTTGCTACGCAATTTAAAAATAAATAAAATTTGAGTTCATATTTGCAATCAGAGGCCCCAAAGTAGCGAAGAGGGGGTGTAGAGAAATACAATTAGCACGACACAAAATAGTTTTTTTTTTTCATTCACCCTTGGGCTGCACCTCCGCAAAAAGACTCGTTGCACTACTATAGACTCGACCCTTCATCTTGCGATCAGCGCAACTTGAGCCTTCATCATGCGTTCTGTGTGTTGCCCACCCTCTGCGCGTCTATCACCACCTCAGCATCCCGAGTTCTGCGCATTCTAGAGTTTCGGAGTTTGCGTTTGGTAAATCGTGTTCTCCAGTTCTCATTCTCCACACCAACAATATATGAATAGGCAATTTGGCATGCGCTTGTAATTGCAGCATGGCAACTATCCAGTATCTTGGTCCATCTAGAATTTCTTTGTTGTAAAATCACTCCTCGATGTAACAGCTTCCGCCGTCTCCTCCCCCTGCAAAAGTCAGTCATCTACTGCAGGTACCTTCGCACCTCGCTTTTTGTTTAAGGTACCCAGTTTTTCTTAGGACACCGATGTTGGCTAATTATGAGTCTGACAAGGGCTTTCAGTCCCACGAAGCGCCGTTCGCACCTGTCTGTCTCTGTGATCGATCTGAGATCGACCCCAAGTCAGCAGTGGAAAAAAATGAGCTTTTGTCACCGGGTGCCTCCTGTCAGAAAGAACTTGGCTTTTGCAGATGATGAAGGTTCAATACCGATCCATCTCAAGCGTTTTGAAGTTCATTGTGGGAGCTTCCTCACTGCTGGAGGTTCGTGTATTCACAGGGTTGCTTGTGGCTCAAAGACATGAGGAGTTAGGGTTTAGGGCTACAGTTTCGTTATGTGTACGTGGTGCTTAATTCATGTCTTTACAAGGTTTAAATTTTCTTAGGTTTAAATTTTCACCGACCTATGCTCACAGGAAACAGATTTCCACCGAGCAATATTGGAAAGCATTGGTAACTTAGCATAGGTTGGTGAAAATTCGTCAACATTTTTGACATCGAAGTCTACTGTAGGTGTCACATGCATGACTGCAGTGGAGGCTGTCAGTTTTGTGTAATAAGGGCATTAGAATTATCAATTTGATACAGAAGATTTTGGGGGCTGTTCTGTTTGTGTCACAGGGACACAGAACTGTCAAATTGAAAATTTTGAAATTATAGAAAAATTTGATCATGAAAAGTCAACACATCTGTTCTTTGTTCTCGAATGCCGTGTAGGGACATATATAAATAGCCAGTACGGTACTGTCAATTGGAAATAGAAAAAAAAATCCCAAGTGGTAAAAAATTCAACAGCCTGTAGCTATTCACCAATTTTTTTTTTTTTACAAAGCACTTTGTTCGAGTGCCATTGGTTCTCCAAGTGCCGTTTATGTCAGTTTGGCACGACCGGACCTTCCATGACAAAAAAGAATGGACAGGACTGAAGAGCTCATCATGGCTGAGACTTCAAGTACCGTAGCCTGACTGGTCAGCTGTGGTGAAAAATAATTTAAGTTTTTCCCTTAAAGACGAATGGTATTGGGAAATTGGTAAGCTATTTTGCTGAATCCAAGGAAAAGTAAATGAAAAGAAAAAGTCAAAATGTTGGAGAAGATACCTTGTACCATTTAACCCGACGACGTGGCGGCCTAAAAGCAATTGATGGATGAAACTTAAGAGAATCTTTTTATATAAGAGAGGAATGTAGGTGTTCATCCTCGGAATTTTATGTAAAAAGGGAAGGTCTTGCGTGCGAGTTTGACTTCCAATGAGTGCTCTTGGTGTATTTTTTTAAACAAATGATTCATATGGTACCCCAAAAGGATGATTTCCACAACAACCAATCCTATGTTCTTAATGTTGCAAAATAGGGGGCACTATGAAAAATAATGAGTTCATTCATTGAAAGTCATGACTACCACTTTCCTACGCAATGAAGAAAACCAATCTACTTTCAAGATTATTTATTTGAAACATTACCAAGAATTAAAAAAAGAACTATAAAAAACTATTAAAAATAAAAGAATTGTAATTGAAAAATGGACTTCCGAACCCGCCTTTCCAATTTTTTTAATAATCATTCGGGCAAAAATTGTGCCAAAGGTGATCTTGGACTACGGTATTCTTGGTAATAATGTGTCATGAGAATATTACAGTCCCATTGGACGAGACCCTGAAATGCTGATCCAAACAAAAGTGGAATTTGATCTTTACTTTTCAAAGCATTTGAAGATTACATTCCTTGTGCACGTGATGGTCGAAGCTTCTCCAATCTCCGTAAGTCAGCACAATGTTGACTGGCGGTGATTTGTGGTTTAATTGCTTTTTCACGGTCATTGCAGTCTGTAGACAAAAAATGTGTAAGCTAAGTGCACTCATAATCGTCACTAAGTATTGTTTTTAGGTGTATCAATAATTGATACTAGTCTCTTATAGGCTCTCAATTTCTCATGTTATGATTGTGTATATCTTTCATGATCAATTTTTAGATTTTGGCGATATTCCATTACTTTGGTGCAGTTCAGGCCACGCAGCCTGAAATCAAAATCTATACCTATCCTAGATTCCTAGTTCGTGGCCTGAAATTAGACCATTGTGAAGATATATATGGCACAATTTTGGGCTTGTGGAATATCACCAATTTAACCCTAGAAGGACAAGTTGGTCCCCGTGAAAATCAACCTTTTGGGTACAATGTGAATCATCTGCTGAATTTTTTTTCAAGAGCTCTCACTGGAGGTCAAATGAACCATGCAAGATAGACCTTCCCTTTTCACACAAAATTCCAAGGATTCTCTGTCATCCATGACACTAGGACACTTAGTTACCGAGTTTGACGTTGTATGTGATTACTGATTACAGCAGAATCAATACAAATACCCTGTGATCGCACTTTCCCATCATAAGGTTCACACAAGAAACTGTTTTAAATCCACCGAGTGATGAGACCACTGATTTTTAACACACAACTGTCGATCAGGACAGTATCATGAAATTGGTGAAATTCCACTACTTCGGCACTTTTCAAGGCATACGGGTGGCCTGAAAGGTAAATCTACTCTAGACCTAAAATCTGGAGCCTTGCTTGAGTAGCTAGCTAGATGAATACCGGTATCACGTTGTTGGTAGGCACCGAAAACAGTATCAATTAAATGAAATTGATGATCACTTGGAAGTGCGTGCCATAACCTTCCTACGTGTAATTTAGCGCCAGTTCTAGCTAGTGCCATGCCCAGCTTGCACTTACAACGTAAATAACTTCTCTTGAGGCGACGGAGCTTGGCAGGCTGCGGAAATCAGAGGACCACTACGATCGACTGTATGTACCACCTTCAACATGCATAACGAATTAACACTGTCTACTGCGCAGGACAGTCGATCCTCCGTCCATCGATGAAGTTTGCATGTTATCTGGGCAATGGCCTGTCGCCAGCACTAGGGAGATCGGGAGGTGTCACCCCCGGGTATTTATATTTCACAATGCATCTTCACTCCCCCCTCCAAAAAAGCTTTCTGTTTTAAGAAAGTTTTGAGGGGGGCCCGGTGAAGATGCATTGTGAAATATAAATACCCGGCGGTGACACCCGGCCTGCCGGTTTTCCCTGTGCAGTCAGCTATATAGCCAGCCTTGATAGAAGTGCCGAATTCAAATCGAACTTACAGCGTAACTGGGAACTTATCCTCAGGCGGCGAGCTTTCCAGGGCTGTCGCTGTACGTACCACCTTCAACATGCATAAGGAATTAACACACTGTCTACTGCATGCAAGGACAGTCGATCCTCAGCTCCATCGATGCAAATGCAGTTTGCAAGTTATCCGGGCAATGGCCTGTTGCCAGGCAGCTAGCCAGCCTTGATAGAAGTGCCGAATTGAAATAGAACTTACAAAGTTACTGAGAACTTCTCCCTGAGGCGGTGAGCTTTCCAGGGCTGTCGATATTAGATCGAGGACCGGCGGCCACTACGTCTGCACCACCTTCAATATGCATTACGAATTAAACACACTAACTTACGTACATGCAAGTTATCCGGGCAATGGCCTGTTGCCATCTAGCTAGCGCGCCTTGATATTGTAGAAGTGGCCGAATTGAAATAGTTAGAATCTTTTTAATTTAACAACCACCATGAGCCTCTCGTAGTACTATTGTATACATCTCCTTTGTGAACCCCCAAGAGAATCGATCTAGATTGTTCCACTTTCCATCGGACCTACAGTAATCAACACGTGCCTCTTGGTCTTCAATTCAAGATCTGAATCACTTGCTTGGACGTGCGTCGCGTCGGTTTCTAAAGCTGTATATGGGGGTGATGGAGTGCTGTCAACTAGCTTCATATCTATAACATTAATTAATAGGCTTCAACCCATGCATGACAGTTTGGTAAAATTAAGTGTGTCGATCAGTGCCGGTTGCAGTCTTGCAGAGCCGCTGGTGCAGACGATTATTGGTTTCCATGGAGCTAGGAGTTTTACTATTTCCAAGCTAGATGATGCCAATGCAAGCTCGTCTAAGTGTTGCAACTTGCAAGACAACTGTGCTCACGTTCTGACAATTTGTAATTAATCCTTTCTATTGGTTCCATGCAAGCTTCATGTCGGAAGTCTTTAAAATGACGGCGACATTTGGTAGAATGCATGGTGGAGTTTCACGAACTGGCGACTGACTGCACTTTCTTGCTGGTTAACAATGTTATGCCAATCTTACTTTTCAGAGCTTTGTGAATAGGAATGAATGCTACAATTTTCATAAGATGCTACACCCGTCCTACAAAGTGAGCCTTGCAGGATGAGTTTACCGCTAGGAAAAACACATGAATTTTTTAATTTTTCACATAGGAGAAAATTGGGAATTCATATGTGCAATCAACTCCATATAGGCCTCTAATTGGCTTGGAGAGGTGAAGAACATAGAATTAGCATGACATAAAATAGAGGACTTTATTTTAGAATTACCCTGCAAAACACCAAATTCACCCTACAAGGCCTACTTTGTAGGATGAATTTAGTGTCTTAGCTTCAATTTTTGATGTTGAGAACCTTGCCACTTTAACCACTAAAGGATAGGGGAGGGGGTACTTAGACAAACATTGTCAAAAATTACAGGTTTTAGGTATGTTATTCAAAAATGAAAATTGAAACTTTTTTTTGAAACTTTAACCATAAAAAATTGAAGTAAAGTATTTTACAAGAATGTGGAAATATTTTTAGGCATTTGGCCATGCAAATTGAAAGATTATAACATTTGAAGTAAGAAAAAAACTTCTTTTCATTCTTGTGAAATAAAGCTAGCAGACTTTGGGCCCTTTTGGAGTAAAATTTTTGCTCTATGCAAAAATGAGGACTATTTTAACCATTCATAAGTATATGGTATTAGATTTGTTTATAAAAAAATTTAGAATCAAATATAGAGTCTAGTTTATTCTAGATCATCCTACAATGCAAAGAGGTTAAATGCAGAATTTTGTTAAAATGGCAATCATTTTACAACTTTGGCACTTTTATAGATTAGATTGTGCGGTTTGAAATCTATATATGTCCTAGATGTCTAAAATCTACATCAATCCTAGATGGCACTATTGCAATTTGGAGTCAAACTATCGCCATTTTTAATGGAATTCCCTATTTAAGTGAATTGACAATACACTAGTCAATTTTTGATAATTTTTTGTACAATAAAACAAATTTTAATTTAAAATCCCAATGGTGAAAAGTTAGAGACAAACATTTGGAATATGTGGAAAATATTTTAAGAATTTTGACTTCATAGATTGCAAAGTAATAGGACTTGAAATTGGAAGAAAATATATATTTTTTGAAATTGAGCAACATAGACAACAAAGTTTGACTCCAAATTGCTTGAGCTACCTAATAAACTCAATGTAGCATAACTTTTAATCTCAGCACCTGATTGAAACAAAAATAGTTTTTCACCAAGGAGGTACTTGTTTACATGTTGTGCCCAAATTTTATGAACTTTTGACCAAATATCACTTCTTAGAAACCTAATCAAAATTTCTTGCATACAAGTAGAACCTCTCTTAGTACATGGTGTTGGAATTTATGCACTAAGAGAGGATTATGCATTTAGAGAATCCACAGACTACATGTCTTTTCATCTTAAATCCATAGGACCACGTGTATGGGGAGCTTTGTTAAAATGGCAGTATTCCATGTGCCATTTTCAAACCGCACTGGTCTGAATCGTACAAATGACATCTAAAATAGGTATAGATTTCAAAAATTTTGGACTATATGTCTATATAGGGTTGGTATAGATTTTAGATTGTGTGGTCTAAATTGTGAAAGTGACATCTATGACATGTATAGATTTCTAACATCTAAAAATGATATAGATTTCAAAAATCTAGGGCAATTGTACATTTCAAAATTATTACTACCCAATTTGAACTGTAAAAATTGCCAAGTTAGTGGAATTTGCCATTTTAATGAAATTGTCCGTGTGTCATTTTGTCTTGTATGCAGTAAGATAAGTTCTACATGTATATTGAACAAACACTTGGTCTTTTAGGGGTTAAGAAAATTGATGACTTAATTCACCTATTTATTCAAGAGTTAATAACAAGGACTTGGCATTAGCACTGGGAACTCTGAGTGGAGTAGCCCCCCGGGCTAAACAGTTTGTGGGGGCTAAACTGAATCGAAGTACCCCCAAGCTATTTGCAGCTTGGCTACCTGTGGCTTCATGTCTGGTCGAACTTCAAATGTAGCCCTGGCTTCTTGCACAATTTCAGGGCTATTTCTTTAGCCCCCCTTTCTTTTTTATTAGTGTTGGAGGAGGCTACATTGAGGGCTAAAACACCTAAGTCTATCCCGGGCTAAATTCTTCAAAGTTCCCAGTGTAGGTGAAATACTTAGTACTAGTAATGTTAGGTTGATCATTGTAAAAATCATCTCAAACGGATTGATATCTCAAATGCTTTTTGAAAATCATCTCAAATGTGTGAGATTTGAAAACATTTGTAATGTTAGATTGGTCATTTTCAAAAGTTCTTTTGAGAGACAATTATAGTTTGTTAAAGGACTGTTTGTCCCCTTGGAGAACAATTTGGGTCCGGGTAGGTTCCTATGACCTCAATTTTTAGTGAATTTTTTTGAACTTTATTGAGTATGTGCGGTTTTGCAAGAGCTTTGTGGATATATAATTTTTATTTCAATTGATGCCTGGGAAAAAAATAACAAAAAGTCAAAATGATTTTTTTTCTTAAATTCCTAAAATTATGTATTTTTGTTTTATTTAAAGCTTTGATTCATTCTATTTGGACTAGTAATGGGAAAGTTATGGACCATCTTAGTTTTTTGGGCAATCTAAGCATCTTTTCAAAAAAAATAACTTATAGGATTAATTTTTGAGTTCATTTCCTACAATTTTCCAAAACAAATTGTTAGACAAGGTTATATTTGTTTGCTAGAATAATCTCACCGTTGGGATTATTGTATTTCAATTTCATCTTAGAGCTATTGACTGTTTAGTTTTTCATTCAATCTTTGAACCTACTTCTATTTAACAAATTTTTAATGAGTAAAAATTAAGTGTTTTATCCTTGAACTTTTTTTTCTAGATTCTCAACTCAAGTATTCAACATAAAAACTTAGAAAATCAAAATCAATAGTACAAAAAATTTTAATTAAGAAGATTCAAAGCCCAAAAATTTAGTCAAACAAGGTGCAAAAAAATTAAAAAATTGTTTTCTTCACTTTGGATGCAAATATCTTGCAATTTATGCTGTCAAAGTTTCTGAAATTTCTTGCATACATTCTAATACTAGTATAATATAAGATCCTACAGTTAGATATTTCAAAAATAATAATTTTTAAATTTTTTGCTTTTTGCAATAGAAGTGGCATTTTTAATGTGTTTTGATGGAGAAAAGGCCTCGGTCCTTTAGGGGTTAAATTCCATTGTAAATGCTTACCGGCTCATCCAAATAGTATCAATCCAAAGCCTGCACTGTACATATGGGCAGTTTCATTAAAATGGTAGTATTCCAAGTGCCACTTTGACGGTGTGCCATTTTCACCATTTAGGATTGGTATAGCCATTTAGAACGGCCGTTTTGAACTATTTTCATGCCATTTTAAAATAATATCGCGATTTTAATAAAATTGCCCATACAGACAGAGCACCCACCGTAAAATCAATTCAGGAATCAATTCAGGAATCACTGCTCTTAATTTCATGATCACTGCGACATGATACCTGTTGTCTATACCATATTTACGCTGCCACTCACGTACGACGTGAATTCCAGTGATCCCCAGCTAGCTAGTTACAGTAATTTGCATTGTGAGTGCTCAGCCACTGGCTCTTCAATTCCCAAATATTCAATCCCAAACCTCACTTCGATTCTCACCGCGCCGGCCGTGGAATCAATTCAGGAATCACAGTTCGTAATATTTAAAGTGAAAGCATAAACAGGATTTCATTTGCTGCGATAGTGATCGGACGATCGATAGTTCGAAGGACCCGGCTCTAATCAATTTCAGGACGTACTGCTGGTAAGTTAAGTGCTTGAAATGGACCGGAGTGGACTAACTTCGACGACTTCGATCGACGAGTCTTCAGATTCATTCTTGAAAGCCTGGAGCGAGGCAAGTACATGCACAGGGGGCTCATATTGCGTTCCCGGTGTCAAAATTCCCGGTGCGTTGCACTTTCCCCGGTGTTCCTGGCAGTGTACGATACACCGGGGAAAGTGGAACTCACCGGGAATTTTGACACCGGAAACTCATTATGAGACCCCTATGAATGAGCGCGCGATGGACGACCGTCGCCATGCACAAGTGCATAGTGCCCTTTGGGATGCGACAGTGATCGATCGACTAGCTCGGGACGTACGCCTTACTTAAAGCTAGCACGACAAGCATGTCTCGCAGCCGCCCACATCGAACGGGAGTACGTACGGGACGCGTGCATCTGGATGCACTTTGACAGTATTTGGACTCAGTTCCCCGTATCGGGGAAACTGGAGACATGATCGAGTGAGTGAGAAGGGTTTTTTTCTGATTTGATTTCGAGTTGTACAATCGCAATTGAGGAGTTTTTGTGAGGAATGTCTCAATGAAATAAAAGTCTGCACTTTCGAGTTGACATGACAAAAAAAAACTGCCTTATATAATCTCTACTTTCAAGTTGACATGACAAAGAAAGCCTTTTATAATTCTTTACTTTTGAGTTGACATGATGACAAATCTGCTTTGAGAAGGATGCAAAGCAACACAAGTAGAAACATGGGTTGAGTAAATTAGACTACTAGAGAAACATGTCCCCTATAAAGACTCACAACTAGTCAAGTTTGCCATGTGGGGTCTCCTTGTGGATCTTTTTTGAGATCTATGCGGCCCATTCATAAAATTGTAGAGCCAAGCAATGATCCTCCCTATCCGGGAAGATATTATAGCTCCCTAGATAGTTGTGAGAAATTTATGAGTTAATGCAAGGATCGGGTTGGTTGAGGAGCTATAAAAGACAATTTTGATCATTGGGGGGGGGGGGGGGGGGTCCTTTTCGAGGATGCAAAAAGAAACTTTGCCTCAATGGCAAACTGAATGTTATGTATTTCTACTTGTGTAAGGATAGAGAAGCATGTCAATTAGTTTTCACAAATAAATCCTTTCTATTTTTGTGTTTAAATTCAATTTTTTATAGTGACAATCTTCAATTGGCACATGAGGCTTTAGTTTCTTAACTCTATTGTTCTTCTTCATTGGAAAATAATTTAATATTTGTTTGTTTGTTTGTTTGTTTGTTTTTCTCTCTACTTAATACATGATCACTTTTCAAAAAGAAAAGAAAAAAAGAAAAGATTGAAAAAAAGGATTTTGAATTACTATCCTAAATCTTTATTATCCAATGATAGAAGATGACATGACCACCTCAAAAAATCACTTAACCCCTAAACGTCCAAACTGCCTTTTTTGGCAACATAGCAATTTAGGGCAGCTCATTGCGTATGGAGTTTTTATTTTTTTTTGCTGAAATTTTCACACAATATGGGGACGAGGTTTATCTTTAAGGCCCAAAAATTTTCATAACTTTTGACTTCATTGTCCAAAAGTTATTGCATGATCTGTAATTTTCAATGCTCGACGGGCACCCCCAAAAAAAATCTATAAAATCTATAAAAAACTTTTTTCAAAAATAAAAACTTGAAATTGGCTCTTTAGATTTATATATACTTGGAAAGCTTTGAATCATTCCATTTTGATTTATGAGTTGAAAGTTATGAGGTGCTCTAGTTTGCGGGTAGTTATGGATTCCCTACTCAAAAATAAACTTTGGAGTCCTTAATTTAACTCTATTTTTTATATTTTTTGAAAAAAGAAGAAGCATATAATGTAAATTGTTTATTACTATATTACCACCGTTGGGAATAGAATTTTTCAATTTTGTAATTAAATTCTTAACAATTTAGTGTTTTGAAATTTGAATCATTCTCTACTTCTTTCTACTTGCTATACTTTTTCTATATGTTGTACAATTCCAAATGATCTAAATTTTTTTAAGCATGTAGCCAACTTGCCTTGAAGAATGAATCCAAAGAAGCACAATCATTTTGGATATTTTTTCATACAAATGTGACCTTGTGAAGTGCAGCTGCCCGTATTTTTACAGGGCTAAAAAAATGAGTTTTGTCACTTCAAACGTTAAAATCTTGCAATCTACATGGTGAAAAATTCTGAAATTTTTTCCACATATTTCCAAACTAGTTTACTACAAGTTCCTACGGTTACTTGGTCCAAAAATGTTTTTTTTATCTAAAATTTGGTGCTTGTATCAGAAATGGCAGTTTTGAACTGTTTTTGGTGAAAACATAGTCTCCGACGTTTAGGGTTAAAGAAATCATATCCTCTTCCAACCAATAACTAATTCCAGTCAAGTTGGTGGACCATTAGAAAAAATTTGGGGGGTCCAGAAGGCCGTTAAGCCTGGACCCCCGTAGTGATACTATAGAATTTTTTTTCGAAAAAAAAATTGCTGACACTGAAACTCTGACGTGGTTGAAGTGCCACGCCAACGCGACGTCAGCGTGACGTCACTTTTTGATTTTTTTTTTCCATATTATCAACCGCGGGTCCCGAAAATCAGCACTCACAGCCTTATTGAGGCCTCATATTTTTTGTAATGTATGTAGCTGAAACAAAACATGATCTCTCTTTGTGATTAAAATGAGCATTATGAAATTGGGATGCCTCTTTGGGATGTCTCATTTGGGATGCTTCAAATAAGGAAAATGAGGCATCCCAAATGAGGCATCCCAAATGAGGCATCCCAAATGAGGCATCCCAAAATGAGGCATCCCAATTGGAAAATGAGCATTAAAATGAGCATTATGAAATAAGGAAAATGAGATGTTTTTCGGCATCTACCCTTAAGAATTGGGAGCCTCTTTTAAAAAAATATAACGTTGTTAAAAGGAAGTGTTCCATTCCCATCCCAAGATATCTTGTAAGGAGTTAGATTAAGATGTTTGTTAGTCACTCTTACTTTGAATTTGTTTTTTTGTAATAAAATATTACATTTTAGTTATTTTAATGTCCAGGGTGTCCTTCGTTTCACGAAGACAAAGGAACTAACAACAACAGGTGAACCTTATAACATTGTTGCAGACACTAAATGTTCGATGGATGACAGAGAATCCTTCTATATAGGACAACAATATACCTCTCAAAATTCAGTCTTGGAAAAATTCATCACCAATTATATTCAATAAAAATTTATATAAAATCACAAAAACAGACTTTAAAAATTCACCAAAAATGGAATTTATTTTTTCTTCTTTAAACCAAAATTTGGGTATGCTTGACCGGGATTGTGTAAGGATGCAATGATAATTATGTTTATAAAAAAAATAATCATAAGCTATAATTATGTCTATTACAATCCACATCGTACAAAAAAAAAATTGAATGCCTCAAAAAGACATTTTGTAAGCTTTCAATGCCTGGTTGTACAATATTGGGAGTTTGGGACCATTAAAGGAAGCCAAATGTACCTTTACATTAGAGGTTGCTTTTTTGAGCGACCCTAGCTACATTGAGGTAGTCTACTCTAAAATTGAATGTGCTGTAAAATCAATCACTAATACAGAGGTACATTTGATTTTCTTCAATGTACCAATAGCATACTTATCAGGACATGATTGCTTTCAGAGTTTACTACATTTCAACTTCAAAAATTTGTAACTAATTCTTCAAAGGTTTAAAAAATAAGAAATGACTTGGGTTTGATGCTAAATCCATTTTTCTTCCTACTAAAATTTATTGAATTTTTTTCCAAAGAGTTTAGCTTCCCTCCAAAGGCAATTAGCTCTTAACCCCTAAATGCCCGAGGCACCAAATTTTGGTGTCGACAAAACTTTGAAGTTAAATAAGAACTAATTAAGTTTTTATTTTTTAAAATTTCTATTTTTGACAAATTCTTTTTGAAGTCTAGTTTTAGAAACATAAATCTGATTTTAAAAATGAATGATTATAATTTTTCTGTTTAAGATTTTGTGCAAGGGTATCCATTGCAATCTTGACTTTCCATAGTGTTGAGGGCTCTTGGAAATGAGCCTCGAATACGCTAGATTTTGGAGAAAAAAACATACTAAAAATTCATTTAAAAAAATTGTAGAGTAGATTTTGAGAAGCCATAAATTGATTTGAGGTTATGCAGGTTAGGCTCTTCAACCTCCTATTTTTTTGGTGACCAATTTTTTAATTTGACATGCAAAAAATGAACCGAAAGATTTTCATAGTTTTAAGTTTTAACATCCTCATGATCAAACATTATATCTTTCAATCTTTAAATGATACTATCGTGTTTTCATTTTCTATGTAATCTCTAGCATGTTTAAAGGCCATATTTGTTATATTGAGACTTTTTGCAGATTTTGAAACAAAATGCTACACTAAAGATGATATTTAGTGTTGAGTGACATTTAGTGTTTTTACCCCCCTACTAGCTACAACACTAAATCTGAACTTGTCCACAATTAGTGTTAGACTTGAATGTGCCGGCTGCAAACTTCAGAGCCTTGTAACTTTCGCAAAAATTCTTCAAATAAGGAAAATGAGATGTTTTTCGGCATCTACAAAAACTGTAGATGCCGAAAAACATCTCATTTTCCTTATTTGAAGAACTTTTGCAAAAGTTACAAGGCTCTGAAGTTTGCAGCCGCCTAGCCTTAATCGGTCCGATTCTGTCCGTGAACAGTGATATTCCGTCTGATATGACAACTCTGGTTCACATTTAGTGTTTGAATTGAAATTTAATGTTACTTACTTTCATAGGGTAATTGGCTTTTAGTGTATGCTTTCGTATTTAGTGTACAAGACACTAAATATCATCTTTAGTGTAGTTATTGGAAAATTCATTTAAAAAAATAATAATTGAAATTAAAAAAATAAGTAATAAATAAATAAACATCCAATTTCTCATAAATCTAAATAAATAAATAATGCTAAAATATTGACTCTATAATGAAATTTTAAAAATTGGTGTTGTTACCTATTTATAAAAAATATTAGTAAAGAAATAAAGTGATATATCCTTGAGTTAAGGATAAAATTGAGACTTAGAAAGTCTCAATATAACAAATATGACCCTTTTAGTTTGAATTAGTACGGTTATCAATTCAAAAAGAATTGATTCAACTTATCAAAATGTTGACTTTTTGTTCAATTTAGAACAAATTCCTAAGTTCAAAAAACAGGCTTTGAGCATTTAGGAGTTAAAAGGAGATATCCCGTGGATGCTATCATTGGGAGCATCAAGATCTTGAACCTGGATTGCTGGAGAATGAAGGCCAACATTCGAAATGACTTTTGATGACTTTTCTCACAAGTGGGGCTCACACTAAGGTCGAACCACCCATTCCCGATCAGGGACCTAATTGTGATCAAATGTAAAGACCGTATTCATTTTAGAACTTAAATGTTCTTACACCATAGATAGCTTATGGTTTGTTGACCAAAACCTTAAACTATCTATAATGTAAGAACATTTAAGTTCTAAAATGAGTAGCATCTTTACATTTGATTGCAATTAGGTCCCTGATCGGGAATGGGTGGTTGGACCTTAGTAACTTACTGTCTTGGGTTGAACAGAGATGGCTCTGGCGTCTTTGCTAGAGACCTTTTTTAGTTTCTTTTTTGAGGGATGGCAATCACTTAAAATTTGGTGAACCAATTGCAATTTTGTACATTCATCCATCTTTTGGACCTAGAATGACACTTTTCAATTCAATTTGTGCACTTTTTCATCCACATTTGGCAACTTCATTCACATTTAAAATAGAGATGGAAAATTTGTGATGAAAAAAAGACTACTTTTGTTGGGTGAAAAGTAGAGATTTATTTTGAAATGGTGTAGATTAGCCCTATGGTCCAAAAAAAAATAAGATTGGTTGTGGGTGCATTGAGGGTGCTTTACATTAGATGTGTTTGGAGGGTCATTTCAAGCCTGTTCCTGTTCTTATGAACCATCCAGCATTGGTCAGAATATAAAATGATAATAAAATTTAAATTTAAATTTTTTTAAATGTACATACATATATATATATATATATATATATATATATATATATATATATATATATATATATATATATATATATGATACCTTTTTATTTATTAATATCCAACGTGACAATCGTTTCGCCACATTGTCCTATTGCTGCAAGTCTGCAACGAAGTTCCCACAGTCTAGAAACTCCAAGGAACTCACAGCTCTCTACAATAGTGAAATTTCATCTAATGTTTCACTTAAATTAATGTGAGCTATAGTGGCTCACATAAGTATTCTTACACTTCAAAAATTGCCATAACTAATTGAAGAATTAACAAAAAAAATTCAACAAATTTTGGACATGTTGAAGTAAACACACTTGTATAGAATGATTCATTTTTTTAGTTAAAATAATTTTTGATTTTTTAAGAATTCATTCAAATCTAATCAAGGACAAAAATCCTTTTAATACAAGTTTTATTCAAGTTTCTTTAGTATTTTGGAATTTTCTAGTAAGCATTTCATGAATTTTGGTATTTTATTGGATGAAATCTTAGTAGTTAAAATAGAACTTCAAATAATTATGTTTCATAAAACTTATGCTAAAAAGAAAATATGGCAATTTTTCTAAATATACAAAATATTTTGAGAGCCACTTTAATTACGTCAAAAATGAGCAATTGAGAAATGTTTCTATTATTAAATTGCGTAATTTTTTGTTGGATCTTGTTGGAAGTCAAAAGAATATTCTACATTCTCTTTTTGTGCATTTTTTAGACACCATATGAATAAACTATGAATTTTTTATAGTGTTGAAATAGGTGTATCCAATACAATCCTAGGCTCTCGTGAATAGAAGTAGTACATTTAATCCCTTAGGCACTAGGAGTTAGTCAAGATTTCCAATATTATAAATACAAGTTGTAACCTATAAAATACAACTTAAAATAATAATTTAATGATGACTCTCAAACAATAGTTGTGGAATATGATTCATTTATCATATCCATGATTAGATCAACTAATATACAAATCAATATTATTCAATCAAATTTGAAATCAAAATTCAAACTTTCTTTTAAAATTGATTGTATATTGATTATATTTTATGTATAGAATACTTTATTTCCTTAAAGCTCAAAATATTAAGTTTTAATCATAGTGATTTTTGAAGATTTTATCTATACATTGAATTAGTTAGTTAGTTTTGTTTGTTTGGTACATTGAAAACTCTGGAATCGTGCATCCTCCAATTGCATTCATAGTATTGTTGAAAATCTCTTTGCAAGGAAGGGTGCATGGACTTTGGTTTATGGCGTTTGGACATACATTATAAAAGTTATAGATTTTTTAGTTATTTTTGGATCTTAAATTATTATAAATTATAAAATTTTAGTTAATTTCTTTGTCATGTTCCTTTTTTTTTGCTTATGTTTAATTATATTTTATTTTGTAGCATAGTACCTTTTTTTGTTTATACTTTAATTATCTTTTATTTTGTAATAATGTTACTAATCTAGATAGGATGTAAAAACATATCTGGACATGGTACGTAAGGTACTTTGTTTGTTCTGTTTGTTTGTTTTGATTTTGCACTTTCCATATGGCACCTAGCAAAAACATGACAAAATCATGATAAACACTAGGCCAATGGCATAAAAATGCAACAAATATTAATATTTTAGATTCTAAACTAGCCATTCTATAACATTATAAGATTCTAGACAACATAAATTTAGTCTGAAAATAATACTAGAAGAAAAAATAGAAGAAATTGAGGTTGAGAGAATGAAATCAGTGACCATAGAAGAAAAACAAGTCTATAACTGAAAATCACTAGGAGAGCTCTTCAAACTCCTCAAATTATAGATTCAATAGTAGGCTAAAGCCAAATATGTTAAATTTAAAGTTAATGTGAGTTCATTAGGATGTTCATAATAAGTGTACTATGTGGGCATATTGTAAATTTAGTGCCCTTTTTTATGATACATTGGATGGAAAAAGACATTGGTAACATTTTATAGAATTTGAACTATTACATTGAAATAACATTTAAGATGAGGACTCCTAATTTACTATTTCACTATCAAATTTATTTTTATTATTAGGTTTATTGGTCAATTTTTTATATTTTCTATGTATTTTTGGGTGAAAGAATGAAAAAAAAAAAGATTTGCCTACATCATGTTAATTTTGAGAATACGTGACTGAATGTTTACTATCTCTTGAAAAAATGCCTCCAATCGTGCCGTGCCTCCCTAGCAGCCCTAAGAGGCAAGATCTATTAGATCGCCGTCGATCCAAGTTGTTGATTTGGGATACGATACGGATATGGATATAAAATATGGATACACATACGGATATGGATACACACGATGAATATGGGTATAGATATAGACAATGGATGTAGATACGGGTATGGATATAGAAGACAGATACGGCAATATTCCATATCAATTGCATATCCCATATGTAATATGAAATTACAAATAGGGGATGTGTATGGTTAGGGTTAGGATTTGGGTTTGGAAGGCTGGTCGAGGAGTTGGGGTTGGGAACTAAAAAATATATTTAGATTGGGTATAATTGGGTCACTTGGGACCTTTGCCTTTACATTCTATTTTTCTCAAAAGTTACAATGACCAAAATAAAAGGCAAGTCATTAAAATCTAAAATCCAAAAAAATGAAATCTATGCTCAATTTGGAACTTTTTATCTATTTAAAACAAATTATGTTTGCTAAAATTTATAATAAATACTAGGATTTAATAAAATTCATTAAATAAAATCAAGTCTCATTGATAAATCCTTCTGAATGTAAATTATGTCATCAATGTTTTCTTGAAATATTTATTTATTTATTATTATTTTTGAAACCTCATGTGAAATCACATATTTCTTTATTAAATTCACTTGCATATAACTTTATCATCAAGAAATCCATTTCAATATATCTCACAAGAATCTATCAATATAACGTCAAATATAACATTATGAATTTTAAAATTTGAGATGAAAATAAATCTTGAATGGACATTATATTGCAAACCTCTGAAAAATAATAATTTATATTCTATACTTATTTTAGTTATTAAAATTTAAAAGCATCCATTAGATATATTTAGAATAACCTCACTGGCCAAAGGGACCAAAAGTGTCTTCACATAGTTTTATGTCTAATTCAAAGTGCTATAAATTTTGTATGTTTGGATTCATTAAAACTTGTTGCAAAATTTGCGCTCTTTTTTCTAGTTTGTATGGTAAATTTTCTAGATCAATAAAAAATGTACTGATTTTTTGTAAGCCAATTGAAGTTCAGAGGTTCAATTTGAGTTCATCAAACTGCATTTGATTGTTGCACCTTTGGGGGCTTCCATCTCCTTCATCCAGTGTTTGTTTTCTATCAACCTTATTGTATTATGCTCCATTTGAAGTTTAGTTATTGTAATAAAATTTTCATGTCAATTCAAGTTGTTTTGAATGTTTGGGAGCAATTAAAAGTTCAAAATCTAGACATTTTTGGATTATACTGAACTTTGGTGGCCTATTTCTTCCTCATACAGTGTCCATTTTCAATAATTTTTTTTGAAAAAGTTGCATACACTATTACACTAGTCTAGTTTGAGTGTCTAAAATTCCATACTGATACAAGAAGTTATGTGTGATTGAGAATCATTTTTGTAGAAGGAGGTTCAGCCTCAGATGTGTATGTTGCAACACTTTTTGCTTCATTATACATTCCAAAGTCATCTTGTAGACACAATGAGTCATTTGAATGATGTTTTCTTTCACTAATGTGTTTATATGTTGGTTTTGAATCACTTTATAGTTTAAAGTATTTTCATTTGAGTAGGTTTAGAAATTATATTTCACCTCCAAATGTGTTTCTAGGAAAATTTCAGCACCTTTTTTCTACACTAAGACATTTTAATCTTGCAATCTATCTGGCCAAATGACTCCAAATTTGATTTACGTCATCTACAGCATGTATACCACACGATTGTACAATTGAGATTTTTATACCTTTCTGACATTCTTGACTATAACACTTCAAAAGCAATGACGTTTTAAAACCCCAAAAGGCCTTGGGCCTTAAAAGGTTAAAGAAAGAAGTGCTTAAACATTGTTTTTGAGAAAATGGTGATTCTAAATTGAGAGTTATTATTAATATAGCCACTTGGTTGGTAGTTTTAAAGAATTTAATGGTTAACCCTGAAGTGCTTTGATGTCCAATTTTCGGACGACTAAGAGATTGAAACTCAAATTTCATCCTTATTACAGTTGGACGAAAGTCATCTTAATTTATGGAGATACTTTATCAAGGTGTTGTCCTATCCAATGGTTGGATTTGGTGTTACTAGAGTACATATTTTCTAAAATTACAAATGTGAAAGTATGTCAAGTAGTTGACCAAGCCCAAATTGCATTGACTCTAGTTCAAATTAGATTTACAAAAATGAGGTTATAGATTTAAAGAATACAAAAAGTCACCTTGTGAAGAAAACCTCATTTCAAATCCATCCCAGCAAAAAGCACTAAAAAAATGATAGTATTTTGCTTAAAATTGAATTCTGAAGGAATTTTAAAAACTTTCTTTCAAAATTAACTAAAAAAATATTGATGATAACAATTGGCAAATCTAACAATACAAATGGAGTCCAAAACTCAAAATCTACAACTTGTATATGAATTCCAAAATATTCTTCAAAATAATATTTTATAATGATTTTTTTGAAATCATGAATCGTCTTTCTGGAGAAGACTTTAGACGTTTAGGAATTAATGTACCATATTATAGTTTAAGACATTTGGTCATTCTTTTCATAAATATAAATACCAATATTATTAAATGAAATACTTTCTATCGTAATAACAATTCAAATGAGGAATACAATTCCATCACAAATTCCTAGTATTAAACTTGAAAATTTCAATCAAATAAAAGGCATAATCAAGTAACATGAAACAAATCAAGAATCATTTGAAGGTTGGCATTATATTTTTATAAGAGACATGTATCTTTGACCACTTGCAGAAATTAAAAACCTATAAGATATACTATATCATTTTTCAACTTTGCAAATGTTGTGTATTATCTTCAATTTCAATAATTGATATACAATCTTAAATGATCACCTACCAATCCAAATATGTAAATGTTAGTTGATGGCTTGAATAGTTATTAAAATATATTATATATATATTTGCATATATATATATATTAGTCGATTAAAGACATCATTACTTTCTTGCAATAAAACCATTCCTAGTTTTATTAAAATGAACTTGTACCATGCAAACAAATATTCTAGTACTCATAAATCATTTTTAAATCCATTAGTAATATATAATTTTTTAAGAATATTAAGATTGGTTGACTTCAGCTATTATTTTACAATCCAAACTACATAGTTGATAATAAATAAATATTAATTTGTTGTACCCATGTTTTTCCCACATGCTAATGAAATAGGGTGCTGATCGAATGGCTGCCACCCAAAGAGCAAGTACTGCCAAATGTTTACGTAATTGTTTAAGAGCATCATCATCATCAATGTTGTCATTTCCTTGTTCAAAAAATGAACTACTTTGGGTACTTTCTGCACTTTCTGCCGACTTTCCGCCCATGCCAAAGAACCTCATACTAAATAAATATTATTATGACAACATGGGTTAAATTTTTATTTTATTTTTTGAAATACATGGGCTAAATTTCAATCATCAAGGTGCAAATCCATGTGTTTAGAATTTTCTTGAGTCACTAATACCAATATTGCTCTTGCAAAAGTAATGGATATGTCCGCAATTGATAATTATAGATAGGTTTTCATTTGAATGAAAGAGTGTATACATTAGGTGCTAGAGAAAAACAACCAAAAATAAAAAAAACGATCCAAACTCCAAAGGATGTATCCTTCGCCTTATGCTATATACATAGTACAACCAATGGTAGTTCTCTAACTATTTTTTTGTCTTATTATAATTAAATGAACAACAATATCATCTAAATTATATTCTCCTATAATATGCACCATTATTATATCCTAATTGTAGATCACAATTTTTATTTATTGTATTTAATTCATGTGGTATATTGAAAATTTTGAATTTTGAAACCAAATTATTTGTAAATAATTTATAAAATATTTTTTATTGGAATTTTTTGATAAATAATGTAGAAGTTTATTATTATTATTAGAATACATCATTTGTATATTTGACTAGGATGAGTTTTTTCTATATGACAAATCATAAAATAAATTGTTGACTTTTCAATCACATAAAATTTAAAATTCCAACAATGACCTTTAGAATGAAATTGGTTTTGGCTTTTACGTATATATATTCCATTTGTCAATATTTGAACTATCATAGATTCATAGCTGTCACTTTTTTAACTAAGCACCATTTCCTTCTTTGTTCTGTCACAACATTCCGTATCTGCATTCCTTTGGTTTTTATTGAGTTCCGCACTCAATCATTTATGGATATGCCTTTTCACTTCTCTACCTACATTTTAAATATTAAAATGACTTACGTATAGATGTATTCAATTTTTTTTATAGGATACACAAAAATGCACCTTCGTGGTGTTTTCTAAATGATAGATTTTAGTGACAACGATTAGACAAGAATTTGTTTATGCCTTGATGTATATAAGGTACATCCTTTTGTTAATTTTGGGATCTTAATTGATTGGGTTCTTTTGTTGTTGAGGTGCATGATATTTTGTGAAAGTCCTAATACTTATGTTTAGTCACATTCCATTAGAAAAAAACTAAGGAATCGAAAAAATAAATAAAACAAAACAAATAATGTAAAGAATTAAATCTTTCAAAATAGTGTTTTTTGACTTCAAAAATGCTTTTATGCTTGCAATGTCTTTTTAAGTGTTGAAATAGATCATAATGTAGATGAATCCTATGAAATAACATATATATAATTTTTTGGCAACAAATAACAAAAAATTATATTGAAAAATTAGGTAAAAATTAGGTTCAACTTTTTATATAGGATTTAGTTTTTTTTATAAATTTTATATGGGATAGTTTATAATAAAAATTGGTACACTATCTCGTGTATTTCAATACTTAAATCTTTTTTATCTTAAAACTTGATTTTGACATTCAAAACGATTTAATTTGCTTCTAAGCAAAACCAACAAAATGAAACTTTTGAAATGTGGTTTCTACTCTACTAGGAAACTTTGAAAAAATCCTTAAATTAAACATTTTCGTAAAGTTTGAAGTTGAAGGTCTATAATCTCATTTCTAAATGTAGAGAGACATGGAAATTGTCTGTATACCAAAATCTTTTTCTTCAAAAATCCATAATAATTTGAAAATTTTAGAACTACCTTTAATGCACTTGTTGTGCAAGTGACATCAATTAAAGCATTGTATTTATTTATTAGATTACTAGGTGTTTGAATATTGCTCTTAGAGCATCTACATCCTAACATTTTAGAAATGATGTGCAATTTGCAAAGGGCCGTGCAAGGGTCCTAGTGGAGGAGCTACCATAGAATTCTACTGTTGCAAATTGTGTTGCAAATTGTGAAGGCCCGTGGAAACTTGTTGGTCATGGGTAGTTGTATGAATGAGTATCTCTAAAACGGCAGGTAGCCTCACTATGAGTCACTAGAATCAAATGCGTCCTTTTACCATGGACATGGTTACAAGTGGTTTTATAGTTATGGTCCCTCAACTTTTTGAGATTCTAGAAATAGAAACAAAAGTTCCATAATTACAATTTTGCTTCACACACAATGGTCATCTAACAATTAGATCTCTTTTAAGGTAACTACACCTAAAATCGCAAAATAAGAAATTTAGTACGGTTTCCATTGTTGTATTCAAAATTTTCTGTGGGTCTTGTTGGTAGTGAAAAGGGGATTCTAGATATTCTTAGAATGCATTTTTTGGACACCGTATGAATAAACAACAAATTTTTAAAGTGCTAAAAATAAGTGTTTCTAAAAATGATCATAGACTCTCATAAATAGTGGGAGTACATTTTAGGCAAGAATTTGTAGTGTGCAATTTAAGAAGTGTGTGATTTTAGAAGCATGCGATTTTAGGTGTAGTTATCTTAATGTGTGAAGAAACCTATGTATGTAGATGTTTCATAAGATTTGGATCACTTTGCTCTTTCAAATTCCAACGACACATTTGACAAAGACATCATTACACCTTATTGCAGTTTCAATTGCCAAGAGCACTATACTGTATATGTGAAAGTCTTAGATTTTTTAGCATTGAAATTTGGAATTCTAAAACAAGTTACCTTTTTTTACGTTGGAGAGCTAAAATAGAATGGAACTTGCTAATTCAACCAAAACATCAAGGAAGCATCAAACTAATTGACCCTTCCTTCAAATGTAAGCGCTCTTGGCTAAACTTATAATTAGAGGCTTGCTACCAAACAGTGCTTTGAGGAGACTAGGAGAGTCCTCATCCAATATTGAATGTGTTTCATTCAACCCAAAAGAGGAGGTAACTAGTTTTCTAGCATTATCTTTATTCTCTTTGCTACAAAAGGCAGAGATTGTGGTTCAAAAATCTGGTGCCAGATTAGACATGGTCTAGTGTTTTAGCAACTAGATGACAAGGAAGCTACATGTAGGCAAAACATTTTTTTGTAATGGAGAGCTTAGAGGAGAAGGTAATAGTATGCTAGGTGATTCTCCTGATGCATACGGTTGCTCATGGATGTGCAAGAACATTGCTAAGATTGAAGACTTATGGGCTGACTACATGTCTACATTTGTACCTACAAACAAAATAAGGACTTCGAATTAATCCTAAGTTGCAGCTTTGCAAACAACAAGTTGGTACAAATGATCAATGCTACACCAAACACACGGATCATGCTCTGTTCTCCCTCTTTTAAGTCTTTGTTTATTTTTTATTTTTAACAAATGGACAATTTCCATTAAAAAACAAAAGCAAACACAAAACCAGAGGACAAGTCTTTGGCAAATTTTTTTGCTTTTCAAAAACCACTACTAGAAGAAATCTATGTTTTTTTTGACATGCCCACTATTTTTATGACGGATTTTTTTGGACATCTATTTTGACATCTAGGTGTTTTTATGTTGTTTATGATGTTCATTGGATGTTATTGTTGATATAAAAACAGCTAGATGTCAAAATAGATGTCCAAAAAAATCCGTCATAAAAATACTGGGCATGTCAAAAAAAACATAGATTTCTTCTAGTGCAAATAAACAACTTAGAAAACAATAAGTAACCACCTAACTACAAAGCAAAGGCCCACCAGGTCACAAAAGCCAGGAAACCAAATGGAAAGGATGAGAGTTTGCAAGACTTTTATATAATCTGCAACTAAGCAAATTGAAAGGTAACCGCGCAAGGAACCAATGGACTAAGGTCATTGTTATGTGAAGGTATTCATTTTAGGAAAGGCTAATTTCCACTGCATTTGCATAAAGGAATGCTCTCCAAAAATCCTGACACTACAAGAAAACGGCTATAAACGTGACTGCAAAACATGACTGCGCTAATTTTGCAACTTGAACTTCACTTCACCTCCCTAATTGCACCAGCGGGTTGAAATCTAGAGCGTTGGAGTCATTCTACAGTTGTGACTGTGACTGCCGGATGAACAGTGAACACGCTATACACTTCATCCATAGCGTTCCATTCACAGGGGTGATGATGCAATGACGTGGCAAATTGGAACGCGACTGTAGAAGGCAAAGTCACAGTTGAGTTGTGCGGTTCTAATTTTTGCGACTGTAGGTGACTTCAAAGTGACTCCAAAATGACTGCAGTGTCAGGAAGAGTCACTCAGTCGGCGTTTTCTTTTACTAATGGATAAAGAAAAAGATGGGACCTCGTGGTACATGAAAGATAGGGTGAGGACAGTTTCGGGTATGTCACTATAGTATGACTAGCATGGATTTTCTAACAAAATACATAGAAAGGCATGCAATAGGGGCATCTTTTGGAATATTGGGGTTTAGGAATGTCTGAATGAATGCAAGTCAGCTAAGATGTAGTGCTAGGATACCTTAAATGAATTAATTTTAGGAAAGCAAGGTCTATGAGCCTTATTGCACATATTTTAGAGATTGAATATTAGTTGGAGAATGAAATAATTGTGTTCATTCCTTTGGGTTGTCGTGACTTGGACACATGCTATACGGACTTATTTTAAGGAAATCGTGCTATGGATAGCATTATCAGTGTTTAAAGTGCTTCCACACCTGTTATTAGGTTCAGGGTTTGAATTAGAGCACAAGGTGTAGGGAAATGTTTAAAGTTGTTGAGGCTAGAACTTGTGGCAATTCAATAGAACGTGAATGAAAAGAAATGAACATGGCCCTATGATTACCCAGTAAATGGTAAGACATTCAGGATGGCAAGGGACAAGACGTTGAAGTTGCAATTGCACGTGACGTGACTGCACTATGACTGCGGTTTGTCTGTCACGTAACTACACTATGATTAATACATGACTGCACTTCGGAAAATGATTCAAGTTGTACTACTACCATTCCAACGTCCTCCAATTCATTGATCTGCCTCACTGTTGCATGCACTTGCAGTTTATGAAAAATGCTTCTGTCGACACAAACACTGGGGCAACAAACTACATGGTCAACATGACAGGGCTTTGCGGTTTAGATAAGAAGTGTGTACCTAATACGTCTCCTGCGCAAGTAAGTTCTCTTCCACAGATAATTCGATGGCTCCAATTAGATTGACAGTGGAGCTTCTACTTGGCAATTGTTGGGGAGCAGTGAGTCCTACAGCCTCCTCAGTAGTGGTGATGAAGGCATCTGTGCAGTCGACAACTTCACGCTTATGACATGCTTCTTTTCCTTAAGACCACTTTCCATCCAGGTCTGTCAGTTGCATTATCCTTGGTATAAGTAGCGTTACTTTGTGTATCTTGCGGCTTCACCCTACTACTTTTTTGTGCTAATAAGTTTTTTTTACAAACAATTCAATTACACCCACTAAATTTATTGATTCCACCAAAATTGACAATGTTTGAGGAACAATCAACCCTATAGGCTCTAGAGTGGATGGATTTGCACATTTGTTGAACCTTAACTCCCTATGCATGCATACAATTCCATTGTTAAGCCTACCCCTAAGAACTACATTGCAAAAAAAACTAGAACAACATTACTAACAGTGACAGTGACCTTCTACGATTCTAATTCACTAGGGGCCACCTATGACTACCATGTGACTGCACCTAGTCAAGTAGAAGTCGTGTTACAGTACTGTAGTCAGATAACAACATGGAAATGACTACATTACGTCTTCTACACTACTAGAATCAAAAAAATGTTAAGAAAATAACCTCACCAA
Source organism: Antitrichia curtipendula (assembly GCA_951230915.1). Lineage (NCBI taxonomy): Eukaryota > Viridiplantae > Streptophyta > Bryopsida > Hypnales > Leucodontaceae > Antitrichia > Antitrichia curtipendula. Next base: position 17,594,376 of record OX579640.1, on the reverse strand, counting down.
TGTTCTTCTCAAATTTGTCCACAACTTTTGATTTGAGGTTCAAAATTCAAAACAAATTTTTGGAGATTAAAGTGAAATTCATTTTTCAACTTTTATTAGTTCAAAGTTTTTTGAAAACAATTAATCTACTGTTCCTAAATGAGATCTAAAATATTACTAATAACACAATTTCTGTGTTTTACATGTCCTACATGGTTTGTCATGCTTCCTATAACTCCACTTGTATAAAATGTTTGTCATTTCAACTCTTCATATTCACAAACTAAGTGGCTTTGAGAGCCATGTGACATATTTGCCAAATATTCTATATATGGTATATTTTATATTGAGCATGGTGTATGATGTATTGCATATGGTGTATAATGTATTGTATATGGTGTATAATGTATTGTATATGGTGTATGATATATTTTTGCAATATTTAAAATGTATTCATATGTGACTGTAGAATGACTACTAACCATGCAATTGTCAGTACATTTTTTTGGCATACATCGCCGCAACTTCCAAACCCTAAATCCATCACTTTAAAATGACTACATAATGATTTTTGATTTGCCTGTCCTCGTCAGATTTGTAAGGGGTCTATCGTAACTTTGAAATGATGCCTACGTGAAAGTCCACGTCAGATTATAGAGGGATCCTCTGCAACTATAGAATGACTGTGCTGCGACTGCATTCAAGATGTCCATGTCAGATTTACAAGGGGTCAGATGCAATTCAAAAATGACTTCAACGTGACTGCACGCGAAATGTCCACGTCAGATTTTTGAGGGGTCTCCTATAGGTCCAACTTGGCCCAAAAACCTGCACTTTCCAGATGGCATCTCAAAGCCATCTTTCCTAAGGCTGTCTTTCTTTCTTTCACTCTAAGAAGACTCTTCTCATTCAAAGTTTCATCCGTTTCCACTTTGTTGGGTGATAATAAATTTGCAGTCATTCTTGTAAATGACTTGTCCGAAATGACTGCAACACCAGGGAGTCACATTTCTGTTTTGCAATTGCAATACGACTATTTTGCAGTCATTTGGTGTAGTCACATTTACCCCTATTTTTTTGTAGTGATATAATGATTTGAAGCCAGATATTTTCAAATCTCCTAAAAAAAGTGCATTTTTTTTATCATGATATAAATGGACATAGCTTTGTAGCCTTGAGTTAGACAACCTTTGTGTGGTCTGTGAAGGCTTCTTACAACACTTGCTCCAACCTCCTCGTGAATTCCAAGCCGTGTGATCAAAACAAATGGCATTACGGTCTAACCATGCCATCCAAATGATAGAGTTCTAGAACAATGAACACAATAAAGAGCCTTTTTTCAACCTTTATGGAAGTTTGGAACCAATAACACATTGCTGCCAAGTGAGTACTAGCCAAGTTTCTGATGTGATGTGGTGGGGATCTTGAGAATATTATATAGTACTAGTGTAAAATTCCAAGTATAGCAAGTTTTGTCATAGTGATGAAACTAGTAGACCTTTTTAAGTCTTTTGAATGGATGGTGGAGTACCCTCCACAACCTAATACAGTCCTCTACCAATTTTGAGGGCCCCATTTAGGTACACACACTATAAGAAACCGATGTTTTTTTTGGTGTTGGAAAAAACATGGGTTGGCGTTTTTTTTAATGTGACAGGTGCCAGCGTAGATGTCACCTAAAATCCGTTATAATTGACGGGCAAAAAACGTGCAGATTTTTGAGGAAACATGTAGTTTTTGACGTCATTTTTTTTTTGACGTCCTAGAAAATATGGTTTTTGAAGGTTCTAAGGATGTGGCATTTGACAAACACGTCATCTCCACGTCATCTCCACGTCGACGGGCAGGGCCACGTTGTAAATTTTTTCATCCATTTCCCTGTTGACGTAGTGTGTGACATGGACCCTTTATAATTTGATGTGGCACCTTCTTCTGCTGACGTGGACAGCGGAATGTGGTGTTCAGTTTAATGCCATTGAAGAATTTTAATATTTCTTTTTGAAATGTCTAGATAGATGTTTTTGGAGACATTGATTGTTGCATACCATACTCATAAGTCAAGGTCAATAGAAAAAAATTATTTAAAAAAAACCCAAAAAACAACAAGAACAATTGTTGAATTCAGCAAGAATTAAAAAGTACTTACCATCTACCAATAAGAGAATTTTTGATGGTCAAATGAAGGAATTACTTCATTAAAAATTAATGAGAATGAAGAATTGAGAGGTCCTATTTATATCCATTGTCCATCCATAGTGAAACAATAGATATGGGATGAGTAGAATATGAAAATTTGACTATTGTAAGTCTTGACGTTGTTTCAGACGTCTCAATGTTGTTTCAAACGTCTAGACGTTGTTTCAGATATCTGGATTATGTTGTTTCAGACATTTTATATTTAACACAATTCTTGCTTTACATATCCCATATGGATTGTCTCACTTGCTACCATCCCTCTTGTATAAAGACCATCTCTTTTCATCCGTGGTACACATCCATCCATTTTCCTTTCTTTTTAAAGTATGCCATGTGGCTGCCTTTCCTCTAAATTTTTCACAAATGGTCAACATTTTACCATAGACTATAGTAATTTTTACTAACTTATCCATAGTCAAAATTGGTCTTTATGCTGACGTGGCAGTCTATGTTTTTTTGGACGTTCCAAAAAACATTAGTATGTCTTTAGTCATGTCAAATAAAACGTTAGCGTCAATGATAACATCAATTTGGATTTATGGTAACGTGCCAACATTTTTTGCAACATCCACTAAAATCTACCTTGTCAAGCCAGATGTCCTCCGATATCTTCATGTTTTATTGGACATTGCACGTTAGTAGTAAAACAACACCCAAAACGTGGTTTTCTTATAGTGACAATTCTACCACTTCCACAAACAATTCTATAGGAACAGGAATGAAGAAGAATCGCAAGATCTATTGGGTAAGGAAATGAGAAGGGTCAGAGTTCTCACATATGTGGGTGAACTCAACATCACCAACATCAACCCTAATTAGTGCTTCAATGGATGCATTTGGCTATTAAGCATGGTTCATGAACTAGACATAGGGTCAACTTTCATGCTCAAGGGGGGGGGCACTTAGTTCTACTACAACGAACCACATGCAAACAAGTGGTTTCTAATAAACTATACTTTCAACCTAAAATTTTGAGCATTGTTTAATGATGACTATAGGTTTCTATTGCCAAATTTTCCAACTCTAACAAAATATGAAATGGTTTCTAGAAGAGGTTGGAAATTAATTAAAATGGCATGTTTTTCAACTCAAACAATTATAGAGAACACATTTAGATGACCATTAACCCCTAAAGCCCCGAGGCCTTTTCTCATTCAAAACACACTCAAAACTGCCACTTCTATTGCAATGAGCAAAAAACTATAAAAAATTGTTTTTTTTTGCATATCTAACCATAGGATCTTATACTAGACTAGTATGAGAATGTATGCAAGAAATTTCAGAAACTTTGACCAAATAGATTGCAAGATATTTGCATTCAAAGTGAAGAAAACAAGTTTTTTTGCACCTTGCTTGACTAGATTTTTGGGCTTTGATCCTATTTAACTTAAATTTTTTGTATTGCTGATTTTGATTTTCTAAGTTTATATATTGAATACTTCAGTTGAGAATCTAGGAAAAAAATTCAAGAAAAAAACACTAAATTTTCACTCATTAAAAAACTGTTAAGTAGAAGTAGATTCAAGATTGAAGGAATAACTAAATCGTTAATAGCTCTAAGACAAAATTGAAATACCATAATTCCAACGGTGAGATGGTTCTAGCAAGCAAATTCAACCTTGTCTAATAATTTTTTTCTGAAAATTGTAAAAATTGCATTCAAAAATGAATCCTAAAAGTTATTTTTTCAAGAAGATGCTTAGATTGCCCGAAAAACTAAGATTGTCCATAACTTTTTCATTATTAGTCCAAATAGAATGAATCAAAGCTTCAAATGTACACAAAAAGACATAGATTTTGGAAAAAATATTTAAGAAATATTTAAGAAATTTATTTTGACTTTTTGTGATTTTTTTGTGTTGCCCGCCGAACTCTATTTTTGGCATAATTTTTTCTCGCGGGCACCATTTGAAATAAAAATTATATATCCACAAAGCTCTCGCAGAATTACACAACTTCAAAAAATTCCAGAAAAATTCTCTACAAATTGAGGTCACAGGAACCTACCCGGACCCAAATTGTCCTCCGAGGGGACAAACAGGCCTTTAGGGGTTAAATCAATATTCAACTCAAAATGAGCTTTCAGTAGAGAGTTATTTTAGGATTTTTTTGTTCATTTTTTAGACAATTTTTTCTTATATAATATAGGGATGTGAAAATTATTTTTTAGTTTTACAGTGTATCTTCTTGCTTCAAAAATTTGTATCTAATTATTATTAACAAATAAAAATATCAATAATTCAAAATATAAACTTTCAAAGTAGGAAAATTTATTCATATTTTTTTTTTTTTTTAATTTAAAATTCAAAAAGTATATACACTAGAAAAAAACTGCGTTACATTCTCTGAAAACGTGTCACCTTGTTTTTGTTGAGTTCCTGTTTCAAAACGAAGTGGAAAAGCTAAAAAATGCAATTTTTTGCGTTTTTTGGGTTTTGACCGCATTTTGATTGCATTTTGAAACGGGAACTCAACAAAAACAAGGTGACACGTTTTCAGGGAATGTAATGCAGTTTTCTTCTAGTGATAGGGAGTCTAAAGTTTTGTTTGCACATAGTTTCTAATGGACACTCTAAATGAACTCCCCGTGCTTACATGTGAATTTGGTGGCCAAGTTTACAATTAATTCAAGCAAGAAGACAAAAGTGGCTTCATTGATTATCTTACTAGAGTGGACAAGTAGGAAATGAGGAGTGGAAGTTTTACCGATATCGGTGGACAACCTCATTAGTAGAGACTAGTAAATCTAATACGTTGTCATAAAGTTTGTTGACTATCCAGAAAAGCTCGAGGCTCTTGGCTATGGTAATGTTTGTGAAAAAGAAGGAATGTCAAAAAGACTAAAAGAAACCCTAATCCAACACCTATCCAATCTACAAAATCCAAAAGAACCCAATTCCTACCAAAAAAATAAAAGAACAACACTATTGCTTTAGCAAATTTGTCTCACCCTAGCACCCAAATCTTGGAATACAATCCTCAATACCTATAAGATACAAATAGTAGCACCTAAAGCCATGTCAAGTTTGCCTAGTATGCACCCTCCTAAATTCTTAAGTGTAGCCTCGTAAAAACCCACAAAAGTAAAAGCAATTTCCAACAAAGTTCAACAACAACATTCAACAAAAAGTACAACTCACAAAAGAATATGATCCTAAAGAATGCAATATATATTAAACCCCCAAATCCTTTCAATTTAGATTGCAAGGTTTTTCCAACCAAGACCATCTAAATCAAAAGATAATGCCATGTATAAAAAACAAAAGAGCTTCCAAGGAAGAAAATCAACCTTTTTTAAATACCCATCGAAAGGACTCAACGCTACCAACGATATGGGAAAAATGTCCAACCAACCCTAACCATCTAAAGAGGCTAACAACTTCAAGAGTTTGTCTCCCTCTCCCCAACAGGGCCAACCACCCAAAGAATCTAACAACATATGAAGTTAACTACTCAACATGCCTAACCACATTTCAACTTGGAACCTACTTAGATTTAGTAAGATGCTTGTCTTCAATTAGTAGATGGCCCACATCATAACAATGTGTGAATTTCTAATTGTATACCTCCCTACCCACTGGGTCCACATGAAAGTGCAATGGCTATGTTTTCCTGTAGCACTTGCTGTGAAACTTCCCCGATAACCAATACATGTAAAGAGGCCCATAGACTTGAAAAAATGGTATTGAAACTACAAACAAGGCCAACCCTTGTAATTTTTCAATTGGTCTACTAGGCTTGGATATTCTATTAGACTTTGAAGGATAGACTCATACTAAACTGGATTTGTTGAGATTAAATGCGCAGGAAATTAAACAAGCCACCAATATTATCTGGGACAAACATTGTGTAACGAAGTTACAATTTTTTTATTTTGATTGATAAATTTGGGTGGTCTCTCCATGGCCATTTGGAGCTTGGTAAAGGGTTATCCACCTGAATGCACGAGCTGCAAACTCAGCATCTACAAGACAATGGAGCACATTCAATATAGGGCAATGCCCGCAAAGGAGGACATTGCGCCAAATAATTAGTCAACGAGGAAGGCAGAGTTCGACGAGGAGACCAATTATTTGGCACAATTTCTGACAATAAGGACCATTGTCCGATGTAAACTACCACAAGAAATCAACAAAAGTGGATGAAGATTTGGGATGAGAATTTGATGTTGGATGTAAAATCTATAACGCCCGATTACAGGGACAGTACCGCATTACCTCCCAGAACCTGCCCGGGAAATACTTTGGATATTTCCTGCGAGTGGTGTGCAAATATGCGAGGCAAGTTTGGAGACTCTTTCATCCAACTAGACAAAGCCTCAAGCAATTGGGACTCTTTTTTGGAAGGAAGCTTGCACTAGAGTTATGCTTGGCTCATACGACATGAATAGCAACTACACCCCCATCAATAGACCATTTATGGTAGAATCACCATTGCCAACCAAGGATGCATACCCAACCTATAAAGTGCAGCTATTTCCAACCAAGGCTGGAACATATTTCCAACTAAACTTTGGAATGTGATTTTTCCTCCTTTGCAAGGTTGGACTATAAAGTCATGACACATGTCTAATATAGTGAGTAAGAAAGTAGGAAGTAGTGAGTGGAAAAATAGTTATGAAATGATCGGAATTGGAAGACTCTATATGTTGGGCATGGATTGAAGCCAACTTTTGGATTCCAAAATCCTTTGTAATTTGAATTTAAGGAAAAAAATCATGAAAAACTGGCAATGCCCGTCATTTCCATCTTTCTACAGGGGAGTAAATTTACAATGCCTTCTACTGCTCCAGAACATGCACAGAATCGCTTAAGTGGTCGACTATGTTTGGTTTTGCCATAGCATTGCAATTGACGAGCTCATTGACCCTGTCTTTGACGGTGATATAATTAATGTTGCTGAAAATTTTACCCTTGCTTGGAGGGACACGGTGCTTGCTGGCTGATTGTTTTCTTCCCTCCTTTTAATTGACACCGTTTTTCAAAAACAAAAAGAAAACAACGGCAAGTTACCTTTAACAAATTAGACCTTTCCTGCACCAAATTTGGTGCTATACACGTGATCACATAACTTAATTTAAGAGTTTGTTCTTGGAGGATCGACAGGACAAAAAAACATACTCCAATCCTAGAGAAAATCAATGCTCTCACTTGAACACGTACTTCTCAGGATTCTCCTGATCGGATCAAAGGAAAGGAGGTTGTCATCTGCAAAACATTTCAAGATGCAATTACACGCCATGAAAGCAGCAGCAGCTGCCGGCATTCAAACTATTGCTCAAATCCACACATCAGATGAAAATACTTTCTTGCATCATAGCATCAAAACATTTGTCGATTGGGGGTAAAGCAAACTAAACAAAAGAAAAAGTGTAGTACCTCTTTGAAATCGTAGCTCAATTTGCACTTGCCTGGACAGTAAACAGACCATACGTGAAATGCTGAGGCTTTCAAATCTAGGACAATTCTAAACAGAATTCTGAGGAGTTTTGTCATGTTTCACCATTTTGCAAAGCACAAAGATTATACTGATTTCTGATGGGGATGTGGACCGTACGAAATCTTCTTGATCCCAAAAGCATTGACCACTTTTGGGGGAGTAAGAAATTGGTGCTTCCGAGAGAAGGAAAAAGAAAACATTCCAAATGGGTTCACTTTCGGCCACTTTAAACTTGCAGAATTTCTTAGTCTTCCTTCCTTGCTCAGAATTTCTTTTTTCACTTTCTGTCACGCTTTCACCCATCTTTTTTCTATTCTGGTCCAGCTCGGTGGCTCTTTCTTCAAGCAAAAGAAAGTCCAAGCATGCTCCTACTCACTTGGAATGAGTGTGCTCCCGCTCGCACCCATTCGCCATTGATATTTGCAGATGCTACAACGTGCAATGACCTGATTGAATCAACTGAAAACAATCTGTCCGAAATGACAGGAAATTTCTCACTAGAATCATGTTCCTCTTGTATTTGTAGGATCAGCCATATCCAAGTACAGTAGATACAGTATGAAATTGTATTCGTAATTGGAGTCCTGTGATGCGTAGTGTCAGAATTGCGGTGCCCAGAGCGTCAAATCTATGATAGATGTAGATCCGAAGTCAGAGTTGGGTGCTATTTTATCAGATATGAGGTTGTGTCTAGAGCTCTAAAAACTAGGATTGGTGTACATCCGAGGTCTTGTTTAGGTGTCTGGCACTGCACCAATGTCACTGAGTTCTGCTATTTATCAAATATGAGGTTTGCGTCTAACGTAGAGCTCTAAAACGAGGATTGGTGTCAGTGAGTCCGGTGTCTGAAACTGCGCGAATTCAACACTGAATCCGCCATTTCATCAAACATGAGCTCAGATAAAACTAAGTTTTGGTGTACGGTACTGTACATGTGAGGTCTTCGTTAGGTGTCAAGAACTGCGTCAGTTGCCTGCATTGCGTATTGTCATTTTATCAAGTACGAGGTTGAGTCTACGATGGTACGTCTACAATCTGAGGCGTCTGAAACTGCGACATTCTCAATTACTTCTGCCATCAATTACCAAGAATGAAAATGTACCTTAGAGCTCAGCTGCTCAAGAAAGTCGGATAGGTATAAAAACTGAGGTTCCAATAATGCAAAAATTGTGGTGTTCAAAGGCAAATCTTGTTGATTAGTTCGAAGAGGATTACGTTACAGCTCGTCCTCATTCCTCCTCATCAACTCCAAGCCCTTCAACCCACCACAAAATTTACATTACATTACATATCTGGATGTAATCAATTGGTACTACTATAAAGGCTTGACATTTTGTTTCATATAACACCAGGCCAGGTCTCATAATTATGAATTGGTTGTGGGGAAGGTGAATGCATCGCCCTGCGACTCTCCCATTGCTCAACTTTGGTCACTGATCAACTTTTTTCCTTTTGAAGTGAGCGATATCGATAGATGTCTTTAATTATTTGAAACAGTGGTGGGAAAAAGTGAGACTTATGAGGAAATCCATTACAAGACCCGCTTGTATGTAATGCTCTTAAGCCTCCCAATTAATTCTTGAGCATTCTATAACTTAACTAATTAGTCCACTTCACTAATTGATAGTAATACAGTACGAGGTGTTGCTTGCAAATGGAAAACCTCTTGCTGCTGTTTCTACTGGCAGTCTGCGTGCGTGCTGCTTCTGGAGATGAGCCAGCCGAGGGGCATCGCCTTAAACGGATGGGCTACTTTGAAGGCCAGTGATGGAGCTCGTAGTGATGCTGCGCTTCTGTCCTACTCTGCATTGCATGAGGTGGTGAACACAAGCCCATTGGACTTGAGGCAGGCGAGGTAAGTTGAGGCAATTTTGATTAACCCTAGAAGGACGCTGCGGACGTTTTTTGTTTGATGAATGACAAAGGAATAGTGCAACTATTTGTCCTCAGAGTTTTGTTGTGAAAAAGGAGAGGTCATGTATAGTAGTTTGACTTCTAGTGAGTGCTTTTGCATTTCTTTATTAGCCAATGATTCACACGGTATCCAAAGGGATGATTTTCACGGTCATTAGTCCGTCTTTTCAAGATTAACCCTAGAGGGATTAGAAAGACGCAACCCCCAATGACCAAGGTAGTCACCCAAAATTCATTGATTATGAGACCAATAGGTGCATTCTTTTATTTCTACAGTCAACAATCGGAAGTCATCCATCGGACCACTCTAGTCCGCAACATCCTTATAGGATTAAAATGACAAATTTTTCCATTGCTGATAATGAGATGCGCAAGGAGGGTTTTGTTTTTCTTTTGATAACTAGGACATGCTTAGATTTTTGTTTCGTATGAGGGTCTATGTCAAAAAAAAAGATTGATGGTTGCTAATTTAGGTGAATAATTATTTACTGATGCAAATAGGGGGCTTTGGTGAATTGTTTAGTTTAGATAGATGTAGTTTGTCAGTCTTCATTTGCTTAAGGTTAAGAACATCATTTTACATATAATGATTGGAAAATATTCTACTTCTAATTTTACCTAGCAATTATAAAATATTCTACCTCTAGCTATTTACTATAGGGGGATGTCATGGAAATTTCCTTAGGTGCACATCTTGAAACCTCACGGGCTAGCCTCACACTATTTCATCCAACTTGGTAGCTACCGCCTAGGCGCAAGGTAGTTTGCTACAGTTGGCCTCATCACCCAACATCTTGAGGAGCTCCATCAAAGAGATTTTGGTTGTGAATGGCTCTCCTAGGTAGGCAATTATATATCAAGGTGGAGTTTCAATAAGTTTTGGCAAAGTTTTATATACATCTACTAAACTTAAATGTATACTTATCCTAATTATCAAAGAAAAGCTAGTTGTACATCTCACATTTATGGCAATTATAAAATTATAATTTAATTGAAGATATCTTTTATTTGAAGTCATATTAAGCCCTGAAGGACAATTGTCCATTGAACGGACAATTGAAAATCTATCATTAGATGTTTTTCAATTCCATTAGAAGGCCGTTTCAAACCTATCTTGAATGCTAGAATTAGCCACTGTTGCCCAAAATTTTAAAAAATTAAAAAATTAAAAAAAATTAAATATTACTATCTAATGTAGCAATAGTTTTGCCACATCAAATTGTTGATTGAGGACGATTTGGCTTAGTTCCTATGTCACCAACAATCTGGGAACTTATAATCCCTTACAACCTCAAAATCTCATCTAATGGTAGGTTCATATGAGATCAATTTTGGTCGGATGTGCACAAAATTTTGATGCAACACTACAAGAAATGAGGGGTTATGCAACTACTGTTTGCAACTGGTTTTGTAGTTGCATGAGCCGTTTGAGACAATTTAGAGCTCGCAGTTGTAGTAGACAAGTTGCACTAGTTGCAAAGCAGTTGCAAAAAATTTCAAAGTTATTTATCATTTGACAGTATACTTGAAAGTTCATCAATGAACTTTTCTGACATGGTTGCTTATGTAGAAGTCATTTGTGTGCAACTTGTTTGCAACTAATGTGCAACTGGTTTGCGATTGACTTACAATTGGTTTGCAATTGGTGTGCAACTAGTTTGCGATTGATGTGCAACTAGTTTACGTCTTTGTGACTTGTAGATTTGAAATTTGAATTTCAAAGATTTGTAGATTCTAAATTTCAGATCTATCTTTTTTTTTAGATCGCCAAATCTAGAAATATCTTAAACTTTAAATATTTATAGATTTTTGTAGATTATAAAAATCTACAAGTTGTTGAAATCTACAAGTTGTAGGAATCTACAAAGTGTAAAAATCTACAAAATATATAAATATTAGAATTTCATTATCAAAATTCATTACACAATATTGATATAACTTACAATTCTTATATGTTCAACCTAATGGTATTCTTGACAATTGATGTGGGACAATTAATAAAAGACTTAATAGTAGTTGCATTTTAGTTGTTTTCTAGTTGCATGCTAGTTTTTTCAAATTAAAGTCTAGTTGTTTTTAAGTCAAACACTAGTTGAATTGTAATTGCAATGTAATTGACATGTAGTCTAGTTGCACTATAATTGCAATCCAATTGTAATCTAGTTGCATTCTAGTTAAATTGCTATCGAATTTAAATTACATGCAACTGTAGATAGACACATTGGACTCTACAGAACGTAAAATTGTCCACATTGACAATTGTGATGAAGATTGGATGTAAAGTACCTCACATCAACTCTTTTGTTACATTCCCGTATGCGTAACTATATGTTGCGACTACTTTGCAACTACTTTGCAACTACAGTGTAACTATGTCAAAGTTGATCCAAATATAGAGGATTGTAGTTGCAGGGCAGTTGCATAGGACATGTAGTTGCATTTCAGTCTGTTGTAGTGGACACGTTTTTCTTCTAGTGCAAGGTGTGAATATGTACCTCCTTAGTGGGAATTTAATTTATTTTTTGAATGGGTGCTTGGATCAAAAGTTATGCTGCCTTGAACTTTTTAGGCAGCTTGGGCAGCTTTGGAATTTTTTTACAAAACTCCTCCTTTACTTCTGAAATTTGGCAAGTATGTAACTTACATGATATAAGATGTCACAAAAGATAACCATGTAGATAGTGTAAAAATCTCACTCTAGGAGGAGTTAAAGGCTGTTGGCCACTTGGCCATATTGGACAAGGTTGAAAAAAAAAATTCTTCTAACTTCAAATCTTCTCACACATTCCCATAATAGTCTAGTACAAATGTGTACGGTTGAATTTTCAAATAAATTTTTTTTTTTCATTTTTTTCTCAATGCCCTAAATTGTGACATTTTTTCATAATTTCTTCCCAAAATATGCCTTAGTCCTTTATGGAATAAATAATCTATTTTGTAAGTACCTTATTGAAGAAAGTTATGGCTCATTTCGGCAAGGATCCTTGCTTATAAGATGTTAGATTCCCTCTTACAGAAAGAAAATTCTGCAACCATCGAGCAAAGGGAACGGGTGTTGAAGATGCAACCGGATTTCTCATACCACCGTTTGTATGTGACACTTGTCATCTCTTGTACATTTGATGAAGACATCAATGATCATGTGAGTGCATTTTCATGGCAATTTCACCTTGTCTCTAAGAATTATCCTACAACAAATCTTCCTAGGATACAATCTCGTTAAAGGTTTAAAACATAGATTTTTTTTTTCTCAAGAAAATATTTTTCTACTTTTGAAGCGCTTTACAAGAAAATCATAAATATACAACCAAACCACAACAATCACATAATTAATTTTTGCTATCAATTGTCTTTGCCTTTCAAAACACTTTATCTTTTTCAATGAAAATTTCAAAGTTGGTACAATTGAATTACAATTGCATCCATACCAGTCTAGTTATCAATTGAAAAATTGCTTGTGCATATAATTTTGGACAATCAAAGTCTTGCCGTCATCTACTCCTTAAAAGTCATAATTTCTAAAAATACATTGAAATTCTAAAACCTTTTATAATGGTTAAGGGTGAGTTAAAATAAAATTACCCACATATTGTTTTCTATATAAGGTGGGCACCCCTCTGAATGTGCCACTGAATCAATATATACCTATGTGGAAGAAACAATTTTAGAACCTCTACAAAAAAAGAATTTGTAACTTTTGCAAACAATATCCAAAATTCCAAATGCCATGTTCTTTGGTGCATTGGAAATTCCATTCACTTGCCAATAAGAAAATATGAAAACTTGACCACTCACATAGATTTGTGTGCACTAGGGCGAAAGTTATAGTGATGCCTTTCGATCCAACGAAAAGTTCATCACTCTCACCGAAGCCCTCGGAGACTTCAAGACCAGTGCATTCAAGCCACCATTCCCATATGAGTATGTCTATTGCGGTTCTCCTCTCTATGGAAACCTAAGCCCACAAATAATATGTGAGTGGATGGCATATCACAACCATTTGTTTAGAGAGAGAGAGAGCTTATTTCATACTCTACAATGGAGGTACTTATTCAATTTTCTTCTTGATTCCTTAATCCCTAGAGGTTCATGACTATGTTTTATTAAAAAAAAATCCTACCAAACTGGCATTTTTGGTACAAGGTGCTACAATATTAAAAAAAATCTAGTTTTATTGCTTATTCAACTATATAATTTTGCATAAGACTTGTGTGAAAATGTGTGGAATTTTTTTCAAAAACTTTGACTAAGAAGGTTGTAAGATCATATTAGTATTCAAATTGGATTGTTTTTGTTTTTGTTTTTGTTTTTGGGTGGCAATTCTAAGTTTTAGACTTTGAACCCTTTGAACTTAAATTTTTCGCACTCTAGTTTTGAGGTTTAAATCTTTACAGTGGAGAATTTAGTTAAGAATTTATGAAAAAATATTAAAAATATTAAAAAAATGATTTTACGTCCTTTAAACAAATGTTAAGTAGAAGTAGATATTAAATGGAAGGAAAAATAAATTCTTGAATACTTAATTCAAAAATAGAATTGAAACATGTCAATCTAATGGTAAAATTGTTGTAGCAATTAATCTATATCCAATGGTCCTTTATGTTTGAAATATTTTTTGTGAGAATTGACCTCAGAAACAAATCTCTGTACAATCTTTTTTCAAGAATTCAAGATGCCTTTAATTAATTGCCCGCAAAATAAGAATCTTCAAAATTTTCACATGACTATTTTGAATTGAATGAATCAAAGCTTTCTATATAGACATAAATATAATTTATAAGGAAGAAAAAGATTTAAATTTGATTTTGAATTTTTGAATTTTTTTGAATTTCTGGGAGTCAAGAATTTTGAGCTTAGGAAGGAGCATTCATAGTTTTCTTTCACTAAGCCATCTTCCTATCATGACATCCATGAGTGGATGTCAGAGAGTTAGTGAATGAGTCACAAGTGAATTGAGAAAGAAAGAACCAAGAGCTTGCAAGACTCACCAAACAACAAGAAAATCCCATCACCCACATGGTTTGATTAGGAAGAGGGTTGCTCATGGACAAGACATGGACTTCCATTGTACTACCTTCATATAGTAAGATTCACTGACTCCATTCACCAAGTCATCTTCCTATTTTGACATCCACAATTCATTAATTGAGAGTATGGAATTGATGTCCTTCCTATGGGTTGTTGTATGTAGGAGGCATCCACGACGAGGTGTACGAGATTCTCGAACCGTAGATGAAAGTTGGGTAGAGTGAGCATCCAAAACGTGCGAGAGGCCGAGGTGTATGATGGCTACTAAGGTAACAGGTTCTAAAAACACTCAAGCTCTAAAATCGCCCACCTCCTCAAATGTAAGCTATTTGTACATGTTACTTTTTTGTTGTACCAGCAATGTACAAACAATGTACATTTGAGGAGGTGGGAGATTTTAGAACCCTATGCCATTTCAACTTCAAAAATTCATAACTAATTCCACAAAGCTCCAAAAAATACGAAACGACTTGGGTTAGATGCCAATTCCACTTTTCTTTCAAGAATTTTTTTCTGAAAAATAGTTCAAGAAGTTTCACCTCCCCAAATTCAGGTTTCAGCTCTTACATGGTCACTTTATGGACCTCTTACCTTACCATCACCAGTTTGCCATGGTGAACAACTGCATGCTGCGCGCACACTCCCTCGCCAATTGGACGTTTTTCTTTGACATGGACGAATATTTGTTCGTGAATGAGAGTGCAAGGGGGCCGGGAGCTTGGCTTAGGTGATAGAAGCCCGCAAGCAGGCAAATGTTTCATAGATTCTGCTGGAGCCAAACAAACAAGTTGCACTGGGTTACCTGTTTGCAGGATCCCCATTGGGGGGTGGATCCGGGATGCTACTAAGGTAGGGGGCTGTTAAAGCAACCCTTTAAGAGCTGATAGCATTTTCAGGGAAGATAAACTCCTTGGAACAATATTCAGTAAATTTTACTAGGAAGAAAAATGGAATTGGCATCTAATCCAAGTCGCTCTATATTTTGTGGACCTTCGTGGAATTAGTTACAAATTTTTGAAGTTGAAACGCAGTGGTTTCTAAAAGCAACCCACTCCTGAAATGTCCAACATTGGTACATTGAAGAACGTAAGATGTACCTCTGTGTTAGAGGTTGCTTTTAGAGACAAGTCGCTTTTACAGACCCCTACCTTAATGCCAAGTAAGCTTGCTCCAACCCATGTTCTCCATGTGTCGTAACCTTAGAACACCGAGCTTATTCACCACGAAAATCATCTTTTCTTAAACCGCGTGAATCATTTGCTTAAAGAAACAATCCAAGAGCACTCATTTGGAGGTCAAACTACTATGCAAGACCTCCCTTCTTCACACAAAAATTCTAAAGATGAACATCTGCACTTCTGTCTTACATAGAAGGATTCTTTGTCATCTGTCAGACACTTAGAATCTATAGCGATGTTACAAGGTCAAACCTTGGCCTAAGCACTTTGAAGTCCATCTCATTGGAATGATGAATAGAGTGCTCCAAGCTTATTTTTGTCCAAATGTATTTTCATTCATCTACAACAATTCTTTAATTTAAAAAAAGATGGACTTTCTTTATGACTAATTTGATGAAATTGAAGGGAATAATATATCTCTAGAGAGATATAAGTAGACTAGCATGCTAAAATCAAGAAAAAAAGATTTAGGCATTAATGGGTTAATTAAAGGTCAAGACTTGTCATAATTTTATAATCTAAGGTATATTTGGACTGAAGAGTGATACTAGACATATCCATTAAGCACTAATAGTAAATTTCATGGAGAATTTGAATAGAGATCCATTTTTTATAGGTTGACTAAGTCCAATATTGGGTGATCACACACTACAGTCACCCCCTACCAAATATATAATCAAGTAAAAACTAGTACAAAATGTATCCAAATTAGTACTAAATGTATGCAAATTGGTACTAAATAGAGTTAAAACGCCATTTATACCAAAATTCAATGTTGGCCCTTTTGAATCAAAAGGTCTTTTTATAGATTCTCAAATTTAAAATAAATAAAAAACAATTTAAAGTCAAGATTTGGCTCTCATACTAAAATCACACATTTGCTAAGATATTTTTTTATATAGGTCCTAAAACACTAATTTAGTACCTAGTCTATGTACCTAAACATTAGAGCATTGGATTTAGCTCGTTGAATTATAAGAATGAACCACAAACCAGGCAAAAAAAGTACAACAATGCTAAACATAAATCTATGGCAGTACAAATATTTAATGTTTGTACTCCATACATTCAATTAATAGATGAAAATTCACTTTTTGTTATGCAATTATCAATGTATGCAAAATATAAGACTCCGATCCATTTTTTATTTATTTTTTAAGTCACAAAAACTATAGAAAAATTAACTCCAAACTTTCATCTTGTATAGAAATTTTGCTATGACTACGATTTTGGACAATGTAGTATGCTTTTATATTACTTACTCTCAAGCATCAAGAGATGACAAGGTTCAAAGTGCTTGCCCAAATTAGGAAAAGTAGCCACACATCAAAGGTTGACTTTATATAGGTTCTTTAATTACTTCTTGAGTTTGGAGCAAAGTTTTCATAGTTAAACAATGTCTCTATTAGCAATGGGGATCTAGTCACAAAGTAGATCTATATTCATCACTCACATCCTACTATTGTCATTCTTAACACTGAGTGAGAATAGGCTATTAATTTATAATATTTAAATTGAAATGAAAGATATCTATATAGTTACTTAAACTGGGGGAGTTTGTCTTAATTTCAATGAAAATGAAAATCAATAATTATTTTCTTGAGAACCAATGAAAATGAAAAATGCATGTATTTGGCTAGAAAAATGCACCCATGTTGATGTGAAAAAAAACATGTAACATCCATGTATAGCAGGGTGAATGCAAGAAAGACTAGTACTATTTTTTGTCACACTTGATGTGTCGGACTTGTTATCGGCTATAACTTTTGAAGAATGAATCCAATTAACTTGAATTTTTTTTTGAAGATGGCCAACCTGATCTTGTTTAGATCCCTTATTTTTCAGAAATATTTAAAAATCATTTTATATTTAAATTTCAATTTAGCTAATTTGTCACACTTTGCAGTTTAGGGGTTTTTAGTACTGGGGAGAATCCAAACTTAATGATCTAGATCTGAAATTTCTATGGTCTATTCCCATAGTATGAAGTCATGTATCTACCAAAGGAAATTTAAAAATATTTTATTTTATGCCCTCCACTTACGTGCAAACAGGGCTCCCTTGCGCGCGCAGTTCTGAACATTCAAAATTGTTTCAAGATCATTTTTTTGGTGAAATGTCTTTCCTATAAAGTCCTCCCGAATGGAAAATTTTTAATTTCCTTAAAAATTGTTTTTCCTATTTTTTACAAATTAAAATGTGAAAGTACCTATTTTCATGAGATTTTGCACTTTTTCAGTTCTCCTACTTAGAGAATTTTTCTATGCTTTTCCTTCATAGGGTAGCTTCTTCTTAAAGGTGTATACATTGAACATATTTTTCAGATTTTCTTAAAATTGTTTTTCTAATTATACAGTACTCCCAAAAAAAACAGCAGTACTGTGGAAAACGCTACGCAAAGTGGACGGTCTTTCTTGCATTCACCCAGTTGGAAGTAGATGATGGAAAAACTTGTGTTTGCATGGAAGTATAGATGGCCCCTTGTACGCGACAAAAAGTATGCCATTCAATCCTGATCTTGTTGGGCTACATGGGTTCTTAAATGTGAGCATTTGATAGATGGAGGGCACACGCAAATCATAGATGAGGTACAATTTTGATTTTATCACTACCATGACACTTTGGCTACCCATGCAAAGGTTTGCAAGGAGTTTGCCTCCACACACTATTAAGTTATGGGTGAGGATAGTTACTACATTGATGACATCATGGTCCAACGACGCTAGCAGGCGAGCTTGGAGCGGTGAGCTTGTGAGCTGTGAGCGTGGATCTCGTGAGCTTGGAGCCCCCAAACTTAAAAAAATTGAAAATTCGGACTCCCAAATTTTTGTTTCCGATTTTGTTGGGAAAAAAGAGGAAAAATGTCAATTTTTTGACCTATTACCGTGTACCCTATAACCGTGGATTGTGTGAAATTTTATTTTTGATTGGGAGGCAATTCCATCACTCACCGTATTTATTTTCCTAGAAGTTGTGAAAGCCAAGCCGCACTGATGAACATAAATTCATCGACAAAATTTAATGGGGGCCCAATTCCATCACTTATCGATTTTTTTTTCCTACAGCTTGTAAAAGCAAGGCACCATTGGTGAGTAGAAATTCATCTACAAATTTCAATGGGGGGCAATTCCATCACTCACAATTTTTTGTGCCCAAATATGAAGTTGCCTGAATACAAAATACACATGACGTAATTCGTCTTGAACAAAATGCTAGAGGACCGTTGGGAATATAATATGCCACACAATTACGGCCAAGGTCTATTCCCCAAACAGTCCTCCCACAATGATTGTTCATTGAACGTAACTACCTATATAGTGACTCATTCCCAAATGCCAATCGTTATGGGACAACTGAAGACTTAAAAGTGACCTCTGAACATATGTTGTGGGACACTTGAATAGGAACTTGAATTTTTAAGTGTTTTGCTTCACATAGTTTTCAATTCTAGAGACTGATTTTTGATGTAATGGTAATGTACTTCCACATGTTGACATCTTCAAAGATATTTAAAAAAAAAGGGGAAGCTATAAAAGATGGAAGATGTCCTACAGAGAATTGAAACAAAGAAGTAAAGAAAGTAAGGCCTTTAATGAATTAAAGAAATTGAAAAAAAGGAAAGTAATAGAAGAGAATTTAGAAAAATAATATAGAAATGGAAACTGAATCTGAAAAAAATAAAAAAGGGAAAAAATAAATTGAAAGCAAAACATGACAGAAAATAGAAGGAACAAAAATGGGGAATGTCCACAGGTGAAAGAAATGGAATGAAAAAAAAAATTTGATATACATGAAATGAATAGTAAAAGCTTGAGAAAAACAAACTCAATTATTTTCATATTCGTAGGTGCATTCATGTTTTCGGGTTCACAATTGGATTGCAAGAGTCATTCATATGGATTTACTTCACAACATTTTACTAATGACACATGATTGCTCCCATACTTCATGAACGCATAAACATTTATGATATCATGTACTTGAAAACAGTTCAACTGTAATATATATAATGGGGCCGTGCCTATTCTGGAATTGTGATAATTCCTGCTCGAAGTAGAAGTACCTTCAACTCATTGAAGCTATAACTGGGTGCATGAATGAATTTGTCATCATGGATATCCATCTTGCAGAAGTACCTATACAAATAGTACAAGTGTTTACAATTTACGTACTGCTGTCAACCTCCGATAGCTGATACAGCCATGTTCACAAAATCCGGGCATGTGCATGTAGGAAACATACCCACTGTTATTCGATAGACATTCCTCGTATATTCTGGACCTCTCTCCAATGACACTATTGCACCTAAGCCAGGAAAGGGGAGCAAAGTCACTCCCAGAATTTGTCCTCTAACATTTCCTGCACTCTCCCACTTATTTCGTTGTTCTGTAGTTGGTGCATTTACACTTCGCCGTATGGTTCGGTTGTTCCTAACCGTTGGATATGCATCCGGATTTGGTGGTGGCGGTTGGTCAAACAAAACGGTATTGAAAATCTTGGACATGTTGAACAGTCGACGTGGTGACAATATAGGACGCTCTTGGAGACGAAAGCCCGTGTGTTGTAGAAGCAAAGTTTCCTCCCGATTCAGGGTGGTCCCAGATAAAATAGGCCAAACCTCTGGCACGTTAGGCCAATCAATGATCCACTTCCGTTTTGTACCTTTCACACATCGTTCAATGTCGTTCCAAAAGAACCAAAAGTCCACCACTACCTCTCGCTTACTTCCATAATCTTCTTTTCTACCTCAATAGGTGGGAGCTGGTGTTCCTTTCTTTCTCCTTGCAATTTTGGCAGAACACTTTATGTTTGACCCCTTCTGTTGAGCTTGACATTTAGCGGCTGATTTGTGGCTGATCCTTGCAATGTGCCACTTTGATATATCACAATCGCTTTCAAAAGCAAGTGAAACATATTCAGAAGTATTTGTCTCCTGCTGCTTACCTTTGTCACTAGCAGTTTCCACAAACGCCATGGTAGTCCTCGTCTGAACACGAGGTTGAGAGAAATTGACTTTGTCTGGTCTATGTGAGTCTTCCTCATCGCCAATTGGTACGTCCAACTTCCTTTTCGTGCTTCTGAATATCTCCTCTTCTTCAAAATGCGGTATACGACTTCCAAGACCCTCGGCTCCATGTAACGAGTTTAACGCTTCTGCAATTTTCTTTGGATCTCTGCTTCGAGTGGCAGCTCTTAATTTCAACTCACACTTTGATGGACCAGTTCCAGATGCATCCCCTCTAAGGTATGCCCGGTAATTCGTCATTTGCATCCAAGCACGGATGCTGTCGTCGCAAGTGGCGTCAAAAAGGTTGTTTCCACGATTTCCAGACATTTGAAGCCACTTGTTATGAACCGTTTCAGATAAATTGCATGATGGCAGGTCCAACATCTCGTCCAAATTCAATTTCTAACAATCCAAAGATATTTACAACGCAATTAGTAATTCAAATCTAAAATGGCATAGACATTTCAATTTCATGGCTTCTACATTGACTGAAGTTGTATTCTCTTAAGGTGGAGGCCATTGAAGAATATTTTTATATAGAAATATATTACTATTCTGACCATGATCATTACAATATTTCTCTAAGCGTTTGATAAAGGCAAATTGGAGCATCACAGACGTGTATCCCACAAAAATGGATTTGTGGGAGAAGTTACTAGAGAATGGTGCACCTACAGACTCCACGAATACATCAGTCAAATCTGACTGATGTATTTGTAGTATTTTCTGGACCCCCCCTATTTCATACCTTATTTAATAATTTAAAAATATTTTAGTTATCAATTACACTAAGTCGGCTATTTTTCCAAATTTATTACTCAGAAATGACATATAAATAAGCCCAATTCACTAGGTATAATAATTTAATTCAAAGCACATCTTTAAAAATTGAAACACTTATATGGATTAAAATTAGTCAGGCATTCACCATGTCCATGAAGCCTCCCCACTGCCGGTATCGGAAATGCCAAAATGCAAGCCAATGGTCTAAATGATGAAGCGCTTCTTCATTAGCAGCTCCAGATGACAACCACCATGATCTTATTGCGAGGTAACGTGTCTCTGCCTCGTCCATATTCTTTGAATCTTTGTATTGTTTACACAAAGTATTATGTTGTTGTTGAAATGCTTCCTTGATGTGCTTCTGTGTATGTTTATGAAGAGAACTGGTCTAGTGCAACAAACATGTCCTTTCATGATCATCCATTTTCACATCGGCAGAACCACTCCCATAGACAATACGGACCGCGTTCCAATTGGCCATGGCGCTATCTGCCATGAATCCCTTAAAAGTTAGGGTCAGTCACTCCGTGTCGTGTCATGACGGTGTTCAAGCTCCTCCAAAATTGTACCTGGACCTCAGTATCTTCTGACTGCATATCGCACAGTGCAATGGTCATCACTTTTTTATATTCGGTGTCATACACGTGGTAGGCCATTGTGCTCTACTCTTTTACACGACGCACATGGTCAAACATCAACCACGCATTTTGGAAATGCCCTCCAGGTTGCATGCGCCTTACGAGGTCGACTCCACTTCCTGGTCCTTCGGTGAGCATTTTGAAAATGTAAACCTTGTTCTTCCCTTGGCCTGGGAAGACGCTGTCATGTATGAATTCAAACTTTGACTCTTTCTTCATGGTCATTATGTTGTCAATGATCCCTCCTCGATTGTTTGAGCGGAAAGAAGAGATTACATTCCGTATATTAGGACTACTTAGATACTGGAAGCGATCCATAACCTCCTCCATTTCTTCTCCCTTCAACATCTCCTTTTCTCCCTCTCCATTGTGAAATAGATAGTTGGTTAGGAAGTCTTTACTAGCGGAGAGAGCGATTGCGGAGTTGGTGGCCATAGGTGTTTTGGCCACTTGCTCCGCTATTAGTCCACAAATAGTTTCTGCGGAATCTCTATACATGCCCTTTGCAACAGGGTGAACATGTTTACCGAAATGGATTGCAGCCCTACTCATCTCTGGGTTATCAGTATAGGAATAGTATATCCTAGCATCGCATGCGTTAAGACACGAAGGTGTATTCTTGCAGACCTTGCAAACTAGAATACTATCTTTAGGTGGACTGTCTCCAAAAACAAAAGGAAATGATGTATAGCCACTCCACTCTGTTTCGTTTTTCTTGGAAGCTCTCTTTAGGTAATCACAATCTGGATTGTCACAGACAAGGTGTCCAGCGCAGTACGACTTACGAAACTTGATGTTGTCAGAATTGTTGATGTTCGTCGTCACCAGCTTGCACCACGGGTGTCCATCGTAACGCTTGTCCATTCCCTCCAAGTTTCGGGCCTGTGATGAAGACGAAGATGAACGACATGGAGGCAATTCAAAGATGACATCTCCATCAAATACTGCCGGAAGAAACTGCACACGGTGGTGCTTCACAGCATTTAGATCCATCATAGACAATTCATTTCGAGATCGACGCATAGTAGCTAGTCTCTTCAAACACTCCATTATACTCACTTTGTCAACTGAATATGGATGCAACGGAGGACGTGAAGAAAAGGACTTCGGCTGACTCTGAGATGACATTTCGGATTCTGACTTCACTCGAGCCATTTTGGCTGATACAATTCCTATGGACAATGGATTATTCTGGACATTGAAGTTAGGAGACTCTCCTTCTGAATCACTCGATAGCTCAATGATGGGGTCTAATTTCTCAACTTTCACTACACGCAATACTACTGGATGTGGATGGATCGGAGGACCTTCAGGAATTGGACTATGTGAAACGGTGTGTGCAATATACGGCATATCCACTGTTGAATTATCCGATTGGCGGCTAAGAATCTCAGTCGAAGCAGCTACAATAGATAGAGGGAGTCCATAAGCTCTATAGTTTCTTGGGACCAAATACCAACATTGTGTTCCATCTTCTACAGACCGCACAACAGGGACAGATTGTTGCACTTGACCTGATTCTGACATCCTCTCCTCCTCAACATAGATGGAGGTTTCTTCAAACCTGAATCGGACGTGGAGAAGGTGAAATAGAACTCTAGCACGTCCGCCATCCTCTACCGGAAACACAATGGGGACCTCATGACCGTCTACTCGAATGCAAGCCATCGTTAGAGCTAAGGTACACAAGAACTTCCCAAACACATTGTTCTTATTATAGACCTTGCCTTTTTTATCCGCATCTATTTCTTGTGAAGCCTTCTTCTTTGGCTGTATTATTTGAAGGTTACTTCATTTAATGCAATCGTGCCTCCTTTGCTTCATAAATACTAATAAATTTATCTTATAAATTTAGATCCTCCCTAATCAAATATGTAGGATGACAATTCAATGGAAAAGGGTGACTGAAAAATGAATGGTCATTAAATAAGAAATGGCTGCATCGCATTCACCCAAGTTTTGAAACCCCCTTATTATATATAGGGATAATAAATATTATTCGTTTTAGACGACAGCTTATATAAACATTAGATGAAGTGTAAAAAACCAATGAAGTAGGTGAAGACCACATAAAAGAACTGAAATGTACAGAAGGAAGATGACAGGACTTCTTTACAAAAATTTTGAATATATATATCAAATTGCTACACCTAGGCATAATTATAAGCATTCCAAACAAAATTACTCTTCTAATTGAAATTAAACTGTTCTTAGGAAGACCATAAATGTGGGAAGATAGACCTAAGATACATGTATCCGAAACTCATATAAGTTGATTTATAATGATATTATTATCTCCCAAATACTTATTACATGCATATAATAAGGTATGGTGCTTCTTTGTTGAAAGGTCTACAAGAGTTCCCATATGACTACAAATCATTTTCATTTATACTGGACTAAAATGAATTATAAATGATTATATTGAGGGCCAATTCTAATACAAAAGTTCCATACCCTAGCGCATTCATAATTTTGGAAAGCAATATGTAAGGTAGACAAATTGCCTATTATTATCTTTCTTTCCAATCTTTGATATTTGTTGGGGCCAACTTCATGAGGTGTGCACATATTTCCCAAAACAAACCCAAATGAAATTAAGACGTCTGGATTTGAACTATTATATTTCATAAATCTTTTGGGACTCCTCTCATAATCTATAAACCCGTCAATACACTTCAAATATAAACATTTTGTACCTAAGCCTTAACCGGCGAAATTAAGTACTAAGTATTTATCTATAATAGACTATGTTGTCATATAACAGTTGATTATGTTGTCATATGACTTTGGGCCACATGTACGTGACATAATTATACTAGTGTACTAATGCAGTTGGGAGGCACACTATAATGTTCAGGACTACTTAATTACCGGATTAATGCTACCAATTGAGCGGCGGTGACGTCGGGGCAAATTACAGTTGGTGACTGCAGCTAATATCCTTTCATAGAAATAGGTGCTGACATAAATGATTTCAAATACATTGGGCAGTAAGTTTGTCCAAACTGTCATAGCCACCACTGCGATTGTACAATCGCAATTATGAACTTTGATAGAAAATGTGAGAACCCTTCCCCCAGCACAACCATCAATGGCAGTTTGTACACTTGACATTACTCCAGTCAAGCCACCTTGTTTGTACACACTGTTTGTTTTGAAGCATATAAGATGGAGCTCAACCTACCTGAATAGCATTCTTGTGTTTTCATATTGCTCCATTCCTTTACCGTAGTTGTGAACATTAGATTT
Organism: Antitrichia curtipendula; assembly: GCA_951230915.1. Taxonomy (NCBI): domain Eukaryota; kingdom Viridiplantae; phylum Streptophyta; class Bryopsida; order Hypnales; family Leucodontaceae; genus Antitrichia; species Antitrichia curtipendula. Next base: position 17,568,961 of record OX579640.1, on the reverse strand, counting down.
GATGTAGTTGATTCTTATCACATGCTTGTAGAAAAACGGAAAACTCGTTTTGATAGTCAGAATCATAGGAAGAGGCAGAAGAGGCATAGTTCATTTTATTTCTCGTCTCCAAAAGCTTTGAGAAGATTACGGATGACAAGAGGGAAGAGGTTGCTTTCGAAGACGGGTCAGTCTACAGATGGAGATCTTCGAAAAGTTCTTCGATTTGGAACTTCAAGTAGTGCCGGCGAGGAGGACATTGGAGAGAAGACCATTCATGCGGATGAAGAGATGGCCGAGGACAATGCCAGTATGCAAGAAGGAGCAAATACTATAAATGTAAGCGTTCTTGGGCACCATCATTTTTTTTTTATTAGTCTTTATCCTTTGCTTTACACCCTCAACTTCAAGACTGTCTTGCAGTAGACACAGGATAACTGGGTGGTGTCTTATAATCCTTTTAGAAGTGAAAATAGACAAATGAGTGCATTCCAGCTAATCTATTTAAAATCTACACCTTTACAATGAAATTGGAAACCTCTGATTGCAAATGTGAATCAAGAAAGGTCATTCATTGTCATGCTTGAACACCAATAAAAAGTCCCTCTAAACCTAGGAGTCCAAACAGGGGTCCCCGTCGGGTTCCTCAGTGGGTTGTTTCCGGCCCGAGTCAATTTTTATTTATTTCCATTCTAGAATCAATACTTTCCAGTTCAAAGTAGGAAATTTTTTTTGAGCTAGAATAAGTCCCTCAACTGGGTTATCTCGCTGCAATGTTTTTCTCTCGTGAATTCAATAATCTTCTGGTTTAGGGTTACGAAGTGTTCAAGAAATCACGAAAATCCTTGTCATCATTCCTAAAATTTAAATTACAAACACGCCTTGGTGCTGGGCGGGCTAATGGTGTATGTTCGTCTTGATGAACTTTCAGCGGTCCTCGAGAATCTTGCCAGGCAACTGGACTAGCTCAGCTTGACTTGCTCATGCATGCACCGAAACATTGTCCGCAACATTAATGCATTTCCTAACGCCCCAAATCAACTGCTTCTTTACCAACTTTAGACCAATTTTAAAAACTGCCGTGGCTGCCCATACGCGTTGCCTGACTTTACACTCGCTCATGCATGCACCGGAAACTTCTCGAATTCCCGTCCTGTCCTCAGTGTACGCGTGGGTACTGGTGATCTTCCCACCACGATTCACAACTTCACCGTTGCTTACACTCCGGGAGGCGCTGCGTGTACTAAATTTTATTTCTTGCGTTCCTGAAGCAGAGGAGGATGCAACGGAGTACACGGAGTCGATCGAAGGAAGATGGAAGGTTGCAGCCACCTCCAGCAAGGCCAGCAGCACGTCGTCCGGGAGCGGAGGTACATGTCTTCTGTCATTTGCTCTGCTTGATTTGAACCTGTTCCGGAGTAATATCTCAGTGAGAGATTCCAAAATGAAGAAATTTGCTCATCATGTCTGTGTACCGTTGGTAGGGGGTCGGGCTGACTCTCGCGTCGGGGCAGTCGAGTCCGACTGAAGGCTCACAGATCTTAGCGGGACCCCGTTCAACTGAACCTGCTCCGTCTTGTATTCTCGGTGAGAGATTCCGAAATCAAGAAATTCGCTGCCGTCATGTCTGCAATCCGTTGGTAAGGAGTCGGGCTGACTCTCGCGTCGGGGGAGTCGAGTCCGACTGAAGGCTCACTGACCTTAGCGGGACCCCCGTTCCATTGAACCCGTTCCGGAGTGATATCTCAGTGAAAGATTCCGACCTCAAGAAATTCGCTCCCATCATGTCTGCAATCCGTTGGTAGGGGGTCGGGCTGACTCTCGCGTCGGGGCAGTCGAGTCCGACTGAAGGGTCACAGACCTTAGCGGGACCCCGTTCAATTGAACCCGTTCCGTCTTGTATTCTCGGTGAGAGATTCCGAAATCAAGAAATTCGCTCCCGTCATGACTGGGTTCCTTTGGTAGGGGGTCGGGCTGACTCTCGCATCGGGGCAGTCGGGTCCGACTCAAGGCTCACTGACCTTAGCGGGACCCCATTCAATTGAACTTGTTCCGTCTTGTATTCTCGGTGAGAGATTTTCAAATCAAGAAATTTCCTCATCATGTCTGCGTTCAGTTGATAGGGGGTCGGGCAAACTCTCGCGTCGGGGCTGTCGGGTCCGACAGGAGGGTCACAGACCTTAGCGGGACCCCGTTCAATTGAACCTGCTCCGTCTTGTATTCTCGGTGAGAGATTCCGAAATCAAGAAATTCGCTGCCGTCATGTCTGCAATCCGTTGGTAGGGGGTCGGGCTGACTCTCGCGTTGGGGCAGTGGGGTCCGACTGGAGGGTCACTGACCTTAGCGGGACCCCTGTTCAATTGAACCCGTTCCAGAGTGATATCTCAGTGAAAGAATCCGACCTAAAGAAATTCGCTCCCATCATGTCTGCAATCCGTTGGTAGGGAGTCGGGCTGACTCTCGCGCCGGGGCAGTCGGGTCCGACTCAAGGCTCACTGACCTTAGCGGGACCCCATTCAATTGAACCTGTTCCGTCTTGTATTCTCGGTGAGAGATTCCGAAATCAAGAAATTCGCTCCCGTCATGACTGCGTTTCTTTGGTAGGGGGTCGAGCTGACTCTCGCGTCGGGGTAGTCGGGTCCGACTGAAGGCTCACTGAATTTAGCGGGACCCCCGCTCCATTGAACCCGTTCCGGAGTGATATTTCGGTGAAAGATTCCGAAATCAAGAAATTTGCTCATCATGTCTGCGTTCCGTTGCTAGGGGGTCGGGCTGACTCTCGCGTCGGGGCAGTTGGGTCCGACTCAAGGCTCACTAACCTTAGCGGGACCCCCGTTCAATTGAACCCTTTCCGGAGTGATATCTCAGTGAAAGATTCCAACCCCAAGAAATTCGCTCCCATCATGTCTGCAATCCGTTGGTAGGGGGTCGGGCTGACTCTCGCGTCGGGGCAGTTGGGTCCGACTCAAGGCTCACTAACCTTAGCGGGACCCCCGTTCAATTGAACCCGTTCCGGAGTGATATCTCAGTGAAAGATTCCAACCCCAAGTGTGAGCGCTTATTTACCCACCCTTGGTAAATAAGTAAACACAACCAGGTTCTTAGTATTTCGAGAAATTCTAACCTATGGGTGTCCTAACGTCGGTCCATTGTGCCTTCCAAGCAATGGATCTTTTTTCTAAGTCCCTAAATACCAACAATTGCAATCAAACTCAAAAAGAATGCAACAATTACAATTTCTACCAAAACTACTTCAATCAAAGAGGCCACGGTGATTTTTGAACGAAACTAGCTACAGTCTAAATTTAGCAATCCTAAGTTGTAGAGAATCTCATGCCATTTCTAAAAACATAAAATTCATCCCTATCCCCTTCTCCTAGCAAAAGATATCAACGGATGAAGTTTTAGCCTTTCCGGGGCAAATTAAACTTCATCCATGACTTTGGACTTGTTCCCTATTTCAATTAATCGTTAAATTTAAACCCTAGTTTGATATAGTGAAACTCTAACTAAATTCTAAGTTTAGTCTTAATTGGATTAATCTAAGTTGACTTCATCCGTTTCCTGGTCCAAATTTCATCCTTCTATTTCTTCTAGGTAACTTGGTATTTCTCAAAGCTTGAACTACGATTGGAACACTTGAAGTTGTCACTCTAACATTCTAATGCTAACTTTCTTCCTTAATCACGTTTGGACACCCTAATTCTATCCCCCCTTGCTCTTTGAAGCTTGGAATGGATTCTGGTCAGTTGCTATTTTTAGTACTTTGAAATTTGTTCCTCAAAGAGGCTAATTCAAGCTTTCCAAAATGGTCTCTAACTTGATTTTAAACTTATCCTAGCAAAAGTTATTGATGGATGAAGTTTGACCGCTAATCGGTTCCTCAAACTTCATCCGTTGATTACTACTAATCCTACTTTTGAATTTTACTTTTAATTCCACTCCTATGATTCAGATTACTTCTACTTGCTAATTTTCTAATTAACTTTCACTTGGACACTTCTAATTTTTTTTCATCCGATTTTTACTCTAAACTTCATCCAAAGCTAACTCCTTCGTTTTAGATCGAAATTCTAAGTTTAAGGTGTTTTCGGAGAGCTCTAATCATAATCTACCAACTTTGACAGATAAACTTGGGAAAAATCCTAATTTAGACTCTCTGAATCGACCTTGAAGTTCCGGCTAAGTATTTAGTTGCTAATCTAAACAATTCCAAAAGAAAGGTAAAAGTTAGTAAGTTACCTCAAGTTGAGCTTCATCCGCCGTGTTGTAGATGAGCTCATCCAAATATTCTTGGTCCGCCATGGTTGAGAGTGCTTTTGTATTTTTGCTCACCGCTTAAAGTTTGGGTTCTAATACAAATTTTCCTATTCTTTCCTTTTCTTTCTAACTCTCCTTCTTCCTTTTCTTTCTACACTATTCTTACTCAATTATTTAGTTATCCCAAAGGTTGACTAGTTGGAATAAATAATTGACTCTTGACTCCTAAATAATAATTGACTCCTATCTTCTTCTAAGTCAATTATTATTTTATCCAAAAACTAATGGTCCAAATTGACTCTTCAAGATTTCTTAGCAATTCTCCCTAATCCTAATCTCCCTTCAAACTTCTAACTCCCCATTCTCAACTCATTCTACAATTGTGGTTCTCAAGAGCTTGAAGTGTACTATGAGAGTTTTAAGTGGTTTTTCCTTCTATGATGTTTTTTGGGCTCTCCTTTGGTGATGGAAACGTTGCTAATTGAGACTTTTCTCTTCCTATTTCTATAATCTCTAATGGTTTCTTCTCCCTTTTGACTTCTTACAAGTTCCTATCCAATTTTGAATTCGAATTGCAACTTCAATCTTAGCTTGAAAAGATTGAAATTGGCATCAAATTCCTAATTTGGTTTTGGGAGAAGGTATTCCCAAAATTCTGACTTCCCTATGAGAACTCGAACCTGTCCAGGCAGCTCAAAACCTGGAGCACCGCCCCTCCAGTCGGAAGCCCTCAATCGCAAGCCAGCATCGGGACCTCAGTCGGAAGCCCAGTCGCGAGCCCCTCTCCCGTACTCCCGGTCAGTTGCTGCCACGTGGCGAGGCGCCACTGGCCAGGACCCTCAGCCGCAAGCCGACGTCGAAACCCTTCTCCCGTACCCCCGGTCAATTGCTGCCACGTGGCGAGGCGTCACTGGTCCAGTCCCGGTGGCTGGCCAGAGGCGCTGATTGGACAGGGCCGGTGACCGGACAGGGCCAGTTTTGGTCAGGCTCTCGTCCTGGTCAGGCTCTCGTTCTATCAGGCTCTTGTTCTGGTCAGGCTCTCGTCATGGTCAGGCTTCCGATTACTCCCAACTGGTGGGATTTAACCACCCACAGGTTTGGTGATGGTTTTCCCCCTAACTCTTACAAAATACTTTGAAGATGATTTCTAAGACTTGACAAGCTCAAGCTTCACTTAAAATTCTAGTCCTTCCAACAACTAGTGGTCTCTTTAAAACATCCTAAGTCAAAGCTTCGCCGTCGTTCTAAAAATCACTAAAAATCACACAAGCTAGGACCAAGGGGGTCCAAAGCTTCGCCGTATTTCAAAAATCACAAAAAATATTCCACAACTAAGACCAAGGAGGTACAAAGCTTCGCCGTACAAGGGCAATATATAAAAAAAAACAATAAGTGTTAGTTTAACGAGGATACTCCTACTACGTGTGTTAGTGGAGGTTAGTACTTCAAGACTTCTAAACACAAGTTAGTAATGCTCAAATCTACCCAAGAACTTAGAATTAGAGCACTAGAGGTTCCCCCAAGCGACAAGCCGGACATAAAGAGGATTCCCTAGGATTAGTACAAGGACTTCAAAAGTTCAACAAAGACACAAGTAGTACAAAAAAAAACACAAGAAAACCAAGGCAATCTTTGAAGGGACCCCAATGTCCTTCAAAGAGAGCTTGAGAAAGAGTGACAATGGAGCTAAAAATGCTCCAAAAACACAAGAATTTGGCAACGTGGCCTAAAATGGCCAAATCCAACTAAATGGACCCAAAACTTGAAAAGAGGTTCAAAATGAACCTAAAGGGGTGAAATGAGAGGAAAATGAGAGCCCTTATATAGTTTTCCAAGGCCCTCACCCCCCTCTCTTTTCCTACATGGTAATCTTATCAATTAAGATTTTCATCCTAATCTTCTAGATTTTCACTTTCTACGCTGGATTAAAACTCTAACTTTTGGAGGTTTACTCCAAATCACAAACGGATTGCGCCATTGGCTTCAGAAGGCCATTTTTAGTCCAAGGGTCCCCCTACCCCCTATTTTGACGCTAAAAACTCAACAAAACTTAGCGCTAACTGAACACCAAATTAAGGTAAAAACCCAGTTTTTGGAGTTTGACCTTTCTGAGAAAAGTAACTAGCCTAAGTTCTCTAAAAGGTATAAGGGAGTAAGAAAAGACCCAATTTTGACCTCATTCCGATTCCGTATGCTCCCGGAACGCCGGTCAACTTTCCCGCATTCTTCAAATTTGTCAATTTCCGGGGAATCTTGCCGGTTCGGGTACTTCTGACTATCGGAATGTCTTGAAACTTGTTGGGGCATCTTATTAACATAAAAGATGCTATTCTAATTTTTAGTGAGATTTTACCGCAACCTGGGTAATTTCCAAGAATTTCCCATCGTAGGTTTTGGCGGTTGACCGTTCGGAAAGACATTTTCTGCAAGTTAGAAAATTCCGAAACTTTTTATGGAACCTCTCATGGAATTCCACAAAGGATGTGCAAGCTAACATTCTTACTTTGCACAAGGGTCAGAGGAGAACCAAATCTTGACTTCTCCTTCAAAATCCGGCCACCAGGGAATCTTCTTTGTCGGGGGGAATCTTGGCAAACCGATTTCGCCGTTGATCTCCAAATGCGATTTCCACCCCAAAATGACATGCGGCATCCTCCGATTCCTCCCAGGCGTCGGTCGTGAGGTTGTAACTCCTGCAGGCTAACAATTTGGGGTTTCTGCTATTTCGTCGGTAAAATGGGGAAAGTGAAACCTATCGTCGGAAATGGATTATCTGACCTCAACGGTGTTCCCTCGGACCAAATCTAGCCCTCAGAGGTTACCTAGCCCTCGGTTTGGCATTTTAAGCCCTATTTACCAAAAACCCGTTTTAATCACTCGGAATCCCGATTTTAGTCTATTTACAATGGGAATTGGGTTTAGTCTGAGGGGATTATAGATATAAGTGACCAAATGCTATATGGGTATGTGCCACACCTATTTTGGTCTTACACTCTTTTTAGGTCTTTTTACGTTTAAACTACACTCAAAATCATAATAATTAACAAAAAGAAAAGCGTGAGTCCCGAGTGACGAATCGGGGGCTCACATATGGCGGCCATCTGCGGTATGATTTGCAAAATCATAGGGACCCAGACTCTCTTGCTACATCTATCCAAGGGCACACGGTCAATATATACAGATTTTTGACTACGGTGGCGATCATACTGGGGTGAATTTCTAATACACGAATCTCTTGGATGACTGCCCTTTGTTTTACACCCTCTTAAGACCCGGAAAATATTCTAAGATCCACCATCAAGTGCCTTAGGTGTCAAGATGTGCGACTGACCACTAGCTGTGAGAAAGTCGAAAAGACCTAGGGACGTACAGAAGACTGGTTTTGACATACTGCGATGGACTTAAAAAGTGACAAAGAGAGAAGACAAAGAGAGAAGACACCGACTCAATGACTGGAAAATGATTGATGTAGATCTAAGGGATCTGGCATCAGAGAAGAGTGAAAAAATTTTGTTCATTTTCTAGTTTCTAGTTTTTAATTTTCTTGTTTTTTCCCATCCGCCTCAATCGGAGTTGACTTGGATCTATAGAGAATAAATGATAAAAATCCAACCTTCCGCCCTCAACGGAGTGAGTTTGGAACTAAGGGGAAGATAGAAAAGAGAAGAAAACCCCCCGTCCGCCTTTGATAGAACAAATTTGGACCTATAGCCAAAAATATTTCAAAACCGCCTTCCTCCCTCAACGGAGTGAGCTTGGACTAAAAGAAAGAAGAAAAACAAAAACAAAAACAAAGAAAAACAAAAGGGAAAGGGTCCAAGACCTCAATGCTCAGGAGCTCCCTTTAAAAGGTGTCTCCAGCCGCGGTTGTCGGTGACTTTCTTGCCTTTTCACTAGCTCAGGGGATAGCGTGAACCGGTCCGGGTTCGAACCGTCGTCGACGGGAAAATAATACAGTGACCAACGCCACCGAGTCCCGACGGCCGGAGACGTCCGTTGTACCGGTCAGGAGCTATAAGTACCCCTGCAGAGCGTGATTTTTTTTTTTTTTTTTTTTTTTTTTTTACAAGATGTACACGAAAGGTCAAGCCTTACAACATTCCAAAGAATGTGAGGATTTGATTCATCACCTCCAACGTGTATAAGGCACGTTGTTCTGGCGGTAGAGCCTGTAAGGGTCCCAACGCTGTGAACTCGTGCCGATTATCAAAAGATCGCCTGCGAATGGTGACGAAATCATCCAGGTTGTAGAACTGGCCTTCAAACATGGTCTGCCTGCCAGTTTCTGCATCCAACTGGTTCTGCAGGTAGATCATGAGGGATCTGCCTGTCGGAGGCCAAGGTCCCGACGGTTCGGGTGCGGGGGGATGTCGCCGCAGCGGATGTGGTTGCCCCGGCTGCTCCATCCCCTCACGTGGTCGCCGTCGTGAGTTCATGACCTGGGACAAACTGATCAAGATATCTGGCATTTCTGCCAAATCTTCGACCCAGAGGTCGGTTGCTGGTTCTGGTTCATCGGTTGGCTGTGTTAACGGCTGCTGCGGTGATAGCTCCTCCATCGGCTCTGAAGTTGGTTCCTCCACTGGATCGGTAGGTGGCTCCTCCGTCGGTCTCGGATCTGTAACCACTGTTGACGAAGATGATGGACCTGGGGCATTGGTTGCGTGACCCGGCATGATTGCTATGCTGTACTAATCCCCTAATGTCCGCCCCAAATGGAGTTGGCTTGGACCTATAGCCAAAAAAGATTTCAAACCGGCCTTCCTCCCTCGACGGAGCGAGTTTGGACTAAGAGAAAGATAGAAAGAGATGGAGAATGCTCAGATCAAGATGTAAATGACACACTCCCAAGTGTCACCGTAGGTGACCACTGGTATCGGCACAGGCCAAGGACTTTGCATAACTTGACGTAGAAACTGTAATCCAAAGTGAGTGAAGAGATACTGGGTGAAGCTACGCTTCTCAACGCAATGTATGCGAATGTTGAAGACGCCTGATGGTAAGACCAACGGTGGTCGATACGCCCTGCGATCCATATGCTAATCTACTATACCTGCAACAACACAACCTCTAGTATACAAAGCAAGGTTTTTTCCTTTGCTTTTATACTAGGGTCGCGACTTAGAGATCCCAGGCCCACATTAGTATCTAACCGTATATCTGGCAACTCATGGTGAAGAAGATCCAAGATTGTATCAGTTAGTACTTTTTAGAGTAAGCCCAAGAAAGTTTCCCGTCTAGCCGTCCTTTCAGCACTTTGGCATATATTACGCCCGGTCTAGCGGTTCTATTAAAGAAACCTAGGAAGCTGGATTTGCTTCCTTGTGACGCTATCTTCTGACAGTGGGGGTACCTAGGTGATTTTCCTAAAAGTCCCTTTCTGACATCCTAAGAAGATTAGCAAAAACAAATCTATACAAAGTGTTGGCTGGCGGTTAAGCCTTTCTTTTTACGTCAGATGTAAATTTTCTTCGTAAGTCTTGATACTACGAGAAAACCTAAGAACTAACAACCAAGTGGCTCTGTGTGACTCATTTTAGGATCCCAATGGGATCAAAAGGTGGGAAAAGTGAACAATTTAAGATTCCTTGGCGGCCTTGTCAGCCAGTTTTACGTTGCCCTTCCTCTTAAAGAGACAAACAACCAAAAATTCTTAATTGTCCAGTAACAGTGACGTCCTAATCTAAAGCCTGGCTGACCGGTGGCCTTTCATTTTACATTAAATGAACCTGTCTTTCGTAGACAATCTCCAATTAACAACCAGCGAGAACTAGTAACCGTGTTGGAAGCCTTGCCGGCCAGTTTTACGTTACTTCTAACTTTAAGAAAATAACAACCAAGTAGCGCAGTAACTTTGAAGTAGATCATGGTAATTTTTAAAGGTTTTGGTGAAAGTTTTGAATGTTTTTGGTGATTCTAAAGATTCGGATGTTCTTTAGGATGTTTTTCGTCAATTTTTTTTTTGAGCTATCTTTCTAACTAGGGATGGCTACATGTTTTTGTTTGGAGGTCTATATTTGACTTTTACGTAGTCTTCTAACATTAGAAAGATGTTATAACCTATCGAATTGGTTTCAACAAAATATATAAAGTTAGAATATACAACCATGTCTTTGATAGACTAGGTTGTTAGTGGAAATCATAGATGTTTAGTTTGTTTTTTAAGAGTTTTTGATTTTTAGGGAATTTTTGTGGATTTTTTACGAGTTACCCTTTTTAACAATTCATATATTAGAATGTTAACAAAATGATAACTGCATGTTTTTGGTTTGGAGGCCTATCTTTGGCTTTTACGTATTTTCTAATGCTAAAGTGTTACACCCATAAGTAGGTTTAACAAGATCAACATTAGAATTGACAACCAACCAAAATCTTACAAAGGTTTTGAAAAAGGGATATTAACTTGGTTTGACCCAAAATTCATACCTTGTATTCCTTGCAGCGGCCTCCGTTAGTTCGGGTTGGAAACTCTGAGCCATCCAAATTCTTCAACTGTAATGAGTTGTTAGGGAAGGCTTCCATGATGATGTAGGGACCGGTCCACAGGGCGTCAAACTTCCCTGGAAATTCCAATTTCCGGGGATCCTGGACTAACACCCACATCCCTGGTTCTAGAGCGCGTACCTTGCTCTTCTTGTCAAAAGCCACTTTTCTTCGTCGCTGGATGACCTCTACGTGCTGAGACGATGATCGACGTGCTTCACTCAAGGCCTCGAGTTGCTCCAACCGATCCCGAAGTGAGTCGTTGTCATCTAGCCTTGCATCAACGGCAATGCGCAAGGACTGTACTTCGAACTCAATGGGCAGGACTGCTTCCACCCCGTACATCAAGGAAAAAGGGGTGGCACGGGTAGTTACCTTGTATGCCGTGCGATAGGCCCATAATGCTGGAATGAGCTTGATGTCCCAATCTCGTTTGCTATCCGAGACGGTTTTACGAATAATACGGACTAAGGTCTGATTGACCCGCTCCGTATTCCCGTTGGTCTGAGGATGATAAGGTGTGGTCTTTCGATGGTTAATCTGGAACATCTCGGTCATAAGTTCAATGGTTTCGTTGAGGAAATGAGTTCCTCTGTCGCTGACCAAAATCTTGGGGCATCCAAAACGAGAGATGATATTCTCGTAGAGAAAAATGGCGGTCTGTTTCCCATCCGCTTTCTTTACCGCCTTGGCTTCTGCCCACTTGGTAAGATACTCAGTAGCCACAATGATGTACTGGTTCTGTCGTAATGAAATGGGGGCAAATGGACCAACATAGTCAATGCCCCATTTTTCAAGGGGGGCAATTGGCAATGATGGATGAAGAGGGAGATCCAATCGGGTATCGTTGCGGGCATACCGCTGACAAGCGTCACATCCTTTCGTATGAGCTTCTGCATCTGCAAACAAGGTAGGCCAAAAGTATCCTGCTCGAAGTATTTTTTGTGATGTTAGTCGTCCTGAGAAATGACCACCACATGCACCACCGTGACATGCATCTAATATCGATGGCACCTCATCGTAAGACACGCATCGTCGTAGTATTCCGTCTATGCCCCGTCGATACAATCTATTTCCCACTAGAGCGAAGTGAGAACTATTAACTCGTATTTTGCGACGTTCGTTCTTGTCTAAGCCTTCAGGATACTGCTGAGTGCTTAGGAAGTGCGCCAAGTGTTCGTACCAAGTGGGCACTGCTCGAACAACAAACAACCGGTCGTCCGGAAACTCATCGTTAATTTCCTCGGTTCCAAGTTCGGTGGATATCCGGGATAGATGATCAACTCTCTCGTGCTTCTTCCCGGGTTTGAATTCTACTGTGTAATCAAACTCTGCAAGTAATAGAACCCATCTTGCTAATCTACCGCTTAGTTCGGCTTTGTTCACGATATACTTGATGGCCATGTGGTCAACAAAGAAGACCACAGGGTTGGCAAGTAGGTAATGACGATATTTCTTGATCGCGAATATCATAGCAAGGCACTCTCTCTCAGTAGTAGTGTAATTGCGTTCAGCTAATGTTAACTGACGGCTGGAGAAGGCTATAGGATGTTCCTTCCCGGTTTCTTCCGAAACTTGACACAATGCAGCCCCTACTGCTAGTGCCGAAGCATCAGAGTAGACATGGAATGGTTTGTTCCAATCGGGGGGCTTAAGGACGGGGGCCTGAGCCAACCTCCTTTTTAGCTCATCGTATCCTTGTTGACACAATGGCGTCCACTCAAATTTGACCGATTTTTTGATCAGATTGGTCAATGGTTGTGCGTGAGTGGCGAAATCTTCTATCAACTCGCGGTAATATCCAGCGTGTCCTAAGACTCGCTGCACCCCCTTCACATCTTTAGGTGCTGGAAGGTTTACTATGACCTCGACTTTATCTGGATCGGCCATTTTTCCTTCCTTCGATACTACGTACCCTAGTAATACTCCCTTTTTTACCCCTAAAAATAGCTTGTCGGGGTTCAAGGCAATACCGGTCCTCCTGCAACGGATGAGGCACTCTTCTACTAGTGGAAGGTGGTCACTACTAGACGATTGAGTGCTGAAGTCATCAATGTAGACCGTCATTGATTTATGCAACAAGTCCGAAAATGCAAAGCTCATCACCCGTTGGAAGGCGGATGGCGCGTTGCAAAGGCCAAAGGGCATCACCACGTAGATGAAGGTTCCCCAAGGAGTGATAAAAGCGGTCTTTGACCAATCCTCCGGAGCTATCGAGATTTGATTGTAACCGGAGTATCCGTCCATGAAGGTAAACATTTCGTTGCCGGCAACTTCGTCCACTATAGTGTTGATAAAAGGAAGAGGAAAATGATCCTTCCGGGTGTTTTTGTTCAGCTGGCGGTAATCTACACACACCCGAAGTTTCCCATTTTTCTTTTTTACCAATACCATGGGGGAAACCCAGTCGGTAATTTCTACCGGTCGAATGAACTTGGCGGCTATCAGCCGCTCTATTTCAGCCTTGACGATCAACTGCAGAGAGGGATTCATCCGCCTCTGTCGCTGCCGTACGGGCTGGACATCCGGTTTGACCGGAATGGTATGCTGGACAATATGAGTTGGCACCCCTTTTAGCTCAAGGTAGGACCAGGCAAAGACATCGCGATACTTCATGATTAGAGCCCGATAGTTAGCTAGCTCTTCACCCTCGAGGTGCGTCCCTACTTTGATAAATTTAGATTCCTCTCCAGGAAAAGAGACATCAATCTCCTTCCAATCGGAGGCTTGTACGTAAACCGGGTCACTAGGGCCATGATACCAATCTTTTGGTACCGGGGGGTAAGTAGGTAAGTCGGTTCCGACTTGCAAGCCCTCTAAGGTCCTGCGGAAATGCAGATTGGGGAGTAATTCTTCCTCTGCAAGTATGGGGTCCCAAGACATGTCTTGGGTACCATCGATCTTGATGTGGAATGCATCTTCCACCGAAATCTCATCTAGTAATGATACTAGCCCGGTCATTACCTCGTTTTCCAGGATTTCTACATTTTCTTCTTCCTCTGGAGTAACAACGAGGGGGGTATCCTCGATGGTCGGAAGAAGTAATATACCCATCCCGACCATACAAGGTCCCAAGATTTTCCACCATTTTCCCATAGCATAATTACTTATGGAAGCAAATGAAGTCAGCCTATGAAAAGTGTCATGGCTCCCGGCAGACGCACCAATATGTGGATGCCGGAGTAAAATTGAAAACCCGAAAAAGAATATTAGTTTCTAATTAGAGAAATCTCTAATCAATAACTAAACTCTCCCGGCAGACGCACCAATATGTGAGCGCTTATTTACCCACCCTTGGTAAATAAGTAAACACAACCAGGTTCTTAGTATTTCGAGAAATTCTAACCTATGGGTGTCCTAACGTCGGTCCATTGTGCCTTCCAAGCAATGGATCTTTTTTCTAAGTCCCTAAATACCAACAATTGCAATCAAACTCAAAAAGAATGCAACAATTACAATTTCTACCAAAACTACTTCAATCAAAGAGGCCACGGTGATTTTTGAACGAAACTAGCTACAGTCTAAATTTAGCAATCCTAAGTTGTAGAGAATCTCATGCCATTTCTAAAAACATAAAATTCATCCCTATCCCCTTCTCCTAGCAAAAGATATCAACGGATGAAGTTTTAGCCTTTCCGGGGCAAATTAAACTTCATCCATGACTTTGGACTTGTTCCCTATTTCAATTAATCGTTAAATTTAAACCCTAGTTTGATATAGTGAAACTCTAACTAAATTCTAAGTTTAGTCTTAATTGGATTAATCTAAGTTGACTTCATCCGTTTCCTGGTCCAAATTTCATCCTTCTATTTCTTCTAGGTAACTTGGTATTTCTCAAAGCTTGAACTACGATTGGAACACTTGAAGTTGTCACTCTAACATTCTAATGCTAACTTTCTTCCTTAATCACGTTTGGACACCCTAATTCTATCCCCCCTTGCTCTTTGAAGCTTGGAATGGATTCTGGTCAGTTGCTATTTTTAGTACTTTGAAATTTGTTCCTCAAAGAGGCTAATTCAAGCTTTCCAAAATGGTCTCTAACTTGATTTTAAACTTATCCTAGCAAAAGTTATTGATGGATGAAGTTTGACCGCTAATCGGTTCCTCAAACTTCATCCGTTGATTACTACTAATCCTACTTTTGAATTTTACTTTTAATTCCACTCCTATGATTCAGATTACTTCTACTTGCTAATTTTCTAATTAACTTTCACTTGGACACTTCTAATTTTTTTTCATCCGATTTTTACTCTAAACTTCATCCAAAGCTAACTCCTTCGTTTTAGATCGAAATTCTAAGTTTAAGGTGTTTTCGGAGAGCTCTAATCATAATCTACCAACTTTGACAGATAAACTTGGGAAAAATCCTAATTTAGACTCTCTGAATCGACCTTGAAGTTCCGGCTAAGTATTTAGTTGCTAATCTAAACAATTCCAAAAGAAAGGTAAAAGTTAGTAAGTTACCTCAAGTTGAGCTTCATCCGCCGTGTTGTAGATGAGCTCATCCAAATATTCTTGGTCCGCCATGGTTGAGAGTGCTTTTGTATTTTTGCTCACCGCTTAAAGTTTGGGTTCTAATACAAATTTTCCTATTCTTTCCTTTTCTTTCTAACTCTCCTTCTTCCTTTTCTTTCTACACTATTCTTACTCAATTATTTAGTTATCCCAAAGGTTGACTAGTTGGAATAAATAATTGACTCTTGACTCCTAAATAATAATTGACTCCTATCTTCTTCTAAGTCAATTATTATTTTATCCAAAAACTAATGGTCCAAATTGACTCTTCAAGATTTCTTAGCAATTCTCCCTAATCCTAATCTCCCTTCAAACTTCTAACTCCCCATTCTCAACTCATTCTACAATTGTGGTTCTCAAGAGCTTGAAGTGTACTATGAGAGTTTTAAGTGGTTTTTCCTTCTATGATGTTTTTTGGGCTCTCCTTTGGTGATGGAAACGTTGCTAATTGAGACTTTTCTCTTCCTATTTCTATAATCTCTAATGGTTTCTTCTCCCTTTTGACTTCTTACAAGTTCCTATCCAATTTTGAATTCGAATTGCAACTTCAATCTTAGCTTGAAAAGATTGAAATTGGCATCAAATTCCTAATTTGGTTTTGGGAGAAGGTATTCCCAAAATTCTGACTTCCCTATGAGAACTCGAACCTGTCCAGGCAGCTCAAAACCTGGAGCACCGCCCCTCCAGTCGGAAGCCCTCAATCGCAAGCCAGCATCGGGACCTCAGTCGGAAGCCCAGTCGCGAGCCCCTCTCCCGTACTCCCGGTCAGTTGCTGCCACGTGGCGAGGCGCCACTGGCCAGGACCCTCAGCCGCAAGCCGACGTCGAAACCCTTCTCCCGTACCCCCGGTCAATTGCTGCCACGTGGCGAGGCGTCACTGGTCCAGTCCCGGTGGCTGGCCAGAGGCGCTGATTGGACAGGGCCGGTGACCGGACAGGGCCAGTTTTGGTCAGGCTCTCGTCCTGGTCAGGCTCTCGTTCTATCAGGCTCTTGTTCTGGTCAGGCTCTTGTTCTGGTCAGGCTCTCGTCATGGTCAGGCTTCCGATTACTCCCAACTGGTGGGATTTAACCACCCACAGGTTTGGTGATGGTTTTCCCCCTAACTCTTACAAAATACTTTGAAGATGATTTCTAAGACTTGACAAGCTCAAGCTTCACTTAAAATTCTAGTCCTTCCAACAACTAGTGGTCTCTTTAAAACATCCTAAGTCAAAGCTTCGCCGTCGTTCTAAAAATCACTAAAAATCACACAAGCTAGGACCAAGGGGGTCCAAAGCTTCGCCGTATTTCAAAAATCACAAAAAATATTCCACAACTAAGACCAAGGAGGTACAAAGCTTCGCCGTACAAGGGCAATATATAAAAAAAAACAATAAGTGTTAGTTTAACGAGGATACTCCTACTACGTGTGTTAGTGGAGGTTAGTACTTCAAGACTTCTAAACACAAGTTAGTAATGCTCAAATCTACCCAAGAACTTAGAATTAGAGCACTAGAGGTTCCCCCAAGCGACAAGCCGGACATAAAGAGGATTCCCTAGGATTAGTACAAGGACTTCAAAAGTTCAACAAAGACACAAGTAGTACAAAAAAAAACACAAGAAAACCAAGGCAATCTTTGAAGGGACCCCAATGTCCTTCAAAGAGAGCTTGAGAAAGAGTGACAATGGAGCTAAAAATGCTCCAAAAACACAAGAATTTGGCAACGTGGCCTAAAATGGCCAAATCCAACTAAATGGACCCAAAACTTGAAAAGAGGTTCAAAATGAACCTAAAGGGGTGAAATGAGAGGAAAATGAGAGCCCTTATATAGTTTTCCAAGGCCCTCACCCCCCTCTCTTTTCCTACATGGTAATCTTATCAATTAAGATTTTCATCCTAATCTTCTAGATTTTCACTTTCTACGCTGGATTAAAACTCTAACTTTTGGAGGTTTACTCCAAATCACAAACGGATTGCGCCATTGGCTTCAGAAGGCCATTTTTAGTCCAAGGGTCCCCCTACCCCCTATTTTGACGCTAAAAACTCAACAAAACTTAGCGCTAACTGAACACCAAATTAAGGTAAAAACCCAGTTTTTGGAGTTTGACCTTTCTGAGAAAAGTAACTAGCCTAAGTTCTCTAAAAGGTATAAGGGAGTAAGAAAAGACCCAATTTTGACCTCATTCCGATTCCGTATGCTCCCGGAACGCCGGTCAACTTTCCCGCATTCTTCAAATTTGTCAATTTCCGGGGAATCTTGCCGGTTCGGGTACTTCTGACTATCGGAATGTCTTGAAACTTGTTGGGGCATCTTATTAACATAAAAGATGCTATTCTAATTTTTAGTGAGATTTTACCGCAACCTGGGTAATTTCCAAGAATTTCCCATCGTAGGTTTTGGCGGTTGACCGTTCGGAAAGACATTTTCTGCAAGTTAGAAAATTCCGAAACTTTTTATGGAACCTCTCATGGAATTCCACAAAGGATGTGCAAGCTAACATTCTTACTTTGCACAAGGGTCAGAGGAGAACCAAATCTTGACTTCTCCTTCAAAATCCGGCCACCAGGGAATCTTCTTTGTCGGGGGGAATCTTGGCAAACCGATTTCGCTGTTGATCTCCAAATGCGATTTCCACCCCAAAATGACATGCGGCATCCTCCGATTCCTCCCAGGCGTCGGTCGTGAGGTTGTAACTCCTGCAGGCTAACAATTTGGGGTTTCTGCTATTTCGTCGGTAAAATGGGGAAAGTGAAACCTATCGTCGGAAATGGATTATCTGACCTCAACGGTGTTCCCTCGGACCAAATCTAGCCCTCAGAGGTTACCTAGCCCTCGGTTTGGCATTTTAAGCCCTATTTACCAAAAACCCGTTTTAATCACTCGGAATCCCGATTTTAGTCTATTTACAATGGGAATTGGGTTTAGTCTGAGGGGATTATAGATATAAGTGACCAAATGCTATATGGGTATGTGCCACACCTATTTTGGTCTTACACTCTTTTTAGGTCTTTTTACGTTTAAACTACACTCAAAATCATAATAATTAACAAAAAGAAAAGCGTGAGTCCCGAGTGACGAATCGGGGGCTCACATATGGCGGCCATCTGCGGTATGATTTGCAAAATCATAGGGACCCAGACTCTCTTGCTACATCTATCCAAGGGCACACGGTCAATATATACAGATTTTTGACTACGGTGGCGATCATACTGGGGTGAATTTCTAATACACGAATCTCTTGGATGACTGCCCTTTGTTTTACACCCTCTTAAGACCCGGAAAATATTCTAAGATCCACCATCAAGTGCCTTAGGTGTCAAGATGTGCGACTGACCACTAGCTGTGAGAAAGTCGAAAAGACCTAGGGACGTACAGAAGACTGGTTTTGACATACTGCGATGGACTTAAAAAGTGACAAAGAGAGAAGACAAAGAGAGAAGACACCGACTCAATGACTGGAAAATGATTGATGTAGATCTAAGGGATCTGGCATCAGAGAAGAGTGAAAAAATTTTGTTCATTTTCTAGTTTCTAGTTTTTAATTTTCTTGTTTTTTCCCATCCGCCTCAATCGGAGTTGACTTGGATCTATAGAGAATAAATGATAAAAATCCAACCTTCCGCCCTCAACGGAGTGAGTTTGGAACTAAGGGGAAGATAGAAAAGAGAAGAAAACCCCCCGTCCGCCTTTGATAGAACAAATTTGGACCTATAGCCAAAAATATTTCAAAACCGCCTTCCTCCCTCAACGGAGTGAGCTTGGACTAAAAGAAAGAAGAAAAACAAAAACAAAAACAAAGAAAAACAAAAGGGAAAGGGTCCAAGACCTCAATGCTCAGGAGCTCCCTTTAAAAGGTGTCTCCAGCCGCGGTTGTCGGTGACTTTCTTGCCTTTTCACTAGCTCAGGGGATAGCGTGAACCGGTCCGGGTTCGAACCGTCGTCGACGGGAAAATAATACAGTGACCAACGCCACCGAGTCCCGACGGCCGGAGACGTCCGTTGTACCGGTCAGGAGCTATAAGTACCCCTGCAGAGCGTGATTTTTTTTTTTTTTTTTTTTTTTTTTTACAAGATGTACACGAAAGGTCAAGCCTTACAACATTCCAAAGAATGTGAGGATTTGATTCATCACCTCCAACGTGTATAAGGCACGTTGTTCTGGCGGTAGAGCCTGTAAGGGTCCCAACGCTGTGAACTCGTGCCGATTATCAAAAGATCGCCTGCGAATGGTGACGAAATCATCCAGGTTGTAGAACTGGCCTTCAAACATGGTCTGCCTGCCAGTTTCTGCATCCAACTGGTTCTGCAGGTAGATCATGAGGGATCTGCCTGTCGGAGGCCAAGGTCCCGACGGTTCGGGTGCGGGGGGATGTCGCCGCAGCGGATGTGGTTGCCCCGGCTGCTCCATCCCCTCACGTGGTCGCCGTCGTGAGTTCATGACCTGGGACAAACTGATCAAGATATCTGGCATTTCTGCCAAATCTTCGACCCAGAGGTCGGTTGCTGGTTCTGGTTCATCGGTTGGCTGTGTTAACGGCTGCTGCGGTGATAGCTCCTCCATCGGCTCTGAAGTTGGTTCCTCCACTGGATCGGTAGGTGGCTCCTCCGTCGGTCTCGGATCTGTAACCACTGTTGACGAAGATGATGGACCTGGGGCATTGGTTGCGTGACCCGGCATGATTGCTATGCTGTACTAATCCCCTAATGTCCGCCCCAAATGGAGTTGGCTTGGACCTATAGCCAAAAAAGATTTCAAACCGGCCTTCCTCCCTCGACGGAGCGAGTTTGGACTAAGAGAAAGATAGAAAGAGATGGAGAATGCTCAGATCAAGATGTAAATGACACACTCCCAAGTGTCACCGTAGGTGACCACTGGTATCGGCACAGGCCAAGGACTTTGCATAACTTGACGTAGAAACTGTAATCCAAAGTGAGTGAAGAGATACTGGGTGAAGCTACGCTTCTCAACGCAATGTATGCGAATGTTGAAGACGCCTGATGGTAAGACCAACGGTGGTCGATACGCCCTGCGATCCATATGCTAATCTACTATACCTGCAACAACACAACCTCTAGTATACAAAGCAAGGTTTTTTCCTTTGCTTTTATACTAGGGTCGCGACTTAGAGATCCCAGGCCCACATTAGTATCTAACCGTATATCTGGCAACTCATGGTGAAGAAGATCCAAGATTGTATCAGTTAGTACTTTTTAGAGTAAGCCCAAGAAAGTTTCCCGTCTAGCCGTCCTTTCAGCACTTTGGCATATATTACGCCCGGTCTAGCGGTTCTATTAAAGAAACCTAGGAAGCTGGATTTGCTTCCTTGTGACGCTATCTTCTGACAGTGGGGGTACCTAGGTGATTTTCCTAAAAGTCCCTTTCTGACATCCTAAGAAGATTAGCAAAAACAAATCTATACAAAGTGTTGGCTGGCGGTTAAGCCTTTCTTTTTACGTCAGATGTAAATTTTCTTCGTAAGTCTTGATACTACAAGAAAACCTAAGAACTAACAACCAAGTGGCTCTGTGTGACTCATTTTAGGATCCCAATGGGATCAAAAGGTGGGAAAAGTGAACAATTTAAGATTCCTTGGCGGCCTTGTCAGCCAGTTTTACGTTGCCCTTCCTCTTAAAGAGACAAACAACCAAAAATTCTTAATTGTCCAGTAACAGTGACGTCCTAATCTAAAGCCTGGCTGACCGGTGGCCTTTCATTTTACATTAAATGAACCTGTCTTTCGTAGACAATCTCCAATTAACAACCAGCGAGAACTAGTAACCGTGTTGGAAGCCTTGCCGGCCAGTTTTACGTTACTTCTAACTTTAAGAAAATAACAACCAAGTAGCGCAGTAACTTTGAAGTAGATCATGGTAATTTTTAAAGGTTTTGGTGAAAGTTTTGAATGTTTTTGGTGATTCTAAAGATTCGGATGTTCTTTAGGATGTTTTTCGTCAATTTTTTTTTTGAGCTATCTTTCTAACTAGGGATGGCTACATGTTTTTGTTTGGAGGTCTATATTTGACTTTTACGTAGTCTTCTAACATTAGAAAGATGTTATAACCTATCGAATTGGTTTCAACAAAATATATAAAGTTAGAATATACAACCATGTCTTTGATAGACTAGGTTGTTAGTGGAAATCATAGATGTTTAGTTTGTTTTTTAAGAGTTTTTGATTTTTAGGGAATTTTTGTGGATTTTTTACGAGTTACCCTTTTTAACAATTCATATATTAGAATGTTAACAAAATGATAACTGCATGTTTTTGGTTTGGAGGCCTATCTTTGGCTTTTACGTATTTTCTAATGCTAAAGTGTTACACCCATAAGTAGGTTTAACAAGATCAACATTAGAATTGACAACCAACCAAAATCTTACAAAGGTTTTGAAAAAGGGATATTAACTTGGTTTGACCCAAAATTCATACCTTGTATTCCTTGCAGCGGCCTCCGTTAGTTCGGGTTGGAAACTCTGAGCCATCCAAATTCTTCAACTGTAATGAGTTGTTAGGGAAGGCTTCCATGATGATGTAGGGACCGGTCCACAGGGCGTCAAACTTCCCTGGAAATTCCAATTTCCGGGGATCCTGGACTAACACCCACATCCCTGGTTCTAGAGCGCGTACCTTGCTCTTCTTGTCAAAAGCCACTTTTCTTCGTCGCTGGATGACCTCTACGTGCTGAGACGATGATCGACGTGCTTCACTCAAGGCCTCGAGTTGCTCCAACCGATCCCGAAGTGAGTCGTTGTCATCTAGCCTTGCATCAACGGCAATGCGCAAGGACTGTACTTCGAACTCAATGGGCAGGACTGCTTCCACCCCGTACATCAAGGAAAAAGGGGTGGCACGGGTAGTTACCTTGTATGCCGTGCGATAGGCCCATAATGCTGGAATGAGCTTGATGTCCCAATCTCGTTTGCTATCCGAGACGGTTTTACGAATAATACGGACTAAGGTCTGATTGACCCGCTCCGTATTCCCGTTGGTCTGAGGATGATAAGGTGTGGTCTTTCGATGGTTAATCTGGAACATCTCGGTCATAAGTTCAATGGTTTCGTTGAGGAAATGAGTTCCTCTGTCGCTGACCAAAATCTTGGGGCATCCAAAACGAGAGATGATATTCTCGTAGAGAAAAATGGCGGTCTGTTTCCCATCCGCTTTCTTTACCGCCTTGGCTTCTGCCCACTTGGTAAGATACTCAGTAGCCACAATGATGTACTGGTTCTGTCGTAATGAAATGGGGGCAAATGGACCAACATAGTCAATGCCCCATTTTTCAAGGGGGGCAATTGGCAATGATGGATGAAGAGGGAGATCCAATCGGGTATCGTTGCGGGCATACCGCTGACAAGCGTCACATCCTTTCGTATGAGCTTCTGCATCTGCAAACAAGGTAGGCCAAAAGTATCCTGCTCGAAGTATTTTTTGTGATGTTAGTCGTCCTGAGAAATGACCACCACATGCACCACCGTGACATGCATCTAATATCGATGGCACCTCATCGTAAGACACGCATCGTCGTAGTATTCCGTCTATGCCCCGTCGATACAATCTATTTCCCACTAGAGCGAAGTGAGAACTATTAACTCGTATTTTGCGACGTTCGTTCTTGTCTAAGCCTTCAGGATACTGCTGAGTGCTTAGGAAGTGCGCCAAGTGTTCGTACCAAGTGGGCACTGCTCGAACAACAAACAACCGGTCGTCCGGAAACTCATCGTTAATTTCCTCGGTTCCAAGTTCGGTGGATATCCGGGATAGATGATCAACTCTCTCGTGCTTCTTCCCGGGTTTGAATTCTACTGTGTAATCAAACTCTGCAAGTAATAGAACCCATCTTGCTAATCTACCGCTTAGTTCGGCTTTGTTCACGATATACTTGATGGCCATGTGGTCAACAAAGAAGACCACAGGGTTGGCAAGTAGGTAATGACGATATTTCTTGATCGCGAATATCATAGCAAGGCACTCTCTCTCAGTAGTAGTGTAATTGCGTTCAGCTAATGTTAACTGACGGCTGGAGAAGGCTATAGGATGTTCCTTCCCGGTTTCTTCCGAAACTTGACACAATGCAGCCCCTACTGCTAGTGCCGAAGCATCAGAGTAGACATGGAATGGTTTGTTCCAATCGGGGGGCTTAAGGACGGGGGCCTGAGCCAACCTCCTTTTTAGCTCATCGTATCCTTGTTGACACAATGGCGTCCACTCAAATTTGACCGATTTTTTGATCAGATTGGTCAATGGTTGTGCGTGAGTGGCGAAATCTTCTATCAACTCGCGGTAATATCCAGCGTGTCCTAAGACTCGCTGCACCCCCTTCACATCTTTAGGTGCTGGAAGGTTTACTATGACCTCGACTTTATCTGGATCGGCCATTTTTCCTTCCTTCGATACTACGTACCCTAGTAATACTCCCTTTTTTACCCCTAAAAATAGCTTGTCGGGGTTCAAGGCAATACCGGTCCTCCTGCAACGGATGAGGCACTCTTCTACTAGTGGAAGGTGGTCACTACTAGACGATTGAGTGCTGAAGTCATCAATGTAGACCGTCATTGATTTATGCAACAAGTCCGAAAATGCAAAGCTCATCACCCGTTGGAAGGCGGATGGCGCGTTGCAAAGGCCAAAGGGCATCACCACGTAGATGAAGGTTCCCCAAGGAGTGATAAAAGCGGTCTTTGACCAATCCTCCGGAGCTATCGAGATTTGATTGTAACCGGAGTATCCGTCCATGAAGGTAAACATTTCGTTGCCGGCAACTTCGTCCACTATAGTGTTGATAAAAGGAAGAGGAAAATGATCCTTCCGGGTGTTTTTGTTCAGCTGGCGGTAATCTACACACACCCGAAGTTTCCCATTTTTCTTTTTTACCAATACCATGGGGGAAACCCAGTCGGTAATTTCTACCGGTCGAATGAACTTGGCGGCTATCAGCCGCTCTATTTCAGCCTTGACGATCAACTGCAGAGAGGGATTCATCCGCCTCTGTCGCTGCCGTACGGGCTGGACATCCGGTTTGACCGGAATGGTATGCTGGACAATATGAGTTGGCACCCCTTTTAGCTCAAGGTAGGACCAGGCAAAGACATCGCGATACTTCATGATTAGAGCCCGATAGTTAGCTAGCTCTTCACCCTCGAGGTGCGTCCCTACTTTGATAAATTTAGATTCCTCTCCAGGAAAAGAGACATCAATCTCCTTCCAATCGGAGGCTTGTACGTAAACCGGGTCACTAGGGCCATGATACCAATCTTTTGGTACCGGGGGGTAAGTAGGTAAGTCGGTTCCGACTTGCAAGCCCTCTAAGGTCCTGCGGAAATGCAGATTGGGGAGTAATTCTTCCTCTGCAAGTATGGGGTCCCAAGACATGTCTTGGGTACCATCGATCTTGATGTGGAATGCATCTTCCACCGAAATCTCATCTAGTAATGATACTAGCCCGGTCATTACCTCGTTTTCCAGGATTTCTACATTTTCTTCTTCCTCTGGAGTAACAACGAGGGGGGTATCCTCGATGGTCGGAAGAAGTAATATACCCATCCCGACCATACAAGGTCCCAAGATTTTCCACCATTTTCCCATAGCATAATTACTTATGGAAGCAAATGAAGTCAGCCTATGAAAAGTGTCATGGCTCCCGGCAGACGCACCAATATGTGGATGCCGGAGTAAAATTGAAAACCCGAAAAAGAATATTAGTTTCTAATTAGAGAAATCTCTAATCAATAACTAAACTCTCCCGGCAGACGCACCAATATGTGAGCGCTTATTTACCCACCCTTGGTAAATAAGTAAACACAACCAGGTTCTTAGTATTTCGAGAAATTCTAACCTATGGGTGTCCTAACGTCGGTCCATTGTGCCTTCCAAGCAATGGATCTTTTTTCTAAGTCCCTAAATACCAACAATTGCAATCAAACTCAAAAAGAATGCAACAATTACAATTTCTACCAAAACTACTTCAATCAAAGAGGCCACGGTGATTTTTGAACGAAACTAGCTACAGTCTAAATTTAGCAATCCTAAGTTGTAGAGAATCTCATGCCATTTCTAAAAACATAAAATTCATCCCTATCCCCTTCTCCTAGCAAAAGATATCAACGGATGAAGTTTTAGCCTTTCCGGGGCAAATTAAACTTCATCCATGACTTTGGACTTGTTCCCTATTTCAATTAATCGTTAAATTTAAACCCTAGTTTGATATAGTGAAACTCTAACTAAATTCTAAGTTTAGTCTTAATTGGATTAATCTAAGTTGACTTCATCCGTTTCCTGGTCCAAATTTCATCCTTCTATTTCTTCTAGGTAACTTGGTATTTCTCAAAGCTTGAACTACGATTGGAACACTTGAAGTTGTCACTCTAACATTCTAATGCTAACTTTCTTCCTTAATCACGTTTGGACACCCTAATTCTATCCCCCCTTGCTCTTTGAAGCTTGGAATGGATTCTGGTCAGTTGCTATTTTTAGTACTTTGAAATTTGTTCCTCAAAGAGGCTAATTCAAGCTTTCCAAAATGGTCTCTAACTTGATTTTAAACTTATCCTAGCAAAAGTTATTGATGGATGAAGTTTGACCGCTAATCGGTTCCTCAAACTTCATCCGTTGATTACTACTAATCCTACTTTTGAATTTTACTTTTAATTCCACTCCTATGATTCAGATTACTTCTACTTGCTAATTTTCTAATTAACTTTCACTTGGACACTTCTAATTTTTTTTCATCCGATTTTTACTCTAAACTTCATCCAAAGCTAACTCCTTCGTTTTAGATCGAAATTCTAAGTTTAAGGTGTTTTCGGAGAGCTCTAATCATAATCTACCAACTTTGACAGATAAACTTGGGAAAAATCCTAATTTAGACTCTCTGAATCGACCTTGAAGTTCCGGCTAAGTATTTAGTTGCTAATCTAAACAATTCCAAAAGAAAGGTAAAAGTTAGTAAGTTACCTCAAGTTGAGCTTCATCCGCCGTGTTGTAGATGAGCTCATCCAAATATTCTTGGTCCGCCATGGTTGAGAGTGCTTTTGTATTTTTGCTCACCGCTTAAAGTTTGGGTTCTAATACAAATTTTCCTATTCTTTCCTTTTCTTTCTAACTCTCCTTCTTCCTTTTCTTTCTACACTATTCTTACTCAATTATTTAGTTATCCCAAAGGTTGACTAGTTGGAATAAATAATTGACTCTTGACTCCTAAATAATAATTGACTCCTATCTTCTTCTAAGTCAATTATTATTTTATCCAAAAACTAATGGTCCAAATTGACTCTTCAAGATTTCTTAGCAATTCTCCCTAATCCTAATCTCCCTTCAAACTTCTAACTCCCCATTCTCAACTCATTCTACAATTGTGGTTCTCAAGAGCTTGAAGTGTACTATGAGAGTTTTAAGTGGTTTTTCCTTCTATGATGTTTTTTGGGCTCTCCTTTGGTGATGGAAACGTTGCTAATTGAGACTTTTCTCTTCCTATTTCTATAATCTCTAATGGTTTCTTCTCCCTTTTGACTTCTTACAAGTTCCTATCCAATTTTGAATTCGAATTGCAACTTCAATCTTAGCTTGAAAAGATTGAAATTGGCATCAAATTCCTAATTTGGTTTTGGGAGAAGGTATTCCCAAAATTCTGACTTCCCTATGAGAACTCGAACCTGTCCAGGCAGCTCAAAACCTGGAGCACCGCCCCTCCAGTCGGAAGCCCTCAATCGCAAGCCAGCATCGGGACCTCAGTCGGAAGCCCAGTCGCGAGCCCCTCTCCCGTACTCCCGGTCAGTTGCTGCCACGTGGCGAGGCGCCACTGGCCAGGACCCTCAGCCGCAAGCCGACGTCGAAACCCTTCTCCCGTACCCCCGGTCAATTGCTGCCACGTGGCGAGGCGTCACTGGTCCAGTCCCGGTGGCTGGCCAGAGGCGCTGATTGGACAGGGCCGGTGACCGGACAGGGCCAGTTTTGGTCAGGCTCTCGTCCTGGTCAGGCTCTCGTTCTATCAGGCTCTTGTTCTGGTCAGGCTCTTGTTCTGGTCAGGCTCTCGTCATGGTCAGGCTTCCGATTACTCCCAACTGGTGGGATTTAACCACCCACAGGTTTGGTGATGGTTTTCCCCCTAACTCTTACAAAATACTTTGAAGATGATTTCTAAGACTTGACAAGCTCAAGCTTCACTTAAAATTCTAGTCCTTCCAACAACTAGTGGTCTCTTTAAAACATCCTAAGTCAAAGCTTCGCCGTCGTTCTAAAAATCACTAAAAATCACACAAGCTAGGACCAAGGGGGTCCAAAGCTTCGCCGTATTTCAAAAATCACAAAAAATATTCCACAACTAAGACCAAGGAGGTACAAAGCTTCGCCGTACAAGGGCAATATATAAAAAAAAACAATAAGTGTTAGTTTAACGAGGATACTCCTACTACGTGTGTTAGTGGAGGTTAGTACTTCAAGACTTCTAAACACAAGTTAGTAATGCTCAAATCTACCCAAGAACTTAGAATTAGAGCACTAGAGGTTCCCCCAAGCGACAAGCCGGACATAAAGAGGATTCCCTAGGATTAGTACAAGGACTTCAAAAGTTCAACAAAGACACAAGTAGTACAAAAAAAAACACAAGAAAACCAAGGCAATCTTTGAAGGGACCCCAATGTCCTTCAAAGAGAGCTTGAGAAAGAGTGACAATGGAGCTAAAAATGCTCCAAAAACACAAGAATTTGGCAACGTGGCCTAAAATGGCCAAATCCAACTAAATGGACCCAAAACTTGAAAAGAGGTTCAAAATGAACCTAAAGGGGTGAAATGAGAGGAAAATGAGAGCCCTTATATAGTTTTCCAAGGCCCTCACCCCCCTCTCTTTTCCTACATGGTAATCTTATCAATTAAGATTTTCATCCTAATCTTCTAGATTTTCACTTTCTACGCTGGATTAAAACTCTAACTTTTGGAGGTTTACTCCAAATCACAAACGGATTGCGCCATTGGCTTCAGAAGGCCATTTTTAGTCCAAGGGTCCCCCTACCCCCTATTTTGACGCTAAAAACTCAACAAAACTTAGCGCTAACTGAACACCAAATTAAGGTAAAAACCCAGTTTTTGGAGTTTGACCTTTCTGAGAAAAGTAACTAGCCTAAGTTCTCTAAAAGGTATAAGGGAGTAAGAAAAGACCCAATTTTGACCTCATTCCGATTCCGTATGCTCCCGGAACGCCGGTCAACTTTCCCGCATTCTTCAAATTTGTCAATTTCCGGGGAATCTTGCCGGTTCGGGTACTTCTGACTATCGGAATGTCTTGAAACTTGTTGGGGCATCTTATTAACATAAAAGATGCTATTCTAATTTTTAGTGAGATTTTACCGCAACCTGGGTAATTTCCAAGAATTTCCCATCGTAGGTTTTGGCGGTTGACCGTTCGGAAAGACATTTTCTGCAAGTTAGAAAATTCCGAAACTTTTTATGGAACCTCTCATGGAATTCCACAAAGGATGTGCAAGCTAACATTCTTACTTTGCACAAGGGTCAGAGGAGAACCAAATCTTGACTTCTCCTTCAAAATCCGGCCACCAGGGAATCTTCTTTGTCGGGGGGAATCTTGGCAAACCGATTTCGCCGTTGATCTCCAAATGCGATTTCCACCCCAAAATGACATGCGGCATCCTCCGATTCCTCCCAGGCGTCGGTCGTGAGGTTGTAACTCCTGCAGGCTAACAATTTGGGGTTTCTGCTATTTCGTCGGTAAAATGGGGAAAGTGAAACCTATCGTCGGAAATGGATTATCTGACCTCAACGGTGTTCCCTCGGACCAAATCTAGCCCTCAGAGGTTACCTAGCCCTCGGTTTGGCATTTTAAGCCCTATTTACCAAAAACCCGTTTTAATCACTCGGAATCCCGATTTTAGTCTATTTACAATGGGAATTGGGTTTAGTCTGAGGGGATTATAGATATAAGTGACCAAATGCTATATGGGTATGTGCCACACCTATTTTGGTCTTACACTCTTTTTAGGTCTTTTTACGTTTAAACTACACTCAAAATCATAATAATCAACAAAAAGAAAAGCGTGAGTCCCGAGTGACGAATCGGGGGCTCACACCAAGAAATTCGCTCCCATCATGTCTGCAATCCGTTGGTAGGGGGTCGGGCTGACTCTCGCGTCGGGGCAGTCGGGTCCGACTCAAGGCTCATTGACCTTAGCGGGACCCCATTCAATTGAACCCGTTCCGTCTTGTATTCTCGGTGAGAGTTTCCAAAATCAAGAAATTCGCTCTCGTCATGACTGCGTTTCTTTGGTAGGGGGGCGAGCTGACTCTCGCGTCGAGGCAGTCGGGTCCGACAGGAGGATCACAGACCTTAGCGGGACCCCGTTCAATTGAACCTGTTTCGTCTTGTATTCTCGGTGAGTGATTCCAAAATCTAGAAATTCGCTCCCGTCATGACTGCGTTCCTTTGGTAGGGGGTCGGGCTGATTCTCGCGTCGGGGGAGTCGAGTCCGACTGAAGGCTCACAGATCTTAGCGGAACTCCGTTCAATTGAACCTGTTCCGTCTTGTATTCTCGGTGAAAGATTCAGAAATCATGAAATTCGCTGCCGTCATGTCTGCAATCCGTTGGTAAGAGGTTGGGCTAACTCTCACGTCGGGGCAGTTGGGTCCGACTCAAGGCTCACTAACCTTAGCGGGACCCCCGTTCAATTGAACCCTTTCCGGAGTGATATCTCAGTGAAAGATTCCAACGCCAAGAAATTCGCTCCCATCATGTCTGCAATCCGTTGGTAGGGGGTCGGGCTGACTCTCGCGTCGGGGCAGTCGGGTCCGACTCAAGGCTCACTAACCTTAGCGGGACCCCCGTTCAATTGAACCCTTTCCGGAGTGATATCTCAGTGAAAGATTCCAACCCCAAAAAATTCGCTCCCATCATGTCTGCAATCCGTTGGTAGGGGGTCGGGCTGACTCTCGCGTCGGGGCAGTCGGGTCCGACTCAAGGGTCACAGACCTTAGCGGGACCCCGTTCAATTGAACCCGTTCCGCAATGATATCTTAGTGAAAGATTCGGACCTCAAGAAATTCGCTACCATCATGTCTGCAATCCGTTGGTATGGAGTCGGGCTGATTCTCGCGTCGGGGGAGTCGGGTCCGACTCCAGGCTCACTGACCTTAGCGGGACCCCCGTTCCATTGAACCCGTTCCGCAATGATATCTTAGTGAAAGATTCGGACCTCAAGAAATTCGCTCCCGTCATGACTGCGTTCCTTTGGTAGGGGGTCGGGCTGATTCTCGCGTCGGGGGAGTCGGGTCCGACTGAAGGCTCACAGATCTTAGCGGGACTCCGTTCAATTGAACCTGTTCCGTCCTGTATTCTCGGTGAGAGATTCCGAAATCTAGAAATTCGCTCCCACATGTCTGCAATCCGTTGGAAGGGGGTCGGGCTGACTCTCGCGTCGGGGCAGTCGGGTCCGACTCAAGGCTCACTGACCTTAGCGAGACCCCGTTCAATTGAACCTGTTCCGTCTTGTATTCTCGGTGAGAGATTCAGAAATCAAGAAATTCGCTGCCGTCATGTCTGCAATCCGTTGGTAAGAAGTCGGGCTGACTCTCGCGTCGGGGCAGTCGAGTCCGACTGAAGGCTCACTGAATTTAGCGGGACCCCCGCTCCATTGAACCCGTTCCGGAGTGATATTTCGGTGAAAGATTCCGAAATCAAGAAATTTGTTCATCATGTCTGCGTTCCGTTGGTAGGGGGTCGGGCTGACTCTCGCGTCGGGGCAGTTGGGTCCGACTCAAGGCTCACTAACCTTAGCGGGACCCCCGTTCAATTGAACCCGTTCCGGAGTGATATCTCAGTGAAAGATTCCAACCCCAAGAAATTCGCTCCCATCATGTCTGCAATCCGTTGGTAGGGGGTCGGGCTGACTCTCGCGTCGGGGCAGTTGGGTCCAACTCAAGGCTCACTGACCTTAGCGGGATCCCATTCAATTGAACCCGTTCCGTCTTGTATTCTCGGTGAGAGTTTCCAAAATCAAGAAATTCGCTCCCGTCATGACTGCGTTTCTTTGGTAGGGGGGTGAGCTGACTCTCGCGTCGAGGCAGTCGGGTCCGACAGGAGGATCACAGACCTTAGCGGGACCCCGTTCAATTGAACCTGTTCCGTCTTGTATTCTCGGTGAGTGATTCCAAAATCTAGAAATTCGCTCCCGTCATGACTGCGTTCCTTTGGTAGGGGGTCGGGCTGATTCTCGCGTCGGGGGAGTCGGGTCCGACTGAAGGCTCACAGATCTTAGCGGGACTCCGTTCAATTGAACCTGTTCCGTCTTGTATTCTCGGTGAGAGATTCAGAAATCAAGAAATTCGCTGCCGTCATGTCTGCAATCCGTTGGTAAGAGGTTGGGCTGACTCTCGCGTCGGGGCAGTTGGGTCCGACTCAAGGCTCACTAACCTTAGCGGGACCCCCGCTCCATTGAACCCGTTCCGGAGTGATATTTCGGTGAAAGATTCCGAAATCAAGAAATTTGCTCATCATGTCTGCGTTCCATTGGTAGGGGGTCGGGTTGACTCTCGCGTCGGGGGAGTCGGGTCCGATTCAAGGCTCACTAACCTTAGCGGGACCCCCGTTCAATTGAACCCTTTCCGGAGTGATATCTCAGTGAAAGATTCCAACCTCAAGAAATTCGCTCCCATCATGTCTGCGTTCCGTTGGTAGGGGGTCGGGCTGACTCTCGCGTCGGGGCAGTCGGGTCCGACTCAAGGCTCACTAACCTTAGCGGGACCCCCGTTCCATTGAACCCGTTCCGTCTTGTATTCTCGGTGAGAGTTTCCAAAATCAAGAAATTCGCTGCCGTCATGTCTGCAATCCGTTGGTAAGAAGTCGGGCTGACTCTCGCGTCAGGGCAGTCGAGTCCGACTCAAGGCTCACTGACCTTAGCGGGACCCCCGTTCCATTGAACCCGTTCCGCAATGATATCTTAGTGAAAGATTCCGACCTCAAGAAATTCGCTCCCATCATGTCTGCGTTCCGTTGGTAGGGGGTCGGGCTGACTCTCGCGTCGGGGCAGTCGGGTCCGACTCAAGGCTCACTGACCTTAGCGGGACCCCATTCAATTGAACGCGTTCCGTCTTGTATTCTCGGTGAGAGATTTTGAAATCAAGAAATTCGCTCCCGTCATGACTGCGTTTCTTTGGTAGGGGGTCGAGCTGACTCTTGCGTCGAGGCAGTCGGGTCCGACAGGAGGATCACAGACCTTAGTGGGACCCCGTTCAATTGAACCTGTTCCGTCTTGTATTCTCGGTGAGTGATTCCAAAATCAAGAAATTCGCTCCCATCATGACTGCGTTCCTTTGGTAGGGGGTCGGGCTGACTCTCGCGTCGGGGCAGTCGGGTCCGACTGGAGGGTCATAGACCTTAGCGGGACCCCGTTCAATTGAACCTGTTCCGTCTTGTATTCTCGGTGAGTGATTCCAAAATCAAGAAATTTGCTCCCGTCATGACTGCGTTCCTTTGGTAGGGGGTCGGCCTGACTCTCGCGTCGGGGCAGTCGGGTCCGACTGGAGGGTCACAGACCTTAGCGGGACCCTGTTCAATTGAACCTGTTCCGTCTTGTATTCTCGGTGAGAGATTCCGAAATCAAGAAATTCGCTCCCGTCATGACTGCGTTCCTTTGGTAGGGGGTCGGGCTGACTCTCGCGTCGGGGCAGTCGGGTCCGATTGGATGGTCACAGACCTTAGCGGGACCTTCGTTCCATTGAACCTGTTCCAGAGTGTTTCTCTAGTTATTTGCAAGGATCTTCTGTTTGCAAAGATGGTTGAGGATATTGGGTGATAATGTGATTAGCCTTGCTGATATGAGTTTTATGTAACAATCTTAATTGCATGTAACAATCAAGGCTTGTTGTTTGAGTAATTTAATGCATTAGAATGTCATTCTAGTGTTCAAGATAACGTATTCAATATTGTTAGGAAGCATACCTGATCAAATACATTTGATGCATTTAATGTGTAGCAATGCATAATATTGCAACAAATTTGAATCCGTTGAGCAGCATATATTTTAAGAAGGGACTAATAATTTTGTTTAGGGTACTTGTAATTCCTTTCTTTGAAAATGGTAATGAAATTGGTCGCGTTCTTTTTATAATTACCATTTTCGGGGTGTCCTGGAAGTTCCTTTCAAGTATCAGTCGGATCCAACTGATACTTGGAGGGAACTTCCAGGACACCCCGAAAATGGTACCTGCATTCACTTGATACATTTTTTTGGGGATTTCTTGTTAAATGATCTCCTTAACACTGTTTGTGGATTGTACAAGTTGAAACCTTCCTCTTTTGTCATTTTCTGGACATGCATATTAGTTCTATGCATTTTATTTGAATTCCACGGAAACTTCATCTTGTCGAGGAAATTAATGCTTAAGTAAATTCTTACTAAGTGATTCTCTGACTCATTCTTACGCTTGACTATATTTGTTATTTGATTATTAGAATATTTAAATAATTGCAGAACTATAATCGATAGAGTATTGTTTCCGCGGTTTGCAATCCTTGTTGATAATTACCCTCGAATCCCTTAACAAATATTATATACTATCAATAAATGTACTAGAATAATCTCTACAAATAAGAGTTCCTCTTGCGAGGAGTAGCTTTTACATTGTTCGTGGTCCTCAATTGGATAATGGTGAATTTACTTCGCCTCTACTATTGGATGAAAGACTAAATTATTTTATTCTGGGAATCAAGCCCATGTGAGTTTTTGTGTGTGTAACTAACTGGTGGTTGCTTCAGTTTTGAACTTCATTGACAGGGAGGTGATGGGCAGCAGGCATCTTCATCTATTATATCAGCCCCCATTGTGCCTGTATCTCAATTGGCAGGACCTTCTCAACCTTTCACGCCTGTTAATACCAACATGGAGGTTTTTGGCGATTCAAAGGAAGAAGAAGCTGAAAATGAAGACTTGGTAAGCTTTGTTGATGTTATGGATGCAGCTGACCGTGCTACAGATGCTCTTGAGCATTCTATGCTCAGTCGGGTTAGTGAGCTCATGGGACCCAAACGATCTCATAGTGGGCTTGAGGTAGAGTCTTGTAAACGTAGAGAACTCGTGTTCTCTCCTGAGAGTTCCGAAATTGAGTATAGCTCGGATAGTGAGATATCCATCTCAATTGATGGTCCAATGTTCCAGGACACGTGCCAATGTGTTTGTAGTGTTGGCCAAGGTAGCCGTGAAATAGTGCTCATTCTTCTGAGTTCTGACTCAGAGTAAGATGTTGAGATTGACTGATTCCATTTGACTGGAATTTTTGTTTTGGCACTGTTTATTAGATCCTTACATGTCAAATATACCTATCATGAGGATTGTTATTTGTATCATAAACGTTATATGCATCATTACTATTGATATTTTACTCTAACAATAAGAATTTGGTCTTCTTGGCTTACCACATACTTTATATTTTGAGGTTAATTCGCTTTCTGCAATTCTACAAATCATAAACCATGCTGACTTATGCCTGTGGAGATGGATGTATCTCTAGTCAATTTATCACACGTGGAGAGAATTATTGAGACACCAGGAACTGATGATACAGCTCAACCAGAGATTAGACGTGAAGTTGAGGTCGAGTTCGTAGAGGATGAAGAAAAGGAGTTGTTGGAGGACGAGCTCCGTAGGCTACAGAAAGTAGATTCGGTGGCAACAATCGCATCCCTGAGAATGAAGCCGGACGAGTTGTTTCGCCTCCGCATCCCCCTTTGTAGACTTGTGGCGATGCCCATGGTCAGGCCCACCCTCTCTTGTGACCTACTCAAGCTTGAGCAAGAATTCGTGAATGGGTACCGTGATGGAGCTGCAGTTTTCTATGTGACAACTACAAATGAGGCCGGAGAAAGTGCAGAGTTTTCAGAGGAGGAAATTGAAGGATGGGGGCCGCTGTGGAAGGAGAAGAATGACAAATTCGAGGATTATGTGGACTCTACACCTCAGCTCCAGTTCTTCAAGAACTTGAAATTTTTTGTCTGTGATGGAAATTACAGACGGCTAGCATGGATGAGCCACATTTCTAGGCTTCACTCCACTGAGAGACAGTGGCATTATGTAGTTGACTGCATAGTGTTGGACACGAAGGGGAAGATTGAGCTAGTCATGCATGTCATGCATGACATAAACAAGTGAGTATTGTAGGCTCTTGGGTCTTCATTTTGTTCTCCATTTCCATGTTTGTATATTTTGATTGCTATGTACAACAAGAACTAAGTGACACTGTCAAATTGCAGATCGACAGAGGGCTCGCATGTGATGACTAACTTGGTCCATACGTTGTATCGGGTTCAAAAGTACGGCCTCCTACCTATGGAAAGGTTCAACGAGATGCTCAGGCCATCAGAGGTCAAACGATGTGGAGCCCTTAAAGTGAAGAGAACTTGGTACTCAATGCCAGTGGAGGTTTTCACATCATTTGTTTTCCGGGTGAGAATTAGGTTGTCTACTTATGCTTTTGTCAATTACTCTGCTGTGATCCTTAATTTTTTTGGCTACAATTGTTGAGACTCCTAAATTGTTTGTTGTTCTCAGCAAGAGATTGCCCAGGCAGCCGATGCTGCGGTGAGGAGGTACAACGAGGTAACCCCGGATGAAGACAAGACTAAATTGGGTGTAGCAAATGCCATGAGAACCAAAGCCAAAGAGAAGACTACAAAGTTGTATGTGAAGATGGTTAAGTTGGTAACGGTGGCCAATCTTGGTCATGGGCCTGGCTTCCTAGAAGAAGTAAGTGCCCCGCACCTAAAATGTTTTTATGGCAGTGTGGTATATTCAGTTAAAATACTAATTTGAAGGCCAAGGTGAGTATAGGATGACCCACAAAAGACTATTACAACCCATCTCTCGGCCTCCATGATTTTTAAAAAAGGACTCATAAATTTATTTTATATTTAATAGATTACAACCTTCTTTATGTGAAAAATAATTTAGGACAACCAAGATTACTTAGGTCATTAACTAAAACTCTCTTCTTGTGTAGGTGGAAAAACATTGGAGCAGTAATGAGGTTCCAGAGATGACTTTGGAGAAACTCCAAATGGTTGCCACTTGCAATACAACTCCATTTCACAAGATCAAGATCCTGACATGGTGGAACTCTTCAACGCCAACCCGTGAGGCTAGGCGATTTCCTCCACGCCCCGTATCAGAGACATTGCTTGGGCCCTTCTTGACCCGATGTGTATGGTACGCTGGGGTAAGTGGTTCTATGTGTATAATTTGTTTTTATCCATAACCAAAATCAACTAATACAATGCAATTTTAAATAACTCAAATTATTGCACTTGAATATATGTTGTTCTAATTCTGATTGGTCTACTATTTTTACAGCTTGAAGATGCAGCTGTGGAATACTTTGAAGATGTAGTCAAGCAGGACAAGATTACGATCAACATGGATGTTCCACAGAAACCTGAGTTATTGGCGGATTATGTGGAAGGATGGAGGATCAAGATTTGGGATCAAGGATTCTTGTCGGTTCTCAGAGGAACAAACTACTTCAAGAAAGGTGACTGCTTTATGACTTTTGATGGCTCAAAATTGGCAGTTCGAAGAGTTCTATTTCGGTAAGTTTCTCCTACTTTGTAATACTCTCATTCAGAAAATGTGGAAAGCATTGAGATTCGGATGTCATGTTTCTGGTTCAAGCTAATGATTCATTTATATTCAAATAATGAAGAAAGGGACGAAAATTGGGGGCCTACAGGAATTGGTAGGACATCAGTCGGATCCGACTGAGGTTTTAGAGGTCTCCCTAGGACCCCCTAATTTTGGGTTATAATGTATTCAAAGTAATTGTTTAATCATACAATTCATTCCATTGATGTGTAAATTTTTTTTCGCCTTCATCATATATGGTATTAGAAGTACTACTCTACTTTGCTTCTTGATTTGGATTCTCATCTCTATTTTTTTTAATTTTTTATGTTGCAGCTACTTCAAGCACGAGCTCGAAGAAAAAGAAGCAATCACACGGTCTCAGCTTCCACCATTTCTTTTGACTTGGTTGGACCGTAGTTCTGCGGACTGCATGTACACTACAAATCAACTCCGCACCTACACAACGGCTCATCTTAGTGGTGGATGGTGGTACATTGATTGCCCCGTCGCCTACACTCATCCATCGGAAGTCGAATTCCGAAACTCTTTGGAGGGCATTGGTGCTATTGACATGGAGGTGGATGAATTTGCAGGACTTGATCCTAAACAGAAGAAGAAGGCCATTGCAAAGAAGGAGCACATCGATAGGAAAAAAGAGGCTCGGCTCCAAGTTATTTTGGAAATAAAAGAGAAGAAGGAAGCTGAGCGTTTGGACAAGGCAGCGGAGAAGGAGAAGGAGAAAGAGGAGAAGGCAATGACCAAAGGCAAGAAGAAGTCTGACAATGTTGGCGTCGTTCCCACATTGTCGATGGTGGATCAGAACTCTCAGATGGAAGGCGGAGCTCAAAGCGGGATGAAAAGAAAGGCTGCACTTTCACAATTGACTGAGGACGTCATCACTCGTGGAACGCAGGTCATTGTTCTTGGTGATGATGAATTGGAAAAAAGTGAGGATTTAATCCTCAATATCTCAATTGAGGACCTCGTCGAGGACATGGAGGACGAGACGCCGACTTCCTACAAAGAAGTCATGGACTTCTTCAAGAAGGTAATTTTCTTTTATTTAAAATCCCAATCATGTAACAATTTGGTAATATGAACATAGTATGTTTGATTAATTGATATTTTGAAATATTCCATGTTTGCAGCTCTCGGTGGGTCAGCCTCGCATGTTTTATGGAGTGCCAAATGCCAGACCAGGAGTTGACCTCATCTTCTTTGATTGCCCGGAGAACTTGCATGTACCAGGATTGTCTTCTCCGTCCACGAAGGTTCCAGATTGGAATGCAAACGTAGAGAATGAGGCTCTTCAAGCAGCATTTCAATTTGCATTCAAACATCTACAGGACCAAGGCTGCATGATAGTGTTTCATTCATGGAGCGCTGATGTCAGGGGCGATATCTTAGGATTGTGTGAGGCTTATCGGATGGTGAAGAAGAAAGAGTGGTGGGGCATGAATCGTCTTCACTTGACCTCGGCGTTAGACACTAGTACTACGGTAAATTTTGTGATATGGTTGTAGGAGTTTTGAATGGCATCTATCAATGCATCATGTTTTATTGGTTTCTCATGTGTGTTTTTTTCTAATGATTGCAGACGCAAAGGTTTGGAATCAACCTCCTCGTGAAGGACTTTGGCGAAAAAGGAAAGTCGAATTTTGCTTTCAAACGTACATCGATGATGAAGAATGCAGATGTGGACATTGGTCGAGATGACATGTTGATGAACTACACCAAAGAGGATGACATGGCGATGAATGACAGAAAGCCATGGCGAGGGGCTCGTGAAAAAGACCCACGATTTTTCCAACTCCTCATCGAAGCTACAACTATCGAAGGAGATTTGATTCTCGATTGCACTGCATCAACAAGTGAATATCCAATTGAATTATATTTTTTTTTAAATAGTAATTCTAAAAATCAATCACTCAACTAAATATCTTATATTCTCTTGACTTCAGGTGCATCGATTACCGCTTGTCGTGGGACAGGCAGGCACATTGTAGCTTTGAAAGACAATGTCGATATTTTTGATGCCCTCCTAAAACCTATGAAGAAGCCTACTCCAAATGTGGTGATGGCCCCACGTAAACCACCTATACTTCAAGCCTCCCAAGATTCGGATGAAATACCCGTGGTGGCTCGGAAATTTGCTTGAAGGGGAAATTTCAGTAAGTAAGTTTGCATTTCTCTGAAGTCTTTTTTTCAATGAATTTCTTTGTATTCTAAAAGTCTAACATTGTGTAAAATTTGTATGCAGCCATCAAGGATTGATATCAGCAGATGTGATGATGAAAAACCAAAATCTTCTCTATAGTCCAGAGAAGAATTTTCATCTTCCAATTTATGCCGAGCAGATGGCATCAGCCTTTGCGGATTTTGGTTGTTCTAAACCAAAACGCCATAAAGATACATATGCTCTAAATGTCTTACAGTTTATAGATGGATCAGCATCCGAGGGTAGAGAGACCTCAGAATTGTCTATCAATGACGATTCTGCAACTGAGTCCACTGCGACTTAGACTCATGAAATTGGCTTAAACTCAGGATTCAAACTACTATGTGTATGTTTTTATTATCATTGAATTTCTGTGTTTTATGG
Source organism: Antitrichia curtipendula (assembly GCA_951230915.1). Lineage (NCBI taxonomy): Eukaryota > Viridiplantae > Streptophyta > Bryopsida > Hypnales > Leucodontaceae > Antitrichia > Antitrichia curtipendula. Next base: position 17,529,529 of record OX579640.1, on the reverse strand, counting down.
CTACATGTGGGGTGTCCTTTATTTCCTTTGCATTTCTACATTGCATGATTTCATTCAAAATTGACTACTGCTGTGAGTTGCAATGAAATATTTTAACAAAAAGTTGTAATTGACTTTTGTTTTTATGAACCGAAATCACATTTATAAATAATCACTTACACCCTAAAGCCGCGGTTATAGGTACTTCGTCCATTTTTTTTAAATATAAAAGTCCTGCTCACAAGCTCGCAGGCTCACAGGCTCACATACTAGCAACCCTGCATCATGGTCAAGATGGCAAAGGTTGTAAGAGAGTATGAACAACAAACTATTGGAGCACAATCTTTTATCCTTTAGAGTAACATAGGTGCTATAACTTTATACTATTATTTTAGTAAGTTGATTGCAAGTAATAAGGGTCAAAGAAGAATAAGCCTAACAATTTTAGACAACTTTATGTGTCGGCAAAGTTGGTCAGAGACATCAATAAACAAAGCATTTGGCTTTTCACATTTAAGGGTGACTAATTGGTAAAGGAAAAAGCGAAAATTGTGCCCACATATTTTAGGAAGAAACTCATATTTCAATGAGTTGTATTGACTTAAGAACTTTTATGAATTTGAATTTTTGACTTTGAACTCAATAGGTCACCATTATTTTGCAACTTGTATTTTTAAGGAGCTGTATCGACTTAGGAACTTGTGTGAAATCAAACATATTGATTTCCAACACCAAGTTCATAAATAGGAGACTTACCCATTATGGACTACAACCCAATTTGAAGTTCTACTTTTGAATTCAATTCACTTCTAATACATTCTATTGTAGTTTTTATTGCATTGAGTGTACAACTGGAACTCAAAGTTTTAGAATTGAGGATGAAAGGGTTGGAGTTGGGTTGGAAACATCAGGAGAAAAATTGGAATTGCAACAATGTTGTTTCAATATTGAAACAGACGCTTAACAGTCTAGTATTGTTTCAATTTGAAACAATACAGCTTGTAGATAGAAATTGCAGTATTGAAAAAATATTAAGGATGTATAATTGTTTTATTGAAAAAGATATTGTTTCAATATAATGACTTAACTTACATTTAGTGTATATATTGATCTGTTGCAATTTACAGGTTTAAAATTGAACTTGTATTGTTGTTAATACTTTTCAGTATTGCAACTATATTGTTTCAATACTACAATATGTATAAAGGTGTATGCATCTAAAATCATAAATGTCTCGCACTTGTAGATTATAGGTACTTTCAAATGTATAAAGGGGCTAGATTTGTCCATTCTCAAATGTCTCATAGTAGTACATTGCAAGTACTTGTAAATGTACCAAAGAATTACATTTTGCTTTATTTAAAATGGAATTCTCTTGAAATAGGTGCACATCTACATATAGCCTACATTTTAGTACTCAAAATGTACTATAGTAGTGCAAAGTACTACTAGATGTGCAAATCGGTTACAATCTAAAATTTCTAATGCTTCTCTAGTATACATATTCTGCTCCAAATTGTAACTCCCTCAACAACCTTAGGACACTCGCTCCACCTATTTGGAGTTTTGTGGCTTCCAGTTTCCTACAAAAAGACCACCACATAGTATCAAAAATATGACTTCAATGGTTGCAGAGACACTGTTTCAAGAGACATTGTGAAATAAAACTGTTGAAAATGTCCACTATACCCAAATTTCCTACATACAATTGTGAAAGTAAGGATCTCTTTTCGCATGTTCAATGCTAGGCAAACAACTTTCAGAAAGTGATAAAGTGATCAAATGTGGATAACCAAAAGAATTCCTTACCGGTTCCAAATTTGTGAAACGGATGATCTTTGGAGCTCCCTATTTTTGATAATTCTCCTCAAAACACAAAGCATAACCTTCAAAATTGAACAAAATGCCCAATAAGTTAAGGAACTTGTTCAAATAGACACCACATTCCAGCAAATGAAAAGAATAAATCTGCCAAGTTAGCAACATAAATAAATACGCCTGGAATTTGAAACACAAGCAATGAGAACAATAAAACAACGCATATCAAAGCAGAGTTTGACTACAAAAGCAAAAAAAAATAGTTGTGGAAAGTACTCTGGCTAAAGAGAGGTAGGCTATCCAAAATGATCACATACCCATCAGTTGCACTTCAAAAGGGTGGTCTACAAATTTTGATAGTTAAGGACAATTGATGAGAATGAACAAGCTCAGTGTCCTGCATGTCAATCTTTACCTCAAGAAGAATATCCTTGGCCTCGTGAAGCACTAACTCATCAAAGTTTTTGCCAACAACTATTTTCACGTCTTCAGTATTCTACATGCGTTCAGACATAAATCCTGAATTTAGAAATCAATGGAACTTATCGCTCCATCCCATGAATCTTTGACTTACAAAAATTAGAGATCTATTTGGGACAAACAAGACCGTATCCAAAATGCTTAGCTACAATTAAATTATACAGAACTTGGAACTTCAATAAAAATAGTGCATCGCTCTTGTAAATTGTTCTAAGACGACCTTGAATTGAAAGTGCCAGTTATATAAGGCTGCTTTACCTACTTAGGTATCGGTTGCGACTTGAAAAAAGAGGGCAACTTGTTTGCAAGAAAAGCTTCCACAAAACTTTGTAAAGAAACCAAAGTCATTAGAACTTACAGAGTGGGTTACAAGTACGAGGTACTCTAATTAGAAGGAAGAAAAGGTCTTTGCATCACAAATCCATAGTATGTAAATATTTACCTTAACTCCTTCAACAGTGAATTCGCCTTCATGCAAGTACTTGGGACCATCCTCAGATGTCTGAAACGCCATTATCTAGAGCATGTCCAAAAAGAGTTATTTAGTCAGGAGTCATCTAGGGTTGAAACTAAATAATCAACTACCTGCCCAAAGATGCACTACGCAAATGTCATAGGATTCTCCCCCATTACGCCAAAATAATCAGAGGCTTGTTGGGCTTTTGAATCCCCTCCAAGAAGCGCACGTGTAAACAATTTCTGCACCATCTGAGATGCATACTCAAACTTAATTCAGTTTGATGCACATTCATAATCTTAAGTAGAGTTAGAATAAAATTGCATGAAAGTCTACCCGCCTATGACAGATCACAATGTGAAGACATGGGTTACCCTCTCAAACAACAGGTAAGACTGTCGTACCTGCCCTCTAACATCCTTGCAACTTTCTCAAGAATTGATTGGACATAACCCCAGTGTTTGTCATCTTTAACAAAGCATAGGATCTAAAATACAAAACCCACCATATAAGAGATGTTACAAACTTATTTTACACCTCCACCAACACACAAAAGAACAATCTCAGTAAAGCACACCAATATCTGCAATTCTACCAGCAATGAAATAGTAAGAATGAAAGTCCAGTTAGCAAACCATCTTCGTATTTGATTGTTGATGGCATTCCCAAAGACAAGTGAAACTGTTTGTTTATTGTAGAAGATCACAAGTGGCAACTTGTGTGTATACACAAAGCCAGAAATATCTTTTTTCTTGAAAATACCATCTGCACTCCAAAATATAGATCGACTTCAATTCTCTACACCTAGGGGAAAATACCATCTGCACTCCAAAAATGATGAGTCAATAACAAAACAAATGGTATCCCAATGTTGAATCTCATCGAGCTTAATGTAGGACGTAGAATTCCTTTGTACTACTAGATATCCAAGCACACTCAACCCTCTCTAATGATAGGTTCTGTAATCACACTTTCCTAGTATATCCTCAAAATATGTCTTGCTCTGAGCACATATGATTGGTCAATTTCCACAGGTCCAGTTGTGAATATGCGAGAGTACGTTTACAAGCCCACCAAAATCCCGAAGGTAGTGCCAGTTGAGTGTGCTCACCTGTCATTAAGCCGTCCTAGACATATGTCTTTGCTGCAGTTGAAAGCAACCTTGTGAAGCCAAGAATAGGTGTCGACGGTGGCCCGCTTCCTGGCATAGTCACGAATGTGACGCAGGTTCATGATGAACTTCAGGGTGGGAAGCACCCCTTGAATCCCCATCTTCTCTCCCTCTCTCTCTGTCCCCTCTAGTAAAACCTAATGAGACTCCAATGAAAATTCAAGTATAGAATTGACTGAGGGAAGAACCGAACTCACTATTCCGTGCCTCTTGCCGCATTGGTGATGCCTAGAACGGAGATCAACCGCAACTTGGAAGTGGGCGCGGCGCTCGGTAGAATTGCGGTAGATGTCCAACTCACCTAGAACTTTCTCCTTTGCTGGTCATGGTTTCTTGAGCAAGGTACGCGGCGGACTAACTAAGTGAGCTAACAAAAAGTGAATTGCAAAACCCTCACTTAAGTGAGCTTAACTAAACTCCAAAGACATAAAAACCCTAGAGAAAGAAGGACCACCCTCTTGCATGCACACATCCCCTTTGCATGCTACAAGTGTCGTGTAGTATCCCTTTGTCCCTTAACCCCTCAACCCCCAAGGGGGCAAGGGGCCTAAATAAGGTCTCACAGCGTTTCAAGTTTAATTCAAAATGATGTAACTTTTGCATCCAATGTCCAAATTCAATGAAAATTGTTGGAGTATTTGCGCTCTCTCTTCTACTCTTTGTGGTAAATGGGAGGCAGTTCAAAGTGAAAAAATCTTATTTGCTAATAACTTTCACAAGAAATTAGTAATCCCAAAGGAAAGAATGTTCTTGTGAATAATTATTCTAATCTATTTATTTTTATTTGAAAGTTTTCAAGATTGAAAGCAAAAAATGACTTTAATATTTTTCCTACCTTTGTTGTCCACAAATTATACTCATAAAATTTTAATTCATTATTTGGAATTGATTAATTCAAATTGAGGTTGAATATATATTAATCTATAAAATTTCAAAAAATAAATCATATTTTTTTAAAGTACTGTTTTTGCTGTCCAATTTTACTTTGAAATCTAAAAAAAACTTCTAACTTTTGCAATATTTTTGGAAATGATACAAAACAAATCTTCACACATAGATAATGATGAGTAGCATCCATCCTAAGAAAATAATGAAGAAATTCCAAATTATGAAGTGAATAGAAGCTACCTAAGCTCTCAAGAAGTCCAAATTAAGCTTGTTGGTCCTTGAAGGGTTAACTCCTACAGGTCCATGACTATGTTGTCAGCGAAAATGCTCAAAAATTGCCATTTTAGTACAAGTATCAAATTTTTGAAAAAGAACTTTTGTAGACAAATGTAAGTATAGGATCTTGTAGTATGCTGACTTGAGAATATAAGGTAAAAATTTCAGAAATTTAGATCTTGTGGATTGCAAGATATTAGCATTTAAACTCACTGAAATCATTTTTTGGGCCCTCAAAAAAAAAAGCACCTGCAATTCACAAGCGTACTTTTCTATGAAATGAGGTCCAAAAGAATGGTTCTTATTTGGATTACTTTTTGTAATCAAGTTGGACACGTCCTTGAAGAGTTTTAGATCATTTGGAATTGCACAACATATAGTAGAGAATTATTCAAAATACTAAATTGTTAACAATTTAATTCTTGAAATGAAAAATGCCAATCCCAATGGTTGCAATGTTGTTATGAACAATTTTAATACTATGATTTTATTTTATTTAAAAAATATTTAAAAATTGGATAAGATAAAAGACTTCAAAGTTTATTTTAAAGCAGAGAATCCATAACTGCTTGCAATTAAAAAATCCTTATAACTTTTGAGTCATTGATCAAAATGGAATGATTCAAAGCTTTTTATGTATGTAAAACTCTAGAAAACCAATTTCATGATTCTGTTTTTGGAAAAAGTGATTTTTTCTGATCTGCCCAAATTGCCTGGGTACAAAAAATAGTAACATATTATGCCATAACTTTTGACTCCTATTTCCAAATGTCATAAAATTATGTGCATGTCAAAGATATTCTTTGTACCCACCTTCTATCAAAATTTGGGACAAAAATATAGAAATCTCTAGCTACATGCATCTATTCAAAATTTATATATAGCCAAAAAATGCAGCTTGGTCCTGCGGGAGTTAACATCCAAGAGCAGAAGTGATCATTTTTAATTTATGAAATGAAAGGTATATGGAGTTGTAGATTAAAGGTGTAATAGTTATTGCATTTCTACTCTAAAATAAACTTTAAAGCCTTTTGTTTAACCCCTAAAGGACTGAGCTGCATTATTTGGCTACATAGAAATTTTGGACAGCTGCGTGTGACTAGAGATTTTCATATTTTTGGTTGAAATTTTAAGAGACGGTGGTTACAAGGAATATATTTCATATACACCAGATTTCATGACAGTTGAAAATAAGAGTCAAAAGTTATAGCCTAATATGTTGGTTTGTTTTTTGTAATTGGGCAATTTGGGCAAATTAGAAAAAATCATTGTTTTCAAGAACAGAAATTCTAAATTAGTTTTGTAGAATCATATATACATGGGATGTTTTTAATCATTCCATTTTGATCAATGAATCAAAAGCTATGAGGATATTTTGTTTGCGGGGAGTTCTGGTTTCCCTACTCTAAAATAAACTTTAAAGTCTTTTATCTTATCCAAATTTTAAATTTTATTAGCTCAAAATAAAATCATAGTATGTAAATTGTTTATAACAGCATTGCAACCATTGGGATTGGCATTTTTCAATTCCATGTTTAAATTCTTAATAATTTAGTATTTTGAATCATTCTCTACTACTACGTAATTACTATTTTTTTCCTCTATCTTGTACAATTTCAAATGATCTTAAATGCTTTGAGCATGTGGCCAATTTATCTAGGAAAAATAATCCGAAGAAGGACCATCATTTTGGACATTTTTTTTTATAGAGGAGTGAGCTTATGAAGTGAAGCTGCCCTACTTTTTGCAGGGCAGAAAAAATTATTTTCGTGAATTTAAAGGTTTATTTCTTGCAATTCACGCGATAAAAATGCCTGAAATTATGACCGCATGTTTTTTATACTACATATTACCAGATCATATGGTTTTATATTTTTTTTTAACCAAAATTCAAAAATTTGTTACTTGAATGTACTTCAAATGGCATTTTTTTAGCGTTTCTAGAGAAAACATAGTCATAGAACTTTGGGGATTAACATAATTTTTAATATTTAAAAAATAAATAAAGACAGTGGATATATATTGTTTACTACAATAGAACAACCATTGGAATTGATTGTGTAGTTTTCAATTTTGTAACTAAATTCTTTAACAATTCAGTGTTTTGTAAAACGAATCTAACGGCCACTTCACACTACGGCACAAGGTCAAGAGGTCGTGGGTTTCCACCAATAAAATTTCAAGAAACCAAGAGTTTGGCCTCTTGACCCTTCACACTAGAGGCACAAGTGCAAAGGCCGTGGCCTTCCAACTACCTACGTGGCAATAAATTGTCTACATGGCGACGAACTCTCAAAGAAAGTTTGGATCAACAAAAACTGGAGACCCAAACTATGGCCAAGAGGCTGTTGACTTATGACATGATCTCAACCGTTAGATTGGTAGGTGGGAGTTCATTACTAAGAGTTTGGACTTTGGCCTTGGCCTTTGGAGGCTTCACACTATGGCCGTTCAAGTTGAAAGGCCATGGAAGTTCATTCACAAGGGCTTGGACTTTGGATGTGGCCTTTGGAGGCTTCACTCTATGGCTGGCCAAAGGTTCAAAATCCTATCATTTATTGCCCATTTCTATAGACTCTCACCAAAAGTTTGGCCACTCAATCCTACGGCCTCTCTACTTGGTCGGCCATAGTGTGAAGCGGACCTAAGCAGAAGCCACCATTTTGAAAATTATTTTGTACGAATTTGACCTTGTGAAGTGTCAATGATTTTTGGTTTAAGCACTCCTAATTTTTTTGCAATTAAAATGCAAATATCATGCAATATATATTGTGCAATTTTTTTTTGGAATCTTGCCAAATTCACATATTCTAAGGTGCAACAATTATATACTTGAAAAAATTACTGAAATTTAGAACTTGTACTAGAAATGTCAATTTCTAATAGTTTTTGGTGAAAACGCTAACAAACAATGATATGAAGACTTGAATTGTTAAATGACAAGATATGAACTCTTTCACTCTTAATCCTTAAGAGCTCAAGCAACCAGAAGAAGGATTATTAATAGTTGAATTCAATTGGTAGTAGTAGCATCTGTCTCAAGGTTTATTGAATTACTTTTTATATGGTAGAACCAAAAGAGTAATTGTTAGTAGTCCAATAGAAGTTGTGGGAACATTAATTTTTATTATAAAACTCTTTTATTTTTTAATTTCATTTGAATATAGCATCTCTAAATAAGTAACTGAAGGATTATATTTGTAGATCAATATGTTGTTCACATTGTTTATGTAGTTTTCACTATATATACAATTAAATCTATTTTTATTTGATAAAACCAAATGAAGTATTAGTACCAATCTATTAAAAGTAGTAGGAGTAGCATTAGTCAATGACAATCTTTTACTTTTCAATTCCATTTGAATAGGCAATGCACATATATGTAATTGAAGGACTCTATTTCAAGGTTACCTTGTTGTTTGCATCATATATGAAATTGTTGTTGTTTTGAATTGAGAGGCTGAATTTTTTTGTAGAGATATAAAGTAAATTTTATTAGCTCAATCACTTAATTAACTATAATCCTTTGTTTCTTTTTTATCATTAGGTGTCAATGGATTCCCATGTATGTAATTTATGTAGTAGTTCTTTTAGAACTATTAGAGCTTTGGCCACTCATAAAGCAACTTGTATAGGAAATAAGATTCCACGTCGAGAATCTTCTTCAAGAGGGAAGAGTAGTCATAGACCCCTAGATTTTCTTACATCTGATTATGGGGATATGGTTGGACCTAGTGAACCTGTACAATTTCATTTGGATGGTTTAAATCTAAACGATTATGATGATTGTGTAGAAGAAGAATTTATGAACTTCCCTTCTCAAGAGACTCCTACATATGCATACAATTCAAATTTAAGCCTCATTGATTAAAACAGTGAAGAAATACGTAGGCTTGTCTAATGTAGACATAGATAAATTATTTATAGATGTTTTGTTTCATCCAAATTTCAAGTTGGATGATGTCTCGCTTAAATTTGCATATGATGTAGATAAATTTGAGAGATCTTTCTATAGTGATGACGATGGGTGGGAGAAAATAGACATTGGTGGACTTGTCCTACGCTACCAAAACCCAGTGAGTACTTTGGAGTCTTTGTTTTCATCTCTTAGGTTTGCAGAGAATTTCACATTGAAACCTAACATTTGTGGTCCTCACGAGAAGAAGTATTCAACTCCAGCAACTGGAGACTGGTGGCATTCTATGCAAGCAAGTATTTATACACCATCATGTTAATTTCAAGTTTTATGTGGATTTAGTTTTTTGTCTGTCAAGTTAAAATTTGGGCTTTTTGTGGTATAACTTTTGCATTGAAGCACTGATTGAAATTAAAATTATATTCCAACAAAGCTTTTAAGTATCCTTATCTTATGCGAAAGTTTCAAAAAGTTTCACTAAAAATTGAGATCATAGGAACTTGCCCAAATCCAAATTGTCCCCCGAGGGGACAATGGGCCTTTGGGGGTTAAGTCTATGTGAAGATTAATTTTCTTGGAAAAATTATTGCAATACTGAAAGTCTGAAACTGTACAATAATAACACATCAATCATTTAGAAACTTAAATTACAAAAGTACCCACCTGTGTTAGATTCAAAGCTAATACATACAAAAAACAAGCACTGCTTGCAATTCAACTTGTACACTAAAACAATTTAATAAATATATAAATATATTTATAAACAAATTGATATGCAACAGTATTGCAACGAACCTAAATCATTAAAAATTGTCGCAATACTGCAACAATAACGATTCTCTATTGTTTCAGTTGCAATACTAAACTGAAAAACAATCCTAAGCAATACAATTTCAAGAATGAATCAATATTGAAAAATGTAGTCCCAATTTCAATATTGCAACACATTTGCTAATATAGAAGGCTACGTTCTATTCAATTGCAATACATCTACAATAACTCCTTAAAAACAATATTGCAACAATAGGTATTGTTTCAATGATGTTTTAGTATTGAAACTATTCACTCTCTATATTGCAAACAACTAGAATTGCAACAGTACTATTTCAATTGTTATCATTTTCCTGATGAAGTCACCATTTAATAAATTCAATGAACTCATCCATGTGGCTTCTACCAAGGGTGAAACATGTGAAAGGTTCACTCATGGGGTGCTTTTGGATTTTCATTGGAACCATGCAAGGAAGTAAAAGAGTCACATTAGAATTCAACATGACAAGATTAGTCCCCCCAATGGACCACAATGAAAAGCTATCTGTTTTTGCTTCACCCACCTATAATGTATCATTTCTTGAACATAAGTACATGTGAAATAAACCCTGATCTGTCCTTCTTTTGCAAAACAAAATTTGTGACCAAACAGTCCACAATGTGGACTTCCTATCTTAATGATAACTATTGATAGCATTTCAACCAACAAAACAGGTGCTGTGAGGCAGTTCACTTGGAGAAGACAAGTCCTGGTGAAGGTGTGGCATTTCTGCCACGCATTCCAATAAATGATGCCAGAAGAAAAGATGCCAGTTGAAAAGAATCAGAAGCTCTGATTCTGATGTTGAAATTTGATGTTGAATTTTGACATCAAATTTGCTCCTATTCCTCCTTCCTTCTCAAGTTGAGACACCAAATGTCAAGCTACCAGAGGTTCTGGTAATTGAAACCATAAGCTTGGGCAAATAATGGCAATCAATAGGTACTAGCCCCGAACTTCATAAGCAAGAGTAAATAAATACCACCAAAAGGTTTAGGTTTGAAAAAACAGTTGAATTGGGCTCACTCGATGCGACGATGGATGCGTTGCAAGAGGTGCCGGAAACAGTGCCGATCTTGTTTCCCCGTTTTCTCTTTAATTTCTTGAAGCTCCTCAATGATCGAATCAAAGTCAGGTCGTTTCACTGCGAACTCCGTCCAGCACCTGGTGATGAGCTCTTGCATGCCATCCGGGTAATACGTCTTGAGTCCAAACTCCGGCCTTTTATTCTCCTTCGCCACCATGCTCGCCGCCACATACGCGTCCTCAGTGGCGAACGGTGCCGCACCTTCAAACATTTCGTACAATATCATGGCGAACGAAAACACATCCACTTTGGTATTGTAACGCTGGTGGAGAAAAACCTCCGGGGCCATGTAGCGGTAGCTCCCCGTTTCCCCGGTCAGCTTGTACGTCTCATGCAGGTTCTTCACTTGGAGGAGCTTGCTCAATCCGAAGTCTCCCACCTTGAGATCATGGGCTTCGTCAATGATGAGATTGCGAGGCTTCAAGTCGCGGTGGACTATGACAGATGGTCCTCCGTGAAGGTAAGCCATCCCTTGAGCCATATCCAGAGCGAAAGTCACGGCCAAATCGGCAGGAACGGGACCTTTCTGAATCAATGCGTGCAAGTCCCCACCCGGGAGATACTCGGTCAGCAGCATGAGAGGAGACTGGGTGATGACGGCCCCCAGGAACTGCACGATGTTCGGGTGACGGAGCATCACCAGTAACTCCACCTCGTTAATGAAGTCCTTCACGACCTCCCGGTCCTTGGGATCATTCACACACGGCAAAACAGGCCCACTTTAAAATCCTGCGTACAGATTCACTCCCATTCACCAACAGGGAAAGCGCCGTCAAAAACACCTTGTATACAAAAGAAAAGAAAAGAAAAGCCCGCTGCATACATATCATCACCTCTTTCAAGAGATCCATCCACATTGCAAAAATAAGAAAAAAAAAACTTGAGCACGTGCACTGGTAGAAACCCCCAAAACCTAGCGACGTGTAAACACTACTACCAATTTTATCGCCATTTAACCGTCTAATGACCTTTGAGTACTGTGCTTTTTGACCTTGTACATGATGTTTAAGTAATGTGAAGATTATTAACACAACACAGAATTTTACAAACATACTCCAATCTACATCTTGTAACTTGGTTTTACAATGAATATCTTATATGACTAGCGAACATAACAGAAATAAGATCAATTACTACGATCAAGCATAAGTGAAGGACGAACTCATGCGACACCATCAGCAAAACAACAGCACACGTACTCTTAAGTTCATTAAAACCTACACGCATGTCCAGGGTAGACATGGCGTTTGCCCACACGCTTCCCTAAACCCTAAACCAAACACACACCAAGTGTGCACAACGACTCCTTGCAAGAAACGTCCTTGCATGACCAACTTGTACTCTCCAGTCGAGTGTGAAAATTTTCAATCGGTGAAAGCGAAGCACTTACTTCAATCCAGTCAGAATAAAATCTTCATCACTAAATGAATCATAAATTACATGATTCTTAAACCATTTTTCTTGTGTAAAGGTTTGAAGATTCAATCATAGGAAGTGTCCAATCATTGAACACATTTCGAATTGCTAAGCCATTCAAAACTTGCGGTGTGCGTTCAGTAGCAAGCACACAACACAGTGAATCACCAACGTGACAAGCATTAGGAATTTTCCAACAGCAATTGCGGAATGTTCAGACAGTCATTTCGAGGCTTTTCATGGTACAAAACAGACATACCCTGAAGAGAGAAGGATTAGGAGTAGTTCGAACAGCAATTGCGAATGTTCGGACAGCCATTGATCGGACAGTCATTTCGAGACTTTTTACGGTAAGACCACAAGCTGCCCTAACCCTAAACCAAACACACACCCCAATTGTGCTGACTGACTGCTTGCAATAGTTCAACCAGCAATTGCAAATGTTTTCGACGATTTTCACAGTAAGAAGAAACAGAAATACCTTGGAAAGCGACGGCCGAATGGTCTTCACCGCCACCGTCGTTCCCCTCCACTTCGCCCGCCGAATCTCCCCAAACGAACCTTTCCCAATGAGCTTCGAATTCTCGAAGCTAATCTCACTCGGATCTACAATCAACCAGTCCCAGCTGTGCGGCGGCGCCACCAGTCCACTGTGCTCATTCTCCCACCCCTGCTCCACCGCCGGTTGCGCACCATACCGCATGAGCAGCTTCACCATGGAATTGAACCCTAGCTTCTCCGCATTCGCCAGCGGGGTGTGGTTCCACCGGTCCAGGGGATCCACGAAGGCCCCCGCGCGAAGGAGGAGTTGCGCAGCCATGAGGCTGTTGTTGGAGGCGGCAACGTGAAGGGGTGTGCGCTTGTCATAGTCCGCGGCGTTGAGAAGGGAAGGGCCGTCGAATTCTTTCCAGAGCTTCTGTAAGGCGTCGACGTCGTCGTTGTGGACGGCCCAGAGGACTTGCGCCAGGGCTCGAACCTTCAATTCTGCCATCTCGAGGGGATCCCAGGAACCCAAAACCTGAATTGCGCAACACTGTCTTGAGTGATCGAAATCCAACCCTCATATACAGAAATTTGAGAAACTTGCGGGCGATTCTCGAGTTGTGGATTTTGATGTGTGACGGAAATCAAATCCCCGCTAGCTCGAGCGAACCCCTAAAACCCATTACGCAAATTGCTCACCAGTGTCTTCTTGTACGATCGAAATCCGACCTTCACAAACAGAAATCTTGGGCGATTCTCCTGCTGCGGGATTTTGATGTGTGACGAAAATGAAAAACCCGCTCGCAATTGTGGAAATTGTGAAGATTTGGTGACCTAATGAGTAAGTCGTGAGGGCGCCGATGAATTGCTGCTCAATCTGAGTGATTCTGGTGCTGGACGGGGCGATTACGCGTCGCAGCAGAGTGCCTACCGACACACGGAGTCTTCGTGTCGACGGTAGTTGGTTTCGGACGTAAACCCAATTCCGCACTCTACGAAACCATCCCAATTTTGACCCTTTTCACACGGTAACAGCACCTAAAATGGATCCTTTTAGTAGCTCTAAGTGCTCAAACTAAGATTACTTTTCAAAATTTGTAATAAATAATGCAAACCCCTCCAGATATTTATGTAATTGATTCACCCATAACATTATATTTTCTTTCTATTAACATATTATATAAGTTTCTTAAGTTTCTTCAATGAATAATATTAATAGGATGGTCAATTTCATTAATATGGCGTTATTCCTTTAAAATGACGCGAAAATTGTTTCAAGGAAGAAGGAAATGACTAGAAAGATGGCACGAGGGGAAGAGATATGTGATTGCGTACTAATTTGTACTTATTAGGGGGTGCATTGGCACGTGTATGAATTGGACATGGCATGAGGCATTACACATATGGCCTTGATGTAGCAAAATGGCACACCACCAAAATGGCATACGGAATATCGCCATTTTAATGGAATTGATCATAGGATGTAATGCAATTTTTACTTGGCATTCAACTAATGGATAGTTGAATACTTAGGGATTAAGTTATCTATGTTTTTTGTATTATTTGTAATTGTAAATTCAAATATTTCTTAGCATGCATTTTTTGGACACCATATGAATATATAATAAATTTTCAAAGTGCTAGGATTAAGGTAATTGTGCCAATTGTTAGGGTTGCGGATCAGGATTTCAATTGTCGAGTTTGGTTTTACCTAAATCTTATTATTTCACAATGACAATGAAAATAAAAAGTGAAATGTAAAGTATGTAAATAGGTAACTTTAGTTCCTAAGAGAGCTTGCACCATCCCCTTGTATTGATTATAATTGTTTTTGTAAGTTTATTGTTAAAACTATACAAAATGGATGAAGCAAATCCAAGTTTGTTGAATTTTTAATATTTTTTTAATTCTTCAATGGAATAACTAGCTTGGCCACTTCATGATTTTTGTGCAAGGCTTTGAATCAACCCATATAGGGACATGAAGGTTGTTTTATGATGTGGATGTTTGGATTTTTCACTTACCATGATCAATTTTGCCTATAAAGCTCTAGATCTATACCCGTCCTTTTATCAACCTTATTTAAGGATCAAGATACAAACTTGCAATGATATTATAATACACTCATTAGATGGTTATGCAACAATTTGTACATTATCATGTGGGAATAATAGTTTGGATTGAATTCTACACTTATTTGGAAAGTACTTCAAGGGAAGTTGGTTTAGAATAGCATATTTAAATTCAAAAACTCTTCACAATAAATCTCAGAAATGAGAGAAAAAAAATGCTAGACATCTGAAGATAAACCTTAGAATGTCAAGTTGGTCACCATAAAAATCATCCTTTTCAGGACTGTGTCATTCATTTGCATAAAAAAATCCAAGAATACTACTTGGAAGTCAAACTATTACAATGCAAGACCTCCCCCTTTCACACCAAATTCGAAGAATGAACATCAACACTTTTATCTTACATAGAAGGATTTTCTATCAGATTGTATCAAACAATTTCAGGCCACCGTGTGGTTACAGAGTTGAACATTGGGCCTAAAGTGTTTGCAAAGTCTTTCAAGATAGTTATGTTGTACGCACTATAAGAAACCCGTGTCTAAGTTGACAAATTTTTTTGGACATCCAATGTAACAACCCATGTTTATCTCATGCATTCAGTTTACATTCGGTATCATTCAAGTTACAATCAATCTCACGAGAATTGGCCACATTCGAGGCACAAAGGTAACCTATTTGCAGTCCTGCAAGCCATGGCCACAAGACTCCTCCATTGTGAGCAGAAAGAGACGTTAACGAAATCAAACTGTTACTCAACCTTATGACTCTCAAAAGAACTCAAGACAGATGTCTACCCAGCGACAAGCTAGGTCACACACACTATGATGCTCATCCTTTTGCATCAGTATCGATTTGCAATCTTGGGGTAAGTTACGTACACAAGCGTTTTGTATGCACGATGGGCTATTCATTTTACCAGCCTAAGCAGATCCAATACAGCAAGTCCCAAGTCACACAGCTACCAGCTTTGACCGAGCTGCACGCACCAATCTTCAATTTCATAGCCTTCTCCCGTTGCTTTCATTAGCACAATGGCATGCAGAATGCAGATCGGGAAAGACGAATAATGAGTTAGAGTCGTACTCATCACAGTTTTCGATATAGAAAGCCTTCGATCTTTAAGATTTGAAGGAGCTTGACAATCTAGTTTGACATCCAGTTGGGAGGAGAGAGTTATGTCCTATAATTAACTGGTTATATATCGTCCGGTTATCTTGAACAAAACGGGCGCTTCAATTCGCATCTATTGTGTTTGAGGGGTGAGGTTTGCATTGCCCAAGTCTTTTGCAAAATCGATGAGCTCTATGGAATGTTTAGAGGACGTCGTCGTTTTCTGAGGTAGTAGTTTCCACAAGTAGCTCAATAATAACCTTGTGCGCTGTGACTCGCCCAGCTTCACCCAGTTCTCAGCGCTCCTGATGTGGATCCTTCCTGGTCTGGCGTCCTGAAGAACAAGATTTGCTCGAAAACTGTGGTCATTTGCAAAACTCTGTCCACATTAACACCAGGAGTCAGTGACAGTGTATTCGATTCATATGAATTCCCGTGTACCAATAATCAAGCAACAGAATCTCAGCCGAAAGCTTTCCTCTAGTTACTTACCAAAACTTTCGTACAGCATCAATCATGCTGGAAAAGGAATCCTGGATTTCATTTCAATTCGACTGATTATTAAAAAACGAAAGACTCAAGGCAACGGCATTTCAACAAGATAAAACCATGATTGTGCATCTCCTTATCAAAAAACATCACAACAAGAGACAGCTTACAAACAGGATCTCGATCAGAATTAAAGGCATGCGCTCACCACGCAATTGAGTGCGCCAATTAGCCAACTGGAGAGTTGGGGTATTAGCTAGTTGGAAGTTATATAACCTATTATGTGCCTGCACTTGAAAGGTAACTAATGGAGATTGAGGTTTTGAAGCTCACTAACTGCTGCAACTAGTTTTTTTTCAAGCACATTCCGCATCTCAAATCAATGTATAGGCACAATTAATTTACTCGTCCAATATCAGGTGGACTAGAGGAAAATTTAAATTCATCACAAGGTGAGTCAGTAAGAGTTTTCACCAATCCACCAATTGACACAATTGGGCAGTGCGGGCATTGAGAAACTAATTCTAGCTAGCTAATCGACGGTACTAAATTTTGTGTGCGGGACCTTAAATGTAACAATGCATGCTGTTTTAACATAGTCCATCTCTACTGACAACTTGAATTGCAGAAAACGGTGCAGCCCATACCACAGAAAACATACGGTAACAAAAACTGTTCTCTCTACAACCTTAAAATATTCATTGTTAGAGAAGTGGAAGTAAGACTACCTCAATATGCTTGTGACATTTCTGCTCATTCTTCGCCTGCTGATTTCCTGAAGAGCCTTCCCAGTGGAACACACCATGCAGATTCTCAACTCCACGAAACGTGTCTGCCACAGCTTCCATTTCGGCATCTACTTCCAGGGCCAAGCTACACTCCTGGAGAAACTGACGGACATCCGTAAACGGAGTGGTATGATCAAACACTTCGGTCTCCGGGTGCCGAAACAACTTCATTCCCATTTCTAAGGTAGATCGAGGAGACGGAAACCGTTAAGAACCTGTTCCGTCTCCAATACGTACTAACCACTGTTACGTCACGACAGCAACTCGATCATCCACCCGTATACACGAGATTGGCTTTCAGTTAGAAAGTTGAGTGTAAGCATAACTAGGCTAAACGTCTATCTACTGATCTGGAATGGAAATGTGTGAGATCCGTCTCCTACACGTACCAACCTCCCGCTTCGAATGGTTCCATAAGAAATCATCAGTAGCAATGAGAAAACAATATGACCTCAACAGAGTTAGACTCTTGTACCCACAGTGATCTCTAGCTCTGGAGAGCTCAATTGTGAGAGATCCCATGCCAATGAATGCCACTAATGCGCATTGGTTAATCTACTTCGAAGTGACGGAAAAAGTATCCTGTAAACCTTGATCGACTGGTCACGGAACCTGATTCGCAAGCTACCGGTACCCAGCAATTATAATCAAACGTTTTCAATGTGCTAATCTTTCAGCTTTCAAAATGCTAGTGCTTCAGCACTTCTCTGGCCATTTGATACATCCAATCTGCATTCCCGGCCGTGCCCTTCATTACGAAGCCCTCGCCATTACTGTCAACGATCAACTTCATCGGCATTACTGTACTACAGTGGAAACCACTTGTCCACGTACATTCCCCATGCGGTGAACTCAGACAGCATCAAACAAAATTAACAACCAAGTGATATCATTATGCAAAACGTTACGGTGAAAGTACCGCGCAACCCATCTCATCACGCATTTGTTACCGTTACAGCCCGTTCTCCCTTTGCGCAACGTACACACTCCTTTGTTGCTATGGACCGTTTCAGGAACTTTTGGGGTTGTCAGACTGTCAAGAGAATCCTTCCCTTGGAATTCATTAGCTGATGGTTGACTTTTCAAGACTACGCAGTGCCTAGACTAGTCATCCGAAATTCGAGACCGGATTCGGCGGCATAACTTACATGAATCTCGGTTGCTTCGAACTCTGGCTTTAAGCAACTTCAAATCCAAACATAACATTCAATGGGCTTCCCATTTGTTCAAAAATTTTAAAAAAAATATTCAAACAGAACATTCTAGAGTGGTGTTGAGTAACTAAAACATAACCAGTGGTTTGTAAACTTTTATTTTCGCCACTGAATTACTACAGTGATAATGAAATTTAATGTTAACCACACTAATTGATTGAAAAATGTTGTAAGTTTTTCCTCCTCATAAATATTTTTACCAACTGTATATATACAGAGGGGGAATAGTACTGATATGTGTGGTGCTCTTGATAAAATTATTCATCGAGAGGAAAAATGTATAGCATTTTCAAATCAATTATTATGGTAACACAAAATTTCATTTTTAGTGTAGTTATTTGGGCAAAGATATGACAAATGTTTTTATTTTGATTATTATGGAAAAGTCACACTTTATAGCTACTTCCCAACCTCTTTTTTGGCACCATGGGACCAAATTGCATTATTTCAAAATAAATGTCTACTTTTTGCCAAATAAAAGTAATCTTTTTTCACCAAAAAATTTCCAATTTTATTCAAAATATAGATGAAGTTGCCAAATTTGGATGAAAAAATGTACGAATGTGATTGAATAGTGTTCTTGGGTCTAAAAGATGGATGAATGTAGAAATACAATGGTTCATCAAATTTTAAAAGATCACCGTCCTGGCACTATCTCAGAATAAAAATTAAAAAAAAGGGCTGCTACCGCCTTTCCACTGTAGCGCCAAAACAATATGAACAATTGAATATTGAAGAACTGATTCATTTATGAGGGAAACTATCCCATTGTCAAACATGCGATCATACCGACCGAGGATCAAATGAAACGAAATTAAATGACGTTTATTTTCTCTCATTCACTCGAGATTATGCACAGAAGAAATCTGTATTCGAAGGAAGCTCAGGTAACTCAAGAATATTTGAAAATCCTCAATATTTGCTGAAATATAATTGCTGAAATAGATCTGCAGAAAAATTAACAGTTCCCGTAAGAGCACTGCTAATGAACAGTGTCAAAAATTCGGTGGAATATCACGAAATAGTTAACGCATTAGACAGTTCGACCAGCCCCAAACTTGAGGCACATGATGGATGGAAAATCAAAAAACAACCACACCAGTCCAAGAGAACTTTTCAGAACTGCACCAATGATTCAGAGAGAGGATAGGAAATTGTGATTTTCCAATGATATCATAGTTCTCATGATGCTGTATTGGCCTACCACATTTTCTTCTCATAAATAAGAAATGTCAAGAAGTAATTCCATCCGCAACTCTGCAAATACGAAATATCCTCAAGAGAACAGCAAGCCCTGTTCAGGATCAAATATTCAACCCTTCATGTAACGAAAAAATAGAAAACAAACGGATTTTTGTGGGAAGAAGACACAGAATATGAGTAAGCTAGTGATAATCAACCCGACGCATCTCCCAGTGCAGTTTTAGTGGATAGCCTAGAAGCACGCGTCCTCTGTAGCCTCATCGCCTGAAATTCTCTATCAAACAGCAGCAGGCCTCATGTGCTCAAAACTTGAATTCTCCTCTCAAACTGAATTATACTGATTTAGATTTCAATTCTAATCATCAAAGTCAAACTCAAGACTCTCATCTTGCTTTGAGAGGAGGGCAAACAGATAGGGCGTGGCCCTAATAGCGCATATCCATAGGCCGAGGTATGTGAGGTGCTTCCTGAGCGTTTTATGGGCCTCGGCCTTGTCCGGCCTTCGTGGCATACCACCGAGAAACATGGTTACTTATCTCTTTCACGGATCCTCCTGCAAGAAACAGACCCATTTTCAGAAGCTGAGATTCATGCTAGCGTTCGCTTTTCCCACCAAAGAGCTCATACAAGGAATCGATAGTGCCAATTCTCAAACTTGTAACAACTCTAAGCATGCCATGATGCAAGAATACACGCATAGATTAATAATTGAGATTAATGAAGCACGTGCACTGTAAATTAGAAAACTCCCAAGAGAAAATCTAAGTCGGCAAAATCCCATTAACAATACGTACCAGTATCGCACCACCCAAAACTAAAGGGAGATCGATCTAGCAACATCTTCTTTGCTGATAATTACAAATTGGTCATTATACCTAACATGTCATTGATCATACATAAACGCTCCTACCAAGGTATTATAAATATGCGAGGATGACATATCGGGTAAACACATGCAACCTCTATTAAATGAACGCTTCCCTACACGTCAAAACCTAGGACAACTTCTCATCAATGCCGGCAAAATTCCCAATACTTTGCCCAAAATCACGAACTGAAAATACGAAGATGCAAAACCCTAATGGAAAAAAAATCCACTGCACAAAGACTTCTTAAATTAAGCGAATCATTGCTCCACAGCACACAATAGCGTAACATCTACACTATCTTAAGTGCAATACTGAATTTTAAACAAAGAAACAAAACCCTACTCAAAACTAATCTAATTCACAAATGCTACTTCGTCTCATCTCATCCATCTCATCCCAATGCCCTAAAGACACACGCAATACAGGCGAATTGCGGCTCCACATCACACAGTAATGCCACACACCATTTCATATCGCAATACCGAATTTACAATCGAAATCATAAATTTCCATCCTCGATTCGGAGCATACTTCATTACTATGAATACAAACTAATTCATAGAGATCGAAAAGGACACTAAACCGTTCCGATAGCTAATCTCAACGTATTTATTCGTTCAAGAAAGCGTTTCAAGCCCAGAAAAAAACAGGCAGCCGAACCAAATCGTTCACAATGAAGAGAAGAGTGAGAGTGTGGCATACCGAGCAGAAGGAGCAGAAACAGTGAGTCGCAGAAGCGGGAAAAATGATTTGCAATCGATGCGGAGAAGCAAAGGAGGTGGAACGAACAACGAGGCCGTCAAGGGATCCACGAAACCCTACAGCAAGCTCGACCTAATTTCAGCGTCCTTAGGTCCCCACCCCCATTGCCGCTTCATGTTTACTGTGTGAACGGAAGCCCGATACCGGTCATCGGTAGCCACCACACCCTTATCTTAGCTTAAATTTGAAGGGCACCCTTGCCCTTCCTCATCATGAAGTTTACCCCTCCAAATAAGTTGCCCTTCAAAATGGCATTTTAGCATAGGTTTTGCTTTTCAAAATGGCATTTTGGCATAGATTTTGCTCTTCTAAAGTGAAGGGCATCGGGTCCTAAATGATCTAAAATAACCTTGGGTGATGGCCAAGTGGCAAAGGCTTCTAATGGAATCCGTGAGGTTTTTTATTCAACTTCCTATGTTGACATGTTCGCTTGGAGGCTCCCCATGGTGGCTTTGTTCGCATAGGGAGGAGGGTAGTTTCTCCACTTGTTCTTGACAAGAATACCTAAGGTGTGTAATTCTTGATACTTGTTGGTTTGCCTTTGATGTTGTGTTGTGTCAATCTAGTTGTGGCCCTTAAAGGTTGTATGTTTTAAAAAGAAAAAAGAAAAGTGAAGGACATCAATGATTGGTGCCATTCCCATTTCTATCAAATATAGATAACTATAGATAATTGATACGGATATTGCACAACTCGTATAAATATGATGAATTATTTAATACTTCAAACTTCATTCCATACATTCAAAGATGTTAGTAAGCAAATTAATTTAACCCCTGAAGCCCCGAGGGTGTTTTCTGTCAAAAACCACTCAAAACTGCCACTTCTACTGCATTTACCTAAGAAAAGCAAAAAAAAACATTTCTTAAAAATCTAATTGTAGGCTATTGAACTTAACTTGTTTGAAAACATGTGGTAAAAATTTCGTCTAATTTGACCTATAATTTTGAATCTATAACTAATCATGTGTGTTCAAGTGATTTTTTGTCCCCCTATTTATTTTTTAATGAACTTTGATTTTGACCTAT
Source organism: Antitrichia curtipendula (assembly GCA_951230915.1). Lineage (NCBI taxonomy): Eukaryota > Viridiplantae > Streptophyta > Bryopsida > Hypnales > Leucodontaceae > Antitrichia > Antitrichia curtipendula. The sequence goes on along the minus strand of OX579640.1, from coordinate 17,507,212 downwards.
AATTTTGAGTATTGTTTAATAAAGGCTATAGGTGTCTATTGCTCCAAACTCCCAATTCAAATACCATATTAAATGATTTCTAGACAATGTTGAAAAATGAACTAAAATGGCATGTTTTTCAACTCAAATATTTGTAGAGAATGCATTTAGATGACCACTGCATCAATATTCAAGGAATAGGAACTTTCAATAGAGATTTATTTTTGAGAATTTTTTGTGTATTTTTTATACAATTTTTTCTTATATAAAATAGGGGTGTGAAAGTTATTTTCAGCTTTGCAGTGTATCTTTTTATTTCAAAAATTAGTAACTAATTATATTTAACAAATAAAATTATCAATAATTCAAAACATAAACTTTCAAAATAGGAAAATCTATTCATATTTTTTTTTTTTTATTTTATTTAAATTTTAGAACATAAGATAGGGGGTCTAAAATCTTAACGCACGTAGTTCCTAATGGACCCTCTAAGTGATCTCCCCGGATTTGACTGTACGGATTGGGAGATATGAGCATTCAAAGTTGGAAACAAAGTTTTTTTGAACGTTGTTCTACAATTTCAGCTGCCTTTGACCGCCATTTGTGGAATTTTTTTGCACTAAGGGATTTTTAATTAGCAACCTACCATAATGAAGATAATGTTATACACATGTCCACCAAATTTCACTCCAAAAAATATGAGGAAGACATCCCAAAAAATATTGCAATGACACAATGTCCGGGAAAATGACAATACATTGTCTATTTTTGCTAACAAGTTTTCTACTTCATAATTTGAATATTTGAAAATCCCAACGATAGATTGGGAAGTTTATTTATCTTTGACAAGCTCCCAAAAATAAATTAAGAAAAAAAATAATCTCTAATTTCTATTGAATTTAGAAGACCGCGGTTAGCCAAAGTCTTATGGGCAATGGGAAAAAAGGGGACTCAATATGTTCCCCTGTGTTCCCGGTATGTTCCTTACTGCATTCCATTGCATGGGACCTCCACCTCACCACATCATCCACCTACAATACACTCCATCCATCAAGTGTTTCTATCCACTTACTTCTCTATTAACTTCAAAAATTCATAACTAATTCTACAAAGCTCCAAAAAATATGAAACGACTTGGATTAGATGCCAATTTCATTTCTCCTTCAATTAAAATTTACATGAAATTGATTTCAGAAGTTTATCTTCTTGTACCCCCCCCCCCCCTCCCTTGGAAGGAAGGATTTGTTGAATAAAAAAATAACAAAAAACAAATTGAGGTAATGATGAGGATTCTCGGGGGAGCCAATGGGAAGGCTTTGATGATATCCCTGACTTGGAGAGTGCCATTAGCTAGCATTTGTCCTACAAATTGAGAGGCGCTGCGGGATAGGGAAGGGGACAGGGACTTCACCCACTGCCCCCCCTGGATGGGGGCCTTTCCTGCTCTTTCCTGCCCCCACCAAAATTCAATGAAAATCTATTGCCTAGTCTGCCCCCAAAAAACAAATTTACCAAAAAATGGCGATAAGTTTTTCATACGGCATCCAATTGCAAAAAATTATATATACACGAAGCTCTCGCAATACTACACAAGCTCAAAAAAATTCAAAAAATTTCATTACAAATTGTCTCTATAGGAACCTACCTGGATCCAAATTGTCCACCGAGGGGACAAATGGGGCTTTAGGGGTTAATAGTGGATTATTTCAAGAGTATATGATTTCTAAACTCGTAGAAAAATATCATATATTATAACTTGGAAAATCAACTCAAGAAAATCCTTCTACTTCTTACATTCCTTACATCCTTCCAATTACAATGGTTTGTCCAGATCCAATCCAAGTCCAAGTTTAAGTGAAGTCCTACTAACATTTATGACAAAATTGTGCATGCTAAAATCTTGCTTAGAGATTGAAGTACTAGAATTTGTGAGATATATTTAAGACATACACCACTTTCTTCACTCATCTTTCTGTAGAAGAGTTCATTTTTTTTTCCATCCTTTCAGATGATTTTCTTGAGATATTATCAAACATGTGAAGAAATACAAAGTATCTAGGAAAAACCAAATGCACTTCAATTTTAAGGTAGCCATTGTCCTGTAATTGTCAATTTAAAGTAATTTGCATAGGTAGATGATTATAATTATTGTCAAATTTTATTTTATTATTTGCAGGGAAGTTGAAATCTTAGATCAATTTTTTTAAATATTATTTTTAAATAATTTATAATTTTTGTAAATTTTTATATTGAAAATTAAAGATTTTTAAATGTTCCCAAAGTGTCATAAAAGTTCATCTTTAAATTGTCTTCAAAAGGACTTAAAATTGCTTCTTCCATCTTTTAATATTACTCATTGATGAAATATATATGTATTTCGACGATATTAATAAACACAACTTTGGGACAAACAAGATTGTTGACCTATCTTAAGAGAGCACTCTACAAATTAGTGGTACAAACCTACAATGGACCTATTACAAGTGAATTTACCTTCATGGATCTCATAAATTGGATGATAAACACATCATATAGAATTCTTGACAACATACTCCTCTCTTAGTACCAATAACAAAGTTTAATTGTTTAAAAAAATTACAATGATTTCCACATATTGCATCACTTCAAAGTAAGTAATCACAACCTTGCCACATCGCTTCACCATCAAAATTGCCTTCAAGAAAAAGCTGAATAACTTATACCTTGTAAAATTTAAAATCCAACTTGGGCAAAAAACTTGAAATGGTGTACTTCCATCCAGCCTTAGGACTAGTATAAAGTTTAATAGGTTGAAATAGTAATTTTGAGGTGACACTAATTTTCTTGGTTTCGCCAATTCCCCTGTCTCGTTTGGGACAAATCTGCGTACTTTTGCTCCCGCACTATTAGGTCAAACCAATAGAAATTCTAGTGCAGAAGGATTTGCAATGTCGCACTACACTAATGATGGTATTTAGTGTTATGTTACAATAGTGTTACCTATTTTTTACCAGACCCATTTAGAGTTTTACTTTCCACTTCTTGTGAGCTCATTTCTAATATGAAATTATCTTTAACACTAAATTAAATCTTGTTAAAAATTTATATCCCAAAAAAATTCAAAAAGTTGTCAAATAATGCCTATATTGACATTTAGTGTTAATAACACTAGTGAAATTGTTGACATTTAGTGTTGTACTTCGTAATTACTGTTGCCAACACTATATACCATTATTAGTGTACCGGTACTGAGCAGCGCGTCTTTGTGGCCGTAGAATTGGATGCTTTTGTGGCACAGGCTGGACTTGAATTGGTCATTGTTGTAATCACAATGCCGCTCTTTGCTGTCGACACTCAATGCCAAAAATTTCCAAATGACAGTTTCTCCAATTCGAAGTTTACAATTGATAGAAGCAGGCAAGGTTTAAGGAAATGACAGAGTCAAGGATTGATTCACGGCTAAGGAAGTGATAGGCCGCGGCAATGCTTGATATCTCGGACAAGAATCAGCAAGTACTTGATGCCGCAACGCAAAAGCATTTGTGTACTGCTCTGATTCTTGGAAGAAGCTCAATTTGAATTTTCTAGGGTTTAGCATTGAGTGGAGCCCTGTTTTTAGGATTTGAAGGAGCCATGGCGAACTCCCAGGAAGGAGGACCGCCTTCAAATTCTGAAGCCGCAGCGACGTTGCAGCAACTCCTTGATCGCCAGCTGTCCACCACAGGCAGGTACGATGTGCCCTATGGTATCATGTGATTTTTTATTTTTTTCAGGGCACACGGTGGATTTATTCTGGTCACGTGACTGTGCATTGTAGAATGCAGACTCTCACCCTTCTCGAGTTTCATGTTTTTTTGGCAGTTTTGAAATAGGTCGTATGAAACTTTCGTTTGTCCAATATATATATTGTGACCAATGTGTGCAGTGTTCCTCACTAATGAAATTATTTGATGTTTGTTTTCAATGTTCTCCATCCGAATTCACTTATTTGCACAGTATGATCAATCGAATTGGTCATTCTTAACCATGAATAATTGGTCCTTTTAGGATTACACCGATCTTTTTGAGTTTTCTAGGCATTGTAGATTAGCAACTCAAGTGTTTGCGGGAGACGCACTTCGTTCCTCCTTCATAGTCTGACTTTTGCATTCGCAGGTTGGAGATCGTGGATTTCAATCAGGCTACAGAGAGCATGCGTTGCATTGGGCACGCTTCAGGGGGAGTGGCGAGCTTGGCGGAGTTTCAGGAAAATGCCGAGAAGCAACGAAAAGCGGACGAAATGGCTTGGGCTTTGCGTGATCTTTTGCAGTCGAAAGGCTTGTCTGACTCTGAAATTAAGTACGAACATTTCCACCATGCTTCCACAATTGTCTGCACTACCTCTTCGTGCTCATTCTTGACCAGTGTAAACTGTAAAGTTGACATGGAACTTAACTAGGTAAAATGAGTAATCATTGATTTTTTGTAGACATCAAGGTGTGCATTCCGTTGCTATTTCAAGCCCGTTGCTTTGACATGCGCAATCTTAAGTGTCTCTTGAGTTTTGATTCCCGTAGCTGACAGCAATATACGTCGGGTTACACAGGGACCATATTCAGAAAATCGGAGGAGACGAGACTTCTTCGCAATTAGGTACTGCTGATAAGGTTTGGGCTTTACCTATATTTGAACTGCGTGAATCAAAGTTTCAAGCTCTTATGTGTAAATTTAGGTATCTCATTCCTTTGGAGATGGTTTGCTTCCACAACCTGCGACATGTGAGTGTAGCAATTTGAGAAGTTTGCGAGAATCATATGTTGCGATTGAGCCTAAGAAAATGGTTACCTTTTTGTAGGGCGTTCCGAAGCGGAAGAGGTATGGCCCACACCCACGATTTGTTCAAGGGGAAGAAGTGGAGCAACAGCAACGGTTGGATCTATCTCAAGTGTCAGATATTGGCATGGTAGAAGCACAGCAAAAGCGTGGACAACATGCTACGGGTCCAAGTTTTCCAAGGAGGAACGACGCTATGCCTTCTGGTAAACCTTCTGTTAGTCACGAAATGATGTGAAAATCTCGAATATGATTTTCAATGTAATTTGACTGTATCAAGAATTTTTATACAACATCAAAGAAAGAATGATCACGAGTAGACAAGATAAGAATGTTGTCAATTCATGGAGACTTCCCATAATTCATAGAGGCTCTCCCCATGATCACCTACTTCACCTGCTTGCCAGGTGCATATGTCACAATCTAGAACTATTAAATCACAACTTTTCAACAATTTCAAAGTAATGAAGGGGAAGGCCTCTCCATGGTTGACCTATTTGATTGCCTTCTCTCATTGCACATATCCAAAACACATCAGTTCAAATTCGCTTAATTATTATTTCTACTGGAAGTCCTGTTCTCACCACCGTAATCAGAGAAGTATTCAGCTTATGATAGACGGATGACGCGATCCTCGTCAAAACATGAGGATTCGACGGCTTTAGTGACAGTCTTCGAGCTCCGAGTTTTGTTATTTGCAAATTGCGTTCTTTGGCTTTCGACTGTGACGGTTGTGGTGCTTGGAATCAATCCCAGAACTGATAATCATGGGCGGTCGAAAGGCTTTACTGAATCTTGACCGGGGTGAGCTGTTTAAAGGAACCACACCTCAGGTATTTTAATTGAGTGCCACAAGCTCCCTCCTTATTGTGTATTTTCCCAGTTAAATTGTGGGGTTTTAGTGGATCAGGTAGGAAAGTTTTTTCCGTGGCTTTCTGCTTTTTTTTGTTTGTTAGGGTAGGGTTTTTATTTGGGCTTATCCCCATTCTGGAGAGGATTCCAACGCTCGAAAGTGCTTATAATTTGGATATCGGATGAATAAGTTGTGAGTTTTTAAAGTTTGTTTTTAGATTGAGTGAAAGTATGGGTAGGCTTCGATTCTTCATTTGTTGTACATTTTCATATTCACTAGATTCTAAATATGTACTTGTCAATAACATCTACTCCACTTATGGCCTATTCATTGGCAAGAAAGGTCTCTGATGAGAAATGGTTCCCTACCTTATTTACAAGTAATGAGGAGGTTTTGAAGTGTTTCTGGTTTGAGGAACCATGGCGATGTGTGCTATATCTTGAGTTATTCTTGATGTCTCCATCCTGTGATTAGCGCTCATTACCGAAATCTTAATCTCTGGCATTGTCATTGCACTCATGTTGACCTTTTGGATTTGCAGGAGCGCGCGCGATCGACAGAAGAGAATGGCCCCAGGAGCGTCACCGATGTCTTTGCAAGCCCGGCCCCGCCTGTCCTCGACATGTACACATACCTTGAACAACGACGGCAGGAAGCTATTACAGCGGGTCTCGGGCCTTTTCATGCCAACAGGTTAGCTCGTGATGACTCGGCACAGCAGAATTCGACTGAAGGAAATGGAGAAGGTGAGTCAGCGGCTATGACGGTAACCGAAGTTCGACAAGAAGTTATTGAAGCTAATCGTATGTCGGAAGAGGAGATTCGAGAGCTTCCGGGTGGAAAGTTTTTGAATTATTCTCCTGGCATCCCTTCAAGTGTGAGTGACATGATTCCAACCTAATTACTCTCTGGTTTCCTTCTCACGGTTTTTAGTTTTTACTTCATCTGTCGAAGTGGCACTGCATCGTGCATACCGGTAATCAGAACTTATTGAAATCATTGACCTTTAACCCTTAAAGGACGAGCCGGTCGCCGTGGAAATCATCTGTTTTGGTACCGTGTGAATTGTTGGCTTAAAAAAATGCACTCATTGGAAGTCAAAATACTGTAGGAGACCTTCCCTTTTCACACAGAATTTGGAGGATGAATAGTTGCACTTCTGTCTTGCATGGAGAGAGTCTTTGTCATTATTGAGCTGAAAAACGTTCTCATATGGGTCCAAATGGCTGAGCCTGGCCATTTTCACATGTAGTTAAAATAATTCATTTAAGACTCGTCAAGGAGTAACAAAAGGAAGGTAACAATGTATCGATAGAAAGAAGAATCATGTACTACATTTTTTTAACAATAGAATTATGTTTGGGGAGTTTCTATTATCAAGTATTGGCTTCCGAAGTGGACTTTCTATTTTTAATTTTACCACGTTGGGTTTAAGCTAAGCTTGACAACGATTTCAGTTTTCAACAGGGGTTTTAGACCTTGCGATTCCTGCTCTTCGATTTGCAGGCCTGTTACGAAATTGGGTACAACGTGACTCTTCTTTCCTCTAATACTAACCCCCTTGCAGAGTTTTGGAACCGGATTCTTCTGTGGGCCAGCTGTGACAACTCCCACTGTTGTTTCAATGATGCAGACTCTGTATATCAAAAACCTAGCAGCAGGTGTAGCAGAGCCAGATTTGGTTGGTATCTTTGGCCGATTTGAAACCAGTAGCGAATCGAAGCTGATATATCGGCTGATGCAACGTGGACGAATGAAAGGCCAGGCATTCATTACTTTCGACGGTAAATGCCTTGCCCATCAATTGAAATATTTTTACTTCAATGTGACATTTTTTTGTTATTGTTGTTTGAAAATTTGACTAGGGATGTTCTAATGCAGATGCGGACACTGCAAGGAATGCCTTGAAGCTGGCAAATGGGTATATGCTGAAGGAGAAGCCATTGGTCATTGAATTTGCTAGGGGTGTCAAACCATCCGCTTCTGTTCCTGTGGAGGGCAGGGACCCTGTTCCAGCGAAGCTTAGAAGAAGGAAAGCAATCAAGGACAAACGCTCTTCTTCAGACGATGCTCCACCGGCCAGAATTGACTCCTAAGTGCCCAAACCGAAATTAGGAAGTCAACTTTGGTAGTTCATGATCGATTATTGTAACTTCTAGAACATATTTCTATTGTTCAAAATTGTAGAGCATTATTTCTTCTTTCTATTGATTCATGAGTTCTGCGTTAGTATAATCAAAACATGCTTTCAATCCAATGAGAAAAAGTAGAACGAAGTAGAAATTACTCTCTGGCTTTAAGGATCAAGTCCACCAGTCGGTGTCGAACTGAAGAAAAAACTGAAGTCGACGAAGAAATACTGCTGATAGAGCGAAGTAATAGAAATCGTAAGCTGAAGGACGATAGGAGCAGAAGAATCAAGTGAGAGTGGAAGTGTCAATAACGCTTTGCAAGACTGCGTCACAGGCAGAAGATATCGAAGGCATGGGAATTTAGCGTTGGCTGATTCAAGCCCATTACTTTTTGTTTCTTTTAACTGACTCTGATAGAAACAGTCGCACTAGCTCATGGCATACAGAAACAACAGCTTTTCTTCTCATGAAAGGATTGATTACCGGTACAATTCTGTTATGTACTATTCCACTCAACAAACTACTCCCTCTGTCCCACTGAAAACCTGGCCCACTTCATGAACAAATCTCCAGAGTGTCCAAGAGGAATGTTCCCTAATTGCTTGACTTGTTCCCATGAGGTCCTTCAACACAGTCAATGCTTACTTGACGGTTGGAATAAGTAAATGGAGCTTTTTAGTGGGACAAGAATTGTGCTTGATTTGGAGGGTTTTAGTGGGACAGAGGGAATAACATCCAAGGTAAGTATACCCAAAATCTACAAGGTAAAAAAAATTACACTATTGGTATGTGTAGTACAAGAATCTTAAAGTCTTCAATAGACAATAGTAGTGGGAGTTTAAATAGTAAGTGAGTTTTTGGAGAGGATGGCATTTTGAAAAATAGATTCTCCAAAGTTCCAATTATTCCCGAAATCTAGCCCTTGAGTTTGGTGTTTGAAAATAATTGGAACATTGAAAAATCTACAATTTTGTGGTGGCCTCTTGTGCTTGTAAAGAAGGTAACTTTAGGTTTTCGAAACCCAAAGCAACTTCCATCTTTGATGCCCTTTAATTAACAAGATTGGTTTTAGTTCCATTTGCTAGTTTTCATTATACTTATGTTAATGATAATAGATACAATTTATATACAATACTAATGTATATATTAGAGTAATTACTTAGTAGATTAATCCTTCAAATTGTATGCACACTAAGAGGGGATATCTTCACCCTTAATTTTATTGGAGTTAATTTGTCCTTCTTACAATTTAACCTTAAAGGACAAATTGGTGACCATGGAAATCATCCATTTTGGTATTGTGTGAATCATTGGTTTAAGAAAATCCAAAAATACTTATTAGAAGTCAAATTTTTATAGAAGATTTTCCTTTAAATTTTTTACACAAAACTTGGAGGATGAATAGTTGTACTTTTGTCCCACATAGAAGAATTCTTTGTCATTCATCAGTTGAAAAACAACACAATGTTGTTTATGAGTTAAGATGTTCTTCTTTCTTGTGAATGTAGAGATAATAAATTCCAACCTTGTTGTTGTATATGAAGAGTCTACTCATTACAAATCCCATAGCTCTTGTTATAATAGTTTAATTTTTTTTTAAAGATTTAATCATTATTTTGGATGAGAAGTTTTAAAACAATTCCTCACCTTAAAACACTTTATAAATCATTCAAAATATGAACTTTAGAGCACCAAAGGCACATATATGTTTGAGTTCCTAACCCACCAAAAAGTCTCCCTTCTAACCAAAGTATATACATCCATGTTGACTTTCAATTGTGGGGTGATTTATGATACACATATGTGGACATGAAGAACTTCGTCGTTCATCTTCGTCGAGTTTGTCCCGTGTCCGTCGCAGTTCGTCATCGTATTCGTCCCACTTTCGTCGTATTTCGTCGACGTATGGACCCCACTTTCGTCACTGGTCGTCGCCGTCGTCGTCTTGGTGCTCCTTCCTATGCTTTGCGTCTCCTGCAGGAGTTCAGAGGTGAAGGTTTTGCGCGCTTCAGCAGCTGATGGTGTTCATTTCGCTCCAGAAAGGGGGAGAAATCGGACTTGCAGTATATTGTCACTTGCGCTTTGTCGGCGTTCAAGATGAAGGGAGTGCCGCCTTCGCCCACGGGCAGCGGCAATATGACCCCCAGCGGAAGCGGCAACAACAACGCAGGAGGAGGGCCCCGGTACCGGCACCGGAAGCGCAGCAGCTCGGACGAATCCCGGGTGAGTTTGATTTACTCACCAATTTGTCTCTCTCTCTCTCTCTCTAATTTAGGTTTGTTTCCTCTTTCGATTTTCACCTTCAGGAGAGATCAGGAGGAAAATTTATGAATCCCTTTCATTAAACTTGTAATGGAAGAAAATTGCTATGGCTTGTCTTGAAGTTCACGTTTTCAGCTTCGTCCTCGCGCCGGTTCTAATGAAGTTTAAACGTCGCGGTTCGGCATCTTGAGATCAACCGAGAACCAAAGAATTAGGGCCTTGATTTCAGAAACAGTGATTGTCAGGTTGGAAATAAGAAATAAAAAAATGCACCGTACCTGACTGAGACTAGAGTTAGCATGGATGTCTGGATTAAATTCTGAATGCATAGGTATGGTGACGAGCAGGATTATCGATGCATTCGAACTTAGGGTTAAGAAGTGGCACAAAGCTTCGCTTCTGACTTGCGTTCTTGGATTTCAGAATTGCATGCCTCCAGATTACGCTTCCAGACGCTTCCTCTCGGTTTGATTTTTTTATATAATTTTTTTATCTTTTTTTATTTTCTGTAGTCGCTCGAGTGTGTATTTTCGGTTTTTCTATGTATTATATTTTGTTAAGTCTATTTACGTTTCGAACTTCGCCCCGGCGCCAGTTCCACTGAAAACTAAGTGAAAGGAAAATCACAGTTCTGCATCTTGAGATCGACCTTGAACGAACATAATTAGGCTCCTGGAATCGGAGAAGGTACTTACTTGCTGCCAGCATTCGGAGTTGGCATCCTAGTTATAGGAAAATCCAAAATATCCCGTACCTAACTGAGATCACAGGTAGCCTGAACATCGATGCAGTAAATTCTGGACGGATAGGTATGGTGAAGAGCAGGGTACTGAATGCATTTGCAAATTAGGGTTAAGGAGTGGCACCAAGCTTTAGCTTCAGGCTTGGGTTCTTGATTTCAGAAGTTCATTCCGCCAGATTAGACTTCCAGATGCTTGCACTCGGTTAGCCTTATTTTACTTTATTTCATTTTCTGCGGTCGCTGAAGTGTGTATTTTTGGTATCTAAGTATTGTTTTGTTGTGTGAATCTTAAACCTTCTCTCGCTAACTCTGTCACGAATTATTCTGTAATGAAGGGAAATGGCTGGTTCCGCATCCCAAGACCTGCGTTATCCATTCCTCTTATGATGAAGAAGGTAGCGTGATTCCATTTACTCTGCATTTTTGAAGTAATTTAAGATCTTACAGCTAAGTTCGTAAAACTGTGTCATTTGGTCACTATGTATTCGATGATGATATTTTGCGGATTTATATTTTGAGCGTCTGGTCCCTTTTCGCTTGGTCTGGTCAATTTTATCTGATTTCTAGAACTTGAGAATGTTTTTTGTGGTTTACCAAGCAGAGTTCGTTTCGCGATGAGAGCAAGGCCGGTGGAGATAAAGAAACCACAGTGGAGGATGAGACTGCGAAAAAGTATAGGAGCATGTGGATAAGAACACTCTCGTCAATCTGGATGATCGGTGGATTTGTCTTGATAGTATACATGGGTCATTTATATATATGGGCCATGATTGTAGTTATCCAGCTTTATATGGCTCAGGAACTTTTCACTCTTGCAAGGGCAGCACAACGAGAAAAACAGCTTCCTGGGTTTCGTTTACTTAACTGGTATGTATTCTTATTTTGACCGACTTCTTGCAGTCAGGCATCTCAATCTCTTTCCCTTTCACTTCCAGTGTAACGAAGACAGCAGAACCTCTTATGATCGTTTTCACTAGTGGTGTTGTTGTAGCTGAATCTTAGCCGCTTTTGTCAATCTATACGTACTCCAGCTTTCTTTAGGTGATGAAGGCCTGTTTTGGGCTTCATGGTGCTTTTGAGTCATCGATGTTCATTTCTTATCCTCTTAAAAAGTTGGTGTTCTTACTCGTGTATGGAGTTTGATTCGGTGATTCTTTGTTTTTGTCTCATGAGTTTTCAAGTCATTTTTCTCTTAACAATTATTGTCTATATTTTTATTGCAGTCTGAGAAGTTGACGACACCTTGGTGACTCACTATTTTGATCTGTTGTCAGGCATTTTTTCCTCACAGCAATGTTATACGTTTATGGACGTTTTTTAAATAAGCATTTGGTAAAGACTATTCGTAGTGACCATCTGATCCCTCTCCTTTTCAAGTATGGCTTGATTAAATATCACATGCTTATCTGCTATTCACTGTATATTGCAGGTAAGTTAATTTTTTCATGCCTATCTTCTTGATTTAGTTATTTTTTGAAAATTTGGGTGCAATCCTTGTGTAATTTTTTTGTATTTTGAGTGTGCTATTCAAGTAGTCAACAAAGTTACTTGGCATCCTTGTTTTGTGCTGGCAATCGAAACTTTATACCGACGACTTGCATCTTTTATTCAGTATCTGCTTTTTGGAGCAGTCTGAGGAATTCCGAAAATGTTTTTTGGGGGTCATTCTCGTTTGATTATCTACAGTATCTTGTTACCAAGAGTTTTTTTAGACAGCTCTATCTTCTGTTGACTTTCGTAATTGGATTTGTGGATTTTCTTGGTGGATATGACAATTATTCTTGCACTCTGTGCAGGGTTTGTATGGTTCATTCTTACACTGAAAAGGGGCCTGTATAAGTACCAATTTGGCCAGTTTGCTTGGACTCATATGATTTTATTTGTCGTATTTGCACAATCCTCCTTCACTGTGGCCAACATCTTCGAGGGCGTCATATGGTATGCCCTTTCTGCATATTTTCCGATTGTTCCTTGTGTCTTAGTATCCACGGCACTTTTACAGTTATCAAGGGTCAGTGAATTTCTCATCAATTGCTGATGAGAAACCAAGTTCGTGCATTCGATATCTTTTGTTGAATTTGATGGATTAATATTTAAGAATTTTCTGTGTTAAAATCTTCTCATCTTACATTCCTGCCGTAGCTACATTCTTGTAGTTAACTACAATCGAAGCTGTGTAGTTTTTACTATTGGAAGCCAAACGTGGAAGACCAACATTGTTTTCGTGGCACTATGTGCAGGTTTTTATTACCTGCTTCCTTAATCGTGATCAATGATATCATGGCTTATTTCTTTGGCGTTTTCTTTGGCAAAACTCCTTTGATTAAACTCTCCCCAAAGAAGACTTGGGAAGGGTTTATTGGAGCATCTTTCTCGACGGTTCTCTCTGCTTTTATGGTAAACTTTAATCTACACCTTTGAATTTATGCTGGTCTATTTCGGTCTGCTATCATAGTGATACAGTGAGATGTAAGAAAAATTCCTGTATGAGGTTTGTTTTTGTGCTTACATAGTCTAATAGACTGCTCGGATATGGTTGCCTCTCAGTTGAGTGACAACAAGGTTATTGAAAGGTTACAAATGGGTTGAAGGAATGACCAAAAATTTGCCTGCAGCTTGCGTATATCATGGGCCAGTCGGAGTGGCTTACTTGTCCCCGAAAAGTACGTACTATGCTTTCTTTCTGGTTCGCGTTCCTGTCTATTTTTCTTCTTTCACATTTTCCAGGACAGTATTTAGTGTCAATTTATTTATTCAGATGAAGCTAATAAGTTTATGAGATGTCAGATATCTTCCTCGTGATGCTAGTTTGTGACGGAATATCTTCCATGTGATGTAGTTTTGCGCTCTTGTACTTAGGTAACGACATTGGTCACTTGGAAGAGTGAGGTCAGGCGAGGTTCCATGGTCTGCGACTTATGGACTAAATTGTTTTTGGCTGTTAATGTCCAGGACTTGTCTACTGGATGGCTCCATTGTGATCCTGGACCTCTCTTCAGGCCAATATACCATCCTGTTCCGGCGTGGGTGCCACAGTGGGTACGTTTCACGTTTCAACCCTGGTGCTTTGTTACATCGGTTAGCAAACTTTAAGAAATTATCTGCTTCCGGTTTACTCATTGATATTTCCTCTCTACATTGCATACAGTGTAGCATAGTGTCAATGCTGGAGTTAACACTAGAAACCAGAACAGTTCTTTACTTCCTCTGAAGCGCAGGGCTTTTATTTTTTATTTTTTAAGATTCATGGTCCCTGAATTACTGTCCCTAAATTTACAATGCAAGTCATATGATCGTTGTAATTTTTTGGTGGGTTTCAGTTCCCCTGGAAGGAATTTGGGGTGATGCCTGTGCAAACTCATGCAATGGCTTTTGGATTATTTGCATCTCTTGTTGCACCATTTGGGGGTTTCTTTGCAAGTGGGTTCAAGCGAGCCTTCAATATCAAGGTATCATCCTTGGACCGGTTCTCACATAGATGGTAGTTTGTATACGTGGTTTTTGTGCTTCACTTTCTTAGGGTTTCTTTCTGGCTCAGCACACTACCGTGTATTGGGCATTTTCATGGACATAAGTAGGTCTTTACCTAATGGCATTTGTTGCAGACTCTGCTTATTATTAAAAGCTTTTAATGTGTTTGCATGACAGGACTTTGGAGACAGTATTCCAGGCCATGGCGGTATAACTGACCGCATGGATTGTCAGGTATGTTCCTACGACACTTTTTTCATATCGTGTAGTATCATAGAGTATTGAAGCTGAGCTTATTAGGAGACTGACCCTCATCAATTTCCATATCCCCGATATTGGCAGACATTGTGAAGGTCAAACGTGCTAGCAGTTTTTCTAGCTGATATTTTTGGTGTCTTACTTCTCGTGAGTTGGCAATCATGTATGATAATGTGGGGTGGAGCCAAGTTTGTATGTAGTTTCCAGTTATCTTGAACTCGCTGATGAGAAAGTAAAATAAAATTCTAGGATCTGATAATCAATTTAATGTGATTCTTGCCCTTGATGGTTTCTTGATACAGATGGTGATGGCAGTTTTCTCATATATCTATTACCAGTCCTTCATTTCTCCGCACCATTACTCAATAGAATCTTTCCTTGATCAGGTACGAGAGCCCCTTCAACTTCAATCAAAACCAATTCCTTATCTCGAACCTATTGTTTTTGGAATTATCTAGCGCTAGTGAATATGTCATCGTGTACTTGGAACTCCTTTAGTCGCCACACAGGTGCAGATACTTTCTTCGATGTTTTCATTGTATTTTAACAAACTCATGTATTGTTCGATGGCTGCTATGCAGATATTGGTGAACTTGTCTCTAGAAGAGCAAATGGGTCTTTATAAGCAGCTTGGCGAGACCTTGACCAGAAGCCAACGGTAATATGCTCAACCGTTTGGCAAGTTGAAGACGTGGGGAATTGACCCTTGTATGCACATTGGATACCATCCTCTATCTTCACTTTAGTTTGTCTAGCTGTACCTGTAGAAATTGTTGTTCTGCCAACTTGCCTAAGCTGAACCCGTAATCTTCGAGGAACGTTCTTTCTGTATATTACTAGGTGAGGCAGACTGTGAAATAGCCAGTGAGAAGACAAAAGTGCACTGTATTTAGTAACGATTCTATTCAGCTTATAGCAGGTTATGTTGTAATTTTGTCAATTTGCATAAGTGAAGTTTACATTCCTCATTAAACTTGAGCTAAAAGTGGATTTCTGGTGCATATTTTACTTTGTCCTGTTCTTGTTGGGGGTTTACATTAATAATATGTATTTGTTGAAAAACATTATACTGGGATTCAAATTTTATCACCCCGACATCTATAGCAGTCTCACTTGGCTATTCTAATTAACTCAAAAAACCCTGAGGAATTTTTGTCCTTTTAGATGATTTTTGGGGAGGTCCCAAGAATGGGAAAAAAAAATTCCATGCAATTGTTTGGAGGGAGTTGCTTGAACCCAATTTCAATGAAAGGTGTTGGATATTTTCTCTTGGTGAATACCTACACAAGGAAATGGCAAATATATGAATCACGATGTAGTGTATTTTGGCAAATTCTGCTCCCTTTTGTTAATTTGAATTTTAGCCACAAAATGATCTTTATAGAGTTTGAGATCAAGTAATGAAATGAAGCTTGTTAAGTCTAGTTTTACTCCAATTTGAAAATTTCTAAAAATTCCTAAAATTCAATATTTTATCGCAATTGAAACTTTGGGTCTATAACCATTGGTGTTGATTTTCTAATCTTAGAATGACATGGTAACTTAACATCATGAAATTATTTAGTTGTACATGTCAACTCTAAAATGATACATTGTGTGTTTTCAATTGTCCTAAAGAATTTTGAGTGATTCTTGGAGTTTGGGATTGTTTAAAATATGTGTCAATTTGCAAAGAATTATACAAAAACATCCATTTATAAAGATTTTATTATTAACCAAAAGCATGAAAATTTATAATAATATAAGGAAAATATTTCTTAAGAAAAAAATATTATTCTATTTTGAGATTCTACCGACATTGAATTGAAAGCTATAAAAATCATAGACGCCATAGATGTGACTTCATTTTGTGATCATCTTTAGTGACAAATTCCAATTGCATATTTTTGAATGATCATCCTCATCCGTTAGAAGTCAACCAAAACCAATTCCTTTTTCATAGCTATGTAAGTTCATAAGCAAGCTCTTCTATACAATCATGTATTTTGAAAAATCTATAAATAAGGTCATATTCGTTATATTGAGACTTTTTGCAATCTCATTTTTATCCTCGACTCGAGGATAAATTGCTTTATCTCCTTACCAATATTTTTTTATAAATAGGTAACAACACCAATTTTTAGAATTTCATTGTAGAATCACTATTTTAGCATTATTATTTTTTGGTTTCAATTATTATTTTTTAAATGAATTTTTCAATAACTAGCATTTTGTCTCAAAATCTGCAAAAAGTCTCAATATAACGAACATGGCCTTAAATCCAAATTATGATCTAATTTGTGTTGAATGTCCCTACAAATGATAGCTTTATATAAACTTCATACTTCACATTTCATTTCTATTTACAATACTTATTTTCAATACATTGAAAATTCATAGTTCATTCATATGGGGGCTATAAAATTTACTACACTATTTCAATAACCTACACTATGTAAAACTATAAATATAATTATGAGACTTCTCTTGTACGCATTTTGCACTCAAAAAAAAATTGAAGGAAAGTTTTATAAATCAAATGTTTAATAAGGATTTTAGAAAATTTTGGGCAAGTCTTTTTATTGTTAACAATTCTTACATAGACATTTCTTTGTGTATTGTAAGGAATCCTTTGTTTTACCATTTTGTCTATAAAAAGACCGTATGAATTTCCTTAGAACCTATTGTACTCACCTTATAGACTTGAGAGTGCTTCTAAAATAATCTTGATAGTAATATACTAAGTATATTAATTATAATTACTACCAACAAATAGTTAGTTATATAACTCAATTATGCTCTCATGGTCAAAATGCATTCTCCACTTTAGGACTGCTTCTAGTATAAATATGCATCATGCATGTGCCACAGTGACAATCAAATTAAACTAACACTTGAAAAAAAGATAATATACATATTTTAGTGAATTGAGGAGACAATGTCTTGTTGCAACTCTTCTTATAAGTTTTTTTTGTGTTTTCAACTTTATTATCTAGTTTGAGCTCGTTTTTTTAATGTACATTTGAAATAATGGAATAATTGCAATTTAAAATATTAAATATTGTTTTGAAAAAATTTTCAAAAAATCAAAAAATCCTAGCTACACCAAAGATGATATTTAGTGTTGAGTGACATTTAGTGTTTTTACCCCCCTACTAGCTACAACACTAAATCTGAACTTGTCCACAATTAGTGTTAGACTTGAATGTGCCGGCTGCAAACTTCAGAGCCTTGTAACTTTTGCAAAAATTCTTCAAATAAGGAAAATGAGATGTTTTTCGGCATCTACAAAAACTGTAGATGCCGAAAAACATCTCATTTTACTGATTTAAAGAATTTTTGCAAAAGTTACAAGGCTCTGAAGTTTGCAGCCGCCTAGCCCTAATCGGTCCGATTCTGTCCGTGAACAGTGATATTCCGTCTGATATGACAACTCTGGTGCACATTTAGTGTTTGAATTGACATTTAATGTTACTTACTTTCATAGGGTAATTGGCTTTTAGTGTATGCCTTCGTATTTAGTGTACAAGACACTAAATATCATCTTTAGTGTAGTTACTATAGATTTATTTACCAAACTTGTTTGGAGGTCAATCTTTAGCCTAATATTGACAGGCCTTTATCTACATTATTTTATTTTATTACTAATAGTGAGGGAACAAAATTAAAGTCATCTACAAAAACTAGTTTCCCTAAGAAAATTGCAAATATCAATTCAATTTAATATTATCATTTTGTCTAATTAAAAATAGTTCTACTTTGATAAATTAGTGTCATTCACACTAGTAGGATAAAATAAAGTGATAAATAACCTCCTCAGTTCAGCTCAGGTACGTGTGAACACGGACCTTGCACTTACAGCAGTCGACAGACAGTTTTTCCGGAGTCCGCAGCTTCGATCCTGAATGTGCGAGTGAAGATTTGCTTCAACAGGACAATTTTTCTGTTTCGGTCCAACAGTAGTGCAAACTGATTGAATCGAAAAATGAGGCGCTCCTGAAGACTCTGTTGATCGGTGCCGAGATGATCAAATTTGTTGCACAGCGGTGAGTTTCTTAGGGTTTGGCAAGGATGGCGAAGAAGAAAGTGGAGGTGGCGAGTCAGACGAAGGAGGACAAGGTGTTAGAGAAGGAGAGCAAGAGGTTGCGGGATCTTGCGCTAACTCGCGGGTTGCTGTCGGAGCAAAAAGCTGTACCGGAAGTGGCATTGCATCCAAATATTGGTAGAGTGGTTTTCTGACTTTTTCTTCTCGATTTTTGCTAGCTTTTCAACAATGTTTGGCAATGCGGACCGGAACGTGCGGGAAGCAGTGTTACGGGGAAAACGGACTGTGACAGAATATTTTCGGTAGTGTTTTCGATCTTTGTTTGTGTCCTTACAGCTTAAGAACATAGTCTCTACAATTAGTTTCGAAGTAATAGAGTCTATGCAATGCAATCGAATTTTAGGACTGTTCATGGACCAGGAAAATAATACGCTTCGTATGAGAAGGAATTTCACTTTGCAATGGTTGCTAGCTTGTTGTCGATAGGAAGCTGCGAGAATCGGTGTTTCTGGAAAAGAGAATGAATCAGAGTATTCTCGTTCTGTAAACTTTTGTTCGGTAATAATTTGAGCTTTTCTTGAACTTAATCTTTTTATGTGCACTTACAGCTCAAGAATAGAGTCTTTCGAAACAGAATCGAAAAATAACGCAGTCTAAGGCCATTAAGACTATTTTTAGAAATTTGAGAACAGTCTTCCGTTTTCTGGTAACCCTGGCGGGAGCTGACATTTTCTTGTCGAGTCTGTGAATTTGATGTAGAGTCGATTGGAGTGAGCATTAGCCATCGTTTCTTGCTTATTTTAAGTGTATCCACAATTTGTCGAATTCAATTGACAAGAATGTATTTGCTTCGTTTGATTTCAGGTATTCTACGATGTGACGGGAAAGACGTTTGTAAAAAGGGGCACAGAAAGAACAAGTACCTATTTTCTTTTCCCGGTCTCGTTGCTCCTGTTGCAGGTGGCAAATTCGGTGATCTGACTCAACTGGACTCGAGAAATCCAGTCCTATATGTTGACTTTCCGCAGGCAAGTGGAGCATCCCGGTGTTCTGTTTCGCGGCTATTTTACAATCTTGAGACCATTGGTTTGACTTCCCCATCGATGGGAATTCACCACCATTGTTCTGCAGAATGCTAGCTTATCACTTATCATGCTTCTGTTATGATGGCAGGGACGACTGAAATTATTCGGCACCATCGTTTATCCCAAGAACAAGTACATCACCCTGAACTTTGTTCGAGGGGCAGGGAACATACAGTGTGAAGATATTTTTGAAAGTCTGGTAAATCATTTATTTCGACCTTATGCTTTTCGTTAGATTTAAGCTGCAGAGATTGTATCGTTGGAGGACTTGTAGCATGATTTCAGTGCTAGCAATTCATGCACTGTTATTGCCTTCATGTAGCAAGCTTCTGCATGAAATTGAATTTGTTTAATTTTATCTTTTTTCTGAACGGTCACTGATCAGGAGTGCAGCTGGAACGGTTGACTTTTAGGAACATGTAGAAATTAGATTACTGAATTTACTAAAGGTCTGATCTGGAATCAATTTCTTGAAGACTTAAGTCGAACATTCTTTCACGTTTCTATTGCTTCATTTTTCAATTGTGTTCCAGCTAGCAGCTTAAGACAGTCACACATGTTGACAGGTGGTGTTTTCGGAGGCTTGGTGGATCGGTACAAAGGAAGACAATCCAGATGAGCTGCGACTTGATATGCCTTTGGACCTTCAGCAGGTATGCCATGCATATTAATCCAGATTTCTCCTTTCACAGGAAGATCATATTAGAAGATCATGTCCAATGAACATTGATGTTCACACTTCTGCAGTATCTCGTGAATCCTTTAGTTCTGTTAATCAATAGCTCATTTCCGTTTACAATCACTGCATAAGTTCCCACGTTGGTTTTTAATAGGGTTTTGAACCTTAATGCAACTATGCATTTATTGGCATCAGTGTACGCAACATAGAGTTCTGCTAAGACTCTTCGATCTGTGGCATTGTTAAAATAGGAAAAACATGCGGTGTACGACTTTGCAGGTGGAGCGGGTAAGCCAAGGAATCCAAAAAATGATGCTGATTTCCAACCTTCACAATTCGAACCAGTCCAGGCATCGCAGTTGGAGTCTAATAAACTGAGCACTCCGAAGGCTCAGCTCAAAATGGACCAATATCTTTCTCATACGAAAGCATCAGAAAACAAATCTTCTGACAGCAATGCTAAGGCAAAGCACAGAATCGCAGATGAATGGGAGTCAGATGAAGATGGTGAAGGTTTTGTCAATCTGGGAGACGTGCAAACCCCCTCACGACAATCTGCTCGTACCGCTGGGAAGAAATATTCGTAAGCATGATAAAGCATTCCTAATCAGTTAAACTACGCATTGTGCAATATCAAAGCCCAAGGTGCTCTTTGTGATTTTGCAAAATTAATTTGAATCATGTGTTGCAATCTTTCCAACATCAGGTATGTGGAGTCGTCCTCAGAGGAGAAAGAGACAGAAGACAGCGGTGGAGATGATGATTTAGAGGTTGAACAGAGAGAACCTGAAGGCAAGACTACCAACAGGTTTTACAGAAGGAAGGATGCAGATGATAGTTTCTTGGTTCCTGAATCACAAGCATCAAAAATGGATGTGGCAGGTGGCACACGTCTTCCGTGAATTTGCTTTGTTGATGCAATGAGCTACCATTTACTGCTTAACTTTCTGCTTACCTCAACTTCTGAGAGTGTCAAGAAGTGGTATTATGTCAGAGAAGGTGATGCACTAAGATATGTTGGATTTGTCTGTGTGGAAGTATATTCTAGCTTCTATTAATCCTTCTATATTTGATCCAGATCCTTTGAATGGAAATCTTCATCCTGATGTGGCCGTTGCAATGGATGTAAATGATGATGAAGAGACTAATGTCATCGACTATTTAGCGGCTTCACAAACTGCAGCACCAAGAAGCACTGCAAGTGACATACTTATGTCAGACTCAATCCAAGCGGTTGCAAATGCAAGTACAGCAAGAGCAGGGTCCAAGCAGTCCAGTTTATCTACATTCTTTTTGAAGCCAAGCGAGAAGGTCAGTTTCCAGTAAATACAATGGATAATTACTTGTGTTACGTATCAACAAACCTTTCGTTGAATGAATATTTGATTTTGCGACTGCCTCTCTGTTCAGGAAAAGGGTACAAATGTGGAGCCGCCCATTTCATCGGTGGAAGTAGGTTAGTACCTTATTTGATTTTGTGACCCTTCTTGTTTGCCTCCCAAATTTGCATTTTATTGGGGAAATAAAGTCGTCCAATTTGCAAAAGATACACTTGCTAACCTGGATTGTAATATCGTCGTCCCATTCATAGTTTCTTTGTGCTTGTCGAGACTCATCGTTTGGACGGAGCCGCTGTGATGAAGTTTTTTAGCTTTATATTTTATCTTTGACTGCTGTGGCTTTTATGCAGGTGTCACTAGAACTTACCAAAGAACAAAAATCAAACAGGTGAATATGGCTCAACGAATGTTTTTTTGCGTAGTAGAATATGAGAGTTCTAATTTATCTTTTTGAGTAGTTGTCATTAAGCGTTCTGTGTGTGCTGAATATCTAGGATTGAGACCAGAGTTTGATAATTCTGGACAATTAGAATGAGTTTCGGGGAAGTGAGCGCTTTTATTTTAACCGAGCAGTCCTTTGGATTATTTGCGTTGGTGGATGCAGTCAACCTTGGAAACGGATGACGCTTGTAAAGAGGACGGGAGCTTGACATCAAAACCCGAGGTAAATCCTTGCCGTTCAACAGTTCCTGGAGAAGCATCTCGTTAGCATCGTAATGACAGCCCATGACTAAATATCTTTTTCAACACTATCGCTGGCCTGGACAACTCCGAGCAGGGAGAACTAGATTTAGTGGTCAGAATTTAGCGAATGTGATTCACATTTAATTACCAACGCATTGTTTAGTCTTGAATGCAGGATTTTCATCTTCATCAGCCTCTTTTGATGTATATTGATTTTTAAAACTTTATTTGCAGATGGAACCGGTATTACTAGATACTCCCCCTGAAAGCAATGGTTCTAAGCGCAAAAGAAAAGCTACTTCAGAAGGAAAACGAACTCCAAAAGGTGGCAACCTGGTGTGCTCAGGAACGAGTTCTGTAATTTTTTTAGAATATATTAGACATGCCTTTACGTTCCTGCTACTTTTTTGCATAATTTACTTTATCAGACTGAGCTTTTCAAGACTTGACTGATCATCACTAAGTTTCATTAACTGTGCTCTACAGGAACTGGGAGAAAAGGCACTTCACCTGGCAAAAGAAGAAAGAAGACAACTGAGGTACATCAAAGGGATCATTAAATCGTGTAAAATTTCTTTGAAGTGTCTGTCAACAGTCGTTTGCATTTAAGGCATCCAGACTATCATTCAGGAAAAGTGTAGACATGCTGAGATTTTGTTTGTTTGTGTACAGGATATTCAGTCAAAGGAACAGCCAATTGTGGTACGATACCAACCAATTAACCTTGGAGTCACACATGTTCTTTGCGTCACAGAGTAGATATTGCTTGAATGTCAACTGAAATTGTGTTCTATAAGATGTAAATCGAGGATTGCACGATGCTGCTGTTTTACCCCCGGGTCTGGAGTTGTG
The DNA here is from genome assembly GCA_951230915.1 of Antitrichia curtipendula. Classification (NCBI taxonomy): domain Eukaryota; kingdom Viridiplantae; phylum Streptophyta; class Bryopsida; order Hypnales; family Leucodontaceae; genus Antitrichia; species Antitrichia curtipendula. The sequence continues at coordinate 17,484,060 of OX579640.1, read as the reverse complement.
TTTTTCACTTCCACTCAACATAGTCCACTTTGTTTTCTTTGTCTTTTGACAGGTTTCTGATGATAGTGATGCGGGTTGAGGACGAAGACGTGGTTTCAGAACTCTCAACTTCATTATTACGTTGGTCAGTCTTTCCAGCTGCCGTTGAAAAGTCCGCAAGGAATGACCTCGGTGGCAGATGTTAGACAAAGCAAAGTTCAGTTCAGTACCTTGTCAACGTGGAACACTCGGGAGTGCCAAGATATCAGCATCATTGGAGTCAAGTTTGTAACATGTTGCTATATGACACGAATTCTGATGCTCCTGGATTATCGGCTTGTTTGGGGTCAAGAATATCCGTGGCTTATCACGCATCTCCGACTCAAGATCATATTGTTGTGTTCGAGTCAGATTTGAATAGTAGTTTATGAACACCTTTCGGTCATGTTGTGTATGTTGACATGGCTGTGTTGGTAGGCTGTGTTTCCAGAAAGTAAGTGCACTAAAGTGCACTGATTTGTACCTTCAATGCACCTTGGTGAACTCGCAGAACCCTCTGAATAAGGAGAGCTGAAGTTTTTGCATTTGTGCAAATCAAATTACGCATCTTAATCCAACTTTTACACTTGGCAAAAGTACAACTGATAATATTTTTTGTTTGTTTACACAGGCTCACATCTCATCTATTGTATTTGAAGTAGTTTAAGTTGATAACACCCCAAACCGTCAGAATAAGCAATTCAAGAAAAAAAATTGTACCATTAGCAATTGAAAATCATGAATTTTCAAAACAAAAAATAATTTTTTTGGATACAACATGTAATTACTATGAATTTTCAAAGTAGGAAGTTTTCTAGGCCATTGAAATTGTCACATAACCTAGTCATAAAATTGAAACCTAGAGAATCAATAGTAAACCAATTGTGATTAAGTAAGGGAACATTTTAATTGCATTTTGGGGGACATTTTTAATAGAAGTGTACTTGATAGGAATGGGTACATCGACAGTTTTGGGTGTTTTCATCTTACACATTTTGTGTCTAATTTTACACATGTTGTAAGACACTAGAATTCCCTACACTAAATCCCACCTCTTATGTGTTAGTTGTCCTACGCAACTTCAATTGGTTTTAGTGGGGGGTAGTTTGGGCAACCCATAAATTCTAGACAAGGATGGGCAGCTTGGACAACAAGTTCAAACAGTCTAGGAGAAAAAATTGGAGAGAAGGGGGCACTATTTTTACATTATTTTCTATATTCTTTTTGACACTTTTTTAAAACAATATTTTCAACATATCATGTTCGACACTATAGTATCAAAAAGTTAGAGTTTTTACAAAAAAAATCAATACTTTAGTGCCAAAAAATTGTCAAAAAAACATCCTCTCTGAATAGTATTTGTCAATTGAGTCTACCTTGTTGTTCTTCTTGGACTTATCTTGCACCAATACATTCATGTCTAAATCTTGTTGATTCACAACATTGTTAATCTTTGCTAAGAGTGAAGCTTCTATTCTATTATTGTGTATAATTGCCTAGTATTATAAGAGTAGATATTATGTATTCACAATGTGACTTTGTTGAGTAATACAATTAAGTGTCCTTGAGAAAGAATTAATCCTTGAGTATTAATTATGCTCTTAGTGGATGAAAAAATGCACTTCACTCGATTCATATTTATTGAAGAAATTTCAAAAAAATTGTACATTAGTATACCAATAAAAAAAAGAAAAATCACTAATTTTGAATCAATGATATAGATTTTTTGGAGTTTCATTTATTTATTATAAATTTCCAAAAATATTCTTAGTATCTTTATAAGTGTTGAATATTTTGGAATTAAATATATTATAAATAGATCAAAACCTCAGTTAGTTGTCAAGAACAATCCCTAAAATTAATGTGCATTTGGCCTTTCCTAGGGATTTTGTACATCCCTACACATTTCAAATTTTTTCAAAGCCATCTTCTTGGAAGCGTGGAAAAAAATCTAAATTGTCCTAAGGAAGGGAGAAACCAATATAATACATTTCTAGTAGTAGTTTTATTTTCTAATTTTTAAACTTCTAAATTCAAAACTTTGCTTGGATTCCTTGCTATTGACTTCATTATTTTCCACCTAAATTATTCCATACATATCTTATCATGCACTCATGCCATGTGGCCCATCCACCCATTGATCCACTTAGTATCCAAGAAAAAACAAAGAAATCAATGAATGAGCAAAGTCTACACCAACATGCTTTGTGAAATTGCAAGATTTTTATTTGATACCTCCTTCATACCCTCGGAATACATGGGAGGGAGGCACCTATGTATCAAGAAGAAAGCACCTCAAAAGCTTTGACTTCACAAATCAAAGCATGATTTGGGTTGAATATCATAGCTCATTCTTCTTTGGCCGCTTGGGATATAAAAGTAATGACTTGGGAAGCTTTTAGATGTGTTATCAACTTCAAAATTCCATCAAATTTGGGAGTTTCATATGACTTTGAGTAGCTCCATTCAATGGTTTTTAAAAGGTATTAGAATTATGGGACATTCATACATGGTCTTTTGAAGATGAACATACTTTGATAGAAGCCCATGGAAACTTGTATATAATTGTTAGAGTGACTTGATTTTTTATATGTGGTTGGATTGGTAGATATAGATGGGTGAAATATTGAAGAGGTTTAAACCGCTTTACATAAATTTGGAGGCTTTTAACTCATTTACATATTCAAGCTAATATAACAAGAGTGAATGTCTCATTTGACTACTTTGAGATCAACTATGATTCATTAAAGAGTCGAGTTTATTGACCTCTTCATACACTGACACAACCTTATCTGTGGTAGTTCATTATTTTATTTTTTATTTGAATATGTGAAAAAAATTGTGGAAATTTTATGTTTAGTAAAAAATGGAAAGGTAAAATTATTGATGCGTTTCATTGTGGGAAGAATAAAGTCTAGGCTAAAATGTCATTTTGAAGAACAAGGGTGTCCTTCAAATTTAACCCTAAAACATTGTTGAGGATGCAAAACATCCTTTGGATGACTTTACCTAAGATTGTAGGATGGAGAAAAATGATTTTTCGTCTAATATTCCTTTGAAGTTTCTTGAGTATATTTTCAATATATAGTATTGAAAATTCCTTCATTATGGTATTATTGACTTTTTTAAAGAAGAAGATGCTCAATTTATAGATTACCTTTACAGTCTTTTTTGGCCATTTTTTGCTATTTCCACTAGGTATGAATCTTGGGGGGTGCACTTAGTTCTACTACAACAAACCACATGCGAACAAGTGGTTTCTAATAAATTATAATTTCAACCTAAAATTTAAGGCATTGTTTAATAATGACTATAGTTTTCTATTGCCAAAATTTCCAACTCAAATAAAATATGAAATGATTTCTAGAAGAAGTTGAAAATGAACTAAAATGACATGTTTTTCAACTCAAATAATTATAGAGAACACATTTAGATGACCATTGAATCAATATTCAACTCAAACTGAGCTTTCAATAGAGAGTTACTTTTAGGAATCTTTTGGTCATTTTTTAGACAATTTTTTCTTATATAATATAGGGGTGTGAAAGTTATTTTTCAATTCTATAGTGTATCTTTGTACTTCAAAAATTTGTAACTAATTATTATTAACAAATAAAAATATCAATAATTCAAAATATAAACTTTCAAAGTAGGAAAATCTATTCATATATTTATTTATTTTTAAATTTAAAAATAGAAATATATATAGGGGGTCCAAAGTTTTGTTCACGCATGGTTTCTAATGGATACTCTAAATGAACTCCCCGAGGTATGAATTTTAGCCATAAAAATGATATTTTGTGAATTTGAATCCAACTAATGAAATGAAGTTTATCGAGTGCAGTTTCTATTCCAATTAGAAATTTTGAAAAATTTGCAAATTTCAATATTTTATAGCAATATGAACTTTAAACTTATAATTAGGCTCTATTGATTTTTTAATTTTAGAGTGATATGATAAATTTTCTTTATAACCTAATGTTATGCATTTCAACATATATTTATGGAGAAAAATTTATAACTTTTTAGTGTATTTTTTATTTGATATGAATTTTTTTCATATTTAAAAAATACTCACAATAATTTCAAATTTCTTCCAAAAATTTTGAAAATTTTATGACTTATATGTAGACATATAATTTCATCTCTCTCTCTCTTTCTCTCTCTCTCTCTCTCTCTCATTTTTCATTCATATCTAGTTACAAAATGGCAACAAACAAAGTGATGGGCAACAAAGCTTGAAGCCAATAGTCATGACTTAAATTTAGTGTATATTGCATCTTTCCAAGGTTAATCCTTGAAGGATGCAATATACACTAAATTTCTGATGGATGTCAAAGAATCCTTCTATGCATGACAAAAGTAAGGATATTCATCCTCAAAATTTTGTGTGAAAAAGAGAAATCTTGCAGATTAATTTGACCTCCAATAAATAATCTTGGATTTTTTTAAACTAATGATTCACATAGTATCTAAAAGGATGATTTCCATGGTGACCAAACCGTCCTTCTAGAATTAAGACTTGGTCAAGAGTTACACCTCAATTAACTAAAGTAATGATTCATTACACAATTGCATCATCATATAATACACATATTGAATTTCTTTAATTGTCATTAGTTGGTCTATTGTTGTCTTCAATTTTGTCCCTTAACTTATTAAAACTAAAATGTACTTGAAGGATTTCTAACTTCAATTTTGACGACTTTGTGACATTAGGACAAGTGGTAAGGTAGAAGGTCCATAAACCATCCCTTTAAGCCTACCCACTTCATCAATGGCAGTAATAGATATTTTGATGAACATGTCACTCATTCCTAGACATGAGATGCATTTAGAACCTAGTTAGTTAATAGACCTCTTACCTTAAGCCACCCTGTGGGTGTCATCACTATTTAGTTACATACTATTTTGCATTAGTACTAGTATGTTTCAATAGTGTATGTTTCAAATTTTGAAATGTACAACATGACAAAAGTTAATTCTATTAATACGTTCCGCAATTATTACAATTAATTAGAAAATTACTAAAGAGAACTAGCAAGTTTAATGCTATATATTAGATTGAATATATTTTAGAAAAATAGAATCTCCCAAATTTAGGATACTTGCAAGGATTTTTCAAAATTTTCTTTCTTATCATACAAAAATGATAATTTTGGAAAAAATGATTTTCCTAAAATTTTGGCATTTAAATTCAAATAAATTTTATGCCAAATATGTTTTAAATCTATGATTTGCAAATTTGTGAGGTGCACTTGTAGATAAAATTTGGTGGTCTAAAATTATTCAAACTCTCACATTAACTACTTTAATTGTATAGTGTATACTGTAGAACATCCTTTAGAAATAAAAAATCCATGCTCAAAATCAAATCATGTATCATGATTATTATAAATTTTTGTATAATTTGATGAGTTTTGCTTATGATGAAAGAAAGTACTCACATAAAATACAGTTCATATACCAATGAAGTGACATGTAGCCTCACATTACAATTCTCAAAACTTTTAGGTCATGATTATTGACTATTCATTTCAATTTATATTTTTATGGATTCTATGCATGGATGTGAGAAGCAAGTGCATCTCTAAATCAAGTTAATCCTTAATGATTAAGAACTTTTTGGACAAAACACAAATGTAGTATAAAATTTAAGTTCAATAAAAAATTTGAAGCTTGCTTTTAAAGAGATAATGTCAACCACCAAGAGTAAAAATTATCCATACAATTGAATTTGGAAAAAAATTATAAATTTGCTTTGAATCAATTTTAAAGATTTAACTACTAAAAACCCACCAAAAATACTATTTTTTATTTCTAACGTTTCAAATTTTTCAATGATTGGCTAACATTGCAGCTTCAATTGATTTGTGAAAAAGGCAAATGATTTAATGATGAAAACATCAATTTTTTCTCCAAATACTTATTTATGTCTTTGCAATTAAAATAAAAAGATCTATAGGCACAAATAAAAAAAAATTAATGATTTCATTAAATATATGAAGGTTATGGGGTTTTATGGAAAAAAATTGGTTTAAAAATTGAATTTTGAATTTCATTGTATTGTGATTGAAGAATAGGCTTACTATGTCTTGAAAAATTAAAATAGGCTTACTATCTTCTATAGAAGTTTTTCTTAAGTAACTAAAATTTGGATATCTATATTAAAAATTACTTTATGCCAAACTTGCCTTGCAACAGTAGTATTGACAATGAAAAGTTGACTTAAATTTTTAAAGGCCATCTTTATTTAAAATTGAATGCGTAGAATGCATTTTACATTATTTCAAATTTTTATCCAAAAGTCAAAGAATTTCACCAATTTGATTCTATTTTGAATCATTATTTTACATTCTTCTATGCAAAGGAAAAAACTTTTAATTACTTTTGGGGCTAACTTTTGTCTAGGTGAAACCAGTATATAATATATACCTATACATTTGTACAGGTACTCTACCATATTTTTGTACAACTACTTAGCATATATTTTGAGTAGAAGTTGTTAAAAACAATCAATTTTTTGGTATTGGAAAAATAAAATAAAATTTAGAAGTATTCAATTGCACAATATTGTACTAATTTACTTTGGAATGTATAGAAAAGAATTTGGAAACTTTGACAAAGACAAAGTAAGATTGTAGCAATTTAAAGTTTCTTTTAGTTTCTTTTTAAGCCCAACAAAGGCAACATACTTTTAGTATTTTGAAGTGAGTTTTATGCACTAAATAGAGTCTTTTTTTGTTTTGAATATTTTCTAAAAATGATTATGAAGACTTTTTTGTTGAACTTTTTGACATAAGTTCTCAAATTATTTCTACAACATAATATTTTTCATTACAAGTATCAAGATGAATGCATTTTATAAAAGTTATGGGTCAAAAACATACTAAAAAGAATGAAAGATGAAACTTCTCCATTTTGGAAGAGTTAATAAAACTGGTTTTTGAAATTTAAGTATATAATGATCTTTCAACTAGTGAAGTTTGTTCCTTAAAAATTAGAGGAGGATATACTTTAATAATTTAATGAAGCTCTATATGGTTAAATTTATCAATAATTAAATAAGCGATAGGGTTCTAACATTATATTAGAACAAATTTAGGATGCTTCTTGACCAAAGCACATTAAAAACTTTTAGAAATAATTTTCTTACATTAGAGTTATTAGTAAAGTAAACCCGAGTTTAGAGGTGAAACTGGGGTTTGAACCCCTGCTTTATGTAAAGAAGCAGGTGAAAAAGTAAAATGCTCGCGCAATCAACACTAGCAAAACAAAACTTGGGACCAAACTTTCTTTCGCATCGAAATGGTGCCTAAGAAAGTTTGGACCTGAGTTTACCTGTCACAAAAATTGTACATTGACAATTCGTGAGAATGGAGGGTGGAGAGGTTGTTTTTATAATGAAATCCACTGTTCTTTATGAACTCTCAAAGGATATGGGTTTATTTTAAGATTGAGCTCCTCCAAGCTCTTACAAGTTACTTACAACTCCAACCATTTACATATCCCATATGGGTTGCTTTACCTCCTTTCACCAGTTTGTATAAGAGCTTGTTTAAATCTGGATACCAAACTAGGGATGACTTTACGAATAACTCTATTGTCTACGATTATTATAGCAATAGAGGAACAAAAAAAATTTGACTAAAGTGGTTCAATATTATTATAGGTCCCCTCTACTCATGTTCAAATATTGAATAAGAAGAGAATACGAACACATCCCTAGCTCTTAAAAATGCATTTTTGAATTAACTTTTTTGAAGATGCTTATATTAGTTTTTTAGCATTTATACAATATAAATTTTGAAGACTTTGTTTTAAGAATATTCTACAATTCAAAGGGTACTAATCAACTTGGCCTCAAAAGTAATTTTTTCAATTAAAAAAATGACCTTTTAATAACCACTTGAATAAAAAATTAAAATTGAAATCTTCAAAAGTCACTAGAATTAGAACTTAACATTTTCAACACAAAGGCAAAATATTATTGTGTAAATCACAATTATTCATTTTACAATCAATTTTAGAAAGAATTTTTAATTTCAGACTTCAAATTTTGTTGAAAAATCTTGGTTTGTGTACGAGTTGATCTAATATATAGATATGATGTATGGATTATATTTTACAACTATTAAATTATTATTTTATTTTATTTTATTTATAATACATCTTTACAATTTTGAAAATCTGGACTACCCTTTGGTCCTTAAGGGATTAATTATAGATCCATAATAATAGCTTATCTCAAGATAAGTTCCTAGCTTTTAGCTAATTTAGGGTCATAGGCTCCAAATTTGAGTTTAATTTGTTTAGAAATTATTAATGGTAACATGATCTTAGAAACAAAAAAATAAAAATAAAGCCTTGATGAATAATATTCAATCCAAATTTAAATATAAATTTCATTATTCCATTGAAGAGTTATAATGTTGAAGACTAAAGTATGCAAAAACCAGAATATATTCACTGTTATGTTTCAACTTATTAGATTCATTTTTGCACATGGGTTTAGTACTTCAATCCCTTTCTATATTTTAAATCAAAAGCCAATCACCTTTCTTGGTGAAAATTACAAAAAATAAAATTTTGTAAGAGAAAAAAATGAAAATCAATCTAATTACTTTATTATTATGACTTTCTAGAGCTTCTATAATATTCTTTTTCAATATTACCTTAGCCACTTTTTGACCTCAAGATAACTTTGGTATTATGGATAATATGAATTGAGGTGACTAAAGTTCTTGATTTTACAAAAGGAATAATCCATTTACATCAATCTATCAATTTTTTGAAGGGCCTGAGCTGTTTTTGGTTCCCATAATCATTGATGTTTAGTCCCCCTCTGACATAATCCTAGGTATCAAAGAAGGAATGAGTTGAGGTGGCCACGAGTTCCTGTCATCCATCATCCATCAACCACCTTTTCACCTTAGTATCCTTCCTCAATAAAACTTGTCTAATAGCTCAAGTCATAGTTTTGCATGGATGAATAAATATTCATATGGATGAATATAAATTAATGTGGACTAACATATAATTATATACATGAATTTGGATGAACATATATTCATATAAATGGACTTAAATAAATGTCGAAGTCTAAATGTTCATGTTCATGAAGATGAACATGGCTATACGCGGAGAAGCAAGCAATATTCATAAGGATGAACATTGATGAATATAGACAAGCAACATCTAAGTTATGTGATTAATCATGGATGCATGTATGGTAGAAGTACCTATTCCGGACAGGCCCCCCATCCTAGCTTCATAGAAAGACCTATTGTGGACAATAGTTGAATGCATTGTTCATTGAGAAATATTCTCTATTTCTACCTTCTCGTACACTCATTTGTCTTCCCTCCTTGCTTAGGGAGAAGTGCCAAAGCTAACCGTAATAGATGAGTGTGTAAGACCGGAATGGGTCCAATTGAAATATCCACATTTATATTGAAAAAAATAATCATTCTTGGATTTTTATTTTTATTTTTTTTCCAATCTTCCTCATCCTTATGTTTGCACACATGGAACTCAATTTTCCAACGATGAATGCAGACAAGCAAAACAATGTGGATGAACGTGGTTGAACGCAGACGATCAACATCCATGATGTGAACAAACATGGATGAATGCAGACGAGCAACAACAATGTGGATGAACGTCGATGAACGCAGATGATCAACATCCACGATATGAACGAACATGGATGAACGCAGACGAGCAACAACAATGTGGATGAATATGGAAGAAGATGGATGAATGTGGATGAACATGGATGGATGAAATAGCGACCAATGGCCCATTGCCAAAGAAGGAGGGAAGGGAGGCGGGGCCCTCGGTGGAAATGCGCAAATCGCCGGGAAGCTGAACCGTAACTTAAGTCGAAGCTTAACGTTCAAGCATACCGGTACCATGAAACTCCGGACCCGCGTCCATCGCGCCCATTTCAAGCTCTTTTTAGGCTCCGATGCTTGGGAGCTTCTAATCCCCCAACAACCCTAAAGATTAAGATTACTACTTGAGGCCCTGGGTTTGCAGAGAGAGACAGAGAGCGAGAGGTGCGAGACGACTCGATTAGGGTTTGGGGCTCACACCCACAGAGGACTGCCGTGGGTGGTGCGACCTTCAGGCAGCAGACTCTCCGTTGTCTCTCTCACACGCTATGGAATGGACGCACAGGTGATCGGTCTGCTTCTCGCCCCCATTTTCCAAGTTCCGCGTCCCCAATGGAGAGCCTGGCGCAACTCAGCGTGCTGTGCGAGCGCCTGTACACGTCCCAAGACCCGGCGGAGCGGGCTCACGCCGAGAGCACCTTGGCTTGCTTCAGCGTGAACACGGAGTACATCCAGCAGTGTCAGTACATTTTGGATAACAGCGCCAGTCCGTATGCGCAGCTGCTGGCGAGCTCCAGCTTGGTGAAGCAAGTGACGGAGCACACGCTGTCGTTGCAACTGCGGTTGGATATTCGGAACTATGTGGTGACGTTCTTGGCTTCCAAAGGGCAGGAGCTGCAGGGGTTTGTGACGACGAGTTTGATCCAACTGTTATGTCGCATTACGAAGCTGGGATGGTACGACGACGACCGCTTTCGGGATATTGTGAAAGAGGCGATGAAGTTCTTGACGCAGGGGATGGTGGAGCATTTCCTCATCGGGCTCAAGATCTTCAACCAGCTGGTGGCGGAGATGAATCAATCGAATCCGGGGTTGTCGCTCACGCATCATCGGAAAACGGCATGCAGTTTCCGCGATTTGGCGCTTTTTCAGGTTTTTCAAATTTCGTTGACGTCGTTGCAGCAGCTGCAAATTGATACGGCGGATGAGCGGCTGCGGGAGCAAGCAATTGCGCTGTCGCTGAAATGCTTGTCGTTTGATTTTATTGGAACTTCCTTGGATGAGAGCTCGGAGGATTTGGGGACGATTCAGATACCGTCGTCATGGAGGCCCGTTCTGGAGGATACGTCCACAATGCAGCTCTTCTTTGATTATTATGCTTCCACGAAGCCGCCGCTATCGAATGAAGCGCTGGAGTGCTTGGTGCGATTGGCGTCCGTTCGACGGTCTTTGTTTTCGGGAGAGACTGAGCGCTCCAAGTTTTTGTCCCATTTGATGAGTGGCACTCGGGAGATTCTTCGGACGCAGCAGGGGCTTTCGGAACACGAGAATTATCATGAGTATTGTCGTCTTCTAGGACGTTTGAAGACGAATTACCAGCTGTCGGAGTTGGTCAGTGTGGAGAATTATGGCGATTGGATTCGACTGGTGGCAGAATTCACTATTCAGAGCCTCCAGTCGTGGCAGTGGGCGAGTGGGAGCGTGTACTACTTGCTAGGGTTATGGTCTCGACTAGTGTCGTCTGTGCCTTATTTGAAAAGCGACTCTCCCAGTCTTCTTGATAGCTTTGTTCCCAAAATTACGGAAGCATATATTACTTCGCGCCTCGACTCTGTGCAGGCGGTTTTGCAGAACAACATTGCTGAGGATCCGCTTGATAATGAGGAGCATCTGCAGGATCAGTTGGACAGCTTACCGTATTTATGTCGTTTTCAATATGACAAGACCAGTAACTATATCATTACCCTTCTTGAGCCTATTTTACAGGTACGGTGGGTTTATCTTGATGTTATGCTCTGAATTGTAATGTTTGTTATCGATGCAAACGTGGGTGTCACTTTGCAGGTGTCTAGTCCCACAATGTGCGTGTAAATATATGTTACACACTCTGTTATTGCGAGGATGTTTGGTCTTGTATTGAATGAGTGTACGGGATTGGAATCTGTAAATGCTTGGTAATAGCCACGGGAGTGTGAATGTTGTTCTTGGCAATGCTGACTAAATTTGATTTAGGGTTTTTAAAAGGGTTGGTGATTTGTCGTTAACCCGTAAAGGACCAAGAAGCCCAAATTGGGCCTCATGTTGTTTAGTAGTTGAGTAGGACATACTGGAACTCTTCTTTCTCCAGTTTTATTTCTTTTCCAACCAACGCATGCATTGTTCTTCATTTATTCTGGTGACATAAATATTACCCCCATATGAAACATGTTGTCCACAATGTGATTTATGGAATTGGTTATTAAATAATGAATCCTCGTCCTTTTATGGACTAAATTGAATGTTGCATTGAGCCTTTGACTGGGTGTCTTTTTGAAGCGCTCGCATATTTAGGACGCTCGGAAGTTAGTTGATGACTTTTTTTTTTCCAGCCCAAGGGGTCCAGATGCGCGTCTCTCCCGTTGTGTCTACTCTCCAATTGCTGTTGTGCGTAGTCATGGTGTAAGAAAACGCTTTGGTCACATGAATAATTCTATCTTATGATGTCCAATGCTCTGTGTCTGTATTTTGGCTGAATAATAATACTCGCGATAGTTGAGTTGATTAATTGTATTGTTTTGTAATTGCGGCAGACTTATACGGAAGCTGCTAGGGTACAAGCACCAGTGGATAGCCAGCAATTGCAGGCAGTGGAGGGTCAGCTCACATGGTTGGTGCATATAATTGGGGCCATTATAAGAGGTCGTCAGAGTTCCAGCAGCAGTGCAGAACCGCAAGAAGTGATCGATGGAGAGTTGGCAGCCCGGTTTTTTCAACTCATTCAAGTGACAGACACAGGGTCGCATGTACAACGGTATTCACAGAGTAGTAAACAACGACTGGATTTGGCTATTCTGTCGTTCTTCCAGAACTTTCGGAGGGTGTACGTGGGTGACCAGGCCATGCACTCTAGTAAGCAACTCTATGCGAGGTTGAATGAGCTCTTGGGTCTGCAAGACCATCTGATGGTTTTGAATGTTATTGTGGGGAAAATTGCCACTAATCTTAAGTGCTATGCCCAAAGTGAGGAAGTGATCGAGCAAACGCTCAATCTGTTTCAAGAGCTCGCGGCAGGTTATATGAGTGGCAAGTTATTGTTGAAGCTGGATGCAGTGAATTATATATTAGAACATCACACCAGGGAGTACTTCCCGTTCTTGGATGAATACAATAATTCAAGAAACCGGACTATCTTCTACTTCACTCTGGGGAGGCTTCTGTTCATGGAGGATAGCTCTCCAAAATTCAAGGCGTTCATATCCTCTCTGCAGCAAGTGTTTGTGAGTTTAGAGGTCACACCTGAGGCAGCATTTCGATCTGATGGGGTCAAGTTTGCGCTGATTGGATTGATGCGAGATCTTAGAGGCATAGCTATGGCCACCAACACTCGGAGAACGTATGGGCTTCTGTTTGAGTGGCTCTATCCTGCGCACACACCCTTGCTACTACGAGCCATGGAGCAGTGGACAGATACCCCCGAAGTCACTACACCGTTGCTGAAGTTTGTAGCAGAATTTGTTGTCAACAAGACACAAAGATTGACATTTGATTCTTCATCACCAAATGGCATTCTCCTCTTCCGTGAAATCAGTAAGCTGATCGTTGCGTACGGTTCTCGTATTCTGGTGCAGCCTACTCCTTCCGACCCCTATACATATAAGTACAAAGGCATCTGGGTGGCTCTCATGATTCTCACAAGAGCTCTGGCTGGGAACTACGTGAATTTTGGAGTGTTTGAGCTGTATGGCGACCGAGCTCTAGCTGATGCATTAGACATGGCTTTGAAAATGTCACTGGCGATTCCTCTGGCAAGTATCATGGCCTTTCGGAAGCTGGCCAGAGCCTACTTTGCACTTCTGGAGGTTCTCTGCCATAATCACACGTCAGTCATCGTCAACCTGGATACGGCTACCTTCGCCCATCTAGTTGGGTCTTTGGAGACAGGAGTGAAATGTCTGGATGTGAGTATTTCATCCCAATGTGCTTCAGCTGTGGATAATCTGGCTGCTTTCTATTTCAACAATATTACAATGGAGGATACTCCAACTTCAGCGGCAGCTCTCAACATGGCCAGGCACATTGCTGAATGTCCAACTCTCTTTCCAGAGATTCTGAAGTCCATGTTTGAGATAGTTCTGTTCGAGGATTGTTCCAACCAATGGAGCTTGAGCAGGCCTATGCTATCTCTCACTCTTATTAATGAGCAGATCTTCACCGGCTTGAAAACGCAGATTCTCTCCTCCCAGCCCCCAGATCAACAGCGTCGACTTGCGGCCTGCTTCGATAAACTCATAGCAGATGTCACTCGCACTCTGGAGCCCAAGAACAGGGACAAGTTTACTCAAAATTTGACTATTTTCAGGCATGACTTCAGGGCAAAGTAGGATAGTGCGTTTCAGGCAAGAGACTCTCCACAACCTAGGCAATTTTTGATGGCACAGAATTCTCTGTCTACTCAACCAGCTGTCTTCTCAATGAGCGGAACAGGTAGAGAACTGCGTTATAGCTTGGGTGCAGGGGCTGATTTACATTCGTGAAGCTGTGGTGTCAGTTCATTCGTAACTGGACCTCCCTTGAACTTCTCTCACCCTCTTTACTTACCTTCATTGTCTCTCTTGTCCATGGAGGTGCATGAGCCCTATTAGGTCAGTCTCAGGGCCGCTTACTTTTTCATTCCCATGTTGATGACGGTCCCGTTTGTGATCAGGAGCGCCCAGGACATGATCTCAGATCTGAACAAAGTGCTTTGTGAAGTGAAACTGTACATGTTGTGAAGAGGGAATTAGTTTCCTATCAGAACCGTGAAGCAGACTGAGCCTCACAGATTTTATGACTTGAAAATACTCAATCCTGTTTTGAGGCTATTGTCTTGCATCTGCTCGTTTGCAACTAAGGTAGCGCGCTCTGTGGTAATAACAAACGTAGCCTTGTACATAGCTTGTAAATTTCTGAGACCAGCTCGACACTAACATGGCTTTTTTGACTCATTTTTTCTCAATACTGATCTGACAGACAGGAACTAAAGAGTGATGAATCATCATCGAGACTTTTAGAGTTCGTGTACGTGATTGAACTGTTTCATTCCTCACTTACGAGAGATACCAGGGCCGGTTATTTTATGCCCTCCGCTTCCTTTTATTTTGCAGTAGACCGCAAGGAAAGAAGGAGAATAGGGGCCGTGCAGCCATGGTAGACTTCTAACGCTCTCTGCATATTTTGCATATCATTCTTGACGAGAAAACTTCTTGCCCTTCATCTGTCGTTACAAAAATTTGTGCCAAATGAGGTCCTTGCAAAAAGATTAACTAATCTTGGTAACTGTGATTTTGTAGATGCTCGAAAATACAAACATTTGTATTTTCCTACACCAAAAAATTGAAAATAGCAATCCAGAATATTTTACGCACGGTAGCATAGGAAGTTAACAATTCTTTAGTTTGTTTTTTTCAAAATTTAAGAATTCATTGTATATACATATATTTTTTTAAAAGACAAACGACAAAAGTTGAATTGATACCTATGATTGAACTTTTCAACATGGGAAGCCTAGATATGGTCCAAAATCAAGAATTTGATTGGTCAATGCATTTGGTTTCGAAATTGGAGGAACCTCAAAGGGACGGTTTAGGTGCACTTTATTGGGAACATAATAAGGGCCTTCTACTTTATTGTAAATTCCTACTTGAACTTCCTCACGTGTATGTAAGTTAATTTTTATTTTCATTGCAAAGCCTCCTCCATCACATTGTTTACTAATGGAGCAGGGGGCCTTTTTGTCTTCTATGGCTCTTTAGCCAATTCCAATCCTCGAATTAATTCATAAATCCTTCTTAGGTATCTAACAAAGCATAATACCTTCCCAGCATAGGAATAAGAGGTCCATTGCTTGGTTATACAAATAGGAATTTTACCACATCATACAAAAGTAAGTAGCCAAGGTTTATCTTCCCCTAATCAAGGCTAAATGTAAAAAATTATCTCTATTTTGTGGTTGGTCAATGTCCTACATTCTTCACCTCTCTTATATATGTTCTTCAACTCTCCTTGCTAATTTAGGGTCTCCAATTTCTAATTTCCAAATTCTATCATAAGTAGCAAATCAAAAATTTCAGTGTTTTTCTCAAGGATAAAATTGCAAATTTCATATAATGTATTTAATGTCCTCTTATTAGAAGGTGGCCCCCCCAAATGCACTAGTCACCCTAAACTTCCTTCTTGACTTTGTGTACATCTCCAAAATCAATTAGGTACCTATGTGGAAGCAACTATAATAGAACCAAACTTTGTTCCTTCCTAACTTTTGCATATGGTATCCAAATGCCACATTCTTTGGTATGTTGAAACCTCCTTTCAAGTGCCAACTAGAAAATCAATGAAAAATTGATAGTTCTAATAATAGTAATTAGATATAAAAGCAAAAGTGATAGTTTGGAGGGTACCCACCTTACAATGTTATTCTACTTTCTTTGGACGCAAAGCCAATTTCTATAAGGGATGCTTTACACCTAGAGGCTGGGCCGTTTCCTTTCAAGCTATTTGTACAAATTTTAGCCTTTTGTTCAATCACATTGAGGATTTTGGGCCTCATACACAACAAATTCGCCCAACCTCTAAAGTAGCACTACCTAAATCTAACACCAGACTTTCTTTGACACCAAAAAACAACCTAAATCCAAGCGCAATTGGACCCAAAGTAGACAACTAGGGTTCCAAGAAGTTGTTAGTGGGGCTTGCATTGGCCAATCACCCATGTGTGATCCAAGCTCATAATGTGTTGCTTTTGGATGCTTCCATGCCCATTTTATTGCTAGTCCAGAGTACACAATAGGTGCACCTACACAATTGTTTTCAAAAAAACGTATTATATTCATACAAGCTCAGAAAAATACATAAAATAATTACATTGGTTTCTTTAACCATTTCCTAACAAGCTCACATCATTTTATTTCGTAGCTACCCTCAAGATCTACAAATCTAGAATAGAGTTCGTCGTAAAGTATGTACCATGCGGGACCACGAGCCGGAGTTCAGACAAAAACACAAGATAAAACTACCAATAGCACCAAAAGTGAGGTCCAATGGAGTTTTGGGGCCCTGTTTCTTTTGTACTTTTCTTAGTTATACTTTCCTCTAACACCCATGTTTCGAACTGGGGTTTCTGTTATGATTAACTCTAATAATAAGTGTCACATTTAGGTAGTGTTCCCCCATTAGGTGTAAAGCAACCCTAAGTTCGCTTCCACCCAGAGGCTGGTGGTTGGGTGTGGTGAAGAGGGGCGGCACCCACCCCACCCCACCCCACCCCACCCCACCGGAACTGAATGGTTCAAAGCCGGTGAGGTGGGGTCCCTTTTTAAAGTTTTTTCCCGAGCCGTGGACTGAGCAGCAGGTGGAAGCGAACTGAACTGAAGGGCAGGTAGTCGCCCAACGAAACCATCGATCTGGCAAACACACAGACTGAGCCGACTGAAGCCAAAGCCGTGGCTGGCCAAGTGGCTCAGGACGCTCTCTTCAGTCAGTTGCCTGCCTGAGTCCAGAAGCACCGAGAACTGGACTTGCTTTCATTATTAGCAGTTCCTGGTCAGCATTTCTGGGGTTCTGGCCCACTCAGCACTCGGGGTATCATATTCTCCATTGCAAGCCAACCCCCTTTCTCTCTCTCTCGATTCAGGAAGAAAAAAAAGGAATAACTTTATTTTTTTTAAAACAGGAGGCGTTGGGTGCCTTTGAACCTTCTCCCTCTTTTCGATTGGGAGGGGAGGGAAGGAAAAGGGAAGGGATGGAATGGGGAGGAGGCTTTGCATTGACAAAAAAGCTACATGTGATTGAGGAAGTTGGAGGTAGAACCTGACTCAAAAAGCGAAGAGATGGTGTTGCATTTAAGGTAGTATGCTCTTAAAGCGACCATTTAAGGGCTGGTCCGCCTTTTTTGTGGACGAAAATATATATTTAGATCATTTTTCAGAGAAAGAAAAAACAGATGTGGAGCCTAGCACAAATGGTTTTGTATTTTTCCAAGCATTTTTGAATTACTTATGAATTTTCAAAGATTCAGGACACAGGCACCTATTTGTGACCATAGGTCTTCCAAAATCTGTCCACTTGCAACTTGTAAAGAGATGTGTGGAAATCAAAAACAATGATTGGCTCTTGCAATAGAAAAAACAATTTTTCCTCAATGCATTCAATTGTTAAACTGGTCCATTTAAGGATCACCCCATCTCCATTCTTCACCTAAAAATAAGGGCGGTTTCAAGAAGATGGACGCTTTTAGAGCACACTACCTTAGATGATTTTCAGCCTTTAGGGAGGGCTGCAAGTTTCCTAGGGTTCTCAGCCCCTGGAACTACGTCGCAGCAGCTGCGTGGCACAGAGACTGCCACGTCATATAAAAGTTTAAAAAAAATTGAAAAAAAATTATTTTTATTTTTTTCATCTTTTTTTTCATTTTCATTTCATTTTTTCCATCTTTTTTCAAAAAAATAAATTCTGACAGCGGCATTCTCTAACTGCCGGGGGAACAGCGACCGGAATGGGCTTGAAACGGCCCTCCTAATCCCCCAAATCTCATCTAATGTAAGGATACAGCCTCTTGTAATGTAAGGTGGCTGACCTCTTTCCAACTAGTCACCTATTTTCGCTACTAACTTAGGCTGCTTTGTTTCCAATCGGTTGTGGTTTAGGATGACAGCTCATGGGCTTACGTGACAACTCACAGAGATGTCAAGGAGGTGTACATTGAAAGCATGCAATGATCACAAGATGTACATTGGAAGTGACAATTATCACCTACATTGAAGCATGGACTATTTTGTAATCAACCTATGGTTGGAAATATAGTAACATATATAACAAGAATGGATTGAACGGAATTTGCACAAATTTTTTTTATGATAATCTTTTTTTGAAAAAAATAAAATATTTAAAAACAATGAAAACCTTCTAAAATGTAGTTCTTTAAATGGGAAAATTCTTTCCCGGACCATATTTATATTGCAAATATGTTGAATTGCTTAAGTGATCAAAAAGGGGACAGCTACCTTAATTGCTTGATTGTTGCAGTGCAATCCCTCAGAAAACAAAGTAATTATGAGTTTATTATGCAATCAAGCTAAACCAAACATAATTGTGCTAATTATGAATTTATTATGTAATGAGGTTGAATCAATGATAGTTCATTTTGTTAAATTAGCACAATTATGGAGTTAGGAATTGTGACCCATATCTACACAAGGCTCTAAAAACTAGGATAGGCATAAGTCCCCAAAGTACTAAACTATTGGAATACCGCCAATTTAATGAAATTGATGTGTGTTTTGCTTTTTTAAATTGTGAAAATTTCAACTAGACTCTAGTCTATAGGAAATTAATGCATTGATATCATTTAGAATTAAAGAATAAAGCTTATTAAACTTAGATTTGAAGGTTATTGCTTAAGATGTTGTAAGTAAGGTCTTTGAGACTATTTGAATGGTCTACAAAAATTTTCATCCATTATGGTTATATATCTCACCTTTGCAAAAGGTTGATGTCAATTTACAAAATGTCTAAGCAAGGTTTGATCTATTGCTAAAAATGACCATTGATTAAGCGTCTAAGTGTGAGTATGTGATTAAATTATCTTAGCTTTGCAGGACCATATTGGTATTGAAAAAAAAATTGGTTTTGTAAATATATATTTTTAGAACACTATTATGGATGGCTATAAGGATCAACAAAAAAAAATTCTAAAAGAATAAGCCAAAATTTTAGAAAAAATACTTTTTTCCAAAAGAAATTCATGGAAGAAATACAAATTTTGAGAAAATATTCCTATTTTCAACATGTACTGAGTTTGATCTTCCAATTTTAATTAAATATTCTACATAAAACACCCATCCTAATAGCCTAGTAGAATACTTGAATGAGTAGTGAATATTCAAAGTGTTGATTATAGGCATAGTAGAAAATGACCAATTCAACTTTATCACAAAGATTTTAGAACCTTTTAGATACTTTGCTAGTTCTTCAATACCTTGTAGATATTTATAAATTATTTTAGAAATATTTCAAGTCCTCTAGGATCTTTCAAAAAACTTCTTGAGAGCAATTCGTGTACACTTTTGCATTTTTTGGTGTATAATTCAATCTCATCCCTATGACAAGTTTTTATAATAAAAAGTTATACATTTAAACCCAAAATCGGCTAGAAATACAAAATCAATTTACTATCAAGGTTTTAATAATATATTACCTTACAAAAAAACAAATAGGTTGATTAGTGTTAGAATTTATTTTAATTCTAAAAACATCTCAACCATTGCAAGGAAATTTCATCAATATCGAATATTTGGTATTACATTTGGAAGACAGGTCACATGTAAACGCTATCAATGCAACCTAATTTACTAAGTCTCATTTAATCTTGAGTCTTTAAGTGTAGAAAAGGCAAAATGCATGTTACACTTATTATGATTGTTGAAACTTAAGAAAATAATATTTATATTAGTTGTTGATTCCTCTTATAATTTATTATATTTGAAGTTAAAAAAATTTGAAGGTAAGTCCAAGCTTTAATTGTAAAGTACTCCTATGCACATCCATGTGCTCTAAAGAGTCTTATAGACAAATCTTCTACATAGAGGGATTTGGAATTCTTCAATTTACATTTTGAAGTAGGAGCACCTATAGAACAATTTTGTAGACTAAAACTTTCAACTTCAAAAGTCATAGATAATAATTCAAGGTTCCCAAAAAATATAAATAAAAATAAGTTGGATTTGGATTTCAAGTGTCTCTAAAGAAAATTATACGAGAAAGAAATTGAAGAGGTTTAGACTCTTTTAAAGGGGGATGAATCCTTAGGAGGATGCATGTCATGTCTACTAAAGTTTTATGACTATGTTTTATCAAAAATCACTCCAAAACTACCATTTACGTTGCAAAGAGCCAAAATTTAAACATTTATATTCATTGCATATCCTATTACGTCATCTTACACAAGACTACCGTAGTATAAAAATATGTAGAAGAATTTTAAAAAACTTTAACAATCTAGATTGCAAGATATTAGCTTGTGAAGTATTGTTTTCTTTGTTTCCTCTATATTAGACCATAAGACTTTGAATCCTCTTTACTTAAGTTTTTTGTGATATACATTCTAATTTTGATTATAAAAAAAACATGTTAAAAAATCAAGTTGAAAATGAGGGAAGAATCATTCTTTAAAAAATAGATAGATAGAAGTAGGTAGAAGATGGAAGGAAAAAATAAAATACTAGTAGCTCTAAAATGGTATTAAAACACCAATTAATTCCAGCAAATTGAGTAAAAAAACTTTAAAAAGCACATAATATACAATTTTCAAGAAGATACGTAAATTGTCTGCAAATCTAAATGCTCCATATTTTTCATGTCATAAGCCAAATGTATTGAATCAAAACTTTCAATGAAGACAAAAATATAATCTAGATTTTTAAAAGAATATACATTTTAAATATTATTATGAGGTTTTTGTGTTATGTTTGTTGTCTAATCTTGAGTGTTTTACTTGAGGGTGGCATAATTTTCACTCTTGAATACAAATTCAAGTGAAAATTATATTGGAAAAAATTAATTTTGTTTTGTTTCATAAGTTTTGAAAATCTCACCAAAATTGATACCATATAAGTTTATCTCCAAGGGTCATGGACATTCCACCTTATATTATGTATGTTCATCTATAATAAAATTTGAATAGCATTATAGTATTTCAAACAAACTAAGAAGATGCTTTATAGACATCTTGCCTGAATTTCCATTTGCTAAAACAACAAATATTTACCATTAAACGCATTCAAAATACACTAAAAGCCAAAGGTCTTTGTGTGGAATATAACCTCTAAAATTGATAGACTCCGTGAGTCCAAACCTTGGTTTACATATCTCATTACATCTCTTTTTAGACTTAATGAGTTTTGTTTGTAAAAATCTTAATTGATACTTTATACCATATAGTGGTATATAATCAAAGCAAGCATTAGATTTGTATGAGTGCAAACATCTAAATCTTATTTGTCAAGTTAAAAATAAGTTAAGAGTGATGCTGAAACTCATTTAGTTCATACCTTCCAAATATATCCATTATTCCGTTAGTGAGAAAAGACTCTTGATTTTGAATTGACCACTTTGATTGATCATATTGCGAGAAGTGTAATCTAAATAGAACAAACTTATAAATCATTAGATCAAGTAAAGAACATTGCATGTCTTGGTTTAAAAATACTCATTATTTGAATAAATTGAAATTCCTATAAGAACTCCTTATAATTGCTTAAAAATTTGAGATCCAATACGGGCTTCTAATTCCTTAACTCCTAATAGACCACAAGGTCACCATGTGCCTTTTACAACACAATTTTTTGCACATCTAGTCCTTTCGGGATTCAAAGATTAAATAGTTTTGGGGATCCACCATAATATTTGGATAGGAAGTTCTTTTGCCAATGTACATACTTTTGAAAGACTCCATGACTCCTTTTATATACTAGATTGTCTATACCACCTCCAAGTCATTGTTCATAGACACCTAGGAAGAAATCATATATCTACCTCTTCTCACAAACCGTGTTGATTCTAATTGTCCCAACATCTAGAAACACCTCATCTAAATTTGTTGAAGCCTTGGAAGTTTCTCCTAGTCTATGGCTCTATAGCCCATGTCTTTGCACCAACTTCCTTTTCATCCTTATCTTCCTCTTATAATAGAATCTAATCCTTGAATGTTCCTTCTTACTTCTTCCAATTTGAATTCAAGACCAATTTGTATCTTTTGTACAACGTCATGTCTCCATAGGCGACCAACTTGCATTAGACACTTTATCGAATATTGCCAAGATTATAAACAACACAACCTTCAAAGCCGTGATTATTTTTATAAGATCAATACTGGTTACTCAATTATTGAAACTCTTTTAAACCCTAAAGGTTCAAAGTCTTTGAATGAGTTTTTCAATATTTGGGGTAGGTTTTATAATACCAAGCCTTATTTGAATTATTTGAATTTTTTTAATGGTCAAGAAATGAATACTCTCTTCATGAATATAACTTTATTTCAAATGGTATATGGTAGAAAAGTAAGCACAAAATGCTCAAGTAAATGTCTCAAATAGACAAAATATAATTCAAAACATAGTTTATAGTTTTGTTTTCCTCGTAGAGCATGTTCATGGATACATAAAAAGCTTTGATTTGTTCCATTTGAATTGGTGATGCAAAAGTTAACCAAGAGTCTTATTTTGTAGGCATTCACAACATTTTTCAGAAAAAATAATGTAGACAATTCGTTTTTGAACTCAAATTTTCACAATAAAATGGTTCAGAAGATGAAAATTGCTTAATACAACATTTCCCCATCAAAATTAACCCATGAAGGACCAAGGCTTTTCTTCCATCAAAAGACACTCAAAACTGCCATTTCTATGCAAAGAAAAAAACCCTTCAGAGATTGTGTTTTCTTGCATATCTAACCATAGGATTTTATACTAGACTAGTATAAAATGGTGTGAAAGAAATTTCAGGAACTTTGACCACATAGATTGTAAGATATTTGCATTCAAAGTGAAGAAAACAAGTTTTTTTGCACCTTGTTCAACTAGATTTTTTGGCTTTGAATCTTCTTAATTTTAAATTTTTGCTCTAAAGATGATGTTTTCCTAATATTTTGTGCTGAATAGTTGAGTTGACAATCTAGAAAAAAAAAAATAGGAATTTAAAAAAAAAAATTCATTCATTAAAAAATTGTTAAATAAAAGTAGGTTCAAAACTGGAGGGAACACTATATTGTTAATAGCTTTAAGGTGGAATTCAAACACAATAATCCCAATGGTTAGATTGTTTAAACATGCAAGCTAAACCCTATCTAACAATTTTTTTTGAAAAATTATAAAAATTGAAATAAAAAATGAATTATATAAGTAATTTTTTCAAGAAGATGCTTAGATTGCCCGAAAAACTAAGATTGTCCATAACTTTCTCATCACTAGTCCAAATAGAATGAATCAAAGCTTCACATTTAGAAAAATATATAATCTTTTGAGAAAAAAAATCTAAAAAATTTATTTTGACTTTTTGTAATTTGTTTTGTGTTGCCCGTCCACCTCTGATTTTGCCTATTGTGCCATAACTTTTGCTTTTAAGCACATATATTGATATAAAAATTGTATATCCACAAAGCTCTTGTACAATAGCACATCCTCAAAGAAATTCAGAAAAATTCACTAAAAATTGAGGTTATAGGAACCTACCTGGATCCAAATTGTCCCTAGAGGAGACAAACAATCCTTTAGGGGTTAACATGTTTCAATTGCATTTTAGAACTATTAAAAATATTATTATTTTTATACAATTTTGCATATTTCTACTTAATAATTATTTAACGAGTGAAAATCAATTTTTAAAAATCTTTTAAATCCTACATATTAAATTAATTCTCTATCATAAAGATTTAGATTCTGAAGCTCTATAATTAAAAATATTGAAGTTTTAAAGAAGATTTAAAGATTGAAAACATTGGATGATAAGGTACACAAACAAAAAAAAATCACTTTGAATACCAATACCTTACACTCTACTTGGTCAAATTTTATGGAAAAAAATTCAAAAATTCTTATACAAGTTTTATGGAAGATCCAATGGTTGGATATGCCAAAAAAACAATGTTTTATTTTCCATCATGTTTCTTTGCAACAGAAATGGCAGTTTAGCTGGAGTATAGATATAAACCTTTTGAAGTTAAGATAACCATCTTGTTTTAATTTGGTGTCATAAAGTTGTCTGTCAAATCTTTTGGACACCTTAAAGTGCCTCTTTTTTATGCTAATTCACAATTTTTATAATTAAAGTGGTAAAATTTTCATATTTTTTTGTTGGCAAATGACCTCATTTTTCAACGCACAAAAGAATGCAACATTTGGATAATGTATGCAAAAGTTATGAAGGTTCAAAGTTTTATGATAGATTTTCTAAAAAAAATCTTCAACATAAATACAAATTCATTTTGGAAATGTACATAGAGTGATGATGGCAGTTTTAGATAGGGAGCAATTTTAGGTGTACCCACCTTATATTGATGTAAATACTAATTGTTGTAATATTTGTACATTATATATATACATATATATCCATTTAATAGCTAATATTAATAGTCATTAAATTCCTTGTCTCAAATTAAATCCCTAGTACTCCCACAATTTTCCACTAAAAAACTCAAATTTATTTGAGATAGAGGAAATATTTGATTTCCAAAAAACAATATAATTGAATGATGTTAAAGGCTTCTATAGATTTGTCAAAACAGATGCTTCATCCCTATCATGGCTTTTCACTTGCAGCCGAATATGCTTTCTCATCTACTAAGAAACAATCACATAAATGAAACACAATGAGAAAAAATTGTCTTTTGTTCATCGAAACACTAATTGTGGATTTAACAACCTAAAAATGGTAACTAATGCTAGTAAGGATTGACTTGACACCGTGTGTGCATTTTACTAAGTAGAGAATGATGATGTTTAAGATTATTACATTGAAATGGTTATTTAGTATGGGTGAATAATTGGTTTGTATGAAAATTAAAACAAACAATCTAACACCACTCATGCATACTACAAATGCTACAACAACAACACTACAATTGATATTGAATAGTGTGTCCTTGTGATAAATAGTTTAGACCTTCCTAAATAACCATTTCAGTGTAGTTTTACATTTTTTATTATATTAATACAAAATTCCTTTAGTCTAATTAAGTTTTGTCACCCACATTTTTTTAAATATAAAAGATGTAAAGTATGAATTGGCCTAACCAAAATATAACTTTTGATTGACATAGAATTGGAATATGAGACTATCATCATTGGAAGAGCCTAAAAAATTTAAGTAAAGTGATCATGAAAAATACAAATTTGAACATTAAATGTTTAAAATACTCTTCCATTGAAAACATGTAATTTTTTTCATTAATAATTATGTACAAAAGATTTGATTAACAATATGGTACATTTGCATTCATTTGTTGTTTTTTGTATGATTTTTTAAAATTAGGCATGACTTGTCATAGATAAAAATAAAAATTTAGATTAAAAAAAACTTAGGTCCTAGAAGGCCCTCTGGATGGCTCCTTTTGAGCCCTAATAGAATTGAGAACCAATCAAGTCCTAAAAAGTATAGAATTATAAATTCAAGAAGGCAAGAAAGACTATATTGAACACTAAGTCAAACTATGAATAGTTGTGTTATGTCGAGATGCAAGTTGTCCAATTTTTAGAGAAGAATGGAACTCTAAGAAGTATTTAATAGTCCACTATATGGCACAATTTTATTTTTTTGGTCAAATATAATATAATTTAGTGAAGCATGCGACATTAGGTTGAGGTATATTCAAGTACCAAAACCTAAGTGCAAATGCAAGTTGAGGGAGAATACTTCCAAAGGGTGACCAATATAATATGGAATCATTATACATTTTGTTACTTGCAAACCATTTTCATTCCTTAATCTAAGCATTGTATCCATGTCCTACAAAAAAAAATGGTCCTTATCCACATGATGAAGTGCAAATCAAAGAGAATGGATGTCATACTTGAGAAATGAAGGTCACTTTTGAGTGCCACAAGGTCACTAGCCCACATACAATCAACAGACACACTTATATGCACATTCCTCATTCTTCAAGTATGAACCAAGTGCATGGTGTTTTCACAACCCAACTAGTGTGCCATGTGTTGTTGCCACCACCAAAATAAAAATAAAAGTAATTTTCTAATTTTTCAAATTCATAAAAAAATTCAAAATTCAAAATTTTTCTATTGTGAAGTAGAACATCATAAAGCAAAGCCCGTGCACCCCTCCTTGCAAAAAAAATTTCAACATTACGAAGAGTGCAACCAGGAAACGTACATTTTTAAAGATCTCACCATAACAAACAAATAAAACAAACAATCTAATTTAATCCTTAAAGCACTAGTACTATGTTTTTTGCAACATAACATTTGGATCATCATAGCATTTGTTGTTCCTATTCTATGACAAATCTTGACTCAAGTATGCATTAAAAATCGCCCCTACGGAAGTGCTCAAAACAATGTAGAAATGGAGGTGACTTTGTGTGATGAGAAACTTACATCCCATATGTGTGGTTTTAGGCTATTAAGCAAATGACATGGTTCACCATCATGTGTGATTTTGCTCATAATAAGTCTTGAATTTGGTGAGGTTTGCAAAATGGCAATGAAATGTCAAAAAATAGCAAAAAAACACATTTGAGGCTAAACCTCCTTCTACTAAAATGTTTCTCAGTCACTCATAACTTTTTGGATTGATGTGGAATTTTAACCACACAAACTAGACTATTTCAAAATAATTTATTGTAAACAAACATTGTATGAAGAAGAAACAAACTGCCAAAGTTCATTGTAATCCAAAAATTTCAGGATTTTGAACGTCGAATTGCTCCCAAACATTCAAAACAACTTGGATTGATTTGAAAATTTTACCAAAATAACTAGACTTGAAGGGGAACATAACCCAACAAATTTTATTGAAAACGAACATTAGATGAAGTAGATACAAGCCCCAAAGTTGCAGCTATCAAATGCACTTTGGTGGACTCAAATTGAACTTGTGAACTTTGATTGGCTTTCAAAAAATCAGTACATCTTTTATTGATCTGAAAATTATAACACACAAACTAGAAGAGTGAGTGCAACTTTATGAACAAGTTTTATTGAATTTGGACACTAGATGCAAAAGGTACAGCACTTTGAAATGGACTTGAAAGTATGTGAAGAATCCATGGGGCGTTTAGAGGTTGCAATAAATTTTGATTTACAATGGGGAGTGAATTGAATGAAATTGTATAGTCAGGTCCAGTTCAATTACAAATTCTGGACCGCAATCAGTTTTCACTATAAAATCCAGCAACTTCAAGAAGTCATATCTTGGCCAAAAACAAATGGATTTCCAAACCGCAAGTTGCGTTGTAATCGTAGTAAATAGTAGTTTATTATCCATACAAATATTTACATATAAACTTGAATATCATGTAACATTTTTGATTTGATGTGCATAGTACCTACCATCTAGTGCTAGCACTCCTTGTTGCAATAATTGCTTGAATTCGATCCAGCATGTTTGCTATCAAGTTCTGTAATTGCTCAAGAGAAACCTCTTCCCAAACCGCTTTAATGGTTTCCATCATTTTGTCTTTGTTGCTTGGTTTCTTGTGGTGGCGAAGTAAATCCTTCGTGATCTTCTATAAGTTCTCTATCGGGACACAGTAGAACGTGACATTCCCATTAAATCGGCAATGCGGTTGGATTTGATTCCACCCTCATGCATTCCCACAATCAAAGCCCTCTCATGATCGCTTAACGTTCGAGTGCACATGGTAATCTCAAAAAATTGAAGAAAATTGATGGAATGATGGTGGACAAATAAACCGGCAAACAAGCTGCTAAGAAGAATAAGGATGAAGCCAACAAATCAACCCCAATAAGCAACAAGCAAAAGCATATGCACTTGCAAAATATCATGTGAATTCCAAATCAGAAAGCCACGGAATGCAATCTAGAAAGTACCTTGACAAGGGGGAGGAAAACTTGGTGTAGTTGAGAAGAACAACCTGGGAATGGTGCCCAAGCCCGAAGCGTTGGTGGTCCTCCAGTGGGTCAAAAGGGAGGTCCAGAATTTGTAATTGAACTGGACTTGACTGTACATTGGATCATTCTTAAACTCATTGGCTCCATTCAAAGACACGTTCTGATTCATCACAGTTGCACCTATGAGCATTAATAAGGGACCTAGGCACCTCTGACTTTGAAAAATCATATCTTATTCATTCTAAGTCAGAAAATTAAAATTAAAATTTTTGCAGTTGTGTTCCTCATTCCTCTTTCTCCCACAAAAATGTAAAAAATCTTTGGGTCCACCCATTTCTGCACAGGGGCCTTTCTTCCCTTAGATGAGCGCTTTCTGAGCCTTCTACCTTATTTAGTGTGGTTGTGGATTTAATCTGATTTTCTCCAAGTAAGTCATGTGCATCCAACGATTGGCAGAATGGCAGCCCCCAAGATCCATCAACTTTTGGCTTTTTCCAGGGCCGGGGGATCATAATCTGCATGAACTTGTAGTACTTCAACTTTGGATCGTCCCCAATGAAAATAGTGCATATAGACTGCCCTTTAACATACTCACTTTCACATACAATAGGCCTCAAGTATACTTTATTATTTTATCTTGTTTCATTTTATTTTTTGAAACAAATGAAAGGGAACTTCATTGCAAGGGGCAAAATATAAAAGCCACTAGCCACAAATGGCGGCTTCGGTGAACTGACCCCTTTCTCGTTTGGAAGGAAAAACACTAAATTTTTTATTTTCCATGCATGATAAAATTTGCAAATTTTGAATTCATATTTGCAATCAAAGGCCTGAAATTAGTTAAGAGGGGTGTAGAAGATAAATCATTCAAGCACAAAATAGGGAGTCTTTTATTTTATATGCACTCGTGGAATGACTTTGGAGGGGCAAGTGAGGGGGTCAGTTCACCATGGCCCCACAAATGGCATGGTGAGACTTTTAAACTTTTTCCAATCTGCCTAGAGGTCTTTCAAGAAGCTGTTGAGGTTGCATTTTCTTCTTTGGAGTCCTCATCTATGAAACTCATCCATGTGTTATTAACCCCTAAAGGTCAGAGACTATGTTTTCACCAAAACTGCTCCAAAACTGCCCTTGCATTTACAAGCACCAAAGTTTACAAAAAAAACATTTTTAGAAACATATAACCGTAGGATCTTGTATTACACTGGTTTGAGAAGATGTGGAAAAAATTTCAGAATTTTCCACCGTGTAGATTGCAAGATATTAACGTTTGAAGTGACAAAAATTCCTTTTTGGGCCCTGTCAAAATACGGGCAGTTGCACTTCACAAGGTCACATTTGTATGGAAATATGTCCAAAATGGTGGTTACTCCTTGGATTCATTCCTCAAGTCAATTTGGCTACATGCTTGAAAATTTTTAGATCGTTTGGAATTGTACAACATATAGGAAAAAAATAGTAAGTAGAAAGAAGTAGAGAATGATTAAAAATACTAAATTGTTAATAATTTATTTATAGAATTGAAAAATGCCAATCCCAATGGTTATAATGTTTTAATAAACAATATACACCCAAATTTTTTATTTTTTTCCAAAAATATTTAAAATTGAATTAGATAAAGGACTTCAAAGTTTATTTTAGAGTAGAGATTCCATAACTACCCATAAACTAACCCAAACTAAAATTCCTCATAACTTTTGACTCATTTATCAAAATGGAATGATTCAAAGCTTACCACATATATAAAAATCTAGAGAATCAATTTCAAATTTTAATTTTTCTTAAAAGTGATTTTCAAAGAAGTTTTTTTTTTTGCCCGGGCTGCCCGCCGAACACTGAAAACTACATATCATGCAATAACTTTTGAACCATGTAGTCAAAAGTTATGATAATTGTTGGGCCTTAAAGCTACTCCTTGTCCCCATATTTTGTGAAATTTTCAAAGAAAAATGAGAAAAACTCAGCCTATAGTGAGCTGCCCAAAATTTCTATGTTGCCAAAAAACACTGTTTGGACCTTTAGGGGTTAATGTAAGTTTTAGTACCAAGATAGTGGCTATACATTTATGATGTGCTCTATTTTTTTTTGCTAATTATAAGAACATACACATCAATAAATAATTGTACGGAAAAATGATTTGCCAAAAACTCAAAGAATCCTTTGAATCAAATACCATTGCAATTTAACGATTTGTCACAAAAACAAAATTTGATGCTAAAATGAAGGGATTGCATCATTGGCATTTGTAGGAATATAGTGTGGAGATGTCATTTTTATATTGAAATGCATTCATTATGAATCTTCCAAGGGTATGGGATAATTTGAAGATGAGAACTGGACCACTTATTGTCAAAACGTAAAAACTATGTTTAGTGTAGAAAATTAGACTTCATTTTGATATAGTAAAATAAATTTTCTAAAAAAACTATGAAATATAAAAAATTGGTATATCAAGCTAAATATCATCTGCAAAAATCTATTTGAGATTCCAAGCCTCCAATAAAAAATTATGGACAAAATTTAGAGAAGATGTTTGAAAATGTCCCAAAAAATGTCCCTCCAATCCCTCTCTAAAATTTGTCCATAACTTTTTATTGGAGGCTTGAAACCTCAAAAGGATTTTTGGAGATAAAATCCAAATTGATATATCAATTTAAAAAAAATGTTATTCTACTATGCCAAAGTGAGGTTTGAAATTATACTTCAAATACAATTTCTGCTTTAATTTGACTTAACTATGAGTGGTTGAGCTCCTACTATTCTAATTAACATATCCCACATTCTTTGTCTTACCTCCTACTATCCCATGTGTATATAAAAATTGTCTTCTCCATTATCAAAATAAAAAAGATAAATAGTTTTCAAAGCAAAATAAAGTACTTAGTAGTTGAATTCCTATTTCACCATTAATTTTTCGCTCAATATTTTTAAGTTAAACTTTAAAACTTTGGTGCTTATTTTTATACTTTAGTAAAATGTTAAACACCATAGCATCTAACCTTGTTGCAGTTAACATTGTTGTTTTTATACGATATAGACAAGTCTCGTGTGAAACGCCACCTATCATTGAAGCTACTAATGGATTTGGAATATTCTACATGATTTCGTTGGAGGAAAGGCAACCTAGCTCACCGCTACTAAATGTTATGTATGCATTAGTTCAAAGCCATGTTTTTCCTCCAGCATCTAAGTTAAGGTAGTCCTACTCTTAAAAAGCAATTTTTTAAGAATTGATTGCATTTGGAAGGAAGGGAAGCTAAATTCCTTGAAATAAATTTTTAGTAAGTTTTTGTAGAAAAAAATGGAATTGACATCTAAACCAAGTCATTTCA
The DNA here is from genome assembly GCA_951230915.1 of Antitrichia curtipendula. Classification (NCBI taxonomy): domain Eukaryota; kingdom Viridiplantae; phylum Streptophyta; class Bryopsida; order Hypnales; family Leucodontaceae; genus Antitrichia; species Antitrichia curtipendula. The sequence goes on along the minus strand of OX579640.1, from coordinate 17,452,281 downwards.
TATTTTTTGGATCTTTGTGGGATTATTTATGAACTTTGAAGTTGAATTGCGTGGGTTAGTAAAAGCAATCCCTTCTTGGAATGTACAATGTTGGTACATTGAAAAAAACAAATATACCTCTATGTTAGTGGTCTCTTTTAGAGCGAAGGGGGCGGGTGCTTTTAGAGCATCCTACCTTATAGCCACTAAGGTTGCCTAGCCAAAAAATATCATGTTTTTTTATTTTGTTATCATTTACTAATAACATATATTCTAAATAAAAAATGTTCGCAAACTACAAATATTGACCAAATTAGAAACAAGGCATTTTTAGCGTGATTTACTTAAACTTCTAAAATCCCAAAGCCTTTTTTTTTGGTCAAATAACACTTAAAATTATAATTTGTATTGCAAAGAACAAAAACACTTTAAAAATTGTACTTTTAGCATATCTAATTTGTGAAGAATCTTACACTAGATTAGCATAAGAATGAGACAAAGAAATTGCATAAAATTGGATCGTATAAATTGCAAGATATTAGCATTTAAAGTGAAGAAAACCAGTTTTTTTGCACCTTACTTAACTAGAATATAGTAAGAGGCTGTCTTTTGAGTGGATAATGAGGGACTTGTACATTTTTAATTAATGCACCTCCCTCCATTCACTCAAAAGACCTCCATTAAATTTTTTTAAATGATCTATATCCCCCCTTCCTCTATTTTGTGATAAATTTTAAGATAAATAAATTTATTACATCCCTCCTCCATTTTTGTGATTAAATTTTTTTACTGTCCCGCCCCCCTTTTTCCTATTTGAATATGATAGACCAATTATCAGTTGCAAACAATATGGAATATATTGTTCACCGTATTTGTGCCATATTCATATTTGTATCCCAAACTGTATCTGTATCTGTATTTTTTATTTTTTCAAATCAACAACAGATTAGAAGGGGGGGGGGAGATTTTCTCGATCGGGGGATCAACAACTCTCATTTTTTTTAATGGAGGGGTGGTGGTTAATGGGACATTTATGTAAACTTAGGAGATAGTAAGACTTTGAATCTTCTTAGCTTAAAGTGTTTGCTCTACAAATTTTGAATTAAGAAGTCTTTATGTTGAAGGATTAAGTTGAAAGTCTAAGGGAAAAAAGTTCAAAGAACACACAATTGGTTTTCATTTGTTAAAGATATTGTTAAATAGAAGTAGATATGAGATTGAAGAAAAAATGAATAGTTAATAGCTCTAAGATGGAATTGAAAGTTACTACTCTCAATAAAGACATTGTTCTAGAAATCATTTAGGACAGAAGATACAATGTATGAGACACAAATTTTAAGAAAAATGATTTCAAGATTTTATAGTTTTTTTTTTTGCCATTTGACCTAAAATTTGGGTTTAAGGTGGTATAACTTTTGTCATAGACAATTATTGAAATAAAAAATTTATTTTCACAATGCTAATGTGTTTTTTTATCTCTAAAAAAATTTCATAAAATTATGTCAAATACTAAGGTCATGGGAAAAAAAGGTAAAAAAATTTAGAAAATTTATATTTATAATAAAAATAGAAAAATTAAGCAGAAGGCATACATGAAAAAACATTTGAGTGCAGGAATTGGATGAAAATATAATTTCCATGATTTTGTGTTAATGCAGTTACCGTGTCTTTTGAGTACATTGTACATTGTGAAGAAATGTACTTAAAAGATGCATTAACTGGTTTAAACATTTAAACAATTTAAATATTTTTTTAAATTTCCACCCTCCATCCCACGCAACCCAATCTTCCCTCCAAACCCAAATCGGAATCCAAAACACCAGCCCCCCTCCCTATTTGTCATTAACTTTGTCCAATCCAATCAATATAAGATAAATCCATCCGTATTCGTATTCATATTTGTATTTTGTATCATAACTATATTTGTATCTCGTATTTCATATCTCATATTCTTATTTGGTATCCATATCTGCTATCCGTATCTCATATCTCATATTCTTATCTGATATCCATATCCCATATCCTGTATTCAAGATCAACGGCATTGGAAGGGGGTGGGTATTTAAAATAAATAAATAAATGACTGTCAATTTTAGGAGGAAGGGAGGGGGGAATAAATGGACATGATGCATCTTTCATTACATTGTGTGTCAACGCATGTTTGATGTTTTCAAATCACACATAAAAAGAATGCGACTGAGATGAAGGTTTAGTCTCTACATTGGAGTCCTTCAAATCTTCAATTTCCTTTTGGAGGGTGGCATTTAACCCAAATTTATTCATATTTTCTGGACTTTTGTAAAATTTAGTTGTGAAATTTCAACGTCAATAGCCAATATATTGTGTTTTTTGTGTGGTATAAATCCACTCACCAAATCTCTCATAACAAGTGTAGGAAGAGTTTAAAACTGAAAGTATGTGGAAGTGCACTCATATAATGTACTTAGAAAATTTAATCCTTTCGGAATAAAATTTTAGCCTTAAGCTTAGATGCACTATTTAGAAGTCGAGCAATTGCACATATTTCTTTGTCAGCAATGATTCACCAACATGCACAACTTCATTGTATCGTTTCACATGAGGCTACCTTTACTCATAAGCTCATTTATAAGAAGACAAGATACAAAAGAAATAAGGCAAGTTCTCAGTGGGAACTAGTAGCTACCTAATAGCGATAGTAGCTACACATGATAATGTTGTAGAAAGAAAATTGGCCACACAAAGGAGTTTACCAAATGGTAGCTTGCAAGATTATTGACTATTTTATACATTTGTCACAAATTCAACTCACTCATGACTACTAATAGATCATAAGGTGGGTACATCTAAAATCAAACGCTTCCTAAAACCACCAGCGTCACTCTGTGTACATTTCCAAAATCAACATGTACATATGATGTTGAAGAAACGATTTTAGAATCTCTATGCCAAAAAAACTTTGATCCTCCATAACTTTTGCATACAATATCCAAATATCACGTTTTTTGGTGCATTGGAACCTCCTTTCATTTGCCAACAAGAAAACCAATGAAAATTTGGCCATTCTAATAATAGAAAGTAGTCACTGCAGTAAAAAGTGGCGGTTTTGGGGGCTGCCTACCTTATTTTGTTCCAACCGCAAACAAAGGTCCAATAGATTTATAAAGACAGAAGAAGCCCAATGGAAATTGACTTCTGGATTCATCTTTTCAGATGTCACTCACTGACAAAGATATGGTGCTATTTGGGGGGGGGGGGGGGACATTGTATCAATAAACAATGCTAAAAAAAAGTTGACATATTAAAAATAGATATGTCCAAAAGCAATCCGATATTTTCATAAATAGGATGTACATTTGGACAAGAATATGTAGGAGTTCGTTTTATAAACAGATTTGAATTAGGTGCAACTGCATTAGAATATAAAAAATTTAATTTCTACGTATAGCAACCAATTGAATTCAAGTACATTGAATAAGGTACAAAGTCCATTGTTGTCTTTTTGGTAGTTGTAGATAACTTATTGGATTAAATAGATTTTTTGACTAAAAATAATGACAAATTGTAGAATATTCCAACAAAATATTCTACAATAAACAATGCTAAAAAAAAGTTGACATATTAAAAATAGATATGTCCAAAAGCAATCCGATATTTTCATAAATAGGATGTACATTTGGACAAGAATATGTAGGAGTTCGTTTTATAAACATTGCATTGTATCAATAAACAATGCTAAAAAAAAGTTGACATATTAAAAATAGATATGTCCAAAAGCAATCCGATATTTTCATAAATAGGATGTACATTTGGACAAGAATATGTAGGAGTTCGTTTTATAAACAGATTTGAATTAGGTGCAACTGCATTAGAATATAAAAAATTTAATTTCTACGTATAGCAACCAATTGAATTCAAGTACATTGAATAAGGTACAAAGTCCATTGTTGTCTTTTTGGTAGTTGTAGATAACTTATTGGATTAAATAGATTTTTTGACTAAAAATAATGACAAATTGTAGAATATTCCAACAAAATATTTTCTTAAATGAAAGATAACAATATATATAGTATATGTGGATAAAGCACAAACATAGAGCGCGTCATTGTGGACTATAGGGAGATGGTAATGTGATTCTATTAATTTCCTACTACCGGTAATACTTTTACAACAATAATTCAAAAAGCATCACTCGAAGTTTGTGAGAAGCAAATAAATGCTTTGGATGCATTTTTGCAAAACCTTATAAAATTGAGAGTTTTTAATCCAATTGTAACCCTCTTTGCCTTATTTTGGGTACTTAAATATACTTCTCCCTAAATTTATATGCTTTAAAGATCACATACGTAAGAGCTAGTCATTTATCATATTAATCCTCTAATTATTTTAAAATTGACCTAGAATATTTATATATTGTTACATTATGGACTACTAAATACATCTTGGAATCTTGTTGTTTTCTCTAAAAATTAAAATGATGCAATTATTCATAGTTCTATCTAATAAACAAAACAAGCTTTGTCTTGTCAAATTTGGATACCTATACATTTCAAGAACTCCATTAGATCTCAATTTTTTTTAGGGTTTAATCCCTAAAGGACCATTGTCCCTTCATGGGACAAATTGGATTTTGGATAGGTACCTACGGTCTCAATTTTTGTCATGATTTTTTGAATTTTCTTAAAAAATAAAAAAATTGATGATCTCATGGGTATATAGTTTTTCTTTCAAACGGTGCCTGGAAACAAAAGTTATGTCCAAATAAATTCAAAATAGGAAAGACCAGGCAACAAAAATTAATTAATTAATTAATTATTTTTAATTTTTAATTTTTAATTTTTTTCTTATAGATTATATTTTTTTACATGTTAAGTTTTGATTCATTTCATTTGGACATGTGGTGTAAAAGTTATGGACAATCTTGTTTGGGGGCAATCTAAGCATCTTTTTGAAAAATAACTTGTAGGATTCATTTGTGAATGCATTACTTACAAATTTTTTTTTTAAATTCCACATGGTTTAGTTTGTTAGCTAGAACAATCTCACCATTTGGGTTAGTGTGTTTTAGTTCCATCTTAGAGATATTAATAATTTAGATTTTACTTCTATCTAGTACCTACTTCTACATAACAGTTTTTTAAGAATGAAAATTAAGTTTTTTTAAAAGAATTTTTTTCTCTAGACTCTCAACTCAATTCCCCATCATAAGTATTTAAAACTCAAAACTCTGTAGTGCAAAAAATTTAAGTTAAGAAGGTTCAAAGTCAAAAAATTTAGTCCCCCAATGTACAATAAAAATTGTTTTCTTCACTTTAAACATAGTTATCTTGCAATTTGTGTGATCAAAAAATTTCAAATTTATTTCACACATTTTCATACTTGTTAGGTATGAGATCCCACGGTTATATATGCAAAAAAAATAATTTTTCAATTTTTTTATTCTTTGCAATAGAAATTACAGTTTTGAATGTTTTTTGGCAAAAAAGGGCCTTGGTTATTTAGGGGTTCACCTTGTTAGGACGTTGTAGACCAAAATGGTTTGATGAATGATTCTATAGTTAACTATAAAAACAAAAAAATGCACCTATTGGTTCAATAATTCGAGTATTTTAGTGACAAACTTGGTCAAAGGGAGTCACATCTTTCCAAGGTTAACAAGTAAGGGCATCCTCAATGCACTCCAGAATTTTCCCCTCCAAATATACCCAGTTCTAACTTTTCATTGTTTTATAATTTGATATTTTAACCCCTTAAGTTCTGAAACTATGTTTTCACCAAAAATGCTCCAAAAATGCCACTTTTATTACAATTACCAAATTTTTGAAAAAATAATTTTTTTTGACATATGTAACCACAAAATCTTGTAGTCATCTGACTTGAGAATATGTGGTAAGAATTTCGGAATTTCCACCGCCTGCATTGCAAGATATAAGCATTCAAATTCACTGAAATCATTTTTTGGGCCTTGCAAAAAGTAGGGCAGCTGCACTTCATAAGTTCACATGAAAAAATGTCCAAAATGGTGGTGCTTCTTTCGAGTCTTTTTCCTAAACAAGGTTGGCTACATGCTTGAAAATTTTCACATCATTTGGAATTGTACAACATATAGGAAAAACTAGTAAGTAGAAAGAAGTAGAAAATGATTCAAAATACAAAATTGTTAAGAATTTAGTTACGGAATTGAAAAATGCCAATTCCAATGGTTGCAATGTTGATATGAACAATCTACATCCTATGATTTTATTTTTTTCATTGAAAATATTGAAAATTAAGTACAATAAAGGACTTCAAAGTTTATTTTAGAAAAGAAAATTTGTAACTGCCCGTAAATTATAACTTCTCATAACTTTTGACTCATTGGTCAAAGCTGAGTGATTAAAAGCTTTCCACGTGGATATAAGGTAGCCAACCTTGTTCCAACCAAGGACCTATTCTTGTTATATAGATTACTTTCTTTCCAATCAACGAGAGAAAAACAATGATTAATTATGGCACAATTTCCAATGTAGTTGTGGCGCATTACGATTGGCTGCAATCTTGGTCAATTTTGCAAACAACCTGTGGTTGGAAATAGGAAGACCTATATGAAAAAAATAAGTCGAACAAAATCCTCAACTTAAAAATTCATAGTAATTATGTTTTGAGAAATAAAATTTTGTAAAAATATTAAATCCTTCTAAACTCTATTTTTATATATGGGAAAATTTCTCCACTCGAGAAACATGTGCTCCGAATATGCATAATTGCTTAAATAGTCGGAATGAGGTTGGCTACCTTAACTCCAGAAAACCAATTTCAATTTTTTTTAATTTTTTAAAAAGTGATTTTTTCTAATTTGCCTAGATTGCCCGCCCTAGAGAAAAAAGCAACATATTAGGCCATTACTTTTGACTCATATTTCCAAATGTCATGAAATTTAGTGCATATGAAATTTATGTCATCCTCGTCCCCACCTTCTATTAAAATTTCAGCCCAAAACATGCAAATCTCCAATCATATGTACCTGCCCAAAATTTATTTACTGCCAAAAAATGCATGTTGGTCCTTTATGGGTTAATCATTAGAAGCTCATCCCAAGGTACTCTTATTAGTACAAGAAAATTCAAATTTAGACATTAAATAATAAAAATAACCCGCTTCAAAAGCTAGCTAAAAGACAAAAATTATAGTGGTTTGACTTGGAGACCTTTGGGCAATTCACAGTTATTAATGTACATTGTACTTCAAATTTGGCCAGCTTTGAAAGTAGTTTAGTTTCATTATTCAGTGTCTAAAATTTGAGTTTTCTTATATCTATTCAAAGTACCTTTGAATGTCAACTTTCAATGATAAAAATTTCAAGTTGTAAATCCAAAGGAGTGAAAAGTTAGAATTATATTTGGCGGTACAAATTTTGGGGTCTATTGAGGAGGACCTTAAACAACTCATACAACACTGGTTTAGGAATTGAAATGGTTTAGTTGATCAATATTAATTATTGTGTATCTACACATGCTTAAGCTAATAGAGTACAATATACAATAATAGTGAGTGTTTGTATCTTTTGAGCACATTTTGCCAACTAATTAATTCACTTTTGAAATGATTTAATTAATTTAAATACATTTTGTACCCCCTCCTCCATTTATATATATATATATTTGAGTACTACTATGAAAGCAATTGATATAGGATATTGACACCATATTCCATATAAATACCCACATATGCACATTGTACTATACTAATATATCATATATCATACTCATATGTATTTTGTATTCCATATATCCATATGTATATTATATATCATACATCATATACCATGTGTATCATATTTAATATATCATATTCTGTATCATAAAACCCAAATCTCAATTACCAAGATTGCCAAGATTTACATTTTTTTTTTGAAGCAATGTCATTGAAAGGAGGCACATGTTTTCTACATTTGCATCAACAGCTGTGATTTTTTCTAGTAGATGTACTAATGGTCTTAGGTAGGTGTGTTTGCATCTTTTCGCCAAATTGTGTGTACCTATAATAGAACCACCCATAGTTGACTACTTAAGCAATTCCATGCATGTTTTAGAGCAATGGAAGGCAATGCAAATTTTTTGCTATGTAGGAAGATAGAAATCATGGGTATTGCAAATTTTTTGGTAATTTTATGCCTCAAAGTGAAATTACTACAAATTTTGGAAGCCTTGAGTTGGTTTGAACCCATACCTAATGTATAGAGCTTGCCAATTCTGATCATTCAAGAATTGCATTCCCATTCAGTACTTCCTACTTTCCTGCTCACTACATTGGGACATGTGTCATGACCTTATTAGTCCTAATTTTGAAAAGGAGAAAAAACCACATTCCAAATTTTGGTTAGAAATTTCTTTCAACCTTGGTTGGAAATAGCTCCACCCTACAAATTGGGTATGGATTCCTCGCTGGGAATGGGTGGTTCTACCATACATATGCTCACATTGATAGAATACTAACAATGTATAGTAATTTAACCCATAAACGACGATGAAGACGTTTTCCGTCCGATGAATGACAGGGGATCCTTGAGTATGGGACAGAAATCCAACTATTCATCCTCGGAATTTTGCATGAAACAAGGGAGGTCTTGTATAGTAGTTTGACTTCCAATGCTTTAAGATTTTCAACACAATGCCAAAAAAACAATGCCGAAAGGAATGATTTCCGTGGTCACAGGCCCGTCCTTTTAGGGTTAATGGAGTACTTATTAATAGAGTATTTTTTTTTTTTCCCCTGAAGTACAGTAGTCGTAGAGTCTTTTATTTATTTATATATATATAGTCTGGGTCGAATATACTCTTGTCGAATATACTCTTGTGATGCAAAAGGGTTTCCACTATCTGAAGTAATCATTGGCTTGTGTTGTGGTTCACAAAGGCCCACATATTCTGTGATTCTGGCTGCGTTACTGCAATCCAGCAATCACAAAATCATCAAGCCCCAAAAGCTGAAATTCCATGGTGAATGCAGGACGTTAAAGTGGACGTTTTACCCCTGGGAAAAACATTGGAATTTTTTTATGTTTCCCACGCATGATAAAACTTGGAAATTTGGAATTAGGGGCCCCAAATTAGCTGTTAGAGGTGAAGAACACAAGACACTAAGCAATCACAAATATAGAAGATAAAATTTTGACATTTATCCTTGGCTAGGGGAAGACAGACGCATGCCGCAGATTTTGAATGACTGCTTTAATGTCATGCAAGGTGAACTAGTGATGGATATCCATTGTTAAAGATTGAATTTTAGATTTTCAAGCATCTAAAGTTCCAAGGCTTTCATTTCATGAAAAAAAAATCCTTTAGAATTGCCCATTTCTATTGAATCGAGTGGCAAGAAAAAGAAAAAAAAAGAAAAAAATTTAGATTTTGAATATCTCACCCCCTAAAGTACATTTGTTCCCTCAGGGGAAAAAATGAAGTTTGGATAGGCTCCTAGGGTCTTTATTTTTGTTGTGATTTTTTTAAAAGTGATTGTTGAAGATAGGAAAATACAGAAGCTTTCTAGGAATATAATCTTTTAAATTTCAATTGTTCCATGGAGGTAGAAGTTAAGCTTCCCTAAATGCAAAATGGGGTTCATCGGGTAGTGTAAAAAAAAATCACAGAAAGTCAAAATTGAATTTTCAAAATTTTGTTTCTCATAGAAAGTATTTTTGCCTACATGCATGAAAATATTTGATTCATTTAATTTGAAATAGTGATGAGAAAGTCATGGATAATCTTTTTGGGGGATAATCTAAACATTTTATTGAAAAAATAATGTGTAGGAATCATAAACTATTAAGCAATTTTCACAATTTTTAGAAGAAAAAAAATTCAATAAGATTTAGTTTGCTTACTAGAACAATCTTATCTTTTGGGATTATTGTGTTTTAATTTCTTAAACCTATGAATAATTTATTTTTTCTTTCAATATTGTACCTACTTCTACTTAACATTTTTTTTAAATGGACATCAAATGTTTAAGAAAAAAATTCCCTAGACTTTCAACTCAATTCTTCAATATAAATTTTTTTAAATTAAAATCTTAAAATCTAGTTCTTAAGCAAAGTAGAAAATCCCCGGTTTTCTTCACTATAAGTACAAATATATTGCAATCTACATCAACAAAGTATTTGAAATTCTTCTGCACATTCTTACATCAGTCTAATGCAAAATCCTATAATAATTATATGATTATGTATGCAAACCCCCCCAAAAAATTTAAAAGTTTTGCTCTTTGCAATAGAAATGGCAATTTTGAGTGTTTTTTGACAAAAAAAGTCCTTGGTCTATTTGGAATTAACTAGAGGATCTTCCACTAAATTTGTATAAGAGCATGTGGTAAATTTTTTGCAGAGTTTGACCTCATAGATTAGAAGATATTAGCATCTGAAGTGAAAAAAACTATTTTGAAGAGACATTGCCACACCAAATTTTAAGACTTTGAATCCTCTTAACTTTAATTTTGTGCACTATGTATTTTGATTTAAAATTTAAAATTTTAAAAAAGGAGTTGAAAGTCTCCGCAAAAAAATCATTTTCATCCTTTAAAAAATTGTCAAGCAACAATAGGTTAGAGATGAGTTAAACTAGTCATTTATATTTCTAAGATTGAATTAATAGATGCAAATTCTAATGTTCGGATTGTTTTAGCAACCAAATTAAACCACATAGATCTTTTTTTTTGAAAAATGATAAAAAATGAGTTTTAAAAAAAGCCAATAAGTTATTTTTCACAAAGATGCTTTTAATGTCCGCAAAACAAAATGTTCAGTCTATAACTTTCTTGTCAATTAGGGTATGAATCAAGGGTTTCCAAATTTAAAAAATATGAATTCAATGAAAAAAAACAAAAAGAATACAATAATGTTTTGTAATTTTCTTTTGCATGTTATCAAATATTTTTAGAATTAGTTACTGATTTTTAGAATTAGTTCTCATGCACATATTGAAATAAAAATTGTATTCTCCCAAACCTAATCTGGATTTTCTTACTCCTGAGTTATAGTTTCAAAAAATCATGCCATAAATTAAAATCATACAAGCCTACTGGTGCCTTCACACTAATGGTTACAGGGTTGTTAACGGCGTAGAACTACGCAGCAGTAGCGACGGTGGTTCGCACCAATGAGGGTTTGTAAGCCCGAGCCACGGCGGAGGAGGTTCGGCACCTCTCAAGCACCGTTCTTTAGTTCTGTATGAGGGCATCGTACTTTGGAAGGATGGCCGTGGCCGCCGGTTTCAGCGTAACATCAAGATCTTGTGTTTTTCTAGATTTCAGGCCCTCGGAAGCGGTGTTACGTTAATGTAGATTTCAAGAGCGAATACGGTAAGTGCGCGATAAATTTTTATAAAAGTGGCGTAACTATATTTTATTCAGAAAGAAGTCTACAAAAATCAGTGCAATGAATTGACGTCGGCCAAGCCATGCCAGGCAACAATTGCGTGCTTGCGTTTGTAGAACGCGAATTGAAGGAAAACGTACTGCACAATGCACTGGAGCTCTTACAAATCGCTTCCATGGAGCTTCGAGAACACAATGCAAGCAGTGTCGACAGGAGTTGTGCAAAGATCGTATTGAACATTTCTCAGTGGTTCTGACGCACAGTAGAGCTTGGACATGGTCTACTTCTTCGGTGACTAGACGATCCGCTTGTCAGTTTAGAGAGGCAGTGCACGATGTTGTCTGGGAAAACGAGAAGTTCGAACATGTCGAGTCGTCAACAACGGAAGCCTACCATCGGACGAAGTTCCACCGTACTTGCAACAGAAGCACGTAAGATCGAATTCGCATGTAGTCGATGGTTTGAATTACCATTGTCACTGCACGTGTCGAATTTCAGCAAATTAATGTCATAGATGTTGAGTTCCAGCCCCATCGACAAGTCCATCAGTGGTCCTCTACTATATGCACTCTCAATTCATATTCGCTCATGTGATGGGGACATTCCGTATTGAAGTTGTATCGTTCTGTACATGATCGTTACGTACAAGTTCCAAAGTTCATTGCATGTGCTTTGCGACTTTCACGTTTCCAAATTACAGAAAATATTGCATGTCCTGCCCACTGTATATATTCCGACTCCGATGAACATATGTGCATGGCAGCTGTGACACACATGACGGCACTGTCATTGACAGTAGTCCTTCACTTTCCATGTGTAGAGTACGCGTTGAGGCTGCCTCCCACCATCGTTGTGGCTCCAGCGCATGCTGTGCTGGGACTGGCAGCTCATGTCGGCCCTCTTCCGGAGAGTTCAGGAGCCCCTGCGAGGAAAAAACAAAGAACAGAACGAGGTCCCAACTAGGAAGCTCCCGAGATTTCTGCTCTGGTGGAAGTGAAACGCAAATTCTCTTTCGAAGAAACAGCATGCAAGGATTCGCGCGAACTAATGCTGCCAGATTCCACGAAGTGGCAATACATCAGTGAGGAAGTCATGCACGTTGGAGCTTGCCTTGTCATCGAGATGGCGCTGCTTGCAAGTTGAAATGGAATCTTTTCATCCCAGAGTACAAATGTCTTGCTGGGTTTTTTTCACGCAGTGGAACTAACGAAATTACTTACTGGACTCTCAGTCGGACTGACAGAAAAGCCGAAGGCTTGCCACGTTCTTTCTCACAGGAGACGTTTTTCCAGATCCATGACTGGTATGGGAGCAAACCTACTATGCAGCCGCCCCATTCACGAGACCTAATGTCCGTGGATGACAGCAACTACAAGACAACAGTGGCTTTGAGTGACAACTTGGACATGGATCAAGAAAATTTGATGCACGACAGTGACAACGTTGAAGGAACTCATGAAACTAGTGACACAAATGACTTCAGCGCGTCGATGCAGTCAACAAATCCTGAAGTTCGCATCCACCAGCTGCCGTTCTCCCCTGCTGTGCCGCCATCGAAACCCACGCAATTTGTTGTCCCTGCTGGCAAGTCCTTCATGCCTCCTGGTGTGCCGACGGTGGTCATCAGTTCATTTGACATTGGAGATACTCCGTGCACACGCGCTCCTGGCAGCATTGGCGTTCAACGTAGGAGTGTCAGTGGACACTTTCTCATTGCGGAAGCCACCCGCGCCACGGGCGATGCCATGTCAACACAAATGCAAGACATCGCTAATGCTGGTCGAGACTTGGAGAAGTGCAAAATGGACATGCAGCTCACTCTGTTCACTAAACAAATGGATTACCAATTGGAACGCGATCATAGACTTTACGAAAATGCAAGAGCCACCAACGATAATACGAAACTGGCGATCCAAAAACAAAGTCAGGTTGTTCAGTGTCTTGCCAATCTCTCCCACGTGCTGAGTTTGGGTTTTCACAACCGACTGCCTATATCACCTTCTCCGCCCACAACAGCAGCAGCCCTTCCGTGTTATCCGGAGCTTGAGAAAAATGCAGCGGACGCCGCCAACGATGGCACCCCAGTGACGCATGACATGGATCGGTGCTTTGGATCTCCTCTACAGCCACCTGCTTAGATGCACGTGCTATTGTCATAGCGGCATTGTACGTGATTTAAAAAAAAAAAAAATGCGGCAGTGATTTACTACACATAGCATGCTCACTTCACAAATACTACATAGCTCAGTACGGCAGTGCAGACATGCTACCCTCTACATGTACAAGAATAGAGCAGAACGGAGATTTAGCCAAAGACAATGCAGCTGAGATGAAGTACATACACAAACAACATTTTCAAGAGTAAATATCATCAGTAAGGCTGTTTTTTTTGAAAAGGGAATGTACACACATGTCTCTGCGGTGTACTGTAATTGCCGGCACATGCACAACAATTCTCTAGTGCAAAAACACTACAATCTGACAGTGCTTACAAGTCGACCACCCTGCCAGCGTTCGTCGTCAGTGATGCACTTACGAGCACTGGGAAAGCACCTTCTCACAAGTGAACCAAAAAACGTCACGTACTGTCGAGTACACCTTGCGCTGCAAGGACGTGCCGAAGCACTTGTCAATGCAACAAAAAGAACCGTCTTCCTCAGTGAAGGCGTTCATGACAACGTTCTGACCTGCATGTCGGTACTGCAGTACATCTTAGACCGCAGTGTCGTCGCCAACGACACACCAACAACGTTGTTTATGTACACATGCACACGGACCGTCCATCAAGTTCTTCTTCGTGATAGTGAACGCGTTTCAAGAACTCAGGTGCTGCCACCCATGGACAGAAGCCTGTGCGTTGCACGTGAATGTCAGGACAGTGAAGAACAGAAGTAACGATTACTAGAATGTGCTCAAGAATCCAGACGTGACATGAAGAAAAAAGAAAAAGAAAAAAGAAGGCCCTCTGCCTTGTCCGACAGTACTAGGAGGATGAAGTCTGTGCAGAACGCAGACGCACTACCCATCTATTGACGCGATGCATGAACAGTGACATGAATAACGGCATCCTCAGATTTGTGAAAATATGCAGCCGCAGATGCTATGGCGGTGCATGACAAGTGAAGAGAAAAAGGGAATCATGATACTAGCAATAATAATGTCACTGACACGGTAGGATGCCGATTATGTAGAAGTCCATACATGTCTCCGAAGTTTGCCAACCGACATTCAGCAGTGACATCGGAACGCATACCTCAATCACTGTCGAGCAATTTGTCGCAGCGTCAAAAACACTCCTAAGTCGCTTTTCTTCTGTACTGCCGCGTCCACTTCAAATTCTTGAACTTCGGGTAAGCCTTCTCCAGCGGGAGCTTCATCTGCATTTTGTCTTTGTTGAGTGGCGTCTTGTGCGCGCACTATATGGAGTAGGCAGTGAATGTCTTTGCGCGACTGATTCATCAAGACGTTGTGTAAAACAACACAACAAGTGACAACGTCAGGGATGATAGTGACATCTAAGTCGCATTTACTGTGCAATTCACGGAATGTCAACTTCAGAATTCCGAACGTGTTCTCAACCACAGTGCGTCCCCTGCTCAACCTCCTGTTGTAAAGGCGTTCGGAAACAGACAGTTGATTGTCCCGTCTGTGTGGCACCATCAGCCAAGGTAGTAGAGGATAACCACTGTCTCCTAACAAGTACGGGGCATATCCGTTGAAAGATAAGGAACTGTCCCAGAGTCTGTGATGCTAAGGACGATGGAACAAGGTTGACCTTCTCAAAGCTCTAGAGTCGTTTGTTGATCCTGGCATGCCCACGTACAAATCCAAGAATCGTTTTGAAGTGTCCACTACCGCTTGGCACTGCATACTGTAAGCACCAGATTTGAAGTAATAGTAGTCATGGGCTCCAACACATGGCTTAGAAATTCGGAAGTGCGTCCCGTCAATAGCACCGCAGACACCGGGAAGTCCACAGAGTTGCTGAAATTGTGTGGCCGTACTCTGCACATGTTCTCCCCAAGGCCAGCTGATCTCGTTCCGAAGGGAGACATTGATCGCGTTCACAACTTCCCGCAACATGATGGACACGGTGCTCCTTTCCACTGCAAACATCTCACTGCAGATGAGGAAGCTAGCACCGTGACTCAATTTGAAAAGTGTGCAAGCCAAGCAGACGGGGACCGGAACGGCTTGTCTGTAATTTGTGTCTTGCTTCCGGATAGCAGGAGCAATAAGATTCGCTAAATTAAAAACTGAATGCTTATTGAAACGGAACATCTCTATCCAACGTCTATCATCATATTCATGGAGGAGAAACCTGGAAAACCACGTTGTCGACCGTGGTTTCACCCAGTACCCTAAATCTTCATCCAAAAAATTGAAAGTAGTCCACAGACGAAAGTGATTCAAGGCTGCGTCAAAGAGCGATTCAGCATTGACAGCTTGAGTGTCTGCGAAATGGAAATCTGTCGGCAAGTTTTCGCCGATCTCCTCCTCCTGGTCGTTCTGTGCCACCTCTAGTAGAGCGCGATTGGAATTCAGCAACATCAGCAACATTAATCCCACAGCGGACATGACTTCAACTGGAAATTCGGAAGGCTCCATTTCTGTATTCAGACACAGGGCTGCTGAGTACGAGCGGGAATGATGACGGAATACTAAAGTCAGGAACTGATTTCCAATCCTCGGACTCAGAACATCATAAAAGTTCGTTGTCACACACTGAAAGCAACGGCATCGCGATGCACAAGCACACTGTGAATGCGCCCTTGTCATGCAGAAGCGGTCTTAAAACACATTACTGAATGAGAAGATAAAAATTGATAGTGAACCCTAAAAAAAAAAGAATGGAGTTGCCTTTCTCTTCGCAGACACTGCAATTCACAGGAGTGGGCAACAAATTCTTGCAGGGAAAGCGATTACTAACCTTCCCAAGTGTATCACGTTTGCATAGGTGCACAATCTTTGAGAGAGGACCACAACGCCAAGTCGGAACTCCGCGCGCTTCTGGTTCTCCTACACCTCAAAGAAAACAGTGCATGCACTACTGATTCCAGCAACAACTACAAAGCTCATGCAATATGAGGGAGTACGACGTCAATCCAGCGTACCCTGCCTTGTACATGCCCTGCTGAAACTCACGAGCAAAACGTCTCTGTGTCACGTTGTGACTGCACCACGAAAACAGAGACTCTGTTCCGCCGAACTAATCACGACAAATTGAAGTGCAGTACTCCGCTCGAACTGTTGCTCTTCAATTGAAAACTCGCACAGGCTTGAAGAGCATTTCAAAAAACCATAGCGGTGTGCAATGTACAAACATGGTGTTACGTGAAAACGCTATTTCGAAATCGGACACTTCCCAAAACTACTGCTATGTGAACACTGCGGTACTTCGTATTGGACTTCATCACTGCCGCAACCGCGAGTCAGCTCCGATCCTACGGGACGCCGACTGCCGCCAAAGTTAGCGTCCTTTGACTGCGACACTACTCTAGCAGTGCTCCTTCGTCAGAGTGGGTGCGAAGGCACCATACTTGAATTCCCATTTGTCCCCCACGGGGAATTTGGAACTCAGAGTTGAATATGAAATTGTAGAAATTCATAAACAAACCCATCAGAGTTTTTGAATGATAATATTTAAAATTTTCAACGAAAGATGTGGAGTTGTGTAAGCTTTATGGCAATACAATTATTTTTCTTATTGGGAGCCTTGATAAAAAGTTATGGGCCCCCAACATACAGGAGTCGTTGAAGCACAGAGGTAATAGAGAGAGAAGGGTGCAAATAGAGAGGTCAAGGTGGCAGGCCCCAAAAATGTCCTAAACTTTTATTAGAATATTTTGAAATTTATGAACTCAAAAGGTCTTGATTTTTTTTCTTACACATTTTTATAGTGATTAAGCACAAATTTGAAATATCGAATTTAAAAAAACCCTTTTTCACTCAAATGCATTGCACTAGAAAATGACACTGTAGGAGTAATATTAGGCCAATAGGTAAAATGCAAGTGTAAGATCATAAATTTTATGTATTGTTGCATTTTTTGTTTTTAAGCAAAATTGTTTTTTCAACACAATCTTGCAAGAGTAGTTGTCATTTTCAGGTGCATACTAAATATACTTGAAAGAAGACAACTTAACCCTTCATTGCTGAAGGGGACCAAAAGCGTCCTCACATATTTTCAAGTCAAAGTCAAAGTGCTATAAGTTTTGCATCAAATGGCCGAATTCAATAAAACTTGTTGTAAAATTTTCACTCTCTCTTTAAGTTTATGTGGTAAAATTTTCAGATCAATCCAAAATGTACTGATTTCTTGGAAACCAAGCAAAGTTCACAAGTTCAATTTGAGTTCACCAAACTGCATTTGAAGGTTGCAACACTGGAGGTTTGTATCTCCTTCATCCAATGTTAGTTTTCAATGAAATTTGTTGGATTATGTTTCCCTTGGATTCTAGTTATTGTGGTAAAATTTTCATGTCTATCTAAGCTTTTTTGAGTGTTTAGGAGCAATTCGAGTTCAAAATCCTGACATTTTTGGATTACAGTGAACTTCGGCGGCTTGTTTCTTCTTCATATAGTGTCCGTTTTGAATTTATTTTTTTGAAAAGTTGCGCATACTAAGATAGGAGGCTCAAAAATGGCACATCTAAGGGCTGGTCCGCCTTTTTTGTGTATTTAATTGGATGGGAATAATTTTAGCTCATTTTTCAGACAAAGAGAAATAGATGAGGAATCTAACCCAAGTGGTTTCGTATTTTTCCAAACATTTTTGAATTACTTATGAATTTTCAACTAAGTTGGGTCATAGGTCCCTAGGTCTTCTATAAACGGTTCACTTGCAAATCTAAAGCAAAGTGAATGATTGGCTCTTGCAATTGATAATGCTTTTTTCCTTAATTCATTCAATGACTATACATGTCAATTTCAGAACCAACTCATGTCCATTTTACAACCATTTATAGGGTCCATTCTTAGTGCCCGTTCCATTTCAAAGCCTCCTATGTTAGTCTTGTCTTTATGGATACAATTTCATCTCAATCCAAAAAGTTGTGAGTGACTCATAACATTTTATTAGAAGGAGGTTCAACCTTAGATGTGTTTTTTGCAACTTTTCTTGCTATTTTTTTACATTTGAAAGTCATTTTGTAGACACAATGAGTCAATACAATGATTTCTTTTCCCCCAATGTATTTGTATGCTAGTTTTGAATCACTTTATAGTTTAAGTTTTTTTCTTTTGAGTAGGTTTAGAAATCAAATTTCACCTCTAAATGAGTTGCTAGGAAAATTTCAGCATCCTTTTTCAACACTAATTAAAAACATTATAATCTTGTAATCTATGTGGTCAAATGACTCCAAATTTGATTTCTGTCCTCTTCAATACATACACTACAAGATTGTACAATTGAGATTTCAATAACTAAGTGGCATTTAGATCTATAACATTTCAAAAACAATGATGTTTTTGAACTCAAATAGACCTTAGGTGATGAAGGGTTAACTCCTAAAGTCCCCTTGTCCACCCATGGGACAAAATGGATTTTGGACAGGTTCCTATTGTCTCAATATTTTTTGAGATTTTTTCAAATTTTTGGTGGAGATAGAAAAACACATTAGCTTTCCAAAAATATTATGTTTTTTATGTTTTTTATTTCAATTGGAGCCTAGGAGCAAAAGTTATGGCACAAAAAGCCCTTTTTTTAGTTTGGCAAGTAGTAAAAAACCCTCAAAATAACTTAAAGTAAAAAATTTTAAAATTTTGTTTCATGTAGATTGTGTTTTTATCTATATGGAAAGATTTCATGCTTTCCATTTGTATTTCTTATTAAAAAATTATGGACAATCTCATTTTTCGAGCAATTAGAGCATCTTCTTGAAAAAGTAAGTTGTTGGATTTACTTTTGGACTCAATTTTCAAATCTAAAAAAAGAAAAGTTCCACAAGGTTAAGATTTCTTGCTAGAACAATCTCACCATTCAGATTGGCGTGTTTCAATTCCATCTTAGAGCTCTTAACGGTTTAGCTATTTTGATGTATGTTATCTATGACCTTGGGTCATCTTCAAAGTAGGCATTTTTAGAAGAATCAAAACTGATTACCAATCTGAAGACATTACCTCAAGATTTATGAAATCCAAAATACAAGGCCTTTAACCTCTAACGGCCCAAGGCATATTTCAAGCCAAAATTGTAAAAAACTGCCACTTTTAAGGGAGTGGGAAAAAAAAAAAAAGTTAAAAAAACAAACTCAACCATGCAAATTTGTACTAGACTACTATAGAATGTATAAAAAAAAATTCAAAAACTTTGACTGCACAGATTAAAAGATTATAACATTTGACGTTAGAAGATAAAGTTTTTTTTACCTTACCTGATAGGGCCAGTAGCCTTTAACTACTCTGAAAGTGAAATATTTACACTATACATGGTTATTTTTTACATTTGCACATTTTATCATGTAAGTTATATACCTACCAAATTTCAAAAGTAAAGGAAGAGTTTCGTGAAAGCTACTCAAAGTTGCCCAAGCTATCAGCATAATTTTTAATTCAAGCACATGATTGGAAAAAAAACTATATTCCCACAAAGGCGATACATGTTCACACCTTGCGTAAAATTTTGTGAACATCCGACCAAAATTGACTTCTTAGAAACCTAGTTGGATTTTCAATTGTCTGTTCAACAAACAATTGTCCTTTAGGGGTTAAGTTGGTGATGGAGCAAACTATGTGTACTGTTGTCAATTGCAAATGCCTGAGCCAAGTCCTTTGCATAAACTAGTAAGTCAAAAGGCCTCTCTGGACTAAAGAAGAAATCAAGTATATAAAAAAAATGGTAGGCGTGATGGAAAATTGTATCTCATAGATCTACAAGACAAAGATAAAATGAGTTAGTTCAAGTGCACAAATATGAAAGAAATGAAGAATCTAGCATTGACTTTTGTACTGAATCAATTCATGATGGATTCCCTAGTACAAAGGTCTTCATTGTAATCCACCAACTCTTCAACCACATGTTCTAGAACCACTATAATGTATGATAAGGCACATACCAATATTGCCAATAAGGCCGTGAAGATGTCCTCATCTTCCTCAAATAGAAGATTGACTAGTGTGGATCAAAACATCTACATCAATACATATAAAGAAAAATCAAACAATGTCAATTTCCTTTAGCTCAATGTTACACATTGACAATTCATACATTCCCAACAACTATATTGATAAGGATTTGAGAGATAATCTATGTGGGCAATAGAATTGAAAACAACATTGTCAAGCAAGGTACATGCACAAATCCAAGATTAAATCAATATATTTAATAACATAGGGCTTTGAAGTTTGACAAGGTCCTAACTATAGATGACCATTATTCATGGCTAGGTCTTTATCAGAGATGGAGTTATGCAAGCTGTCATCATGATAAATGTACATAGTGTAAAATTTTAGGTCGAAAATGCATTGGAATTTGAATTTAATGGTGGCAGCTTTGTTAACTTTTTTTCAATCAAAGTAATTCCAAATCACTAAGTTTGTACGAGAAGATGAGAGTTTATATTGCAAGTAGTTATTACTACTCACTTCTTCCAATTATATAAGAAATTTTGAAATCTAAATTTGAAGAAGTTTGGTATCAGTTGTGTCACATTCAAAATGGTGGTCAAATAGAATTGATTAATTTATACCCCACCAATTTTATTTTCTTCTTGAATTCATACGCTTTATAGTGTTCAAGCATAATTTTATTTATCACCTTGCTTATGAGCTGAATGATGATGAAAGCACCATCATCGGGAAGATGATTGTCACCAAACTCAAACAATGGTTGCAACCAAGAATCTATCAAAACATTCCATTGTGGAATTCCCGTTTCTAGATTACTCACACTAGGAACCACAAGACCCTTGGGACATATCCACCAGAACAAGATCAACACATGGACGTTTATTATTAAATACTTCATGTTCACTAGAAGAAAAAAGTGTTTGCCACAACTGGCTCAAATGCGACTAAGTGTCCTATACAACTATCATGCGACTATTATCCTCACTATTTGCACCAAATTCTTAAGACATTGTTTGCATCATTGCTTTACATCCATTAGATGATTTCCAGCCTCTGGAGAAGGCAGCAAGTTCCCCAAGGTTTCCAGCCCTTGAAATAGCGTCGCAGCAATTGCCACGTCATATAAAAAAATACTTAAAAAAAAAACACTTTTTTCATATTTTTTTCTCCATTTTACGATTAATTTTCTTTTTCTTTCTTTTTTTTTTTTTAGACATCTAATTCTAGATTACAATCCTAGATTATCATGGATGTCTACCATGTATTCAGGAAAAAAATATAGTGATAAATCTTTTATCATTAAGACTTTATTTCTTCTATAAAAACTTGCATATAGCATCATGTTATACTGGTTAACAAAGAAATGTTTCTTTTCCTACAGACGAGATCTTTTACTTAAAGCAAGCTACCTAACTATTTTTGCAAATTCATTGTTGAAACTAGACCAAAGTGCCAATTTTTGAGACTTTACTCCTTCCTGGGATCAGTACACAACAGATAGAGTTATCTCGGGTTATCTCTACTGATTGCCATATTCAAAAACTGAATAACGATCTAATGGGAGGTTGTACCTTAATGGCCACTCGCCTATTCAGGTAGTAGGCTCTAAAAGCAACCCTTTAAGGGCTGATTCGCCTTTTTCATAGGTTTGCATGATTAAAAATATTTTTAGCTCATTTTTCAGAGAAAGCCAAATAGATGCCAAACATAACACAAGTTGTTTTATATTTTTTGAAGCATTTTGAATTAGTTATGAATTTTCAAAGATTTCTGTTGTAGGTATCTATTTGTGACCCTAGGTCTCCCAAAATCTGTCCCTTTGCAAAAGTGATTTGAGGAAATCAAGGTCAATGATTGGCTCTTGCAATAGAAAAATAATTTTTCCTTGATGCATTCAATAGCTAAAGTGGTCCATTCAAGGATCACCTGCAATCCATTCTACAACTAATTATAGGGTCGGTTTGAAGGAGAGGGTCGCTTTTACAGCACACTACCTTACAGCTTATCAGCTACATGAATGCAAATTTTCCATTGTGTCTTGACATAAGGTAAAACAGCCCATTGTGGTCAGAATTTGGAGTCTGCCCTCATGCCATTGCTATAATTTTTCAAATTTTTTTCTGTACAAAGATAAGTTTGAGAAATAACGAGAGCAATTGAAATTTTATTTTTCAGACAAAGTATGAATTAGTTATGTATTTCTGAAGTGATCTTCCCAACATGGTCTACAAGCTGCCCCATAACCAATAAAAAGTGTATCCAATATGCTCATCTTAATCACCTAGAGTGGTCACAATAATTTCTAATGTGGAATGCCATGAAAAGTCACTTCCTCCAATAAATTACACTGGAAAAGTTGGATGTTCCTAATGAGGTCACTAATCACTCCATAGGTGTCAAATTAGATTTTGATTGTGGTCTGAAAAAATCATCATGGGGGCATGAGGTGTCCACTATGAGACATCTGACCGCAATGGGCTAGTTTACCTTAACAACTTCAAAGTATAGAAATTAGAAGTAACAGTTTTTGACATACGGACAAATTCTATCAATTTAATTTCTATCGACTATGCATAGGCTTGCATTGTTGTATGAAGCCTTGGTTCTCATTGCAAAAGAATAAAGCTGTTACATAATTGCTCAGAATGGTGCTTGGATCTCATAATAGTGGCCAACAGGTGTTGCTTATTTCCGCAGTAGAACAAAAAACTCGTTTTTCTTAGGTTTTGCTTTAACACTATGGCGTTGGTTATGAATTTTTAAGAAAAAAACTCTCTTGTGAACATACAATAACAAATAGTGGTATTTTGAAGACACCTCATATGTCTAGTGGCACACTAACAGTTTGCTAGTTGGCATGGGTATAATTATGTGAGGAGTACCACCTCTAGAGGATTTTTTTCCAAAAAATCTACAAACTACACTTGTGGGCGGTGTTGCAATAAGAAGCGTAACTGAACCGTAGCTGTATTCAGATCATACCTAGTCGGGAGAGATGATTAGTGAGGGTAACCATAGGGGTTAAAAACAAGAGTTTAACCCTAACTAACGAGCAAATGGATGTAATGTTATTGGATAGGGATGAAATCCTAATGGACAGGTTCCAATACCCCCGCTCAAGCTTTGCTTGCAATATCATTCCTGTAGGTGCGAATGAGAGATTCGTCAATTCTTGGATTTCGCAAGAGTGTGATTGTAATTGTAATTCGAGGATGGCACGAGTTGAAAGTCATCTTCCGAGGTCGTTGCATATTTGTGCGGTGGATCAGTCGTGGACAGGCGTACTTGGATTATTGGTGTGGCCTGTGTGCACCTTGGTTGTGAGATTGACGATCTGGATTCGAAATTTGGTGGGAGTAGTCGAAGTGGACTTGGTTTCGGGGAAGAATGCTGAGGAGGTCCCTTGTGCGGCTTGCGGTGAGGGCGGTGCGACGATTTTTGAGCCTGCTGATGCAGCTGCGACCGCGGCTGCCGGATGATCGAGATTGGAACAGAAGTTCGTGAAATCAGTCCCACTGCGGAAGTATTATGCCGTCCGGCAGGGTCGTCGGCCGGGCCTGTACTTCTCGTGGGCAGAGTGTGCGCAGGAGGTGTTGGGATACAAGGGGTGCCAGTATCAAAGTTTTGTTTCACTGGCAGAGGAGTATCTAGCTCAGATAGGTTGCTAGGGATTTGGTAGGTTAGTGTGTATATTGCGGGAGGGGCAATTTGCTCATCTCGTCTTGTATCTAGGTCTTTCAAGCTGCGGAGCCCTAGGAATGTCCTATGCTGGTGAAGTTTTACACGGCTGAGGGATTTGGTTAGGGCATCTGCGGGTTGGGAGTCCATATTAATATACCGGAGTTCAATTTTCCGTTCTATAATCCTTTCGCGAATGAAGTAATAATGTATTTTGATGTGCTTGGATCTTGCATGGAATACAGGGTTGTGAGACAATTTGATTGCGCTTTGATTGTCGCAGTAGATAGAAATGCTGTTGGTTTGTTGGAGAGAGTGATGCGGTGCAGATTCTGGAGAGTTTTCGAGTGCAGGAGGTTGTAGCTCTTGGAGTAAGCGGTGTAACCAAACGTCCTGGGCCCCATCACTAAGCGCTCTGTACTCCGATTCCGTGGAGGAGTGAGATATGGTAAGTTGCCGTTTTGATTGCCAAGTAATGGGCCCTCCTGCGAGTGTGAAGATATAGGCCCCCATGGAGCGACGAGTGTCTGTGCAGGAGCCCCAATCGGCGTCCGTGTATCCGGAGATGAGTGTTGGAGAGTCGAATTTGTATAAAATTCCAAAATCTAACGTGCCTTGTAGGTATCTGAGCAGGTGCTTGGCAGCTTCGAGGTGCGCTTGTTGAGGAGCGGCCATGTAGGAGCTGAGCCAGCTAACTGAATATGCTATGTCGGGGCATGTGACGGTAAGAAAAATGAGTTTTCCTATAAGTTGGCAGTATGAGGTTGTGTTGATGGCAGGGGATTTCATATCTGAGGTTAATTGTTGTCCATCTGGGAATGGTGTAGGAGCAGGTTTACTGTCAGTCATGTCGAAGTCGTGGAGTATGGAAATGGTATAGTCACATTGATGAAGGAGGAGTCCCAATAGGGTGTGCTCGAATGAAATGCCGAGGTAGCGTTTGACAGGTTCTAGGTCTGTCATGTCAAATTCCTTGTGGAGAAACTGCTTGATCCATAAGATGAGTGCCGGGGAGCTACCTGTGATGAAGAGATCGTCTAAAGAGAGCATTAGAATCAAGGTTTCTCCCTGTTGGTGCATGAAGTACAGGTTGGGGTCAGAGTTGCTTCATTGGAGTCTAATTCTTTTGAGAGCTGCGTCGATCCTGTCGTACCAGGTTCTGGAGCTCTGTTTGAGTCCATATAGGGAGCGGTTGAGTTTGCAGACTAGGCATTCTTGTTCGTGGGCTCGAAATCCTGGTGGTTGTAACATGTAAACTTTTTCTTTGAATAATCCATGTAAAAAGGCAGTTCTAACGTCCATGTGATGAACGTCCCATCGTTTGGCTGTGGCAAGGGCAATGGCGGTCCGCAGGGTAGCCCATTTGATGACGGGAGCAAAGGTTTCTTTGAAATCAATTCCATGTCGCTGTTCAAATCCCCGGGCAACAAGGTGGGTCTTTTTAACTATTGGTTGGCCAGGAAGGCTGGGTTTTAATTTGAAGACCCATTTGCAGGTTATCGCCCGTTTGCCGGATGGTAGTGGCTCAAGGTCCCATGTCTCGTTTTTCCAAATGGAATTCATTTCGTCCTGCATGGCTTGCCTCCATCTTGGGTCTGTTTTGGCTGTTTTGAAAGTGACGGTTGTGTGATCGTGGTTTGCCTTGGGTGGGCTGGGTTGGGGATGGGTGTTGACAGTGTAGATGTTGAAGTCATCGGTGGATAAGGTGAGGACGTAATCGTCGAGCTTGAGAGTCTGTCGATGCAGGCGTTGGGAGCGGCAGAGGGGTGGAATGGATTCTGGATGGGGTGCTAAGGCAGGTGGTGGTAATGGAGGAATGGCCGTGGGAGGAGGTGAGGGTGGTGGTGAAGTGAACGAGGGGGGGTCTGTATTGTGATTTGGGAAATGTCTGTTAAGAGGGAGGGGTAGCTGTGGGATGTCTGTGGGCAGGTGAATGATCGGTGTTGAGCCAGGGCCAGTATCAAGTGGTTGTACTGTAGTAGGGGTGTCTAGCGGTACTGGACAAAGGTTTTGTTGGAGGAGGTCTTGAAGAAACGGGGCATCGATAGGCTTTAGATTGTTCATCGTAGCCTAGAAGAATAGTGGGGGTGGCCTTGGGGTCGAATTTCTGGCGTTTGGCATCGGAGATGTGGCAGTATGCAATACACCCGATGATGCAGAGATGGGCTAGATTTGGCTTGACTCCGGTAAAAATTTCTTCCGGTGTTTTTAGTTTCAATGCTTTGGTGGGGCACTGGTTTTGTATGTAGTTTACTATACTAGCTAGTTCTTCCCAGAGGGCTTTAGGTATCTTGGTTCTAGTAACTACGCTCCGGATGCCTTCGAGGAGTGTTCTGTTCTTGCGTTCGGCGACACCATTCTAGTGTAGGGTGTATCCTGCGGTAAGTTGGCGGGAAATCCCGTTTTGTGAACAATAGTTTTGAAAGTCCGTTGATAGGTATTCCCCTCCTCTGTCACTATGGAGAGTCTCGATGCGATGTCCAGGTTTCTCGACCAACTTGCGGAACTTGTGAAATCGGTTGAGTGTTTGGAATTTGTCGGCGATGTAATATAGCCATGTCTTTCGAGAGTAGTCATCAATGAAGGTTAGAATGTATCTATTGCCGGATCGAGAGGGGATGGATAGAGTTTCGCAGAGGTCGCTGTGTATAAGTTGTAAGGTTCTAGTGGTGTAGTGGTTGCATTTTTTTGGAATGTTTTCCCTGGGGAGTTTACCTATCATGCAGGATGGGCAAGTATGTTTAAAGAGTGGGAGTATGGGTAATCCTCCTACTAGCTTTTTAGTTGTCATGTGGTACAGGCTTTGGTAGTTTAGGTGTGCTATGCATTTGTGCCACAGGTGGATCATGGAGTCTGTTGGTCAGACGCAGTGTTTTGGTACGGGAGGCTGAGTGAGAACGGAGAAGCTGGGAGAAGCTACTGTGACAATGAGAGAGTGTCCTGGGGATCCGAATGCATTTAGGACCTGATATAGGTTGTTGCGGGGATCTTTGGTAGCTTGTAAGAAAATGTTGTTCTGCCGGTCTTTGTCATAGATGGTGCATGTCTTGTTGTCAAATAGGACTCTGTAACCAGCATCGGTGAGTTTTCCAACAGAGAAAAGATTCGTCTTGACTCCATGGACGTAAAGAATTATGTGGATCTGTTTTATTTCTCCAAAGAGATCAACTGTGGTTACAGAGCCTTGGCCTGCTACTGCCATGGTGTGGCCGCCGGCTATTTTTATATGCAAAATTGTGGAGCTAGTTAGCTGACTGAGGAGTGCCGAGTTTCCTGTTACGTGGGATGAAGCTCCGGAGTCGAGAAACCACTCTGCCTCCTGGAGTGGGGAGCGTGTTGAGAGCTTGAGAGCTTTGCAAGATTCGATGAATTCTTTGGGGGGGTCGTCTGAGAAGGCATCAAGGCAGGCGTGGATCTCTGGATTGTCGGAGTCCAGGTTTGGATTCAAGTCGTCGTCTTCGTTGATGTCGATGGAGGGAGCTGGGTGGTGATCATCGTCTTCTGCAGCTTCAATCAGGTGAATGTGGGGTGATCGTGATTGTTGCATGTTCTTCAGTTGGGCTTGCATGAATTTGATGTTGTCTTCTAGTGTAGCTCTGGCGCAGTCTCAGGCGAAATGCCCTGGTTTGCCGCATTTGTGACAATGAACTGAAAAAGTGGTGTTGCGCTGTGGCTGGAGAATCATGTGACGAGTGTAGCGGTCGGGTTGAGTTCGGTCGGAGAGGCCTTGGCTGCGAGATTCAATGTGGCGTCTGCGACCTTGGTGGCGGCTAGATACCCGAGTTCTGAGTAGGTTGATTTCTTCTGTGTCCCGTTGGTTGTCCAAGTTCCAGCTAAGTTCCTCTTGGAATAAGAGGCCCTCTAGTTGTGGGAAGCTAGGAAGTTGGTCTCGCCCCTTCTGTATTTGCTTAAATGTTGACCAGGTTTTAGGTAAGCTATTCAAGGTAAGATCAACGAGCTCTTTGTCGGGGGTGGTGATCCCTAGGTTTGCTAGTTGGATGACTAGAAGGTTGATCTGTTGGACATGGTCTCCGATACTTCTACCCTCTGCTAGTCGTAGTGAGTAAAATTGTTCTCGCAGAGAGAGGCATCGTGAGGAGCTTCTCACGTTGTACATACTCTTGAGGCGATCCCAAATGTCTTTGGAATCAGTGAGATGAATGACACTGAGGATGATGGAGTCTCTTACCAAGGAGATGATGATGCGCCCCGCACGAAACTTCAGATCGTTTCGCCTAGCTCATGTAATGGTGACTACAGTCGTGGGTGGTGGCGCCGGTGTTGTGGTGGTATCGCTTGCGTCGGGTGCTGTGGAGGAAGTCTCTTCGGTTTGCATTGTGGACAACGTTGTTGCGGCCCTGGTCTCATCATGCTGGTTCAGGTGCAGTTCGATGAAGCCCTAGAGGCCCTCCTGCAGTAGGATCAATTTGACTTTGTAGCTCCAGATGACGTAATTCGCAGGTCCTGCAAGTTTCATTGTTTCTGGTATATCTCTAGTGCTTGGGTCCATCGTCTGACGATCTGACTGGGAGTGTGAACAGGAGATATAAGTGTAGCAGGAAAAAAAAGATCTGTTCAGAGTGTCATTGGACTCTAATTGTGTGCAGCCGCTACCGGTTGTGGGAAAGACGGAGAGACTAGCTAGATCAGTAGGAGTCGAGAGGTTGGTTACGGTGGACTTGTCCACTGCTAGTACGATGATCGTGAGTAACACAAGGAGAAATCGTTAGCCAAAGATCAGTAGGTGACTACTGTAACTTAAGAGAGAAGAACAAGAGAATTGAATAGTTTAGACCGTTTCTACAGTCTATGACTTCTATTGTCTATCTCAAGAGTATTCTAACTGCTTGAGGAATCGAAGATCAATGGTCGCTCTGATACCATGTTGCAATAAGAAGCGTAACTGAACCGTAGCTGTATTCAGATCATATCCAGTCGGGAGAGATGATTAATGAGGGCAACCACAGGGGTTAAATACAAGAGTTTAACCCTAACTAACGAGCAAATGGATGTAATGTTATTGGACAGGGATGAAACTCTAATGGTTCCAATAGGCGGATATTGGTTGTAGCGTTTGTCTACAACTTGTTGAGCATTCTTCCAGTGTACACCGTGCTTTAAGTGATCCTTGGCATGATTTTGTTAGTTCAAAGTATTTCAAATGTTATGCACAAGGTTTTTTCTCGATATTATGGGTCTATCTACTGAGATTTCGGCTAATAAGTCCCTGTCTAGGGATCACTGATTGCTTGTGGCTCGTGACTTGCTTTCATTACAATATTTGCTTAAAAATAAAAATAAATTGACCAAAGAGCTAGCTCATGTTGATCATAATTGATCTATTATAGGCCTATACTTGGAATATGTATTAGCTTACTCATTTTAGAAGCATTGAGTGTATCTTTAGATTCCACAATGTTTTTTCCATCTCAGTGATACATACTAAACTTTACAATGGAGCAAATTTTACTTTTGGCTAAAAGTGAATGTTGTGTTCAAATTAGGGATTCCTAATCCTAATACATGTGCATGGAAATTGATAAGGAAAAAGAATCTACTTTGAACCTATTAAGGAAGTATAAAAAAAAACTTTTTTTTCCCCCTTCCAAAAAAATCCAAAAAAATAAGTTCTGACAACAACGTTCTTTAACTATCGAGGGAATAGCACTGGAAACATGCTAGAAACAACCCTCCCAACCCTCCAAATCTCATCTAGTGATTAGTATAATATTTTAGTTGCAAAGTAGTTGTAGAACAAAGAGGATACATTGTTTTAGTCACAAAAGAGTCATAGAATGAAGCGTAGTATTATGAAAGTTGTAACAAAGTTCAAATTTAGAATGAATGTGAATTGTTCTCCATCCAATTCATCACAATTTGTCATAGCACAAGAAAGCACAAATCCTACCTTTAGGCGTTAAACATGCGTAAAACACCTAAGATGACTCGTGTATCATTCTCACAAGATTTTAACTCATAGTTTCCTCAATCTTCCAGAATTCTCAATACGGGAAGCAACCAAAACCCAAGGCAAAAGGAATCCGGAATTGTAAACTAGGAACTGTATTTTCCTATCCATATCTTCTAAACCTTCTTCCCTTTCAACTCACATACTCTTCATGTATCAAACCCACACGAAATGGGTTTATAAATCAGTATCAGTGTCCAATACTACCCAATACTTTTGTATCCGATCTAACAGATGCGGAATCGGAAAGAGTGTCGTTATCCTATGCCTTTCCCGGATCCGGATCCAATAAACCAAGTAATCGATGCAATAGTTTAACCTCTATATCAAAGGGTTCCGCTCTTGGGGTTAAGGAAGGGAACATATACCCTACCCTTCAATAGATTATAGTGACTGAAGTTCCACTTAGAGAAAACACAAAACACACAAGCTAACAAATCCCGGATGCGGATTCTTCCTCACAATTGATCTGGACATCACTCCCCACCAGTAGGTCACTCAGGAAACCTCCACAATCCTCTCTTACTACAACGACGGACCTATCCGAACCCGATACCAAAAGCCAGACCTGGTACTTTGCTAACTAGAAGATCCAAACTATCTTCATGTTCCTCTCTTCCGGATTCAATAGGACCTCATCTGACGTCGGCTAGCGCTTGCTCTTCCACCTGAAGAACTTACCTAACCTAAGAAAGGCTATCCCACTCAGAAGACACTCAAGAAACTTCAACAATCAGAATTTCCTCCCACTACACAGAGGTTTATCAACCAGATTCCAATATTCCTAAAACCGAATCTAGACAGAATTCGGGGGTAGCTTCTCCTCTCAAGTTTCCCACCACCAAGCCACTAGAACTAGCAATGGTCAAAGCACCGCCTAACCCCTCACACAAGACCAAGACTTTTTAGACCAGTACTCAATGGAGTAGAAATCCTAGCTTTTTTTGCAAGATGAAATATGAAAACAAGAATATGAAAACGCCCCCGGAGTTGAAACTAATTTCCAACCCTTAAATACTAATCCCAAGGAATCCTAAAAGGCCCAAGGATCAAAAAGGAGAGGACCAGGATCATTCCTTATCCTTCCAAACTAACTGTCTAACTACAAGACAATCCACAAAAGGTGGATCTTTAGATCCTAAAATCATAGAAACTCACGTTTAGGTGCATGCATCTCAAAAAGTAGTTGTCAACTAACTTTCTAACACTCAAAAGCTTTAACTTTCCTTCACTTAACTGAACTAAACTTATCTTTTACTTTCCTATAGTTAAGTTAATTGAACTCTACTTTACTTTATTGTACTTTCCGCCTACTATTCCTAGGCTTATCCTAAGAACTCATACTTCTACTTCTACTTTCTACCTTTCTTTGGAGAAGGTCCCTCGGTTTTGGAGACGCCCTTTCTTAATGACTGTTTTCTATTGGTTGAAGGCTTAGTTGTCTTACCCTTAGTTGAAGTCTTCCCCTTAAAGTTGGACGGAGAAATCAAGGCCAAGTCAGATCCCTCTTCTTCTTCCTCTTTCAAGTCGAGTTGGGACTTGGATTCGAATCCGGATTCGGATTCGCTCTCCTCCTTTGCTGACTGACTGGGCAACTTCTCTTCTCCCGAATGATAACTCCCCAAAAGATACCTCCCGTTATATTTTGAAACCCGGCCTCGATATTTGGAACGATCTCGGATCTCAATCTGGTTCCGGTTCTCAATAAGAACAAGAAACTTTAACTATTGGTCTTAACCTAATTATCTATCTACCATTACTCTATTAGTATGGAACGTTAATTGTGGTAAGGTGTTTAGATTACCCTTAGATAAACCAAAAAATTGTACCCCTATTAACTCCTTCCTCTACTTTCCTCACTAATCAAGACTTATCTTACTTTTCAGGCTCCCACACAATTGTTGATGTAAACTATTCCACATTATTTGATACTGGCTGTGTTGATTTGCAGTTGCAAAAAACAACTAGGAAATGACTAGGAAACAATTGCAACTGTAAAATAATAGTAGTCATTTCTTAGTTGTTTCCTAGTTGTTTAGTACTCGCTTCTTAGTTGTTTTCAAATCATTTTCCAATTGTCTTATATCAATTGTTCCATATCAATTGTCAAGAGTACCATTAGGTTGGACATATAAGACTTATAAGTAGTTGTATCCTTATGCAATGAATTTTGTTAATAGAATTCTATAGTTTGTAAATTTTACATTATTTTAGTAAATTTCTACATTTGTAGATTTTAAGATCTACAAATTCTACAAGTTACAAGCATGTTGCAAATGTGCCACAAACAAGTTGCAATGAAGTTACTAACAAGTGGCAAATAAATCACAAATGAGTTGCAAATGAGTCACATACGAGTCATACATTAATCGCAAATGAGTTGCCAATAAGTTGTACAATTCACCGATTGAGTGACCGACCTCACGTGACAACAAATATTACATAAGCAACCATGTCCTAAAGTGCCCAGATGAAGTTCCAAGTAGGTTGTTGAATGAGAAACAATCCCATTTTGCCTTGCAACTACAATACAACTAAAAAACTTGTCCACAATAATTAAGGGCCTCCACATTCTCACCAACCACAAATGTCTGATGCAACCCAGAAACTAGTTGCTCTTTCTAGTCACAAAACCTCTCATTTTCTTTTAGTGGGTAAGCCCTATCTTGTTGTGATATATATTGTGAAAGAATCCATAATTGAAGTGAATAGTATAAACATGTACATTTCTGAAGACTACCATTCACTTCAGCAAATTCAATGCATTTTTTGAATTGTTTAATCCCTAAAGGTTAGAGACTATGTTTTCACCAAAACCGCTTCAAAACTGCTACTTCTGATACAAATACCAAATTTTAGAAAAAGAAACATTTTGGACAAATTTAACTATAGGATCTTGTATTAAACTAGTTTGAGAAGTTGTGGAAAAAATTTCAGAAATTTCCACCGTGTGGATTGCAAGATAATAGCGTTTGAAGTGACAAAAATCCTTTTTTTGTCCCTGCAATAATCCGGGTAGCTGCACTTCACAAGGTCACATTTGAAAAATGTCCAAATTGGTAGTTACTCTTTGGATTCATTCTTCAAGGCAAGTTGGTTACATGCTTGAAAAAATTTTAGATCATTTGAAATTGTAAAACATATAGGAAAAAAATAGTAAGTAGAAAGAGGTAGGGAATTGTCAAAACACTAAATTGTTAAGAATTTAAATATGGGATTAAAAATGCCAATCCCAACGGTTGTAATGTTGTAATAAACAATCTACACCCAATGTTTTTGTTTATTTTTTAAAAATATTGAAAATTGAGTTAAATAAAGGACTTCAAAGTTTATCTTAGAGTAGAGAATCCATAACTACCCCTCAAACTAAAACTTCTCATAACTTTCATCTCATTAATCAAAATGGAATGATTAAAAGCTTCCCGCATATTTACAAATCTGAAGAACCAATTTCAAATTTTTATTTTTAAAAAAAGTGATTTTTAAAGAAGTTTTTTCAGGTGCCCGTCGACCAATGAAAATGACATATTATGCAATAACTTTTTAACCATGTAGTCAAAATTTATGAAA
This sequence comes from Antitrichia curtipendula, assembly GCA_951230915.1. Taxonomy (NCBI): domain Eukaryota; kingdom Viridiplantae; phylum Streptophyta; class Bryopsida; order Hypnales; family Leucodontaceae; genus Antitrichia; species Antitrichia curtipendula. Next base: position 17,418,691 of record OX579640.1, on the reverse strand, counting down.
ATTGTTGGGCCTTAAAGCTACTCCTTGGGCATATCTTGTGTGAAAAAACTCAAAGAAAAAAAGAAAAGTTCCGGTCATAGTGAGCTCCCCAAAATTGCTATGTTGTCAGAAAACAGTGTTTGTTCTTTTAGGGATTAAGGAATATTGTACTTTTTAAAAGAAAAATTGAAAGTGGATTGTTTATGCCATCAAATACCACTTGATGCTTGTATTTACTATACATGAACTCTACAATCGCGATAAGTGACTCATCCTCTTTTTTAATTGGAAAAGGACCATGACTGATGAGCTCCTTAGTGAGAGAAGTTATAAATCTCCTAGTTGGACTATTAATTTTACAATTTTTGGGCTGAATTTTTGAATGTTCTATACTATTTTGACAGTTTGTTGGTTAAGTTTTAGTCCAAGTGGGCCATTTGGGTGAGCTATTTTGATCCAAATTAGAGTCTTTTTGGTTGTCCAGCTTGGTCTTTTGATTGGTATCTAATGGGATAAGGGAGGAATGAATTTTGTGTAGTTGTTTCAACTGTCAATTAATTTCCTAAGTAGTTGTAGGTGATTAGGTTGTCTTCCTTCTCCATTTGGTAACCGCTACCTTATGGTTCCTATTAGGTGTGCTTTCTCTCTCATTTTTCTTCACCATCTGATGGAGTGCTAGTCGTGTGCCAGCCAATTTGTATTGCGTATTTTTATTGTTTATGTGTCCCAAGTTGGTTTCTTGGTGTATTTGTGTGATTGAGTGATGAGTTATGTGTGTGTCCTAGTTGGGAGGAACTAGAAGTTAAAGAGTTTATTGTTAAGATGGAGATTTAAATTTGATGTTGTGCATGTGGTGGAAAGATATTTTTTATCCTAATTGGAGAAGAATCTGTGATGAAGAATGTTAGTGTTCTAATTGGGAAGTTTGGATGTGTGTTCTAATGATGAAGTTGGCAAGAAGAGTGATAATTAAAGGAAGAATTGTGTCAAAAATTTAGTGGTAAAAGCTTATAGAAGGAAGAATTAAATGACAATTTGTAAACGGTGATTTGGCCACCAATTTGGAAAACAATAAATAAATAAATATTTCAAATGGATGTCTTAAGTGTGATGAAATATGGAGCTTGAAATTGTGCTTATCAATTGGAATTAGTATGTTAATGTAACAGTTAACGTTATGAGCCTAATTGGATTTGCAGTGTCATTGTAATAGTATTTTTGGCTATGGAATTCTAAGTTGGATTATTGAATTTAAGTTGAGATATTTTGATTTTATATATAGTTCCTATTAGCTTAGATTCCCTACTTGACCGTCTCCCTTGGAACGAACTTATTATACTAATAGGATAATTTTCAATTCGATCATTATTCTTCTTCAACAGAAGTATAAAGTGAGTCATTGGTGGCGCTTGTATACTGCAGTCATCATCGACTAATGAGGTAGTAACTCCTTGAATAGGTGGTCCATTGAGAGGCTACTTACCTTTGAATTCTTGTGTCTTTTTTTCTACAATCCTTCTAGCCACCTTGAGCTTCTTCACCACCTACTTTGTAGAGCTTTGACTTTTTGCATCATCTATAAGGTTTTCTTCCTTCCTTTGGTCTTCTTCTTATAACTCAAAATTGCCCTCTCCTTCACAAACTCCTCCAAGTAGGTGTACTCCTCCAGTACAACATACAAAATCTTCAATGCTTGAATGCTCTATCTCAATGGTACCTCTGAAGGTATAGTAAATGTTAACTCAGATTCAAAGCACCATCCGCCTCTGTTTAGATGTGTGGTCATCTAAAACTTTAGCTGGTTTAGCAAAATCATGTTCTTAGAGGATCCTCAAACAACTCATGTGCTTAAGGAAAAGAGACAAATCACTTTGGGAGATGGAGTTTATGTTGTTCAACCTTAGCTTGAAGTGCCTACACAGTAGATTGAATTTTGGACTAGTCCTAGGTGCCAAAAGTTTGGCTAATCTTCACATAGACAAATTTTATCAAGCAAGAGATGCTTCTCTTGCAACATATGGACTTTTATATACAAGCACGTGATGCTATATCTCCATGTTCCCTATTCACCATGTAGATAATTTTTGAGCCTACTATATTTTAGCTCAACATTCCTAAAAAACTATATTAGTATCAGACAACTTGGAAGGAAAAAATATTTGAATAATCTCAAACGCACCAACAATTGAACATCCAAACAAGTGGAAGAGTGCTTGAAGTGTGAAAAGAAGCATTGTCAGTGGTACCATGCTACCATTTCTAGGGTTCAAAGTCGTAATATGTTTAGAAACTGGAACTAGCACTTCTTCAAAATGTTTACTACATTTCTATTAGTATGTTTTCAAAATGCTCCTACCCAATTTTGTTGCCATGGTTGTTGCTACAATTGATAATTGACAACAATATGTCAACTACAAAATAATACCTATATTAACTGCTAAAGGATTGTTTGTCCCCTCGAAGGACAATTTGGATCTTTGTAGGTTCCTATTGTCTCAATTTGAAGTGAATGTTTTTGAAACTTTTTGAGGGTGTGCAATTTTGCAAGAGCTTTGTGATATATCATTTTATTTCAATAAGTGCCTAGAAAAAAAAGTTAAGGCACAATAAGCCAAAAATGGAGGGTGGCAAGTAACACAAAAAAATCACAAAAAGTCAAAATAAATTATTTTGTCTACATTTGAAGCTTTTACTCATTCTATTTGGACTAGAGATGAAAAAATTATGTACAATCTTAGTTTTTTGGGCAATCTAAGCATCTACTTGAAAAAATAACTTATAGAATTCAATTTTCAATGCAATTTTTAAAACTTTCCAAAACAAATTGTTAGAAAGGGTTAGGTTTGCTTGCTAGAACAATCTCACTATTGGGATTATTATATTTCAATTCCATCTTAGCACTATTAACGGTTTAGTTTTTCCTTCAATTTTGAACCTACTTCTATTTAATAAATTTTTAAAGAATATAGACTAAGTGTTTTTTTCTTGAGTTTTTTTTAGATACTTAATTCAATTGTTCAGCATTAAAAACTTAGAAAATCAAAATCAAAATCAATAATACAAAAAATCTAAGTTAAGAAGATTCAAAGCCAAAAAATCTAGTCAACCAAGGAACAAAAAGAAATTCTTCACATTGGATGCAAATATCTTGCAATCAATGCGGTCAAAGTTCTTAAAATTTCTTCCATACATTTTAAAGCTAGTCTAGTAGAAGATTCTATGGTTAGATATAAAAATAAAAAAAGTTTAAGTTTTTTGCTCTTTGCAATAGAAATGGTAGTTTCAAGTGATTTTTGATGGAAAAAAGGCCTTGGTTCTTTAGGGATTAATTACCTTTTCATATATGTTTGCAAGATGAATCACAAGGAAGAGAATTTCATCCATGCATCGAACTTTAGCTTCAATGAAGTGAAGTTGTTCCTTCCCAAGATTGAAATCCTTGAAGTGGGAAACTAAAGAGTTTCATAGTCCTTACAATATTGTACTTACTTTTATTATTTTTTCTTTGAATGTATCTTCATATCTAGATGTGATTTGAGCAGTCTACTTAAAGGTTAGTAGTACAATGCATATTGTTGAGTAATGGTTTAGAAAGGCTGAGAATTGCAAGGTTTTGTCATTTATCATTTATTGATGAAAGCAAGCTCCTTAAATCTAAACTAAAATTTTGAAATAGCATAGATTGGTTGAATGTCTGATGAAGTAATATTTGGATTATTTGAACAATTTACTTCAAGACTTTTCTATAGTTTTCTAAATTCAATATGACCAAATTATCTTCCACGGTTATAGGATATTTATGTTTTTCCCGATCATAGGTATCAATTTTTTCAAAATAGTAATATAACCTAAAAAAAGACATTTTTTTCAAAATTTTAGAAAATAATTGTAAAGATTCTAGTTTTGGGGGGAAGAAAGGGCTCCAAGCTTTGGGCTTGTAAAACTTAGGCTTAAAGCTCTTAGGTTTACATTTCTAGAATTGTTGGTGCTAAGGTTTCTATACCCTAGCTGTAGTACAAAGATTAAGTATTTAGAGCCGATAGCTTTTAAACCATTAAGGACCAAATAACATTTTTTGACAACATAGTAAGTTTGGGCAATTCATTACAAATGGAATTTTTTTCATCTTTTAAAAAAATTTACACATCATGTGCGTAAAGAGTAGCTCTAAGGCCCAACAATTTTCATAACTTTTGACAACATGGTTAAAAAGTTATTGTAGAATATATATATATATATATATATTCTTATTATTTTATTTTTTTTATATATATTTTTTGTATATATATTTATATATTTATATATTTATATATTTTATTGCTTGGCGAGCAACCCGCACAGCTAAAAAAACTTCTTTAAAAATAAAAATTTGAAATTGGTTCTTTACAGTTATTTATATGTAGAAAGCTTTGAATTATTCCATTTTGATTAATAAGATGAAAGTTATGAGGAATTTTAGTTTGGGGTAATTTGCGGGTAGTTATGAAATTTTTACTCTGAGGCAAACTTTGAAGTCCTTTATTTAATTAATTTTCAATATTTTTGGAATAAAATAAAAACATTAGGTGTAGATCATTTATTACAACACTACAACCATTAAAATTGGAATTTTTAAATTCCATAACTAAATTCTTAGCAATTTTGTATTTTGAATCACTCTATTTCTTTTTACTTACTATTTTTTTCTTATATGTTGTACAATTTCAAATGATCTAAAAATTTTCAAGCATGTAGCCAACTTGCCTTGAAGAATGAATCCAAAGAATTACAACCATTTTAGACATTTTTTCATAATGATATGACCTTGTGAAGTGCAGCTGCTCAGTTTTTTGCAAGGCCCCCAAAAAGAGTTTTGTCACTTCAAATGCTAATATCTTGCAATCTACACACTAGAATTTTTTGAAATTTTTTCCACATCTTTTCAATCTATTGTACTACAAGATCCTACAGTTACATGTGTCCAAAATAAAAATTCATGAAATTTGGTACTTGTACTAAAAATGGCAGTTTTGGAGCATTTTTGGTGAAAACATAGTCAAAAACCTTTAAAGGTTAATTGAGGCATTTACAGATATACACTTAGTCTTTATTTTAGGAATGCATACAAGTTGTATTCTCCTTGGGAGTATTTTTTGAATGAAGATACATACAATTTTCTAATCTATTAAAGACTATTGTAACTATTGTATCCTTCAAATGTTGTTCCGGACTCCTGTCGGATTGGTGTCATAAATTAATCCTACATTATTTGCTACCATAACTACAATATTCCTATGTTTGGAAAGAATTGGTGACTACGGTAGGAGGCTCTGAAATGGAGCAGGCATTAAGAACGGACCCTACAAATGGTTGTGAAATGGACATGAGTTAGTTCTGAAATTGACATGTATAGTCATTGAATGAATTAAGGAAAAAAGCATTATCAATTGCAAGAGCCAATCATTTGTTTTGCTTCCCCCATCTTTCTTCATAATTGCAAGTGAACCATTTATAGAAGACCTAGGATCATAAATAGGGACCTATGACCCAACTCGTTTGAAAATTCATAAGTAATTCAAAAATGCTTGGAAAAATACAAAACCACTTGGATTAGATTCCTCGTCTATTTTTCTTTGTCTGAAAAATGAGTTAAAATCATTCCCGTCCAATGAAATACACAAAAAGGCGGACCAGCCCTTAGTTGTGCCATTTCTAAACCTCCTACCTTAGTTCAAAGTTAGGTAGTGGAATTGGGAAAAAAAATGTTTGGAGTTTGAAAACATCGGCAAAAAAACAATGAAAAAATCTATAAAATTTATTTTTGAGTAAAATATAGAGAAAATAACTTTGATTCCGTACTTGAAAAAAAAGTTCAAGTTGTGATTTGAAGGAAAATAGCCAGTAAAACTCAATAAAATTGCCAACCCTGAACTACTAGAACGATCCTCACACAAGCACAGTTTCCAACAAAGCATGACAAAGCCTTGCGCCATGCCTACATGAGCAAATGTGTGACTGAACACGGAAACCCAGCTCAGCTGAGCAGCCCTTGTCGAGTCCCTGCATTTGATACTTTGGGCTTCCCCACAGTCTTTGTAGATTGCTCTTGTCATCACATAATGTCCCGGTCGAGTCTAGAGTAGTGCAACGAGCCTCTTGCAGAAGCAGTTTTGCCCCTATGTTTTTACCCCTAAGGGAGAATGCAAGAACCTTTTATTTGCTGCACAATTTTATATTTTTTGCAAATTTTGAATTCAAATTTGCAATCAAAGGACCCAAATTAGTATTGAGGGTTGTTAAATATAAAATTAATACAAAATAGGTCATTTTTTTTTTTAACATTCACCTTTGGCTGAACCTCCACAAGAGGCTCATTGCACTACTATAGACTCAACCCAACATCCAGTGTTTGGAGAGATTCCTCTTCCTTCTTTTCTCATTTTGCCTTTTGCAAGGGAGGGACTAAAGGCTCCAATGGCATGGATGATTCCTCGGTTGGGGGTGACTGAAGTGGCCGTTTCTCTCGCCGGCAGGATTGTTACTTAACTAAAGGACGTGACACGCACACACCGACATGATGGGAAGATGATCAGGTCCCCGACCCCCCGAGTGCCATGCTGTGTCTGTCCCCACATGGTTTCGCCAATGAAACAGTAGTAAAGTAGCCCCAGTTTCCAGACACTCCAACCTCTTCGAGCATCATCATGTGAATTTGACTAGATGGCCGGCCAAACACGGCCTGGGCTTTTCTTGGAATATCACCAACAAAAAACCACCTGCTAACTGACACCACAACTTACAGTGATATTTCACATCCACCACATAAATTGAAAACTGGAAATAATGGCCTTCAGTTTGACCCAATAGGGGAAAAAAATTGAAGCCACATCAGCAGCCATGCAAAATTGGTAGCACCAGATGAGGAAAAAAAAGGTCAATCAAATCTGTGTCATAAGCAAAGAAGTGCGTTTGGGTTTCAAGACATTGGCCAGAAAGAAAGGTCCATATAAGGTACACAAGCCTATTACCACCCTGATTCGCGATCTGACTATGTTGGAGTCAACTTCAATGGGGTCACCTATTTTTCAAAGGTGTATGCATGTTTCACAAATCAAACCCAAGTGGAATTATAATTTTCTAATGAAAATTGAAATTTCTATGAATTGTTGAAGTTGACTGCCTTTAAATTACAAATCCGCCTATGGATTAATTTATAAAAGTCAGATCAACAACCCATTACCGCCATAAATTGTATCTATGAATACTTGTATATCCACCAATCAATGGTAGACACGTTACCCAAGCTTAAATTAATGAGTTGATTTTGTCAGAAAAATAGATGGACTTAGATGAGTTTCAAAGGTGGTAATGGGGCCAAAAGTAAGATGTCGGAAATAGGAAGTTGGCGGGAATAGGTTGGTTTACCTTAACAAAAGGTAACCATACTGAACCCTTTACTACTTTGATCCTTTTTTGAATTTCTGCACATTTTTGCTTATATCTTTGTACATAAATATCAGTTACCGCAATTTCAGGAAATTGGTCATTAGAGAAGGTTGTCTTTTCAACATTCAAGTATTATATGGGATGAATGAGAAGTTTGTTGGACTAAACAGTGCCTGCAAGTCCTCCGTTCATCATTTAGAATATGGATGTTGGAGCGCTTAAGGGTTAAAATGGATGACTCTTGAAACTGAACCCCCAAATTGAACAAGGAAGATACCCTAAAATGGTGAACATTAGAAGGGCAAGTGTTATGCAGTAATAATAGGGTTGTAGATAAGATTTGGAAACTCGGATTTATCATAAACCACATAGTCAATGCTATAAGGGAGGCAACCCATTTCTAATCAGTCCCCCCTCCCCCCCTCCCTTTTTGATAATGTAGGTTGATTTCTTTCCATGGAGGAAGTAATGAGCAATGATAAATTATGGCATAGTTCTTGGTGCAATTATGGCATATTATGATTGGCTACAAGACTTTCAATATTGCAACCTACCCTTGTTGGATTTTGCAACCAACCTTGGTTAGAAATAGAAAGGTCTATACGATCGATACAGGTTGAACAAAATCTTTGGCTAAAAAATTCATAGTAATTATGTTTTGAGAAATAATAATCTGAAAATTTATGGAAACCTTCCAAACTCTATTTTTGCACACTGGAAAATTTCTCCACTAAAGAAACCTACCTCTAGATAAGGTAACTCAAGACAACTTTGGACCAACTCAATGCAGGCCCAAAAACTCATGAGCAATACATGTGTCTTGTGAAATGTCATAACATTGTTCACCTTTGGTGGGGGAGGGGCCTTTTTCTCCCCCTAAATCAAGAGTCCCCCAACCAATTAATTTCTCAAATTGACAACCCACGGAATCCTATTTTGAGCGCAACCAATCAGAATTGGAGCACTATAACTCAATACTCCTCCAAGACACCTTCACCTGGGAAGGTAGGCACCTCACCTGGTTTAGCAATTTTATGATACTTCACAAGAATATTTTAACCAAAATTCTGCCTGTCACGGGTTGAGTTACCTTACGTGTAACTGCTTGTCATAGGCTGAGTTACCTTACCTTACGTGTAACAGAATTAAATGGATTGCCTCCCTGGGCTATGTCCAAACGACAGAACCAAGAAAAGCAACCTTTGGGCACTGATGAAAGCCCCCCGCCAACTCATCAGAGGGGGAGGCTCACTGTGCTGGAGCCAATCCTCACGCCTGGGAATCAGGACCCTCACTCACTCACTCACTGGTAGGGAGGGGGGGGCCCCCTATGGATGCTGTGAGTATCTTCAGCTGTGAACCCAGTTGGCCTCGGCAGCCCTGAAAACCCTTTCCATGAGTGAACAGTGAAGGAGCTACTCTGTACCTGAGGTGCTTACACGTGGCACGGTTCGTGCATGGCCAGTTGGATTGTTATTTTTTATTCAGTTGGGGCCAGCAGCTCAGATCGGTTTAGGCCACCTCATCCGAAATTTGCCAAATGACTCACCTTGCATGTCGTAGTCAACCACTCAATTCCCTTGCCGCTGTGTGTGATCTCAAAAGCAAATTTCAAAGGGTACAGTAAAAATGAATTCCATCATGACAGATGAGTGGACAGGTCGGACAGGGAGGATTGACACCTCCGTCTACTCTATTGCCCCCAGTCAAAGGGTAAATGTAAAAATTGCCACCCTATTTTGTGTCACTTAAATTTTGTATTTCTTTACGTCATCCAACTCATTTTGGGTTCTCTGATTGCAAATATGAATTTGAAATTTGAATTTTTTTAATCATATGTGGCAAATAAAAAAATTCAGTGTTTTCACCAGGGATAAAATAACAGGGCAATCGAATGGGTGTCAATCTAGCCAGGGAGGATTGACCCTTGTATTGCCCCATCAAAAGGTAAATGTAAAAACTGCCCCCTATATTGTGCCACTTAAATTTGGTATTTCTTCATGGTACCTAGCTAATTTGGGGCCTCTAAATGCAAATATGAATTCAAAATTTGAAAATTTTATCATATGCGGCAAATAAAGAATTCCAGTGGTTTCTGTAGGGATAACAAACAGGGCAATATAGGGGTCGATCCTCCCTAGCCTATCAGTCCTCCTGGTCGTGAACTAGACTCCCAAGAGTCATTCCATGGGTGCATGTAAAAAGAAGACCCCCTATTTTTTGTGCTTGATTAACTTATCTACTACACTTCTCCTTCCTAACTAATTTGGGACCTCTGATTGCAAATGTGAATTCAAAATTTGCAATTTTTGTCATGCATAACAAATAAAAAAATTCAGCGTTTTCCCTCAGGGACGAGCAAGGGGGTTCACCCAGAATGGATGGACGGACTGAGCTCCTGAATTTTTCACCACAGCAGGTTCCCATAAGTTACAGTATGGTCATTAGCAGTTTTACTCAAGGTTGACTTGAGGTTCTGTAATAGCACATACAGTATATCCACAATATAGTGAGGCACAGGGAGGACGAAATTTGGGTAAGTTAGAGCATCCCCACTCCAACACGGGGAAGCAACACTTCAAATGGTCTGAACCATCGATCTTAGAAGATTTTCTAAGATCAATGGTTTAGACCATTTGAAGTGTTGCTTCCCCGTGTTGGAGTGGGGATGCTCTTAGCTATTAGATGGAAGTCATGGAACAGGACATCAAGTTGACAGCTTCCTCTTAGATTTTGGGAGGACAATGGCCCCTAAATTTGGGGGTTGGCATTGTGACTCTTCTCCAAATTTGTGGCATAAGTTTTAGTTATCTCTTAGTGATAGGGTGGGCAACCCAAAATGGGCATTTGGGGGTTCGCAATGTGACTCTAAACCATCTTCAATTTGTCTACATCTCTAAAATCAATTATATATCTACGGAAAAAGTGTTTTAGAATCAAACTTTGATCCTTGGTAACTTCTATATATGATATAAAAATGTCGCTTGGTGTGTTGGAACCTACTTTCAGGTGCCAATAAGAAAATCAATGAAAATGTGACCAACATAATAATAGTAATTAGGTACATTAACAAAAAGTGGCGATTTTGGAGGTATCCACAATTAATTTTATTGTAGATAATTTCTATTTATTAGATCAATGAAGTTTTTATATTTTCTCATTGGCAAGTGATAGGAGATTTCAATGCACCAAAGAATACAATGACTGGAAAAAAATTGATCAAATGTTTGCAATCACTTCATTCAGTTTTTTTTGGTGAAAAAATAAACACATGAAATTGCAACTAGTAATTTTATTTACATACTATGCATTATGTAATATACATAAGAGAAAAAAAAAACTTCAAATAATAACTCTATTGAAGATTGAGAAAATTCCAAAGTTCACCTATACATTTGATCATTTTTTCCAATCTATGAATGATGATATTTTAATAATTTGTTTACCTCCCTTTCATTTCCTTTACAATTGCAATTTTGTGTGGAATACTTTCTATAAGTCTCTTGCAATCATTTGAAGTAATAGAGTAGAAAACTTCTACCATATGGTCCCACAATTCTATCAACCCTAGTTGGAGGTCTCTCATATTGATTAAGTTTTTGTTTGATAATTGACCAAAATTGATCTATGGATTTTCAAATCAGGCAATCGAGAAGACCAACATAAAAGAGTAAAATATTTCCACGAGAACCACTCCTAAAGCATCTTTGTTGTGTGAATGGAAGCATTATCTTGTTGGAAGATGATACACGAAGGGTCTAATTTGAATTTGGAAATGATCTTGTAGACATTTTTTTCAAGAGTATCACAATAACAAATCTATTTAATGCGTCCTTCTAGCTTGTATATCAATCCAAGTCTATGAATGTACGTGCGACCCCAAATCATAGTATCCTCACCTCCATGTTTGATTTTTTTTTGTCTAATACTTTGTACCAAAAGAAACCCCACTTCTTGTATCCAACACCCAAACCTTTTATCTCAATTGAAACAATCTTGGGAAATTTTTTTGACTCCAATCATCTAAAGTTCATATTCATGGACTCTAAGAAATTTTAAATGTGCCTTCATATTTTTTGACGAAATAAACTTTTTTTCACCTTTGTCTGTGAATGTAAACCGCCTCTATAAAGTGCATGCTTAATAGTGAGAGAACTCACTCTCATTTCCAATACTTGTTGCGCAAACTTTGCTACATCTAGACAAGTACCCATTCTTCTCCTGACCAATTGTAATACACACCTTTGTTCTTGTATTACATTGGTATTCAACTTTCAAGGTTTGCCTCCGCACGAGCATTCTACATTAGACTATTAGAGAGATGTACACAACAAATTAAGGTTATCAACACTTTCCACACTCATGTGCAAAGCATTTGCCATCATTCTGTGTAAACATCCTCTTTGAAGCATATAAACTACATCATCTTAGATCTGTTGAGATAATGCTTTGAGAATCTTAGAACACTAAAGAAAAAGGCCTATATGATAGGAATAATTGAGCACACAACTTAAGTGATTCTTTGTTTCATTGTTCTTTAACCCCTAAAGGACCAAACACCGTTTTTGACAACATAGCGTTTTTGGGCAGCTCACCACAAATGGAATTTTTATTTTTTCTCTTTGAAATTTTCACACAAGATGTGCCCGAGGAGTAGCTTTAGGGCCCAAAAATTTTCATAACTTTTGACCACATAATTAAAAAGTTATGGTATGATATGTAGTTTTCATTGTTCAGCGGGCAGCCCGGGCAACAAAAAAAACTTCTTTAAAAATCATTTTCTAAAGAAATAAAAATTTGAAATTGGTTCTCTAGATTTATGTGCACAAGGAAAGATTTGAATCATTTCACATTGATTTATGAGATGAAAGTTATGAGGAATTTTAGTTTGTGGGTAGTTATGGAATCTCTACTCTAAAATAAACTTTGAAATCCTTTATTTAACTCAAGCTTCAACATTTTTGGAAAAAAATATAAACACAAGGTTTAGATTGTTTATTACAACATTACAATCGTTTGGATTGGCATTTTTCAATTCCATAATTAAATCCTTAACAATTTAGTGTTTTGAATCATTTTTCTACTTCTTTCTACTTACTATTTTTTTCCTATATGCTGTACAATTCCAAATGATCTGAAATTTTTCAAGAATGTAGCTAACTTTCTCTGAAGAATGAATCCAAAGAGTTACCACCATTTTGGACATTTTTTCATACAAATGTGACCATGTGAAGTGCAGCTGCCCGTTTTTTCGCAAGGACAAAAAAAGGGGGTTTTGTCACTTCAAATGCTAATATCTTGCAATCTACACGGTGGAAATTTCTGAAATTTTTTCCACATCTTCTCAAACTAGTTTACTACAAGATCCTAAGGTCACATGTGTCCAAAAATGTTTTTTTTCCAAAATTTCGTACTTGTACTAGAAACGGCAGTTTGGGAGCGTTTTTTTGTGAAAACATAGTCCAAAATCTTTAGGGGTTAAAGGTTAATTTTTCACTTTAAAAGTGATATGCAATGATTAAGGAACACGAATCAATCTAAAATGCCTTTGGTTCTTACCACATTACTTTACTTATACTTCTTCAAAATTGATGAGGTCAAATGCAAAATTTATCATCCCAATTATCATTCATGCATTTGAATCTATAAGATTCAAGTTGCTATGTGACAAAGATTCATTGATTTGATTATGACTTAAGAAGCATTTCTCATAAAAAATTGTATTAACTCAAATGCTTAGTATATCCTACCACAAATTTGACAAGTGAAAATACAACCCATATAATCCACCTTTGAAGAATAAACCTCTCAATCTTGGTGCATTTAATCAAAACACAAAATTTGAGCCATAATTATTCTTAAAAATTTGAACCTCTAAAGTCAATCCACTGGCATCAAATAAATTTGATTCTTCTACACAAAAATATTCAAGGAAACTTCCAAAGCCATGATTAAGTATCTCTGTAAAGTACTACCGCATTATTGTTGCAACAAATAGATGGATTGAAATTTAGAGAGGATATAACACTTTCAAGTCTTCTAATTACATTTGGAATGGTTAAAGTAACCCAAGTCACAAGTATAGCAATACAAAGGGTTGGATTGACTTGAGTTTGGATTGTTTTTTAGCAACTAGGGTTGATTTCTTCAACCTAGCCATTTATTGGGCAGATATTTTGCATTAAGATCAAGAATGATCACCACACCAACGTCTTGTCCATATGACAATACATTACCCTTCTTCACTTCAAAACCTGTCAATATTTGGGTTGGTTGTCTTAGCCATATTACACAAATCTCTTAAGCCAAGAATGACTATCCTAGATTTATGTTCAAGAATAAAACAAAGAATGAACATTGTAATGTAAAAATATTTCATACGCCAAGTATGATTATCCTAGGTTTACATTCAAGAATTAAAAAAAGAGGATGAACATTGTGGCATTATTAGGTGATGACATCAATTAAGGTAAACCAGCCCATTGTGGTCAGAATTTGAGTCTGCCCTCATGCCATTCCTAAAAAATTCAAATTTTTTCTCACTCAAAGATAAGTGTGAGAAATAGTGAGAGCAATTGAAATTTTATTTTTCAAACAAAGTGTGAATTAGTTATGTATTTTTGAAATGATCTTCCCAACACAGTCTACAGGCTGCCCCATAACCAACAGAAAGTGTATCCAATATGCTCCTCTTCACCACCTAAAGTGGTCACAGTAATTTCTAATGTGGAATGCCAAGAAAAATCACTTCCTACAATGATTTACAGTGAAAAATTGGATGTTCCTAATGAGGTCACTAATCACTCCATAGGTGTCAGGTTAGATATTGATTATGGTCTGAAAAACCATCATGAGGTCATAAGATGTCCACTAAGGTAGTGTGCTCATAAAGCGACACTTTAAGGGCTGATCGGCCTTTTCGATGGGTTTCAGGTGCCCGAAAATATTTCCCCCTATTTTTCACTTGAAGAAAAATTGATGCGGAATCTAACCCAAGTAGTTTCATATTTTTCGGAGCATCTATGAATTACTTATGAATTTTCAAAGAACTCTGCCATAGGCACCTATTTGTGATTCTTAGGCCTTGCAAAACCCACCCACATGCGGTCTGAAAAAATATATGGTGTGACCAAAAACAAGCAGTGAAGCATTGAAAAAGTAATACTTACTGTTCCTAAATGCGACCTTTACTAAACTTAAGCCCTAAATGCCTCAAGGAACCAATATTGTCTTCACATACTTTCAAGTCCAATTCAAAGTGCTGTAACTTTTGCATCCAATTTCCAAATTCAAGAAAACTTGTTGGGAAATTTGCGCTCTGTCTTCTTGTTTGTGTTATAAAGTTTTCAGATAAATCCGAGTTACACTGATTTTTTGGGAGCCAATCGAAGTTCCAGAGCTTCAATTTGAGTTCACCAAACTGCATTTGATGTCTGCAACTTCGGGGGTTTCTATCTCCTTCATTCTAAGATTGTTTTCAGTAAAATTTGTTGGGTTATGTTCCCCTTGAAGTCTAGTTATTGTGTTAAAATTTTCATGTCAATTCAAGTTGTTTTGAATGTTTGGGAGCAATTCGAAGTTCAAAATCCCGACATTCTTGGATCACAGTGAACTTCGGCGGCTTATAACTTCTTCATACAAGGTCCGTTTTCAATATTTTTTGTTGAAAAAGTTGAGCCTACTAGTCTAGATTGTGTGGCTAAAATTTCATATCAATACAAGAAATAATAAGTGACTGAGAAGCATTTTAGTAAAAGGATGTTCAATCGTAAAAGTGTTTCTTGCAAAATGAAGTGGACACCTGTCTTGTATTCACTCTTTATTTGAAATCGACCCACCCTGGCTCTTATTAACCCATATGTGAAGTATAAACCAACATCCAACAAACCTTATTAAGCTCTCACATTGTGCACAATCCATTTTCAAACCGCTTAGTATCCATTTTAGGGCCTCTTGTAGGGACGGTTCGAAGAAGAGGGTTGCAATTCGAGCCACCTACCTTATGAGTCATCTGACCGTAATGGGCTGGTTTACCTTAGGTGTTGGCTTACTCCCTCCTTCTCTCAATTGGTTTGGGAACATACGAAAGGAAAAGCACGTGTGTTTCATTGCAATGCATGAGCTTCTGGCAATGAATAATTCCATTGTAAGTTATTGAGTCCACCTTGTGATGCTCATGCTTGTCCTTGGAGGAGAACTGGAGAACACTCCAAACTTGGAGCCCAGGGCCGCACACTGTGACTTTGTCTGTATTTTGACCAGATCACAAGCTAACATAGACTTGGCAATGAAAGCAATCAGCATAAAACTTTTAATAAAAAAAATCAGCCAAACTGGCAAAAGTCAGGCAAAGGAAAGGACAGGGAGAGCCACACTGACATTTCAACTAAAATTTTGGCCCCAAATCCCCAATTGATAAGGCAAATTAAGGTTAAAATCTTCCCAAAATGTACATATCAGAGAAGGCACTGACTGACTGACTGACTAATAGACCGCCCGTCAAAGATGAATGGAGTTCGGTTCTGTTAACTGAAGTTACTGACGGATCCCAGTCTCAGAATCTCATGCATCCGTCTAATTTCAGCAGAGTCACATGACGACGAGGCGTTCGGGACGCGTGTCAAACGTAACGCCACTGCCAAATTTAGCGACGGTTAACTCCAGATCAGTCACCGAAGAAAAAGAAGGGAACTAAACTTAGAGGTGAATACAAGTTTAGCGGAAGTTGTTCTTATTTTACGTTATTGCCTAAATTTGTGGGTGATGTAGACAAAAACTGATACAAAAAAACCTTACCAAACCATTGGTAGAATTACTTCATCACCATGCACTTAGTCTTCCAATTTCATTTTCCAAGTAGACAATAATACAACGTAGTATAAAGATTTTTGTAAATTTGTTATTTATAAAATATAATTTGTTTGACTCTTTCTAAAGTGTGATAGGAAATGATCGTTTAGAACGTGTGTTCAATGTGACTTCACTGCCAAATTTAGCAACAATAACTCTAGATCACTGAAAGAAGAAGAAAGGAAAAAATTAGTGGGAAGTATGAGTGTAGCAGAAGTTTATTACATATTCTTATTTGACATTGTTGCCTATATTTATGTGCAATGTAGACAAGACTGATACAAACCCCTCACCCAACACTGAACTCAGTCTTCCAATTCTTTGTTTCAAATAGATTATAATATATAATTTTATAATTATTTTTGTAAAATTATTATTTATAAAATATAATTTGTTAGATTCTTTCTGAAGTGCGATAGGATTATAGGGGAAAAAGTCGTAAAGATCTACCATTGAGAAGAGCTATGAAGGTGAGAATTTTTTCTTTTCAAAGGTTTGTGAGAGTTATACAGTTTGATTATTCTTGATCAATGAAAAATAGAAATTAAATAGAATCTTGCAAAGTGTTTTTATTTATGTTTTTCAATTTTTATTCTTGAAAAAGATTTGATTCTCTCTTTGGAAATTAGAAAACGACATAACTTTGAGATTTACATTGTCAAAATACTTTGTGGTTGAATGAAGAGGAGAAGAACATGCATTGGTTCTTTGTGAATGCTCTTTCATTTTTATTTTTTCTCTTCACTTTGATCTTCAATAGGAATTTGGTACCGTAGATAACTAAAAGATTCAATCATACATACTTCTTGGAACCACGGAATCAATGCTCTTCTTCATTTGATTTTAATAAAATGAAATAGGAAGTCTAAATCAATTTAACTAAGGATAAGTTGAAAGAGCAAGGATGAATCATAGGGAATCTTCACAATAGAAGGCCAAGGAATCGTTGTAAACATTTCACATAGAGAAGGTGCAACAATTGAAGGTGAGGGCCCAAGCGATTAATAATAATACTACTACTTGTGGATGATGGAAGTTGTTAGGGGCAGTGAATTCTTCCACACAAGGTGGAAAAAGCAAAAGGTTTCCGGATGGTGAATGAGACCCCCCTGGTGGAAGGGGAACGGCCGATCTCCAGCTTGGGTCAGACGGTTGGCTCAAAAGGCCGGAGCCCCAGCCACCAGCATAACCCCAAACTCAAGCTCCGCCATAGCCATAATTTTCTCTTCGACTGTCTCTCCTTCTCCTCCTTATTCTTCGACACGGTGCTTCCCTTCTTCTCGTTCCTATTATTTTCTTTTCTTTTTTTCCTTTTTTTTCCTCTGTTTAATTTCTGCGCTATGTATGCCAATCAATCTTGTGGTGGCCGGCACCTCTCTGTGTAACACATCTCCGTCTCGCTTAGAATAGATGTTCCGTAAGGTGACGTAGCTTTTATGCCTCCTTCGTCTTCCACGGCGACGCGGGGAGCTCCCTGACGCCAATTCGGTCGGATTTGTGGAGGAGAGTGTGTGTGTGTGCGGTGGTTGAAGTGATTGTGCGTCGGACGGATTCGCGTCCACCGGGAGTGGCGGTACGTGTTGTGGAGGAGACGAGACGTGGTTTTGAGAACGCTCGGGAGGAGCCGGTACGGGAGTTTGCCATCGGGGATCCGAAGGGAAGCATGTGGCACTTGTGTATGGAGCTTGGCGAGCAGCGTTCGCATTCGTCGTAGGTAGCTGGACTCTTGGTGTGCCTGCCACGTTGCGTGTTGTGTATGCGCTGTTTTTTTTTTGTGCTGCCACTCGGCGGCTGTTGAAGGCGAAGAGTTGGTGACGTGTTTAGGAGGGAGAGAGAGGGAGAGAGAGGGAGTCTTTGGTGAGGAGGAGAGTGTTTTTTAGGAAGGGAGGGAGTGTTTTGATTTCCATGGGAACTGAACTGGCCCCTGGAATTGTGTGCTGTGCTTCCCTGTGTGGTAGCTTCGGTGCGCCTCACCATGTTGCCCCATGGGAGCAGCACCGGAATGGTGTCGATTCAGTGAAGCAGGTGAGGGAGTCGCGAGTTTTGCGTGCGGTCCTATTCCTCGGGTTGTGGTCCTCTGTTAGAGTGTCGTTTTGATGAGGATGCGGTTCTTTTTCCGCGGAATTAATCGGATTGTTGAGCTCGGGAATTGATGCGCTGTTCTTTGCGTTTGTGGCGCAGAGCTTCCAGATAAGGTCTCTTGTCAAGGACAAGATTATGGATCCTAAGCTTCGGATCGTTCAGTGCCCGAAGTGTCGGGCGTATTTGCAAGAACCTCCCGTTGGCAATCCCTTTTACGAATGCGGCAACTGCTTCATTACTCTTCAAGGTTTGTGCAATTTCAATTCGCGCATTCCAACAACTGCTCAGTGTATATGGTACTTAGAGATCAAGGATTTTCCTCCCCTCTGAATTTTAGAAGTCGCGTTGAGATTTATCGAAAAGTATTGTCGATGTAGATTGTGCTCTCGTGCTCGTGCTCGTGCTTCGTATGTCCAGTGATCTTGGATCTTGTAATGTGAACGGTCCATCTTTTCGATTGTACACGCCGCAATTGTTTCCGACTCATCTGTGCCGCGGTTATTCGGGATCGATATTTCCGACCTGACCGGCCTTTACCTGACCAAATCCCTAATGATAGATTTTTGTTTGACATTCAGCCATCCACGCTACGCAAGAAGATGTGGAGAGGCGTTTGCAGCAGAAGGCTTTATTCAAGCGAATGGAAATTGACAAAAATACGAAGAGTATCTCATCGGAGGATGGTTATAAGGTTTTCACCTCAGAGTCTTCAAGTGAGAAGAGTGTCGATAAGGAGGATCACGCTCATTCGAGGGAGGGCTCGCCTTCTTGGTCGCCTTCACGGCGGGAATCGCATCTTCACGGTACAAAGCCCGGGCACTCGTCGTCGCAGCCGCAGCCGCAGCAGCAAAGGAAAGCGGTTGCATCGTTCGAGAGGCCACAGTATCATCCTCCAGGTGAAACTGCCCGAGCCAAGCAAGAAGTTCCACAAAACAAGGTCGACGTGCTGGACCAGAATCTGCACCGACTTGCGATAAAAGATAATGACGAAGCACAGTATCATAATGGGGCAAATATTGACTGGGTAAACGGTCATGGTGCTCATCATCTCAGCATGAGGCGATCTCGTCCGGAAGAGTCTCAACACGAAAACGACGGTGAAGGTCGCTATTCTCAAGTCCACCATATGCATAAATCAGTCTCTTTTAACGACATTATAAACAGCCATTCAGCTGGAATGCATCGTTCGCCGTCGTTTTCGGAGGATGTTAACCAAGGAATTCGATTGGCTCCGTCTGAGACAGAAGAGCCTGTAGAAGATTCTATCCACCATATTTTGGACGACTTTCTTTCAGCACGATATGACGCAAGGCCTCAATATTCGAAAGTTGAAGGATACGAAAGCCAGCGGGACATGTACGCTCCTACGGACGTAGCCGATTATGGAACTAGCAGTCGCACATCGTCGGTCGGTGACGGAGATGCTCCTCATGCTGCGGTGGTGGAAAATCAACCAAGGTCACTATCTGGTGAACTAGACAGCTATGTGGTTTTGGACCATAGGGTAACAAGACCTGGATCCTACCAACGAAGCTCTTCAGCGAGCAAGCATGGCCAGCTAAATACGGCATACCATCATTCCGCGGACAGTCACGAGAGAAACCATTCTGAGGGAGAGAGGTCTTCTGCACGCACGCACTCAGCTTCTAAATTGCAGCTGAGGTCGACACCTTATCATGGACAACAGCCCTCTCACATGTCTCACCAACCTGCGGGACAGTCTCCTCCTCATTACATGTTTAATAAACCTCCAGCAGGGCAGAGTCATCATGTGTCCCATGAATCAAACCCGCAGTATGGTGCCCTCAAGAGTTACCCGGTCCTTCCTCGTCCAGATGAGCCACAGGTTGTGCATTGTCAACATTGTGAGCAGCTCCTCAGCGTTCCTGCTAATTTGCCTTCAACGAAGAAAGTCTATCAAAAACTGAGGTGCGGGGCCTGTCAAAAGATCTCTGTCTTCCTTTTGGCTGCGGAAGAGCATTTTCCATCCCCCACGATCTCTCCCAAGGGGCATGGCCCCTTTACTGATTTTTCAACCGCACACGCTCTGCACGTCTCTAGTCCGCTTGATGCTGGCAACAGACATGTCAATCACGGTATAAAGTCGGATTCCGAATCTGGAGATCGGGGATATCATTCAAGTGCTTCTGGAGCATCGCAGCGCCTGCCACCTATGTCGAGGAACATCCCGCGAACCCCATCGGGATCAAAACTCTCGGCTATGACGTCAGCGACGACTGTTACTGCGATGATGGGTCATACTGCTGTATCGAACGGAGTTCCAAATTTGCACTCATCTACAGGCGCTATGCCATCACGCATTAATAGCTCCTCTCATTATGGGGATGGAAAGTCTTATCGTCGTTCGAACTCTGCCTACGGACCCAATGGAGAGCATGTGATGTCTACTTTGGGGCCAAGAGCATCAGCAGGCAGTGATTATGAAGGCCATCACCCGCATGATGGGAGGCATTTTCAAACAAGTAGTGAATCGAACTCTGCCTACGGGCCCAATGGAGAGCATGTGATGTCTACTTTGGGGCCAAGAGCATCAGCAGGCAGTGATTATGAAGGCCATCACCCGCATGATGGGAGGCATTTTCAAACAAGTAGTGAATCAGACAATGACTCTCCCAGAATGCGCCCTCCCATGAGCGCTTTCAAGGGTGAGCAGTTTCACGCGTCGTCACGCATGCCCTTGGATCGTCATGTTGCTCAACAATATTCGAAAGATGAAGGATACATGCAAGAAACAAATATGACGTCTTCAAAGAGTCTGAAGGGTATCATAAAGAAGGGCGCGAAGGAACTGACGAAGCCGAAACAAGAGTCTAGTAATAACCTTTACAGGCGTAAAGTGACAGTCAATGGTTCACCAATTCCTGATGCACTTTTGAATCGAGCTGAGGCATTGGCAGGACCTATTCATCCAGGGTCATACTGGTAGGTTCTTCTTAAAATATCCTCTCTTGTGCCGTGCATTAGTTAAGACGGTCGATGCGTGTGGTTCGCTTACATAAGATCACTCTCGCATATTTACTCTATTCCAACCCTGAGGTTCCCCGGCTATATTGTGGTGCAGGTATGATTCTCAAGCGGGCTTCTGGGGCCTTTCCGGTGGACCGTGTTTGGGTATCATTCCGGTAAGTGCTTGTACTACGTGCGTGGAGTCTCAGTTCACTTGTTTGTAAATTAAGAATTAGATGAGTGTTTTTCGGCATTTTAACCGGTATCTACCTGTATTTGTGGACTTACTGCAGTCACATATTGAGGAACTGAGTTTACAACCGCTACCAAGAAATTGCTCTGGTGGTCAAACCGGAGTTGTGGTGAATGGAAGGGAGTTACACAAGAGTGACTATGATCTTCTAGTACGTCGTGGTCTTCCCCCTACTCCCGGGAAGACGTACTTCATTGACATCGAGGGACACGTTTTGGAAGCTGTATCTGGCTATGAGCTTCGCGGTCTTGGTCCTCTTGCACCAACGTAAGTGACATCTGCATTCTTTGTATCAACTGAATGCTTACGTGACTCGTTCATGCTGTTACATTTAGGAATACTTGAATTCATTGTAGAATAATTTGAAAGTCGCTTGATTTTTTATTCCTGTACTACATTTCAGATGGGAAATGCTGAGGTCAAATTTTTAATAATCTTTTCATCTATGCAGTTTGGATCAGACAAGTCGAGGGTATGGAATGCGGGTACCAGGAACCAGCCAGGTTGCTTAAGTATATAGATTGGTTTCCGAGTACATGCCTACGTTGTGTCTTGAGGCGTTGAAGTGGCAACAAAATATACGATCCAGTTCCAGCCAAGAAGGGTGCTTTTCAACACCTCGCCAAGTGATGGATCGATATGTTCCTGTTTTGAGGGTAGGCGATATGTCAATATTCTTTGCCTTTATTCAAGCTTTTAGATATGACAGTATGCTCACTGTCATCAAGAGTATTTTTCTGGAGAGTTCTCAAGATTTTATCTTGTATTTAAACCGTTTGTTTGTAATCTGGTTTGTAAAGCTGTACATGTCTGGTCGTGACTTGAAAAGCACAGCACCGTCACGTTCGGTGTTACTACTCGATTGCATTTTTTTTTTGTATGACGGGCGCTTGCCTCTTAAGCATCCTTGTGCATGCGATTATCATGCCTCCATTTTTAAGTCGACCGTTGGGTTACGTAACCGTCGTTGTAGGAGTGCAGGTTTCCACGATTGAGATTGTGGTTACGGTGAGCATTGTGATGCGCCTCTGAGCGTTTGTTTGTGCTTGCATGCACCCGTCTTTTCGTATCAGTTATCTGGTTGTGTCGTCAGGCTTGCTTAGGTGGTCTTGTATCAGAGTAGAAATTTGGGTAGGTGAAATAGTTTGCCTAGTTGCGTGCTATTTAACGCTTCATGCCTGTATGTCTACCGAGTATTTTGTGTATTGAGATCTGTGGTCAGGCATCTGACTTTGTCCGCAGGTGTGTAGTCACGGATGCAATCCAGCAATTGGAAGTCATTTATCTTTTCGTTCCATATCTGCTGCTAACTGTGTTTTCGCTCGTGTAATTGATGTCGACTTGGGGACATAGGGGGATATATCGTCTAGTTTTTCTTTTCTTTTATACGGTTTGACTGGATATATTTTTAAATTGTTTGCTTCTGCTCCATCGTTGACCTGTTCATTGAGCTTTCTGAACTTCGTACTGTTCCGGGTTCTGGACATCGCTTGAGATTAGTGAGCGATACTTGACTATGACTTGCCTAGGCTGATTAGAAGACTGATGATTGGAAATGTTTGTGCAGGTGCTTGTACATATGAGATGAAGCTACGTTACCTTTCAAGTACAACTGAATATCCATATATATTACCATTCATCGTCAAATTTTGTCGGGAAAGATTCTGGATGTATTGGTTCCTTCACTGACCAGATTGTGTTGTGCTGAGCTACTTGCAAGAACTACAAAGTTCTTCATAATGCTGTGATTCAAACACGTTATGGTCTCCTTGGCACCACATTTTTGAGATTCAATTCTTTCGCTCTGGTTTTCCTTGAACCTGGGTTGAAATAAAAACGAAGGGCTGTAACCGATGCACTTCTGAGCCCATCTTGTATATCGGGCTGCAAATATCTGTATGCACTCACTGCCCTCAAGTGTCAAGCCGCTTTAATAGGAAGCTTGTTTACTTCTGTAATCTTCAGTTTTTCTAGGTCTTTTTGAGGAGTTTTTCGTTTTTCGTTTTTCGTCCTGCTTGCTGGTGAATAGCGTATTGGAGACCTGCTCATACACCTTTTGGGGTACAAGGATTTGTGACTCAAGTCTGTACATCGCATAATAATTTCAGTTTGTGTACCCCATTTGTTTTGAACAGAAGATAGATGGAAATCATACCTCTTGCTTTCATTAGTTGTATCTTCCGGGATTATACGTAATTGTCTCCATTTCAGTGCAGTGGATGCTCGGACTGTTCGAATTAGGGAGCAGGAGTGTCTTGACGTTTTTTGTCCTGGGTTGTAGTCAGTGCTCCTTGGTGCCAACTTCCAGCCGACTTGTGTTGGAATCAGGTGGAGGGTTGTATCTGTAGACATGTAGCATTGAGCGTGAATGTTATTATAACTCTATCTGTATATCTCCTCCAAGATATCACTGGGAACTTGTCCATTTGGTTATGGCTTTGAAGGAATTCTCCGTGCAGATTGAGTACGTGCTGGTATTCTTGGAATCCATCCTTTTTCGAGGTCAACGAGACGTTTGACGGTATTAATTCTCTCCTGTGTTTGAAGAAAATTGTTCGCAAACTGAGAGTCTAGCATTTAGTCCTGTGCTTGTTGTCAATTTCATTTCATCTCTTGACCTAAGCAGCTTTATGACGAAGCTTGCCAACGTCAGTTCCTACTGTTGGAATGCGATTCTACGAGGATAGAAAGAGGGGGGTCAGTTCAAGAGCTGTGCTAGGCAATTTGGAATTGGCAATTTGATATCTTTTGAGGGGGGCTAGTTCTTTGAGACGAGACCAGGTTTGGGGGTTCAAAATGGTGACTTGATATGTAAACAAATGACAGAATTGAGTTTGAGATTACGCTGGCCATTGAAACAAATGGCACAATCGCAGGGCTGAAATTGCTGACGATGAAGTAGACAATGAAAAGAAGTATCTGTGGGGGGCTTCACCTTATTATTTGTTGGATCGAACTGGCTCCAGAAATTTCCATAAAAGGCTGTGGGTTTTGACCTGGTTTTAGTGCCATTGGATTCTTTACAACTCACAAGTGACATGTTAGAGATTGTCACCGTGAAGATTTAATGCACATGTTGTTTGTTTCGTCCTAAGTTACGTCTTTCCTAAACCACTTCAACTACATATCGTTCTTGAACCAGTGGGAGCCACCTTTTTGGAAGAAATTGTTTGTAAGCTTACATGGATCTCTTAGTAGAGCGTTGTGAAGAAAGACAATGGAAATTCAAGATAGCTAAGAGGGAATGGAGGACTTAGTAGAGCCCAAAGACCTCAAAGTATTTAGTGGGTATTATTAGACACGCTCTAGCTTCATCTGTGTATATCAGAACGTTGTGCACAACTTTTGCATAGCCATCTTCATTCTCTCCTTGAACCCTCTAAAACCGTGGTATTTGGAAGTCCAAAATTTCCTTCAAAAGTATTCTCTCCAAGAGTGTTTTTGTTGAGACGGTTTCTGTTGCTGACACTAATTTTTTCACCCTGTCCACTAGTACGTGTCAGCCTTGCTGCATACTGTAATGTTATGAATCAGACCAAGACTTTTCCGTGTACCTACTTTTTTCCTTGTGGCTAGAAATATTCCACATGGCAAGAAGGAGAAGGTGGGGGGGCAGACCAAGGCTTGTGGACCATGTGAAGGTCCCCATGTCAAGCTGCCGCTGGCAGTCTGTCCCTGCCCATCCCAACTGCACCGAAAACGACCTTATCAGTTATCACCACTGCGCCCCGTACTTTGTGCTTTCCAATTAAGCGTGCATTCTTTATATCCAATGGAACAGTGTCTTTTACCTTCCGTCATTTTACCCCGTACTTGTCCTTCCATCTCTCGGAAGGTACTGTAGAAACACCCTTTCTGACTCATTTAACCCATAAAGGACATGGAGGCCATATCTCTTCATGTAGGACACCAGTGCATCTATTCATCCTCCCAATTTTGTGTGGAAAGGGAAGATCTTTAATTTACGATTGTTTGTCTTTCAGTGTGTGCTTTTTCGTTTTTTTAAGTCAACAATTCACACAGTATCCAAATGAATGATTTCTACAGTAAGGTAGTAAGGTAGGATGCTCTAAAATGAACCATTCACGGGCTGTTCCACCTTTTTCATAGGCTTTTGTAGACCTTAAGATTTTTTTTGCATATTTTACAGAGAAAGATAAATGGATGCGACATCTAACACAAGTGGTTTCATAATTTTCCAAGCAATATTGAATTAGTTATGATTTTTCAAAGTTTTTGGTTCTAGACACCTATTTATGACCGTAGGTCTGACAAAATCAGCACACATGCGGCCTATAAGGGGAGATGAAGAAACCAAGAATAAGCATGGTGATTTACAATAAGTAACAAGCAAGGGTTCTTTAAGCGACCATACTTATATCCAATCAATTTCAGATTTTGCATTCTCCAAATAAAGTAGTTGGCTTGTTAACTTCTTATTTAAATACTTAAATGTCCACCTATCACTACATTTAAGAATGAACCTAACCACGTGCTTTAACCATCCACATTTAACCTTTAAAGTGATCTTAAACACACTTTAAGTTGTTCCACTTTATCTTCAATCCATTAAAGTTTGTCACATATCCATATTAGGACCACTTGAAGTTCATTTAATACCTAAATATAGGATCTATTTGAAAAAGATTGGCGCTTTTACAGCATAAGGTAGTGTGCTGTAAAAGTGCCCATCTTCTTCAAATAGATCCTATATTTAGGTATTAAATGAACTTCAAGTGGTCCTAATATGGATATGTGACAAACTTTAATGGATTGAAGATAAAGTGGAACAACTTAAAGTGTGTTTAAGATCACTTTAAAGGTTAAATGTGGATGGTTAAAGCACGTGGTTAGGTTCATTCTTAAATGTAGTGATAGGTGGACATTTAAGTATTTAAATAAGAAGTTAACAAGCCAACTACTTTATTTGGAGAATGCAAAATCTGAAATTGATTGGATATAAGTATGGTCGCTTAAAGAACCCTTGCTTGTTACTTATTGTAAATCGCCATGCTTATTCTTGGTTTCCTCATCTCCCTTTATAGGCCGCATGTGTGCTGATTTTGCCAGACCTACGGTCATAAATAGGTGTCTAGAACCAAAAACTTTGAAAAATCATAACTAATTCAATATTGCTTGGAAAATTATGAAACCACTTGTATTAGATGCCGCATCCATTTATCTTTCTCTGTAAAATATGCAAAAAATCTTAAGGTCTGAAGAAGCCTATGAAAAAGGTGGAACAGCCCGTAAATGGTCCCTTTTAGAGCATCCTACCTTAATTGGCTCATCATTTAAGTCTTAACCCAAATGACACCGCGGATGTTTGGTGTCCAGAAGTACAACTATTAATCTTCATAATTTCTTTGTGAATAGGGAAGGTCTTCTAAAGTAGTTTGACTTCCAATGAATTCATTTGCATTTTTCTAAGCCAGTGATTTATGTGGCATTTGAAGGGATGATTAGCGTGGTCACCAATATATCCTTTAAGGGTTAAATTGGTGTGTACATTTGCCATTGAAATTATAATTTGTGTGATTTTGTCCTATAGACAAATGGAAATCATTAGTATTCAAAAAATAATCAGAGTTTGGAGAAATTTTGTAATTTTTTATGAAGTCAAGATTGGAAGCAATTTGAAAGTGTTCAATAGGTGCATGTTTGAAGCACCTTGAGAAAATTAGATCCTAAGCCCTTCATTAAAAGCTTATTATTTTACAATTATGAAGCACTATTTGTAAAGTAGAAGTCAACCAATTGAGGTCATAGTGGGTGATATTTTAATAAACATCTATTTGACAAAAATGTGTGTGCATGTGTGTGTAAATGGTATTAGGTAGTTCTATCTTATCCAATCTTTTACGTCCAAAGTTCATGTCAAAGAAATGTCCAACATAAATTTCTTTACCAATCACATATTTTGCTTTATCTTTCTAGTTTAGAAAGAGAGTCTATTATGAATATACCTACTTTAGATGGAAAATAAACTAGGAGAATATATAAAATTGTCTATTATGAGTTTGCCTACTTTAGATTGAAAATCAATTAGGAGAATATATGAAATTGTGTATGGTAGAAAAGACAATAAGAAAATAGAATTAGAGATCATTTTGAATATCCATTGTGTCCATTTGCAAGTGAACCTTCAAAGGACCAAATGTCTATTCAAGGGACAATTGGAACTCAATAGGTGATGATGAATTAAAAAATGAACATATGTTTATCAAAACTTGATACAAGATGCGGAAATTTTCTCCCTTCATGCAAATTTAAAAATAAAACCAATTAGATTCTTAGAACAAAGATATGTTTAAAAAAATCCGGATTGTTCTTGCAATTTTGACATCTTTTGCCAAATTTTCCATCTATTTTTTAAATTTGGCATATAAAAATTTAACATGATATCATATGATTTTTTTCTTAAATTCTACTTTTAGAACAAAAATCTCATTCCAAAAAGGTGTTAAACCTCCACTAACATACTTGGACAAGCTTGAAAGAAAACATATTCTTCTAACTACAAATGCTTTTATTTTGAAATCTTTGGTCTCAAAGTTCTTGAATTCTTTTACATATATTCCAATTGTTTGTCTCTAATTTTTCACTATTTAAATATCAATTAGAAAAAAAATTTGTTGCACAAGAAATAAATAAAAAAATGCCTAGTGTATTGTCAATTTACTTGACCAAGGTGATTTAGAGTAAGATAACCCCTCTAGTTTGCTTCTAAAATTTTGCATCTGTATCCACCAAGATTTCACTCCGTGAGGGATTTATTCAAATTTTACAAGAGCATTAGATGATTTTTGGGGTGGGTGGGTTGGAGGACCGTTTTGGGCCTGTTCCCAGAGCTGTTCCCCCAGCAGCAAAAGAACAGCCGCTGTCAGAAAAAAAAAATTTCAAAAAATTTCAAATAAATAAATAAATCTTAAAATGAAAAAACAAGATGAATTTTTTTTATTTTTAAATTTTTTTTGTATGACGTAGCAGTCGCTGTGCCATGTCACGCAGCTGCTGCGGCGCAGTTCCAGACAACTTCAGACTCTGGGAACCCTGGGGAACTCGCAGCCCTCCACAGGGGCTGAAAAACATGTAATGGGTTAAATAGTGTGAGGATCCTTCACTATGAATGTTGCATAAATGCAATATGATTAGTGTGAAATTTGGATGAATTAAAGATGGAAATGTATATAAGATGGATGAACATAAAATAGAAGTTGGATGCCAGTCATAGTTGTTGAATATTTTGAACATAGTGCAATGTCTAATCATTATATTGATTAGTTTTTATCTAAAACAAAGTGGACTTGTTTATTGATGGTCCTTTCAAATTTTTATAATCCAAAATCAATGCATGTGAGAATTATTGTTGCAGAGCATACTAATTGAATCAATTTTTGTATTAAAAATATTATTTGCATAGACTAGAGAAATTGCCCAAGAGAAGATCTCATGACTTTTAGTTGTAAATCTTCTTGTAGATCATTTCCTAGTCTATACTAACCATGTTTCTACTAGGAAGGTTGCACTTTTATAAAAGATGAATTTTGGTAATTTTCCATTATGTTTTTGTTCTATTTTTCCTTTTATTTTAACATTATTTTGATGCTATAAATGCCTCATCTTAATATGCATCAAATGAATTTTGTATTCACCCAAATTGAATTGAAACTATAATTTCCTATAACTTTCTCCTTGATATTTTATAAATGATTCATTTTTCTTCAAAAATTAATGTAACCACCACTTATATTGTGCTTTCAAAGCATTTTCTAATGTGCAAAAAAGTCTCAACATTTTTTTTTTGCTCATGATGACATAGTGCTTACAAAGTTGATTTTTCGGTCAAGATTTCTTACCATACTGGTTGACAAAACTCAACCTTTTCTTTTTCCCCATAGAATTCCCCTACTATTACGGGAGGGGGAGAGTGGCCAATGATACGGGGATAAGTTGAACTCGTTGAACTTTTGTACTCACCCTTTTGAGTGAAAAAAGAAAATTTAACAAGTTTATTGAACCTTTGGTCCATTGCCACGTGGCGTTTAACAAACTTGTTGAACGCAAGCTCCCTCTACTTGTGTGATTCCCCCTATTGTCTAGACAGGACTTTTCCACCGAAAGGCTAAATTTACATGGGACCCCCTTATCATGATCTTCTGAAGTATTCCTTGATTTCATTCCCATGTTATTGGGGCTTCTCAAGTTCAGCTTGTTCAAGTACAGTACTTCCAATAACAACAGAATTGTTTTTACTAGGGCTTTGCTATCCTTTATTACTTATCCCACCATTTGAATTCCATTTGAAGAGAAAAAGGCAGGTGGAAAAGTTGAGAGAATCGGGCAGAAATTTTAAATTGTTTAAAGGACCAAACTGCATTTATTGGCAACATAGCAATTGGGGGAACTCACGACAAACAAGATTTTGATTTTTTTTTTCCTGAAATTTTCACATAACCTTTGCCTGAGGAGTAGCTTTAAGGTGCAACAATTTTCATAACTTTTGACAATGTGGTTAAAAAGTTATATGTAATTTTTGTTGCTCCATGGGCAACTAAAAAAAATGACTATTTTAATTCCTAAAGTCCCATTGTCCCCTTGGGGAACAAAATGGATTTGGGGGCAAGCTCCTATAGTCTCACTATTTGTCGTAATTTTTTTAAATTTTTTTGAAGTGAAGATAGGAAAACACATTAATTTTCAAAAAATATAATTTTTATTTCAACCAGAGCCCAAGAGCAAAAGTTATGGCACAAAAATCCCCCTTTTTTTTTTAGTTTAGTAGACAAAAGAAAAAACTTCAAATAAAAGAATTAAAATTTTTGTTTTGTATAGATTATATTTTTATGTATACGGGAAGCTTTGATTCATTCCTTTTGGATGTGTTATGTGAAAGTTATAGACAATCTTTATTTTTGGGCAATTAGAGCATCTTTTTGAAAAAATAATTTGTAGGATTCATTTCTGACCTCAATTTTCACAATTAAAAAAAAAGTTTCACAAGGTTAAGATCTCTTTTAGAACAATCTCAGTGTTGAGATTAGTGTATTTCAATTCCATCTTAGAGCTATTAACAATTTAAAATTTTCCTTCAATCTTGAACTTACTTCTACTCAACAATTTTTTAATGAATGAAAACTTAGTGGTTTTTTTATAAAATTTTTTCCTAGATTCTCAACTCAATTTTTTGTCATATAAAATTCGAAATTCAAAATTAGTAGAGCAAAAATTATAAGTTATGAATGTTCAAAGCCAAAAAAGAATAGTTGATTAAGGTGCAAAAAAACTTGTTTTCTTCACTTAAAACACAAATATCTTGCAATCTACCTTGCCAAAGTTTGTAAATTTTCTTCCATACATTCTTGTAATATTCTAGTATAAGATCCTATGGTTAGATTTTTTTTTTAACATTAAACGTTTTATTTTATTCTTTACTATAGAAATGGCAATTTTGAGTGGTTTTTGAAGAGGCCTTGGGACTTTAGGGGTTTAGAAATAAAAATTTGAACTTGCTTTCCTAGATTTGCATATATGTAGAAAGCTTTTAATCATTCTATTTTGATTTACAAGATGAAAGTTATGAGGAATTTTAGTTTGCGGGCAATTATGGAATTTCTACTCTAAAATAAACTTTGAAGTCCTTAATTAACTCAATTTTCAATATTTTTGAAAAAAAAAATATCATAGAACGTAGATTGTTTATTACAACATTACAACCATTGGAATTGGCATTTTTCAATTTCATAACTGAATTCTTAATAATTTAATATTTTAAATCATACACTACTTCTTTCTACTTACTATTTTTTTCAAGCATGAATATTGAAAAAAAATTTGAAAATTTTAGTATGTATTCCCAAGTTATTTCTTCAACATATTATAGTGAATAACAAGTTGTTACATATTTTTGTAAAAAGTTTGAAAGATGAAACCTATTATTTGGGAAGAGTCGAGAATACTTCTTTTTGAAATCCAAAGATAATGATCCTACAATTGGATTTGTTAATGAATAAATATAGATGAAGATTTTAACCTTGCTTTAGGTTTAAGTACTTTGAAGCAATTTTAGGCCTAAAAACACTGAATTTCTTTAAAGATTAATCTTAGAAGGACACTACAGTTTAGGGCGTCTGATGGATGACAGAGAATCATTCTATGTAAGACATAAATGTAGATGTTCATCCTTGGAATTTTGTGTGAAAAGAAAAGGTCTTGCAAAGTAATTTGATCTACAATAAGTGTTCTTGAATTTTCTTTAAACAAACGATTCACATGGTACCCAAAATGATGATTTCTATAGTGACCAGCTTGTCCTTTTGTTGTTCACTCTAGAATGATGGGTTGATCATTGTGCAAATTAGCTTTTTGGGTATTGTGTAAATCATTTGTTTAAAGAAATCCAAGAGAACTTATTGTAGGTCAAATTACTTTGCAAGACCTTCTCTTTTCACACAAAATTTCAAGGATGAACATTTGCATTTTTATCTTACATAGGAAAATTCTTTGTCATCTATCAAATACTTTTAGGTTGCTGCATCATTACCAAGTTAATTTCTATCAATGGAATATTTGAATTATGGGTTTAGATGAGTCCTAAGTCCACCATAATCTTGACAATTTTTTGGAGATTTTCTTTCAAGAATAGATTTGGTTTGTCTTGTTCTAATATTTGAATGTTGTTCAATAGATTTGGTAGAAAATAATTCTAAAAATGGACGTCAAAATTTTTGGATAATTTTTTGTCAATATTTTTGGATGAAGAAGTTTCATCAAATACATGTATTCTTAGAATACATTGAACATTATTTTCCATTAAAAAAAAATATTAATTGTGCCCTTCTACTTAAGGTATCCCAATGTGGAAAAATGGACGGAAATCCATATATTTGGATTGTCATGTAGGAATGAAATATTTTAGGTTTTGGTTAGACCTGTCCTAATGTAGGTAAGTACACCTAATAGTGACCTAGTTGTGAAATCATGAATTAGACCTTGTCTTGAAAACACATGCACAAGAAAAAAGCCAAAAAAGACTTTTAGTTTTGGAACTTGCTTATACCGATATATGAAATGCCCTTACAAATTATTGTCTAAATGAGCATTTGGACATGTGAGCCTAGGACTAATTTTGAATACACCAATGATCAACATTAGTGGAAAGAAAGTGTTTGAGCATCAAACAATAACTTAGTGTCAAAGATTAATGTCAAAGGTACTAAGCTATGACATTATTGCTTGGCGCTCAAACACTCATTTTCAACAACTATTTTATAAATTCGTACTTATTTGTATTGTGTCCCCACAATACATACAAAACATATCTAGAATATTCTTTCAATTGGCGTCATGATCCAATAAAGAAACCATTAGAAGTGATTCAACCCTTGTAAAGGGTTGCAAGCTCCCTTGCATTCCCAAACTGTAGGAACATAGGGCTGCAATGGTCTTGACGTGGCTGAAGTTTGGCCAAGTCAAACAATAAAATTTAAGAAAATAAATTTAAATGAATTTTTTTCAACATTTTAAAAATAATTAAAAATGAAAAACTTTAAAAAAATTAAAATTTCTGACAGCATGCCGTTCTCACAGTGCATCGGGAACAACAAGGGGAACAAGCATGAAACGGCCCTCCCTTGGTCTCAAATCCCCTCTAATGTAAATATGAAGCAAGCACCAACAATAGCAATCCTTTTTCTTCTCTTTTGTGGATGTATTTTAACCCTCAAGCGCTCTGACGTCCATATTATGGACAAAGAACAAAGTGCTTGCAGGCGCTGTTTAGTCCAACTAACTTCTCATTCATCCAATGTAAAACTTGAATGTTGAAAAGATAACCTTCTTTAATGACTAATTTCATAAAATTGCAGTAAATGATATTGCTCATGAAGTTGTGCACTTGTTTAGGGTTTAAAGGTGTAAGGTTGGGCACTTTAAACCCTAAACAAGACAACAGTCAGTTAAGAGACCTCTTGAAATTCCTTGAAGCCATACTTTAAAGGAGTTGCTTCTGCTTTGAATTTTGTACAGATGAAGGTTCTGTTTGCAACAGCCCTGGGGTTATAGTTTAAGGTAAATTATCCCATTACGGGCAAAACGGGAGCAAGCGCATTGTGGGCAAAATTGTAATGGTGGTGTACATTTTAGAATTTAAATGTACACCACCATTACAATTTTTCCCAGAATGGGGTAGTTTACCTTAGTTTCTTGTCAACTAACTTGCTACAAGTCTACAATTTATAGCATGCATGCAATAGAGAGGCCCTATGTTTTCTTCTTGCTTCAATTTGTAACAATATATACATACATAGTCTTTGTCTAGATTGAGGACCTAACTTTGGATTGTACGCAACTTTTGGAACCTTTTTTTTGAGTTGGAATTGGAATTGGCAAGTGCATATTGATATAGCTACAATCCAACAAATGAAAATCTTAACACTGTCATAGTATGGAGGCCCAAGATCTAGACACAAGATCTCCTAATTGCACTCGCTATTGGAGAAGTCCAGAGTCGTTGGCAATCTTGCTTGGAACACTGTAGCAAACTTATAAAGTTTCTTTAGAAAACTTTGGATTACAAAATGGAGCCAATTCTCTAGTGGAGCTTTCTTTGTTGTAGGTTTAGTGGAGGCCCAATTGAAGTTCACTTTTGCTAACTTTTCAGGAATTACTACCACCCCAAAGAGCACCTTGCAATTTCTTGAAGAGAAAAGCCTTATCCCTACTAAGAAAAATTGTGAGAGATGGGAGATGGAGGAAGTTTTCTAGGAACTAGTGATGAACTAATTTTTCTTAAGTCTCACCCAAAGTCTCTCTATGTTTGAAGTCTCACTAATCACATTTTAGAAACTTATCACCCATCTTTTTGTGAATGGTCCATGATCTAGATCCTGGGTCCCCCATACCAAGACCGTGCAAAAATCCTAAATCACATTAAAAGAAAGCAATGTTTTTTTTATGAGTTTCAATGGTTTCAAAGTGGTGAGACTTTTTTTTAGGGTTTGCATCAAATTCCATGTGTTGGGTACTAGTTGGCTGTGTAAAGAATCTCATCTTTTTGTATGATTAAGGTGAAAACACCCTAAGCCGTCCTTGTAACCAATTCCGTCACCATGTACCAACAAAGTACATTCTTACTACAAAAATGTGCACCCTTGATACATAGTGATGGAATTGGGTACAAGGACGGTTTAGGGTGTCTTCACCTCAGATTGCGTTGAAATAGAAATTATTTTGTCCTTATAGTATTCAAAGTTCTCTAGAGTTAGATTTGTTATCCAGGCATGTTTCAGAGCACCAAAAAAAGCTCTTAACCCCTAAAACCCCGCTTGTCCCCTCGGGGGACAATTTGGGTCTGGGTAGGTTCCTATTGTCTCAATTTGAAGTGAATTTTTTTGAGATTTTTTGAGGTTGTGTAGCTTTTCAAGAGCTTTGTGGATATATAATTTTTTTATTTCAATCGGATGCCGGATGAAAAAGTTATGGCACAATGAGCAAAGAATGGAGATTGGCGGGCAGCCCAAAAAATATTACAAAAAGTCAAAATTATTTTTTTTGAATTTTTTTCCTAAAAGATTATGTTTTTACCTATACGTGGAGCTTTGATTCATTCTATTTGGACTAGGGATGAGAAAGTTATGGACAATCTTAGTTTTTCGGGCAATTTAAGCATCTTCTTGAAAAAAACTTTTTGTTCAACTTTGAATGCTAATATCTTCCAATCCGTAAGGTCAAACTTGATGAAATTTTTACTACATGATCTCAGACAAGTTAAGTAAGGTAGAAGGTCCAGAAAGTGCCCATCTAAGGGAAATCAGGCCTTTCTGGAGATCTTGGAGGACTTCAATTTTTTTGCCCTTTTTTTCAGTGTAAGAGAATTTGAAGATGGTGCTCTGTTGATTTTTTCAGAATTTTTGGAGTCAGAATGAAATTACAGCAAATTTTTAAAGGCTAATGTTAGTAGGGCTCTATTCTTGTTCCTAGATACTGCAATAATGAACAAGACAACATGCTGGAAAAGATCAAGTGGTTGTAAAAACCAATTAATAGGATGGGTAAAACCGTTCATGCAAAGCTTTTAAAGCATCCAACACAAGTCAGAAATTTAGAAATTCTCTAGTGATTTAATAATCATGCAAACTACATCCTCTGATTCGAAGCGCTGTAACTTCTGCATCCGATGTTCAAATTCAATAAAATTTGTTGGAGAATTTGCGCTCTTTCTTCTAGTTTGTGTGGTAAAATTTTCAGGTGAATCCAAGATTTACTGATTTTTTGGAAGCCAATCTAAGTTCGCAGTTTCCATTTGACTCCTTCAAATTGCATTTCATGACTGCAACTTCGGGGGCTTGTATCTCCTTCATCCAAAGTTTTTTTTAAATAAAATTTGTTGTATTATGTTTGACTTGAAGTGTTGTTGTTGTGGAAAAAATTTCATGTCAATTGAAGTTGTCTTGAATGTTTGGGAGCAATTTAAACTTTAAAATCCCGACATTTTTTATTTACAGTGAACTTTGGAAGCTTGTTACTTCTTCATACAATGTCCATTTCCAATAAAAGTTTTTGGAGAAGTTGCGCATACTAGTCTAGTTTGTGTGGTTAAAATTTCAGAGCAATCCAAGAAGTTATGAGTGACTGAGAGGCATTTTAGTAAAAGAGAGTTCAGCTACAGATGGTTTTTTTGCAATTTCTAGACATTTCAAAGCCATTTTGCAGACCTTACCAGATTTAGGTTCTTATTGTGAGTAAAATCAATCATGATAGTGAACCATCTCACTTGTTCCATAGCCTAAAATCATTCACATGGGATGGCAGTTCCTCATTGCAAAAAGTTAATTCCATTTCAACACCCATGTGCACTGTTTTAGAGCCTTTTGTAGGGGTGGTTCTTAAAGCCTGAGCCATTTTACAGCCTCCTCCTATACAAGATCCTACTGTTGAATTTCCAAAAAACCAAAAAAATTGGTTTCCTTAAGTGAATACAACAGAAGTGGTAGTTTTAAGTGGTTTTTGGCAGAAAACACCCTTGGAGTTTTAGGGGTTAAAACTAGGAAGGGTTTACATCTGAGGTTCCAGATGGGTGTCTGGAAGAGCTACCATTTGTGCCAATTTGTCAAAATTCAGGGCCCGTTTCGGCAAGATGTTTTGGGTCACATAATACATTGATCGTCTTGTCAAATCAGAGTTTTTCAGGGGTAGTGCAGTACTAACTAACAATTCTGTTATATTGGAATAAAATTCCCCAACATTGGCACTTTTCAAGATGGGTGCCTTTGAAAACCTAATTCTCTAATATTCAGAATGGAGTGTCACAATTTTGGCGTTATGAATTGCACCCAAACGGACTATTACTTTTTAGTTAAAACACATGGAACTATGAGTTGTGGGAGGTAAATGACCATGAACTTCAATTTTTCTTATGAGCGTGCAGGAGGAGGGTCTTTTCCTGTTTGAAATGATTTGGAACTGATTGTCTATTTGGCTATTTGGTACAGTACCTTTTCGGTACATTGTTGGTACAGTACCTTTTCGGTACATTGTGTAACACAATGTGTTCAAATCCATTTCATTAAAAAATGAAATGGATTTGAGCACATTGTATTACAATGTACCAAAAAGGTTACTAATTAAATACCAACCCCACCCACCCATTCAAAAATTTTAAATAAAAAAATTTTAAATTAAATTTTTTTCTGAACCTCCCCCCCTCCCCTCCCCTTCTTTGTAATTTCCAGAGTTAGTAATCCTCACAAACAATATGGGATATTTGCTCCCAAGTACGTATTTGGATCTGTATTTGAATCCGTATCTGTCAGTATCTGCTTTGTATTGGTATCCGTATCTACGGTATCCATATCCGTATCTGTGGTGTATCCGTATCCGTATCCGAGTTTTTTTTTGGATCAACAGTTGTGGGAGGGGGGTGTAATTTTTTTTTCAAAAAGATCAACGGCTCTCATTTTTTCAAACATTGATTGGTAGGGGGGGGGACAACTAATGGCATGACAGTACATTTTTGGTACATTGTCTATATGGTGATACAGTAAGTGTCACAAAATTATTTTCCTGATCAATTCTAGCTGCCTTTCTTACGAATGATGTGCTGCAACCTTGTTCTTGCTTGTTGTGCAAATTGTTTACTCACGGAATAAAAATACCTCCAAGATTTTCAATTGTATTAGTTATTTGCATCTACACTGAATAGGGGTTTTAAGGGGACCCATACTAATTAATCGACATTACACACTATATGAATATCTACCTTTGTTGTACATCAATAGTTATTGAAGTGTCTGGGGGTTGTACATCATGTTTCAAACATCTATAGTTTTCTATAATTAAGTCCCTTTAATTTTCTTGGTTCCCTTAATACCTCTATTTAGTGTAGAATGATCAAGCTGGCCAGGTCATCAGTTATCAGAAGTGATGTCTTGTAGGTCTCATTTCAGCAGGTAGTTTGAATTGTAGGGTATTTCAAGGAGATATTATCCAGAAAATTCCATGACTTCGTCACTTTCTAGGTCATGCAACTTCAAATCTATGACACTCCTAGTTTTAGAGGTTTGTATGGATGAATTGGCACAATTTTTGGCACCCATGATCGAGCCAATTTAACAAAATTGACAATTGAGTTTTGTAGATTTTTTTGTTCATTAGAACTAATTGTAAAGTGTGGACAATGAGGGACAAGGAGAAGGAGTTTGAGAAAATCAGACGACAAATTAAACTCCTTGAAGCATCCAGACTGGAATGGATGGAGTTTGATGTTGCATTTCTTTTGTAACATTTTTAGTTAAACCTTCCTTTGACACTCTTACAAATTGAAAAGACCTTTACAAATAACTCTATTACCTACATGATTTTGAATTTTTTTTCTGTGGTGGAAGCTCTAAGTGATAAGTGATATCATTGATAACATTTTTGAACTTGGTAGACGAATCATTGTTTCTTTGAAAAAATCAAGTGTAGGTTTGTGAGTAGCAATTAGAACAATAAAGAGAATTGTGGAAAAGATGCTGAAGGGCAATGTTCTGATAAAGGGATCCCTTCCCAGACACTCTAGACTTAGAAAATGTACTTCCGGAAATGAAAAAAATACTAGAAAATTACAAAAACTACAAGTGATATAAAAATTATGTTAGTATACAACAATTATGAATTATATAGATCAAATTCAAAAATTGAATGTTTTCTAATTTATCATATTCAACACTTGGTTACATTAGAGTAATGAAATTACTATGTATTTAAGGTTTTCAATTCAAAAAAAAAGTTGGTCATCTTATTCATTTTGTATTTATGTATATCATTTGTTTTTAGGACAAAGAATGTTGTAAAATCATAGTCCTTTTAAATTATGTAAAAATATGTGATCTTTCAAGGTTCTCATAAATAAAGAAATATATCAGTTCATCAAATTAAGAATTAAAATCAAATATAGATAGCTAGATTTCATATTAATTTATGAACTACTTTGCTATAAATTGGTATTCCGAATTGGTCTTTTTGTCTCAAATGTGGACTTGGGACAATATTCCTTTTGAGGAACAAAGAATAAAAAGGAATACCAAAATTGTTCAAATTTTCTTTCTCAATAGTATTTTGGGTGGAGTATTATAACTTTCTCATGAATTTGTCATTAAATTCATCTAAAGTGAAAAAATATAATTTCTAAGACAAATTAAATGAGTTTTAAAATGATAGTGTTTTTGTAAGACAATCCATTTCAGATCATTGCTCTAGAAGAATTAATTTGGCTTGGATAGAATGGAAAACCATTGGAGATAAAAGGTGTCTTTGTGAGTCTCCATTCATTTCTCTCCAAAGACAATATGAAGTGCACCATTGAAATGAATCTTAGAATCAATTTGGTTGAATTTTGGATGTAGACTTTTAATTTGGGTACTCACAAGTAAAGTGCTAATATCCATAGAAACCACAAATGTTATGAAATAACAATTTTGAACTTTTAACAGTATGACACTTTTTTAATTTGATTTGGAAAAAAATAGAATGTGTTTGTAAATATTAAAAAAATACGCATTCAATATTAATTTCAAGTACATTGGTTCAATGTTCCAAAATTTATGCTCATATTTGATTTGGATTTGCAACATGTGACAAACAAATAATATGAATGTTTCATAAG
The DNA here is from genome assembly GCA_951230915.1 of Antitrichia curtipendula. Taxonomy (NCBI): domain Eukaryota; kingdom Viridiplantae; phylum Streptophyta; class Bryopsida; order Hypnales; family Leucodontaceae; genus Antitrichia; species Antitrichia curtipendula. The sequence continues at coordinate 17,378,990 of OX579640.1, read as the reverse complement.
TAGACTACCCTTGTATAGTTTTTGGTTTTTTCATGATAAAGTCATTAGACTTCCTCAAAAGATTGCTATGCTTGTCTCACCTAGTCAACTTTGCTCATTTTCACAACTTGTTGATAGAGAATAGTTTGGTTTTCAAATTTGTACTTGACCAATCATTTTTTAATTCCTGAAGGGTTTGTTGATTTACAATTGAGTAGAGTTGTGTGTGCAAAAATAAACTTCCAAAACATTCTCCTCTCTTTAGTGAATTGGCTAACAACTACATCAAAAGTGATAATCATGCAGATCACTATCATGTTGCACAACTGACCTTGTTTTTAATACTAGACTAGTCTTCCTTGTAATATTGCTATAACCTTGTAACCTTGCTACAATTATATTGTTTATTTTTCACTAGTTTTTTTTTCTTTTGTTTGAAGAAGTAATAGAAAAAATAAAATTTCAAAATTACAAGACCTAATTACAAAAACTAAAAAGAAATTCAAAATTACAAGAACTACAAAAAAATTGTGAGTGACTTATCACTTGGGCTTGCCAAGGTTTTTAGTACTATTGAACATCCAACTTTAGATTTATGTTATTAATGTTGAATGGAGATTTGGGAACACTAAATGTTGAAATTTCAAAATTTTATTTTGTTAAATGCTTTAAATTTAAAATAGTACATTTTGAAACTTGTAATTTGATAATATATTATTTTAGAATTTTAAGTTATTAACTTGTAAAAGTTTATTTTGTATATTTTACATGTATTTTTAATTGATAATTTTTTAATTTAGAATTTATAAATTTATAAAAAAATTGAATTTCAAAACTCATAGAAACGTAGAAGAGGAGTAATTTTTTTTCAATTCATTGACATTGTTGAAATGTTGTGAGTTAAACTTTTTAATATTGACTAATCACTACTATTAGGCAAGAATTATACATGGCAATTTCGAGTGTATTTTGAACTTTTTATCCCCCAAAAGACATTCATTTGGTCATATAGAATTTAAATATTATTTAAAATAATATATAAGTTTTATAATTTCAAGGTTGTAAGAATACTCATTGTCTCATTGTAATAAGATGTACTATGACATATGTATATTAAAGAACTGTAATTGCAATATTTTATTATTTTAAAATTTGAACAAAACACTTGCATTGATCACAAACTATCTAAATTGTTATTGAAATATTTTTGTAAATTCAAACTAACAACCTTAAGGTTGGAACTAATTTAGCCAATATTTGGTGATATATTTATTGTGTATTGATGAATGTAGGATGCACTAGGTGTGAAGAGACAAGTAGGCACAACGAGGCTATGGAATTTTGAAAACACATGACTAAGGCTATGAAATGAAGTCACACAAGTCTAGTGATTGGTGCTTCAAATAATTTGTTTATTCCCTTCATCCACAACTGTATTATTTTAATTTTAGAGAGAAAAAAAATCAGAGACAAAAAGATCCATTTTTCAGTGAGACATTTCTCCACAAAGTCAATACTTCATCAAATATTACAACTACCTGTATATTCTGAAAGCTATGAAAAAAAGATAAAAGGAATTAAATTTTGAGTCATATCAAACAAAGAAAAATAATGGTAATTAAAAATTAAAAATTAAAATCATTGTTTTAAAACTCGAGAAGGTGTTTTGAATCCACCACCAATCTATTACCAATTTGATACTAATTCATCCTCAATCTATAAAGCTTTGAGGTTCTGAAGAATAATTTAAAGCGAGGATTTCTATTATGAGAGCCTAGGAGCATGAGCACATAAGCCAGAAGACTATACACCTGTATTATAAGTGTTTATATTATAGGAACCTTCCATAATTATAGGATAATCATGATATAGGTATCTATATTATAGGTGATTACATTATAGACACCTTCAATGCTTGCAATATATCTACTTATATTTATGTTCAAAATTCACATGCTCGCATTTTCATGTTCACATACTAGCACCATTGAATTTAAAGCCAAAACAATGTTGTTGGATGTTGATCACTATGGTACATTCCTTAGGAATTACAATATAGGTGCAAAAAAATTCTTGACTAAAGTTAAAAGTATGGTAAAGCAATTATTTACACCTTCAATTTTAATACATTTCTCCCCCCTTTCTCAACTTTCAAAATATATAGTTAGTTTAAAATTTTGGCTTTAGAAACAAATACCCCCATATTGATAGCCTTTAGAGTCCCAAGGTCATTTTTTTGTTACAACTAATGATGCATCATAATGGTGCAGTAAATTGTGCAGTAATGTGTCGTAACAATGCAATAATTGTTAAATTAACGTGCGAACCCATGAAATAACAGTAACCACACAATAATTGTTGACAAATCGTAGGTTGTAAACTTTGTGATGTAGTTCACTTACTAATTGTTTAAATACAATTCTTGATTGAATTGGTTTTGAAAATAACAAATGTTTTTTCCAAAAAACTTGAAAAATGGATGATTATAGTTTCATTCAAGAGGATATATAAAGTAAGTAAATAATATACATTGAATCATTCTCTACTTTGTTCTACTAAAGATGATATATCTACTATGGAAAATGAAAGCAATCTAGATAAAGAAAATGAAATACTGCAACTAAAATTTGATTGTGACCAAGCTCTTTGGAAGCTTGGCCAATCAGAGCGTTGTATGCACATATTATTTGAAGTTGATGTTCATGGAAAGTCAGAAACCACATGTGAATACTTCATTCCACCAACAATTGCTCCACATGCATTTGCTGGAAAAAAAACTAGTAATTCAAGAACCAAATGCTATTTCCTTAATCCATGCATTTACAAAAAAGGTACTTCCATCTAGATCACTGCTACGTGAAAAAGAATTAGAATGCATTGTTGAAAGATTATTGAGACTAGTGGAGAAAAAAAGACTAGAAGTTGAGCATTTACGACAAGCTTGTTATGATACTATTCACCACATGGAACATAGTAAACAACTCCAACAACAATTGAATGAACTTTGAAGAAAATTATGGAATAGCGATGTATGCTGTTAGTCTAATCCAACGCATTTTGACATAATTGCAAGTTTTATATCCCAACATATTTATGAGACCATTTTCAAAAGTGTTTAAAATACAATGCATTATATATTTTCATGTAAAAAGATTTGATTTTAAATTTCAATACAAATGCCTTGCAGATTTGAAAAATGATGTTGAAAATTTAAGGCAAGCTAATACAAATTTGCTACATTCTTTGAAAGAAACTAAAGACTCTTGTTTGGAGTTGCAAAAAAAAGTAAATTTTTTCTTTAAATTTTTTCTGAGGTTGACTATTTCCAAGTTTTATTGCATGTTTATTTCTTGAAGTTCCAATATTCACAATATGAATGCCATTTGAACAAAATAAAATCTACCTAAGTATATTATCATATTTAAACTAAAAAATATACCTTTTTCCTCTTAAATATTAAAGTTTTTAATCGGTACAATAAATTTTTGTCTAAAATTCCTTACAATAAAGATTTATTCCATTTAAAAGCCATATTCTACTTACAAAATTTATAATTCTATTGCAACATAGAGTTTAAATGAGTTATAGGATAAAATTCCTCAAATTTCAATCAAACATTGCATTGATAACCATTTGAGACCTAATTTTGCAAATTTATTTACACATCAAAGTCAAAAGCATTGGGACTAGGTGTGGTTTTCATCTTTAAGATTAACTAAATTTGTGGCTACTATAAAACTAACCTTAATCCTTGACTCAAATATTTTGTTATGATTGAACATTGATTTTGATAAAACTACACTTAGCCATAAAGAACTACACTTGATTGCATTCTATAGCTCTATTTGTTGAAGAAGATTTGAATAATAAGGGACAAAATAACACTTGTATTATTTGGAATGCATTTGAATCACATTCAACCATTAATGATATAAATATGAAAATTATTTTATTAAAATTAAAAATAATATTTTTATAAATTTACATTTATTTAAAACTTTCAAATTACAATGGCTTTGAAAAGAAAGATTTGGAATGATTATATATTGAATGGAAAATTTTAAAAATTAGAGTAAGCAAAAAATTGGAAAAAGTATGGCCCTTGTAGAGGGCCATTTGATTTTTGGCCAATGTGAAAATCCAAGGGATTTATTTATATGTAATTTTTATAATTTATAATTTCTTTAGTTCCCAGTCTTGCGTGGCACACTAGACGATTACTTGGTCCCTTTTTATTTATTTATAGATTTAAAATTAAATTTTTTCTTTATAATAATTACACATTTCTATGTAGTCAAACAACTTTGCGCAGGGTTTAGATTTCCTCTAATGACATGATAATTATTGTAAATTTGAAGGATTAATTTCAAAATCTTTATTGAAATTTGAATAAAATCTATTTTTTGGAATAATTATTCTAAATATACATATTAAATAACTATATATTTTTACCTTATTATAATTTAATAGCTACTTAAAGCAACCAAAGATAAATTTTCTCCACAAAAAAGGTGTTCTTTCAATGAAGCCAAACAACATGATTTATCTTATTTGGAGGTGCAAACCCAAGAGATATCTAGACTTCAAAAAAAAATGGGAGAGAAATCACAAACCATTAGTGATTTGAAATCACAATTAGAAGCTCAAGATGATGAACTAGATTTTCTACATAGACAACTTGCAATTAAAGAAGCTTTGAAAAGTCACAAAGATGAAGAAATAACCAATAGAGAGATGGCCAAAGAAAATACAAATATTGATAATCTTACTCTTAAAAACCTTCAAATGGCAAATTTTGAACTTTCGAAGGTAATATTTTGTAAAGGAATTTTTTTGCTGATATACTTATTTATTGCATAGTCTATAAATTTGAGATATTATACAACTAATTTGTAATATAATTTTTTTCAAACATATAATTTTGTGTATAACACATCAAATAATGTACATTTTAGGTATGTTCTCAATATGAAGAACTTCTTGAAAAACAAGCAAAGCAAATAGGGATTCCATTTCAATCCTTTAGAAACCATATGTAGTTGCAAATTAAATAGTTTATCCTTAAAAACAAGCAAGTACAGAATTTATATATGTTTTTAAAATTTTAAAATAAAATTTTAATTTAAAGATTCCAAAAAATATTATCTATATATATTTATCTATAATTAATATTAAAAATACCATATTTCTTAAAATTTAAAGAATCTCTTAAATTACATTATAAATATTTAAATGAATATTAAAAAATTTCAATAAATTAGAACTTCAACTAATAAAATAAATCTTATCAATTTTACTTTCTAACTTATTTTAGTAAATTTTTTTAAATGAAAAATTGAAAATTTTATTACAGTTGCTACAATTATAATGTATTTATAGCTTGCTTCACCAAACTTTCTAATATAAAAATGATATTGCACCACAATTGCAAACTTGATGTTCTTCATGGAAATTTACATTTGCACTCTAAAAAAGTGTGAGATTTTCTTAGGTTTTTTGGTAATTGATATGATTAAAAAAATGGATGAATGTATATAGAAACTCCTTGTATATGAAGGGAGATACTTGAATTCATTCATCATCTAAAATATAGAGGTTTACTTAAGACAATTACGTGTTTAAAATTTCTACATAGGCTCTCAATTCATATTCTATGGCATAATTTAAATGTGCAACAAATTCACTACAAGGAATGGGGCAAGTATATAATACAAAATGTTCTAGAAGTCATAACGCAAAACTTTGAGAGTATAAAAACATTCTTGAGGATTATTGAACTTGCACCCTTTTAATCCCTAAAGGATGATAAGGTCACTAAGTGGCTTCTGCAACTTAATTTGTACAAAATTCAAAATATGAACTTCACAAATAGTTTATAAATAACAAGGGAACCTAGACAATTTTTTCAGTTGAATTTGTTGATGCAATCCAATCTAGAAATTATTGACTACGTGATTATTGGTGAATGAAGGAGGAACTTTGGACCTTCACTTTGTATCCTCACATTTTTTTTCTACAACCCACATCACAATCATGATGATGTGTACTGTGGAAAAAATAATAGTTTTTGTAGTACTTTTGAGCATTTTGATTTCAACATATGTACAAAGTATTGCCTAACCAAACATCTTTTGCCAATCTTGTCAACGATGATTTTTTTCAAGAATTGTGAGATTTTGTTGATCTTTTTACGCCAACTTGCTTTGATAATTACTAATAAACTCAACAATCAAATATCCTACGCGAAGGTTACTTAGATTTAGCAAAAATTAAGTCATTTTTGAAAAAATGTAGCACGTGTCATTTTGTGAATGATCTAAGGTGACACGGACCCTTGAGAATGTGACGTGGAAACTCAATTTCGGCACTCAAGTGCTGAATCATACCTTCATGTACGGCAGCATGAAAATGAAAGTAAATGCCAAAGATTATGAAAATCATGATACTTCCTTGAATAGCAAATTGGGTCTAGATGTGAGAACCTCAACCCAAAAATGTCAACATACGAATAATTTTATACCAAATTTCTCTACAAAGAAGAAAATAATACATTTCACCCAACTATAAGATAATGCACCAATGTGGATCTCCTCAAAGCCTAAATCAATTAATTATTTCATTACTGACAATGGTATCAACTTCAATAACACATTTGACAAGACCTTTTTTGTTCACTAGCTATCTATTTAATTACATAACAATCTATTCACTCTAAATATAGTCACATAATGCAAAGTCCAATGTCCAAAGCAACCATACCATTGTTGCAATGGATAGTTTGGTGAAGATAATAATCTATAATCCTACTCCACTTTCTAATTTCAATCAAAAAGTTCAACTTGGCTTTAGGGATAACTTAAGTAGTGCAAACACAACATAAGGTAAGATTAAATTAAAACTCTTTGCACAAAGCCTTCAATTTGCAAAAAAAAACACATGAAACTCATTGAGTACTTAACAAATATCTCTATTAAGTCCAATAATATGTTTGAGCTTTGATCCCTTTTTTTGAACAATTCAATAGTCTTTCAATGTAGGTGTACAAAAAAGAAGAGGCTCATGAGGGAAGAGTAGAGCATCTTAACATTTACATTTATCTGTTACGTAGTGTAAGCACAACACGAGGACAAATGAGATTTGAAACTCTACACCAAATGTTGCACCAAAACTTGCGATTGGTGGAAAACTCCAAATGAAACTCCACATGAAACTCACTGACTACTTAATAGATATCTTCTCTATAACGTCCAGTATTGCACCTTGAGCTTTGGTCCCAACTCTCAAACCTAAGTTTTGGACATTTCATCTGTCGCTCAATGTCTTGAGGAGGCTCATCAAGGACAAGCAGAGTAACCTAATATTACATATATATCCACTAAGTAGTGCAAGCACAACACAAGGACAAATAAATGAGATTCAAACCTCTACACACCAAAATGTTGCACGGAGCTTGCGATTGGTGAAAAGCTCTAGATGAAACTCCACATGAAGCTCACTAAATGCTTAATGGATATCTTCTCTATAACGTCCAGTAATGCACCTTGAGCTTTGGTCCCAACTCTCAAATTTGGACATTTCATCTGTTGCTCAATGTCTTGATGTGAGAAGAGGAGGCTCATGAAGGACAAGTGGAGTAACCTAATATTACATATATATATATCCATTAAGTAGTGCAAGCACAACACGAGGACAAATAAATGAGATTCAAACCTCAACACACCAAAATGTTGCGCGAAGCTTGCGATTGGTGAAAAGCTCCGGATGAAACTCCACATGAAGCTCACCAAGTACTTAAACGGATATCTTCTCCATAGCATCCGACGATGAGCCTCGAGCCTTGTCCCCCGCCTCTCGAACAAACCGAGTTTCGTACGTTTTCGTCCGTCCATCCGTCCGTCCGTCCGTCCGTCGCTCCTCCTCAATGTCTTGATGTGAGAAGAGAAGGCTCATCAGGGGGGAGCTCACTGCAAGTATCCGTCCAGGCCTCCAGGGCCACCCCAAACTCCAGAGCGTGCAAGGACTTGGGATACTCCACCTGCACAAGAGGCTGCAAGTCCGTCTCCACAATGGTCTCAGTGCCCTGTAACAGCGCAATGGCTTGCGAGGTGGTGGGTCGTAAGTCGGGGTTGTCCAGTGTGCACAGCAGGGCTGTTTTCAGCGCCCTCAACACCTGCTCTTTGTTGTATTGTTTTTTCAGCCGGGAGTCCACCAAGCACAGCAGCACGTCCTCGTCACTTCCGATTCGGGACTGCTTGTACATGCATCTCACCTGCAGCAGGGCCACATCACAATGCTCAGTTGACAGGAGTTTTTTAATGCACTGCGAGCGTCGCAAACGTTGTGTTAGCAAAGTGAATCTAGTTCACAGGTGCACACCACAATGCATCTCTAAAATCCTCCCTGACAACATTCTTAACACCAAGTGTAAGCATAGCCTAGTTCAAAGGTGTACCGAAATGTATTTATGAAATCCTCGCTAACACCATTCTTAACACCAAGTGCATGCATAGCCTAGTTCACAGGTGCGCACCACAATGCATCTCTAAATCCTCCCTGACACCATTCTGAACACCAAGTGTGAGCATAGCCACCTTGTAACGTCATTGTGAACACTAAGTGTTTGATGGATGACAAAGAATCCTTCTATGTAATACAGAAGTGCACATCATGTCCATCCTTAGAATCCTCGCATGAGTGCTCTCGGGTTCTTTTAAGCAAACGATTCACTCAGTGCCCAAAAGGGTGATTTGCACGGTGACAAGCTTGGCGTTCCAATGATGCATGCATATTTAGAGGAGGTGTTATGTTGAAAGCTTAAAGAATGTACCAACCCCCCAAATAGAGACCTTAAAATACAATCATGCAAGTGTGAAATTAGGTGAAGCAAGGTTAGCCTCATCCACAATCAAACAAGCGCAAGAGGTCAGAGAATACATACTACCTAAGTGACTGGATTGTGTATATTCTGCATTTTTGGAGAATAGAAACATGTGTTTTGAGAATTATTATAATTGACTAGTAACTTCCAAAGTGGACTACCGTCTCTCTTTTCCGTCTAATCAATTAGTAACTAACATTAGAAAGTCCACTCTTTTGGTGGGTCTTTTGGTGGTTGATCAGAAGAAAGTTTATAATTCATAACCTTTCTTCTCAATATGAGCCCTCACATATGGCCCTTGAAAATTATGGAGGTGAATAAATCAAAATTATGACCCTGATTCCCAGCCTAAGTGAAAAGGAATTTAAGGAAATCATTACTTGTAAGCTAGTGCTCATGCTGTTAGATGAAGAGAGATAGGGAGCTGGCAAGATAGGATTTTACTTAACCCTTAATTGCTCAGTCAGTCACCCATGATGAATGTATTGAAAACTGCCTGCACTTCACTCAATTAATTTTCATCGAGGAAGTTTCAAAGAAGATTGTTTAATAAATCAATGCAAAGAGCAAAATTTACTATGCCTGAATCAATGATATTGATATTTTGGAGACATTTAAAAAAATATTTATTATGATTTAAGAAGAAAGAAAACTTATTATATTTAGTTCAAGCACTTTTGGGTTCAATGCAAATGGCTTACTTACCCTGTCAACAAGGAAGAGCAAGGCCCCTGAAGGAGTACGCTTCATGTTCACCTCACCGGTCACAATTTCCATCAAAACCACCCCATAGCTGTACGTGTCCACCTTCTCTGTCAATTGACCTCGTGTCACATACTCCGGTGCAACATATCCTCTACAATGGCCAAGCAAACATCAGACATCAGACATCACCACGCAATCACTTAACCGCAAAAAAAACCACAATGGACAAATTCAAAAGCACAGATTGAAGCACAACAACTTTGAGGTGTTGGTCACTTTCTAGTTTATCAAGTACTATGGCATAATCTAGATACTTCTTGCGCACCCTCTAATTGACCAAAATTTGACCAGAATTTGACCAATTCCAAACTTGTCAAACATTCATGTTACAATTACACCTAAAATTTATGTATATAAATAACCTCGAGTCAAGCACAATTGAAAGTTTCTTACAGTATTATCCAAGGAGTAGAATATTATGTCACTGTAGTCAAGTGTTGAAAATTCACAAATGAAAACAAAACCGACATTGACAAGCCAACACAACTATGAAGAAATCAAAAGAAAGACTGACAACAACAGGTTGGCTAATATTCTATCCTATGTTAAAAAGGACTACCTGAAAAATTATCTGAAAAATGATACTTCGACTCCATTACTGAATGATGTTATATTATACCAATCTTGAGCTCTCAACTGGTTATCTACTCCATACCCTAAACAACACCTCAATTGAAACAGCATTTCAACGCTGTTTTGGTTCAGCACGATGTTGTTTCAACAGCAAGTTTTTGCACACTACTCGGTGTACAACACAAGCACTGAACGAATTTCATTCAGACATTAGGTTGGAATTGAGTTAAATTGGATTTCTACGAAGGGATTTCCATTGCTGGATAATGTTAGGTAACACTAAGCTGAATAATCATCTAATTCATAGCATGTGCAATTCACCCATTTGGAACAAACAATGGAACGTTGTTTCAACCCAATGAAACAACATTTCAATGTTGTTTTGGTTCACCATGACACTGTTTCAATAGCAGATATCTGCACTTCGGTTGCACCTCGGTATTGGAATTCTATAAAGGGATTTCCATTGTTGGATAATGTTATTCAACAGCTGATTGATCATCCAGACACAAACACGAGCAAAACCCCCATTTTGGAAGAACATTGAGATGTTGTTTCAACCAACTGAAACACTATTTTAATGTTGTTGTGGTTTACTCTGATACTGTTACAACAGCAGACTTTTGTACTTCGGTTGCACTTCGGTTTAGGGTTTAGGGATTTCAGGGTTTAGGGTACAATTGCATTTCGATGAGAGGATTAGAGAAACGATCACGTACAAAGTGCCAGCCACATTGGTGGTGAAATGAGACTGCTCATCCGGTTGCACATAGGTTGTTAGGGTTGTTAGGGTTGTTAGGATTTTAAGGGTTTTAAGGTTTTTTTAGGATTTAGGGTACAATTGCATTTCGGTGAGAGGATTAGAGAAACGATCACGTACAAAGTGCCAGCCACATTGGTGGTGAAATGAGACTGCTCATCCGGTTGCACATAGGTTGTTAGGGTTGTTAGGGTTTTAAGGGTTTTAAGGTTTTTTTAGGATTTAGGGTACAATTGCATTTCGGTGAGAGGATTAGAGAAACGATCACGTACAAAGTGCTAGCCACATTGGTGGTGAAATGAGACTGCTCATCCGGGAACAGCTTGGCCAGTCCAAAATCAGCAATTTTGGCTACCAAGTTCTTGTCCAGCAGGACATTGCTGGCCTTGATGTCTCGGTGGATGATTCGAGGTGTGATTTCGTTGTGTAAATATGCAAGTCCTCGGGCAGTTCCCAATGCAATGCTGAACCGGGTGGCCCAATTTATATCAACAGCTTCTTTGGGACCCCTTGCCCAGTCCACAAACACACACAACTTACAAAGGATCAGCTGCTGCGCATTCATAACATTATTAACCAACAATAGGGGAGTCCCTTTTGCTCTCCCAGAAAGTGGGAGACCCCAGCATTGCAACTTCCTAGCCAACCGATGACTCTTTTGCAACTTCCCACTCAACCAATAACCAACCAACCAATGACTCTTTTGCAACTTCCCAATCAGCCAATGACCAACTAACCAATGATTCTTTTGCAACTTCCCACTCAACTAATGGCTCTTTGCAGATTAAACTAAACTCACACCCAAGGACCCCAGGGAGGGAATTATCCCAATCTCCAAAGGGGAATGGTTTAGGTTGGTTAACAATGTTTTGTTGCAACGTCAAAAGCTTACACAAAACATAGACCAAGATAATCATAACTGAGTGTAACATTTCTAGACAGTATAGATCTCAGTAGTACACTCTTCCGTGCAATTACTGTGGACCGAAGTAATTCTAATAAGTTTCTTTTTTTGTAGTTTAAGCTATACATTGGAATTAGAATTAGAAGTATTATTATTTTATTTGTTTAAGACAAAATGGGTTAGTATAAAGTCAAGTATGAATAAACCCTTGATAGTTTTAAATAAAAAATTAGAAACCAAAATTATCGCAAGATTATCAACATGATGTATGCTCCTACAATAGAAATAGGAAAATTGTTCTGCAAATCCCATGTTGAAACAACAAGTTGGAAAAAAGAGAAGAATCAATGAAAAAGAATCAATGCTCTACATGAATCAATAAAATAGATGTTTTAAAGGAGTTTCACCTATTGATTATGTTTTTCTTAAAGTAGTGGTCTTACTCTCTTTAAGAGTTCCTCATTGTAGGTGGAATGTAGATTTAGAGCTTCTTAAGCAAAACAAATTGTGGCATGAGAAGAATCTAGACATAAGATCATTTTTGCAAATTTTCATTTCTTCCCATCCCTAGATGAACTTATTCAAAATCTTTTACAAAAATCATGAAGAACCAAATGACCAAACCTAATCACATCACTAAAGAATAGACAAAATCCACTTTTTCAACATACTTAATGGTACATCATCTATTTTGTACACAGCTCCAACAATAAGCTCTTGAAAACATTTGTAATCCACCTTATGGATGTGGGGTCTAAGCTTAATGTAAGATTATACCCGAAAACCGACACTCAAGATCTTTGTTATACTTTTGATGTCCTCGTACATAATGGTAGGTTCTCTTAGTTTGTTGGTTTTGGGTGTAGTTACCTTAACCTTAGTTTGGGCACATAGAGGTTAAAGCAGATGTCAAAAACCAAAGAGGAGTGCAATTTTTTTCCAACATGGAATATAGTGTGACCTCCCCAAAGAGGTCAAAAAGACTAACAAAGGCTTTAATTTTCCAAATACTCTTCAGTTCCTCTTAATTTGTTGGTTTTGGGGTATACTTACCTTAAGCTTAGATTGAGCACATTGTGAGAAGGGAAAAAGAAGAGTGCATTTAATTTTCAAACATAGGCTAGGCTAGAGTCTGACCTAGCAAAGACTGACGAAGGCTTCGATTTTCCAAATACTCGTACACCAGCAAGCGGTGCCTTCCTTCCACACAACATCCACGCAACCTCACCAAGTTGCGGTGCTGCACTTGGCTGATGACCACCACCTCGTTCAAAAACTCTCGCACGCCTTGCTTGGACGTCGCCGACAGCTTCTTCACCGCCACCAAGGTGCCGTCTTTGAACTTCCCCTGATGGATGGTCCAACACACATGAAGCTCCAGAAACATTAGTTCATGTCACTCCTTGACCTTAAGAGACTTAAGGTATATACGCACCGATGATCGTCACTAATTACAACTAAACATGAGCATAATTGCTATCATTAAACATAATTTGTTTTCATTGGACCTTATTGGCAACTAGAAGAGGATTCCCAACGCATCTTAGCATGCATTGTTTGGACACCGTGTGAAGTTTAGAGATTTGGAAATGGAAAGCTGTCGGAGAAAGCATATGAACTTATTGGAGATATTACAATCCTTTTAAGGTATGCGCACCTATAATCATCAGTAATTACAACTAAGCATAGTTGCTATTATTAAACAAAAAATTGTTTTTACTGGACCTTATTAGCAATTGAACGTGGATTCCAACATACTCTATTTAGCACTTTGGACACCATATGAGCAAGTTAAGAACTTCAAAGCATTGTGTACCGAAAACCAACACCATGCTCTCATATACTCTCATGTTTCTCAGGTTATTCAAGAATGATTTGGATACCTGGAAAACTTCTCCAAAACCACCTTCACCTAGCTTCATGTCATCGTGAAACTTCTGAGTAGCAGCTCTCAGCTCCTTGTAAGTGTACTGGTTTGTTGCGATGGACTGCCGTGCAAAATCTGTCACAAAACAACAGGCGGCCTCTGTAAGTGGAAGTGGGTGTGATGAATCATACCATTCTGCACCTAAAGCAGTCAAATTTTGAATGGGAACCAACTTGAAAAACCTAGGGTGGTGTGTTTCGCACGAAGAGAATACTAGAGATAATAAAAATAGGATCGGAATTTCAATGGCGTATGTCAAATGGAATGTTATGATACCTTTGCTTCTTATCTACATCAAAATCGTTAAGTTACCCACTTGTTCCTCAATCATTTAAAAAAGGTAAGCCATTCCATTAAGTGCCTTCACTTATGTAAAGCACCTAGGCATGAGAATATAAAACCCAGACCTCAATTGCTTTAGATGAGTGAGCTAGGTTATGAAATGAAGTGCCTCACCACTCAACGCTCAAGTCTTGGTTTACACCAGTTTCAATTACTTGTACACGTCTTCTGCCGTCATATCCCATGTTGCCCAAGAACGCGAATATTCTGTCCTGGAAAAAAAAAATTGAGATTCGTTCTTTGTGATATAGTTTGTATTCTTTGCGATTCTTCTTCGGGAGGCTGTGCCTTATATCCCTTTGGACAACCCTAAACCCTAAACTCTAAGCCCTTTGGACAACCTTAATTTGTATTGAGGGTTGGGGTTCGTGTATTGTGTGAATAAACTCCAGAAATTGCACTACGTGTATCTTGAGTGATGCTCACTTGTCACACACATGAGTGAAGTCTGCAACCTTAATTTGAAAACCGTTGCTAAAATTATTCCTCTTCGTTATTCTTTGTAATATCTCTTTAGCATTTCTGGAAATTTCGGACTCATCCCACCCACCTGCTTTCGTTTCTCGAATGGACAACTCAGCAGCTCTCCTCTTGAAATAGAAGAAAAAGAAAATGAGGGTGATGAGAACGAGGGGGTCTGGAAGGATGGAGGCCAGCAGCAAGGCCGTGATGCTTTTCTTTGGAGGGCCTTGGATTGCACAGTTGGCGCAGCACAAGTTCTGCAGGAAGGCATCCGTGGGGGAAACATTCTTGAATGCTGTCTGAGGACAAAGGGCTTGGTCCTGCGCTTGTACTGGCCTCGTACACTTGGTCAGGTTCACCTGGACATCACCAAAAAAGGTTAGCAGCTCAAAACTCACTCAAAAAATTTAACGTATGTTGCTAGAAGCGTCGGCAATTTACTTGCCTAATAATAATTATTTTCATGCCTTGCATGCACTTTTAGAGGTTCCATTCAATCACAACATGACATGTGACAACATTCTCAAGAAGACAAAGGTTTTGGGTAGTGAAAGACATTAGGATTAACGCTATTTCATTTGCTCGGGATCAATGGGAGGAGGCTTTGAATAGATAAAAGCTGCATGTTGGGACCTATCTAGGTACAAAGAGAACTCAGGGTGTGATACTCAACCTGGTTCAATTGACAGAAAAGGGGAACGCTGGCGACGTTTGCATTGACAATTCTCCGGGTAATGGCGTCGGTGAGAATATTTGAGTTCACCACCACATCGATACCCGCTACTCCATAAAGAATTCCTTCATTCATAACTACAGAAGGAAGACAACAAAGAGCTAGTATTGCAAAGCCTCGGCGTAGAGTTTTGGAACGCAATATTATTCTGAAATCGACAATTAATTTCTACAGGTCAACTCGAACACCCCGTAATGAGAGAACTATATAATATGAGTGGCTTAGTATTCTTTTGTGGTTTACAATCACATGCCACCTTGGCTTTCATTGGCAAACCTACAACACTCCCCAGTTACTTATGTTCAAGGCGCTACTTACAGTTCAATTTCTGTCCAAATGCCTCATTAATTTGTTTTAAATTGATGAAAGGGTACATATTAGAAGGCGGTCTTGTTAATGTATAAGAGTGTGTCATAATGTAATAAAGCATGGCACCATACTGTTAGATGAAAATGCAAACAGAGAAAAGAAAAAAGAAAAGGTGCGGACCTGGATAAGTGACCGTGGCAACAAATCCCAACCCATCAAAGTCATCATACGTGTCGGTCCAGAACGTGCTATTCGCAGTGGATCTTAACCTCGCTTGATAATCGAAGTACAGGCGGATGGCCCAAAGGGGATTCCGCTGCGCATCCAAAAGCTCCACACGCGTGACTGTGCTGTTGAGAAAGCACGACAAGTTGCGAAGCTCACCAAGTACTGGTGCATTCACAGTTGGAGCCTCCTCGGCTGCCAAGATGAAGAAGAACACAATGACGCCGTCCCTGCTGAGGGTTTGGAGCTGCTATTGCAGTGATGAATTGTTGCTGAATCCGGGCTGGGCGAAGTTTCCATCTGTCAGCACCAAGAGCATCTGTGCGTACAACAGTCAAGATAAAAACAATAATTATTGGGAGTCACAGTGTAATCGTTTGCAATCTGTATGTTATTAGAGAGAAATACAAGTCTAGTTTTGGAGGCAACCATGTCAGAAGAGAATTATGATACATAAAATAAGCCCCAAGATCAAGATCAATTATCAGCATCAGCAGCATCTGACTATACAGCATTGTAGGTAAGCAGATAGGAACAAATTGAATGCCAAATCTAGTGTTCGAGGCAACCGTGTCACTGACTTTTTGGCTAGTCAGAAGAGAGTTATAATCCATATTAATTTTTCTCCTCATTGTAATCCCCAAGATTAATTGTCAGCATCAGGAGCATCTGTCCATACAATATTGTAGGTAAGCAGAAAATTAATTATCGTGACTGAATCTTAGTTGTTTGCAATCTATTTGTTGTTAAGGTAGATAAAAGCACATAATGTCAAGTATAGAGTTGGAGGCAACCGCGTCACTGTCTCATTGGCTGAGAGAATTATAATCCATATTAATCTGTTCTCCTCATTCAAAACCTTAGATTAACCAGAAGTATAGATTACGGTAGGACATTCTTGGTTGATTGGAAGGACTTGGCATAATTCTCTCAAGCTTTTAGCTCACCAGTTTACCTAATCCGTCGGTTTAATGAGGGCTTTGTGGTTTATAGCAGAAGGCTGACATTTAAGACGAGGAAATTCATTGGGAACCATAATCTGTCCGGTCTCTTATTTTCTATTTCTTAACACTCAGTTTCTCAAGAATAGATCTGCTCTCCACCATTGAATCACCCAAAACAGGTACCAGATCTCTCCAGATGTTAGGTACAAAGCATGTAACATAATCAAATGTGAACAAAGAATACCTTAAGTTTACTTGTCGAGTTAAAGGTTGTTCTTGCTGTAGACAACCCACTCGTGATGTTCGACAGCCCTTTTGATGAGTTAGTCAACCGAGAGATTGAAAATGTATTGTACAGTAGGTCTAGAGGTTGATCCTATTGAACAACGATCTGCCATCGAAAGAACATGAATCAGAATATCAGTCGTCTATTCGTGCTCCAAATGTTTGCTAATAGATGGATAAACAGTCACAAATACAGCGTGCACTGAACTGGGCAAAAGCATGACAGTGTTTACATTCATGTACTTTTCTTTAAAAAGAGGAGCGAACCGTTATTTGCAATTACCGAGGTCGGTCGTTGTAAGGTAGCTCCAGTAGCGTCGAACGTAACCACAGTCACACGGTCATCAACTGTGAAAGTGCCAAAAAGCTCTTTGATGACATTCTGTGATAATGCGAATGTGGACTCAGAGACTTGCCCTGTATCCAGCAACACTACTAAGTCTTTGACAACAGATGTAGCAGTTATGTACCTGCACAAACGATAAATGTTCCCATCTCAAGGTGTGAAGAAACATGGTGTAATTCAAGGCACGATACACACATTTTCACTTGTTTTAGGCAGGCATAGTCTCAATGAAGGGCGGTCTACACTAGCACAAACGGCATTTGAGAACTGAGAGCTTGTAAAAACAAGTGGCTGCGTTTGTTTTTAACAATAGCTATGTTGAAACTTTATAATCAAACTTTTCGTTCCATTTGAGTTCTAGTCTTTCCAAAAACAACTTCTTCTTGCACAGTTGACAAAGCCATAGGCACCAAACTGCGGGGATCCGTTGGCAGCCACATTACATTACCAGGGCCGTTTCCGAGGGTCATACTCGACGCAGCCCTTCAAAGGATCAGCTTCCTGCGGATTCCAAAGATTCAACTTCAGTCTCTGCATGCATTGAAGTTGAAATTCCTCAGGAGTCCTTACTCTCGAGGTCCGAAACAAAGTGTTTTTTTTGGTTTTTGGCTATCAAAAGCAGGTGGCAAACGGTTACTAAGTAAATCAAACCAGAAGAACAGCCACCGGTTGGATACAATCTTTCCAGAGATGACTTGAAACTTGAAACATGAGTTGTGTACCCGTCCAGGATACATCCGCCAGGCCCCCTCCGCCGATCCGAAATAATTCCAGAACGTAAGTTCGGAGAAGATGGTCTCACTACTGGCAGGAAACTGAAGATTCGTTTGCGAGCAGATAGATCTCGTCAACTTCGGACTCAAATCGGAGTAATTTCGGAACTGGGACGGAACGCTGTAACCAGCAACAAAATTAGGGCAACGCAACGCAATTTAGGGCTTCGTCAATCCAACCCTAACTGCATCTCAAAATTAAACATTCCATATCCACTCATAACAAGCTAAAAACTACAAAATCATCTCAAAAAAGGACTGCGGCTCGAAACTCTCCATTCCATACCACTCATAAACAAACTAAAAACTACAAAACCATCTCAAAAAAAGTATAGCGGCTCAAAACTCTCCATTCTAGACCACTCATAAACAAACTAAAAACCACAAAACCACCTCAAAAAGGACCAGCAACTTGAGAAAACATCAAAATTTCGAAAAGACAATAAAATGCATTCCCATACCGCACGAAGCCGTTTCCCGTGAAATCGACCTTGATGTGCACACACGCCTCGCTGCCATTCCCAGGACTCCGACACTCAGTTACATTCCTCGGCGTTGCCACACAAGTGAAATGGTCTTTCTGCGTCGGCGAACACGAATGACGGGAGCATTTGTCGATGCAATTCGACAAACCTGCAGGAGGAGCCTCCCATTCAATTCCAAAGCTCAGAAAAAATAAAATAACATGCAGCACCTAAACTTTCCAAAGTAGGGGACACACACAACTCACTGTTACCCACTTACCGCAATCGTTCGCCTCCGCTGCCATTTGCAAGAAGCGCGCATGGTGCGCCAGCAGCTGCACTTTCTTCTCCTTGTCGTTCAAAAAATCCTCATCCTGCTGCGTTTGCCCTACAACAATTTCGCACCACAGCAACAGCAACAAACACACCAACAGCGGACGCCGACGCCGACGACCTAACCTCGAGTCCATGAAGAAAGGCTTAGATATTTCAAAGCCCTGCATCATTTGATCTCTTAGAACAAATTAACTCTCCCCTGTTGCAGCAACAAAAAAAACCAAGCCACTCCATTCTCTGCTCTTCCCTCTCCTAAACCACTCGTCCATTCTCGCAGGCTTGTTCCGTATCATCGATCCCTGTCAACGATCGAGCAACTTCCACACTAGTACATCAATGTGTAATGGCGATCGAGCAAGGTAACTGCTGATTGAAAGGACAGAAAACGCCTGTATGTCACGAGCTAGCTATCTATCTCACTTTTGTTGCATGACTCTATTTCTGCTGCAAAAAAAAACTCAGATTTTGGGCTACAACTTCTATTTGCAAATATGGTTTTGTGTGAAGAAAAGCTTGAAGATGGGTTTGGCAGTTTTAGGTGCGAGGAAGAGGAAAAATGCTTATTCTTGTCATAATCAAAGCTGGGCTGCCTGCTCCACGCATCCCATGACTCCAGGAGAAGTTGTGGAACTCGTAACTTACACGTACAGCTGCGCTTTCCGACAGACTCACTGTTGGTGTGAAATTAGTATCACTACCAAAAAAAAAGTTTTATCTTTTTCTTTTCTTTTTCTTTTTCGTGGAAACTGGCTTGCCAATGTTTCAGTTTGAGATATTTTGAGTCTAGAAAAGGGCTGAAGAGGTCTACAAAGAGCTCAGGAGGTCTTGAAAGGAAAGAGTTTTAGAAAGAGCTCAAGAAGTCTTGCAAAAGGTCGAGGAGCTTTTAGGCTTGGTGTATGTTTTATGTTATGGTTGTATGGTTGTTTTTTTGTATTTTGATAGTCATAGGAATGTGGGATTGTAGGGATAGTTGTGAGAATGTGGTAAGTAGGTTCACATTCAAAACAAAATGAATTAATGTACCTAGCCCATTGTTGTTTGAGCACCATCAATGAAAGTTACCTACCGACGCAAGGTCAACGAAAGGTGTGGGCACCTATAATCATCACTAATTATAACTTAGTATAGACACTAGTATTAGATATAAATTATTTTTATTGAATCTTAATTAATGGAAACTAAAAGAAAATTCCAACGTATTGTAGCATCCATTGTTTGGACACCGTACATGAATAAGTTATATGTTCAAAATACTCTCCTTAGATGTATCCAAAATCAATACTAGCCTCTCATGGACTTTCATCTTTTTGATTGTGTGCATCTTACATAATTGGTACTTAGAAAAAAAATGACACTTTTTCAAATGTAAGTGTCATGTTTTGAATAGTGTTGATTGTCGGTGTACATATTTGATTAGCTACTAATTTGTCCTATTATTGAATGTGACATCAATCCTACAAAGATGTTGCAGTCTCCAAATGACCAATGGATAACTTTCAAGATTGAAGAATGCACCTATTGCTTCAAAAATCAATTGATTTGAAGCAAAGGAACTAGCTTGTTGATAGGTCTTGTACTTTCAAAATTAATTTATCAAAAACATTCTATTTTTAATAGAATTAAATTAGTACATGCTTAAATATTACTATTCTAATTTCTAGAAGATTAAATTTTGTAGTGATACAAGTAACACTCATTTTTTTCCCTCATTGATAATTAATAATTAAACATCACCTTCTCACTCCTATCGAGTGTAAATGTCTTGGATGATTTGTCATCCAAAATTGACCTCATGTAAGGCTCCAAGCCAAGCCAACCATGAGCCAATACAAAATTTGAGGTTCTTTAGAGCATCTTTTCACCAATCTACCAATTTTTTCTTAATACATTGAATTACACAATTCTAAGGAATCAACAAGGATCACAGAGAGAGTTAAAAATAATAAAAAATGGATTTTGAATCCTCACTGCACAATTGATTGCCACATTGGCAATTGATACTATATGATAGCCAACCCATTTCCAACCACCACCCTATTTCTAATCTATAGATTCTTTTGTTTCTTTGAAGTTGTGGCACAGTTCAAAGAATAGCTATGGCACAATATGATTGGTTGCAAGGCTATTAATATTGCAACCAGTCCATGGTCAATTTTGCAATCAGCCATGGTCAAAAATAAAAAGGTCACTATATAATCATTATAGGTTAAAGAGAATCTTCCACTAAAAAATTCACAGTAATTACATTTTGTATAATGAAATTCTAGAAAAATATGCCATCCTTTCAAATTCTATTTCTATACATGGAAAAACAAATTCGGCACTCAAAAAAAGTGCGCTCCAAATATGCGTAATTGCTTAAGTGGTTGGAAATGGATTGTCATCCTCCATATATGAAGGTTTTGTCCAGCACTCAAGTGCCGAAATTGAATTTCCATCTCACATGATTCATGTCACCTCACACCATTCACAAGATGACATTCATGTGGCACTTTTTTTTTTTTCTTTTTTTCCCTTTTTAACAGAAATGACTCAGAATCTATGCCGCCCTTCACGTACAATATGGAAAAATGCCACAGAATGTACTCTGCTCAGTCAATCAATCATGCCCCTTCTGTTCTGTCGTGACAGGCGATCGATGGCATTCGAGGAAAGCCGGAGATCGAGATCGATCAGGTGTGATTCACGATTCGCCCCTGTGCGTGATGTCAGACCAATCGTGGATCTCACGTACATTCCCACTTTAATTCCTCACCGTCTTCACCACGAGTCCCGGGGCGAGTTTGCATCTTCCGACACAAATTCTGGGACAAATTCCAGCTCCAATATTCGATCGATCGATCTCAAGCTAGACAGACAGACAGTGTGATCGATAATTAAGCATGTTCGATCGATCTTCCGACGACTCCGGGTCCTTCCATTCCGCAATTGTAAGTGTGCACGAGCTGTACAACGAAATTTGAGCCGACCTACCTCGCTCAATTGCTTCGCAGATTCTAGGAAACGAAACCCGAAGTTGAGGTTGGACTGGGTCGTCATCATTGATCGAGTTAATTATCAACCGGAAGACGTACGTACGTACTGCAGGTGTCCGATCCGTGAATGAATCCGTCCTTCCTGGAACTGTTTGCAACTGTGCAATGCATGGTGGATTTTTCAAACCGGCCTTCCTTCGGGAAATGGGTGGGTGGCCGGGTGGGTGATGACGGTTTCCTTGAGTTTCTTTCTTGCGCAAAGACTGGCATGGTTTTTGGGTGTACTGGAAATGTTGTACTTGTGTACCCGACAAGCATACGGGCTGGTGTACAGTTTGACAGTTTAGAACACGTTTGCACTGACTAACTTGATTCCCTGAAAAGAAGCGTCCTGCTCCTTGCCCCCCCTGGCTGAATTATGATTTGAAAACTGATAAAAACACCGGATTTGCTCAATGCCCGTAGATCCAGCGATCCTAGAACCTATTTTTAGGATTTGCGCCGCAGGGCTATAGCCATGCCTCCTAGGTCGCTGTTTGAGCGACACCTTATCCCGTTGGTAAGAGCAGCCAGTTAAAATCGTGTGAAAAGGGTGGCATTTTTCATATTCTTAATTTTTTTTTTGGTTAAGTGCAAGCTGCTACATGTGGAAGATTTTTTTTTGTGTATGACTGAAGGCTACTTCCATTCAGTGCAAAAATGGCTCCAATTGCAAAGTTATACAACAAAATGTCAAAAAACTAGCGATTTTCAGTCAAGTGTAGAGGAATGTGCACTTTGGAAATACTCATACAAATACTCATTAAAGCATGTTTATTTCAATAGGTTTCATGCACAATTTTCTTCAAAGAAGAATGCTATTCAAAACTAAATTACCATGGCGACTAACAAGAGAATTGAACCTTTCTAAGACTGTCCAAACGTAGTGTTAGTGTTCTACACACAACACAAAATAAACACAACACATTAGAAGTATAGGTTAGTGAATCAAAAACATAAACAAGTCATTAACCCTAGACCGTCCATGGCCGTTTTGGGTAAAAAAACATCCTAGCTTTTGAAGTGCTATAAATCTAAATGTGACTAAGTAATAAAGATCTTAACCGTACAATCATGTAGTACACATGTTGTAGATGTCATGGATCAAATTTGAAGTCATTTGACCGTGTAGATTGCAAGATTATAATGTTTTAGTGTTGAAAAAGAATGCTGAAATTTTCCTAAAAACACATTTAGAGGCCTCGGGGAGGTCACTTAGAGTGTCCATTAGAAACCACGTGCGATCAAAACTTTTGACCCCCTATTTACTTTTTGAATTTTAAATAAAAAAAAATTAAAAAAATATGAATAGATTTTCCTACTTTGAAAGTTTATGTTTTGAATTATTGATATTTTTATTTGTTAATGATAATTAGTTACAAATTTTTGAAGTAAAAAGATACACTGTAGAACTAAAAAATAACTTTCACACCCCTATATTATATAAGAAAAAATTGTCTAAAAAATAAACAAAAAATTGTGAAAAATAACTCTCTATTGAAAGCTCATTTTGAGTTGAATATTGATTCAATGGTCATCTAAATGTGTTCTCTATAATTATTTGAGTTGAAAAACATGCCATTTTAGCCCATTTTCAACCTCTTCTAGAAATCATTTCATATTTTATTTGAGTTGGAAATTTTGGCAATAGAAACCTATAGTCATTATTAAACAATGCTCAAAATTTTAGGTTGAAATTATAGTTTATTAGAAACCACTTGTTCGCACGTGGTTTGTTGTAGTAGAGCTAAGTGACCTCCCCGAGTTAGAGGCCAAATTTGATTTCTAAACCTAATCAAATGAAAAAACTTTAAACTACAAAGTGATTCAAAACCAGGATACAAACACATTGGTGAAAAAAAATATCATTCAATTGACTCAATGTGTTTGCAAAATGGCTTGCAAATGTCAAAAATAGGCAAGAAAAGTTGCAAAAAACACATCTAGGGCTGAACCTCCTTCTACTAAAATGCTTCTCAGTCATTCATAAATTCTTGGATTGATATGAAAATTTAGCCGCACAAACAAGACTAGTATGCGCAACTTTTACAAGTTTTTATATTGAAAACGGACATTTAATGAAGAAGATACAAGCCGCCGAAGTTCACTATAGTCCATAAATGGCGGGATCTTGAATTTTGAATTGCTTCCAAACATTCAAAACAACTTGGATTGACAAGAAAATTTCACCACAATAACTAGAATTCAAGATAAACACAACCCAACAAATTTTATTGAAATCGAACATTGGATGAAAGAGATACAAGACCCCGAAGTTGCAGCCATGAAGTGCACTTTGGTGAATCAAATTGAGCCTGTGAACTTTGATTGGCTTCCAGAAAATCATTACCTCTTGGATTGATTTGAAACTTTTACCACACAAACTAGAAGACAAGGTGCAACTTTCCCAACAAGTTTTATTGAATTTGGACATTGGATGCAAAAGTTACAGTACTTTGAATTTAACTTAAACTATGTGAGGACACTTTTTGTCCTCTTGGGCGGTCTAGGGTTAACCCTAGCCTTTAGTCGATGATACCCACAGTTGTTTAAGTGTGCATCAAAGAGAATATTCCAAACCAATAACTCAATGTCAAGGAAAACACTGTGAATGAACCCCAAAGTTGGCATAATTTCATGATAACTAAGGGAATACATGTGTAAAAGGGAAGGATATTGCAAATTGCGCAAAAGCAGGCAAAAATCAGATATCCCTATGCTAACCCACCTTCACCGCACTCTTCCAAGAATCAATGGCCTCTTTGTATGGAAAGTTCTCTAAAGAGAAGTATTTTTGTCCAAACATGCAGACAACTAGAGTTAAATGTTTGTCAAGGTGGTTTTTCTAGCAAGACTTAAAAAACTTCAATGTAGAGAATGTTTTCTTGTCCTCAACTTAGTCCAACACTATGCAACAACCAATCTCAACTACTTTGAAATACTCAAAGATGAGTTTCTTCAAGTGGCGAGACTAAAAAAATATTCTCTACAACTTTATTACGGGATTGGTGTCAAAAGGCAGTCTACATGCGCCTAACAATTGGCCTTCATTGTATTTTTTAAAAGGGCTTGCTAGTTGTCAAGTTTGGACTCCAACAACATCTCCGGTACCGTAAAGGAGTCTCCACCTTCCTTTGGAGCCATCCCAACACTTACAATTTTGGCATGATAGTAAAATTGTTTGAGCACCGCCAAGTGCTACAGAAAACTTATTTATGTCCCTTCTTGTTGTCAATATTGGGGATATATAAATCCCAAAGCGTCCAAGAGCTCTTGTTGCGGGAATCTCTTGTCCAGTTCATCAAACAGGGATTGAGTAACCTCTGCGCACAAAAAGACAAAAGTAGGCAAAATCACTTACAATGCAATGAACTGATTCACGAAACAAGTGACCAAAGTTGCACCAACCCAAAGTCGCACCGATCAAGAGGTTTACTTTCCCAATAAATAGAACAGAATGCAACTACATTGAAACCAAGCAGGCAAGCACTAGCATAGAATAAACAACCTTAATTATAACCTGCACAGCAACTACAAAGAAGGCCCTCCATCCTAATCTCAAAAAAATTCAAGAGTTGAAAAAGAACCCCTATTCTAATTCCTCCAAAATACAAAACTTAAAGGAAAAAATCCCACCCTAGTCCAAAAAAATATATAACTTAAACCCTAAATCCCCACTTTAGTCTAAAAAAAATACAAAACCTAAATCGTAAACGTCCACTCTGGTCCGAAAAGAACACAAAGTTTATAGAAAAAATCCACCCTGTCTAAAAATAAATAAATATTGAAAGAAGAAACTCTGCAAATACCAACAGCAAAGACACATTCAAATGCTAATAAAAACAAAGGCAAAACATAATCAAAGAAAGTGGATCTTCAAGGTGATTGAAGTCCACTATCAAATCTACCAACCTACCAAACAATCCCATATTTAGTCAAAAGAAAAACATGAACTTTCTTGAGAGGTCTAAAAAACTTTAGAAGGAAATTTAAAAAAATGGAAGAAAATTAGAAAACATACCTGCGAATTGTCGCTGGATACTTCTTTAAATGTTTTAGAACTCTTTTGCTGTAACAAAGATATGCTTGGTTGACTGACGGCTGTGGTACCGAGCAAAGATGTAGGTATAGCTAAAGTCAAAAAGCATGTGACAAACACCATTACCGCTTGGCAATTACTCTCACTGCATTGGCATATTGGAGCACCTAAGATTAATCAGCTCACTGTACCATTTGAAATCCACTTCATTGAATGTTGTAAAGGAGTCTATGAACATCCGTGCAAGATCAACTTGATAGACTTTGAGAGATCGCATGAAGTCACAGATAAACACATTCCTGGCTTGGAAAAATTTGATGAGGTTATGTATACAATTTAGCATGGGAATAAAGCAAGCCAAAGAAAGAAAGACCTCAACATCAGCAAGAAGGTCAAAATTAGTTGAAGCTGTTGAATTTGCTTTCCGAATTGCAACGGTAGACATATCCACCTCCATTTTCACCAAGAGTGTTTGGTACTCAAACAAAATCCTCTGAGATGGATTATTCATGGATATCCAATATGTTTCTACATTCCGTAATAGTTTAAATCCCTTAGTTTCTATGAGATCAACGAGCTTTTGGAGCTCAGAATGCTCCCTATTGCTACGACACAAATAAGAATAGAGACATGGACAAAGTCTCTCCAATTGAGAAACCAAAGGGTAATTGAATAAAGTTTTGACAACAAGATTGATCTTGTGACTAGCACAAGAGGTGCCCAACAAACAAGGCGCCCACTTTTTCCAAATCTAGGTGGTCACCTCAGACTTTGGACTCTGAAAGGTAATGACTTGGTCAACATTGAAGGTAACCAATTTATAAACAATCTAGTCGCGAGATAACTTTTCAAATATATATATTTTTTTAATATTTTTTATTCTTAATATTTTTTAATATTTAATATTTTTAATATTTTTTAATATTTTTTATTTTTTTATTTTTTATTTTTAAAATAAAAATAAAAATAAAAATCTACCTATTTTGGACTTTATAGTATATAACACTCTTATTCCGAGGTTAAACAATTTTGTTTATAGTCTTTTATCAATGTATAAAACATAATATATGAAGTCCTGATCTTATCTAGTGTTCAATAGGGAGGTCAAATATTCTAGTCAAAATTTTAGTTTTGGTCAAATCATCTTTTGCAATGAATGCTCTAGGACCTAATTAATTCCAAAATAATACTTTAAAAATAATACATGTAATTCATTAATTATTCCTCTTAGGTATTTAGATCAATTGGTCCTGTAGGTGCTTTACTATAAGCAATGTACTATTACACTTATACAATAAATGCAAAATGCCTAAATCTGTTGATTCTACATTAAATGGTCCCAAGTAATGCAAAGTATGGTGAGTTTCAAGCTACAATCTTGTGAAGTTGCTTTGAATTTTTCCCGATAATTTTGAATTCTTGATCTCCATCCTCTATCACACACACAATCACAAACTCCAATCTTTCTTTGCTCCAATCAATAGATGAAGGAACCAACACAAACACCACTTCTTGGACCAGTTCATGGTCAACAAGAGGCCAACAACTTTGGCGATTGATAACTCATGCAATTCTTGCTCAATTCAATAAATTTCAAAGGCATTTTGATTGATTTTCTTCTTCTTTCCAACAATATAAGGCACGTCCTATAACTCGTTGACTGTTAAAAATTATTGCGGTTTGAAGATTACGATTTCCATCAGATTGCACTGCAAGTCAAAATTGTTAAATCAAATCTCACCCAAATCACTTCAATAACACTCCAATTATATAGGCACTTAACTTCTCTAATCAATTACACACATTAATCCTTTAGGATATTAGCAAAAGGCATACATGAGCAAATTTTTAACGTATTTTCATGGAAGTGATAGACAACTAATATTTATTAATCTTAGATTACGTTTGTTTGAGTTGGGATTTTTACAGAGTAATCGCTTATAAGTGTGCTACACAATTTTGCAGTCGAAAGTGATTTTGATAAAAACAAAAAACGACAAGAAATTATTGATTAGAAATGAGTGTTCAATATTGATTATATAGAGACTATACTATACGAAGTTGGACAAAAATGAAAAGTGAATATGACACAAATCGTTGAACGACCTCATACACTTGTACTGACAACTCTGCACTAGTTGCAAGTGAAGAGTACACCGGAAAAAACGGTGCCCAAAAAAAACAGGGCTCTTGACTTTGGCAGAACAACAATAGCATGTTGGTTTCTTGGCCCACTACGACTAGGGGGTTTCATCCTTGTCGTGAGTAGATTGGATGTATTTCTGTGTTTGTGTGGTTAATATATGATTCTGATGTGTTTTGATAGCCACTTGTGGGTGGTGGGCTATGAAAGATCAAAGGTGTCGAAATTGCCCACCAAAGAAAAAAAACTGATTTCTAGGGAAGTGAATGTTCTTGATTAATTTTTCATTTTATTTTCCAGAAAAGGCAAGTGCAATTGGCATCAAGTCAAAGCCCTCATATATTTTTTGAACCTTTCAACAATTGCTTATGAATTCTTGAAGTTGAAATGACATAAAGCTCAAAAATCATCTACCTTCTGAAATATACATTGTTTTGTACATTGGTGAAGCCTACAAAAAAGATACATATACAAATAGTGTACACTTGAGGAGGTCGGCGATTTTAGGGCATAAGCATTTTTAGAACTTTTATTTTGTCCCTTGCAATAGGATTTTGTTTCATTTGTTTCCAAAAATAAAACAATACGAAGCTTCAATGAATACAAGAATAGCCCATTCACCAAGGTACTTTATGGGTGAGAATTTTGAAATGTTTAGAAAAAATTGGACGCTATGTCATTTTGAAATGGTAAATGTATGAAGGTGTTGTTTTTGAGACATAAGAACTGACAAGCGAGTTTTTTAGCAAAAAACAAAATTACACGAAAAAAATGCTATGAAAATACAAATTGAAATCATGTCAACATTATGCATTTTTTTTAAATGTGTAGTGTGAAGATTTTTTTTATTTACTTTTTATTTGAAATTCTCTAAGTTCAATTTTTATTTTTTCTTTGGTTTTTATAATTTAATGTGCTTCTTTTGTCATTCTTTTAAAAGAATGTGTAATTTATATGTTTGTGAGAAAAGTCACTTTCATTTTAGAAAATGCACTATTTGCAACTATTTTATGTCTTATATTTGTAAATCTAATAATAGTAGCAATCCAACTCTAGGTTTCATGTAGTAGCCATAATCTTGCAGTTTTCCAAATGAATATTATGTACATAAAAAGATGTGAGTACAAAATTAGAATTTAAAAAACAAGTATTACTATAATGATGATCTTACAGCATAAATACATATTATGCTTTAAAACCCGTCCTCTAGAATAACCTTTTCAATTATCAATAAAATTAGAAGAAAATGTTAAATACCACTTTCAAACTTTGAAAACTTTCAATTCTTGTTCAAAATATAGTACAAATTATTTAAAGTAAACATCATATTGAATCCTACATTAATATCACTTGTACTTATATTTGGTGATTTCAAATGATTTTTAGCAATACCTACATGGAAAAGAACATACGTCCGATCCTTTCATATTTTATTGCAAATGTTTTTGGATACAAGTTTTGAACAACTTTATCAAAGATGTAAATAAAGGTTATAAAAAATTGTAAAGATGAGTTGTATACAACTGCAACAAGGAATATCTGTACAATATTATTTTTTTTACTATTTGGACTAACTAAGAAATGGAAATTTCAAATTAAAAAGTACAAATACAAGCATTGTTTGAAAGACATAAATTTTTTATGTCCACAATATTAAAAAAAATTTTGCAAAGGAGGTTTAATTGTCAATCAGAATCAAAAAATATATGGCTCAAGGATTGAAAATGTAAGCAAAAATATAAAAAAGACAAAAAAAAAATTGAAGCACATTATAGAGATGAATTAATAATAAGGAGCAGTTTTTCTTTTGCCAGTGCTTGTATCCTACAGTATACATATGTGTTAGGTTGTAAAATGAAATGTTCTAAAATTATTTGAATAAAATGACACAAAAATCATGTAAAAGAAAATTTAGATGATGTTCTAGTTGGAAAAACAACTTACTCGCCGAGTGGGATAACAGTCTTTTGCTTTGAAATAGTTCACAGCAAGATACTCATTGGGATTCTTCAAAGCCTTGTTCAATTGTACTATGAAAGGCCTTTTTTGTACAAAAGCAATTCCCAATACTCCTGCTCGTTTTGAAAACGTAGTAAAATGGACAGTTACGTTGCCATTGACAACAATCCTAGCTCCATTTCCACCAAGGAAACAAACTTTATACTTCGGTAGCCAAAATGACGGCTTTTCCTCCACTTCCACTTTTCCACCTATATAAAAAAAATTGATTTATAAACTTATTCACATGTACATAATTAATAACATGCATACAAGTAATATATTAGAATTTGAAAGAGATAAAAAAAACATTAAGATAATGTACTTACTAGGGTAGAGCCACACAATGATTCCATAGCCATAGTCGGTTGGGTCATCGTGTGGTAAACAAGAATAATCACAAGTGATTGCCAAACAAGTGAATGGAGTCCCGGCAAAATGACCTTGTGTGCCCTTCAAGCCTTCTTTCACTAGTATATTTTCAAAGGTCTCTATGAACTCGGAAAATGCAGCTTTGAAAAAGCAATGCATTTTCTTCATGAACACCTCTAACAATGCATACATCTCCGCATGTGGTTGCACAAACTTACATTCAAATTAAAAAATATTTATTTATCAATCAATTATAAAATACATGACCGGAACAAATATTTCAAAAATTACAATTCCCAAAGATAAAGTTGATGTCTTCCTTATAATTAATGTAATTTAACATTCAAATATAAATTTATATACATTGAAAAATTATATTCTTTCAACCCATTTTCTTAGAAAAACATAACTTCTAAAACTTAAATTTGAAACTCACCATGTCAATTGATGGTTCTCCAACATTCCATACATCACCATTCGAATGTCACTTATATGTTTCTTGCAAAAGACTTCTTTATCATACTTCCCAAGTATAGATGCCATATTATAAAGGTAAAAAATTTGATCCTTGGGAATCAAATTTGTAAGAATATGCCCATGATAATGTGAAATATTGCCTTCTTGTTTGCTATAGCAACAAATTCATTGAGAACCTCGAAATGCACCTTGTCATCTTCAAAATTGTAATCTTTCTCATAATATTTCTTCCGTCGATATACCCGAATACACTTAACTTTTGTTATTACATTAAAGTTGTAAAACAATATCTAAGAATTTCTAAAACTTTCATGAAACTAAAACTTTCATATAGTTTCAAGTGTATTTTGACAAAAACAAGGACTTTGTGAATGAATGGTTCAAAAATATTTTAATTTCAAAATGTCATTTCAACAAAATAAAAAATTATATACTTGATCTATTTTATTGAATAAAATAGTAGATGCAATAAATTGTAAGAAAAATAAATAAATGAAGGATATATGAATAACTTTGGAAACTTCTAGAATAAGAATAGTAGAAACTTCAAGAAAAAGTTTATATCTAGACTCGAAATGTTGCTTGATCTTTGGGAAACTTAGTTCCATATCCATATCACAATATGTGCAAACATACTAGATGTCTTGGCCCACAATTAAAATAATGCTCCAACTCTCCAAAGTGCTTTGGAACTTCTCTAATTCCGCCAATCGTTGATGTTTTTCCCCTTCGTCATGGCGGGCAATCTTTGATGCATCATGGGGAAGGAGTTCACAATGATAAATGTTACATTTGTAAGGTTGTAAGACTTCTTTGCCATAATGAGACCCTACAAAATTAAAACCAATATAATTCAATTATAATGATATAAATTTAAAGAAATCAAACCAGAAATTTCAAAAAATGGTATTTGCAAATTGACATGTATGACAAATATATGCATAGTTAGCATTATCAAAATATTAATATTTTTAGAAAATTTTAAACGTCAAATATGACTTCATTTGTCATATGTAATGATTTTTGTTGTCAGAAAAAATGATTTTCAATTGTATTTATTCAATTTGCATGAAATGTGATAATTTGCATTTTTCAAAGACAACATGGTTGCTCCCATGTCCAGTGGGAAACAACGGTATCCATCCTTAGAAAATGCAAGACACCCAAATGATTGATAAACATCATGTTTTTGTTTTTGACTTGAAATCTGGTACTTTGCATTTTACTAAGACGACGTGGTTGCCCCTATTTTCAATGAGGAACAATAACATCCATCCAAATAAAATGCAAAGCACCATAGAATTGTTTGCTTCATTACAATGTACAAAAGTAAAGATCACTTTTATAGAAACCTATTTTAGTCTAGGCACTTGGCCATCAAGAAAGTTGCCACTGGGATGCTCAGAGAAGCATGGGATGAGTCATAAGATGAAGCAACGATCCTTATTCATAAATTACAGCTACATTCTAAAGAGGGCAACCTGCCAACACCAAAGTGAGTACAACATGTTCTAACCAATTCATCACGACATCCAATTTCCTGCAATTGTCACAAAACAATAAATCAATTCCACTATATGACAAATTCTATATGAGCTGAATCAACTGTATGGAAGCGGCAACTGCGTTACAAGCTTCTAGTGAAGAATTTCATAACTTAGATTCTCCAACACCAAAAACAAATACATAGTAGAACCCTATCTTTCTCCGCCCTACTAGCTCCAAATGCTACAATTTCTGTTGTGAATTCAAATGACAAGAAAAGTAATACGTTTGTGCATCAAAAAATCGTCACCTTGCTCGCTAGCCTCAGGGAGTTCACTTAGAATGTCCATTAGAAATCACGTACAAACAAAACTTTGGACCCCCTATTTACTTTTGAATTTTAAGTAAAACAAAATAAAAAAATTATGAATAAATTTTCCTACTTTAAAAGTTCATGTTTTGAATTATTGATGTTTTTATTTTTAAACAATAATTAGTTACAAATTTTTGAAGTAAAAAGATATATTGTAAAACTGAAAAATAACTTTTACACCCCTATATTATATAAGAAAAAATTGTCTAAAAAATAAACAAAAAATTTCTAAAAAACACTCTCTATTGAAAGCTCATTTTGAGTTGAATATTGATTCAATGGTCATCTAAATGTGTTCTCTATAATTATTTGAGTTGAAAAACATGCCATTTTAGTTCATTTTCAACCTCTTCTAGAAATCATTTCATATTTTATTTGAGTTGAAAATTTCGGCAAGTGAAACCTATAGTCATTAGTAAACAATGCTCAAAATTTTAAGTTGAATTATAGTTTATTAGAAACCACTTGTTCGCACGTGGTTTGTTATAGTAGAACTAAGTGCACTCCCCTAGTCGCCAGCTAATAACCAATCTCCCAAACTTCCCTAAACTTCTCTAAGAGTGCTTCTTTCACAGAAAAGTTACAAAATTCAGAAATTGAATTTTGTATTCCAAAATTCACATCTTCATAAATATATGTTGGTTGATGAAAGTTAGATGTTTAGAAATACAAGAGTACATGAGATATAATACACCATGACAATCGGACTAGCACAAAGGCAATTGAAATTGTCAAAGGTAATGAGTTTTGCTTCTTATTTATAAACAAAAATGTATGTGTCATTTGTTGATTGTTGAATTTTTCAAAACATAATGGCCTTGTTTACAAAATATGTGTCTTTAGTTTTCCATATTTTATCATCCTCTTGAACATTTCAATTCAAACTTTACAAAATGAGGATAAATCTATAAGAATGTACAAAAGTTATCATTTGAGGAATCTAGCACATCACATGAAGAGCGTGAGCAAAATTGGTTTAAGAAGTTGCTTCCGTCAACATATGCTCCTTTAAAGACTATGTCAATATTTTTTTTGACAGTCGCCACTACATTTGCCTTGCTTAGCCATGTCGAGTGCCATGTTGAAATCCCAGTTCTTCAAATTCCATAGATACTTCAAGTTTGTTACCTAAATAAATAAATTGAAACAGGTGTTAGAGTTCTTCAGTGTTGCTAATTCAATGCCTTGTGATGGACATAATAACATGCACCACAGCACATCCATCGATTCCCACAAACTCCACAGTACCACCTCTGGTGGTACCCACATACGACGCAACCTTTTTTTAAGCTTTAGTGGAAAGGAGCATGGATACGAGGTGGTTACGTACACTAGGGGGTCTACGAGGTGCACATCCTAGTGTACGTGCCTTTCTTTGTCGAGCATTGATAACATCCTCCACAAGTCGCTTCCCTACAACAATTTTAAATGCCAAGTGCGGCATGATTCTCAAACCAAGGTCTGTCATCTCTTTCACCCATGTGACATAAGCATTCACTATAGTTTGATCAAGTACAAAGTAGAATAAATTTTATCCACCACTTGTGACATTGCAATTGAAAGGAGTAGTTACCCCGCAAATGATTAATGACATCAACACCTCTCATATAGTCTACATAAGCCTTGTGCATAGACAATGAATAATTAACTGTCCATGAAGGCCTAGTATGTGACGTAGCATGTTCATTCTTGGTTTCCATGGTGGTTCCGCTATGCTAAACAAAGTGACTGGATTTTTGTCCTGCCAAGACACCACACCCATTTGGCAATGAACAGGGATTTTAATGACCATGGATCCCCTCACCAAAATTTTTTGTTCTTGATAAAGCCTGAGTGGTAGGTTTTTACTTGTGCGTCGCACTGTGTCAATTGCCCACACTCCTTGAACCATGAGCTCATGAAACAAATTTACACTAGCAAATAAATGATCAACTACCAAGTGGTGCCCCCGGTGCTGCAACCTTGAAATCATCCTCTCCACGACATGGTATCCTAGACCATGAAGACTAGTGTTTTTCCCTTCACCAAAATACACTTCAATCTTTCACACAAATTTACTTTTGGAGCTAGCTAGTAGCCAAATTCTAATCCCAAATCTAACTGGTTATCAGGTATAAATTGACATATGAAACAATACCGACCCTTGTATGGGACAAAACACTCATCAAATGTTATTTCTTTCTCCAAATTATAAGTTTATTGTGATATTATACCAAAAGATTCAATGAGCCATCGAGTTTTAGCAATCTTGTCAAATCTGGGGTCATCAACTTCTCGAACTACTAGATTGTTGTTTGCTAGCACTAGAAGAAACCTGTGGGTTTTTTTATGTCCAAAAAATTTGACGTCCAATTTTTGGAGGTCAGAAAAAACACAGGTTTCTTCTAGTGTAGGTGAAGGCAGCGAAGAATTTGCTCCCACCTTGCCAACATCATCACTTGAGAAATCAAGTCGCAATAAATGAACTTCTCACTCTTCATCCAATAATGTGTAACACTCGGTAGCCTTTTGCATCCCATGAAGATGCAAACGCCAAGCTAGGCGCGAATGTCTATGCAATTAATGCCTGCCCAAATAGGGCCACCTTTTGTGCGGGGAGGTTTTGAAGGCTTATTAGGGTTTTAAACATGATGGGCATACCTATTAGTTTCCAATACAATACAATCAAAGGTTTCATTGCACCACTACATGTTAAAAACTCGATCTACTTTTAGAATGCATCCTTGTTTGGGACACTTAAAAATTGGTTCTGGACCGTTGAAGTTGTCTTGGCTCATTATAAAGTCTACACTTGTTGAGTTCTCTGATGCTTTTCTACAATATTGGGCAAGTTCATCAATTTCCAGATGACTAGGGATGAATGCTTCTAACTGCATGCACCACTGTGTTAGTCTTTCATCATTACAACATGTTTCATCTATGATATCTACTTCAAGATCTAAATTGCCACTTTCTACAATATCTTGGTAAGTTGGAATCTAGTCACAATCACTAGAGTTTGCATCACCACTACAACGGAAGACATCATCTTCTTTATCTTCCTCACTTTCTCTATCGTTGTCTATCATGTATTCTAAAAGGGTGAATCTTACCTTCAGGAAGGTGGTTCATGTTATAGAGTCTTGCATACCGTCCACCATTTTCACATCAGAGGGAACATTATAATCACCGATTGGCTCATTCCGTGGCTCGAATACACTATTCTCATGACTGGGATGTTGTCAAGTACGTGTTCAGTCTCTCCCAGGGATGCTACCGCATGAGCGTAGAGCGTCGTGAGATAGGTTAGCCAGTTTTGGTGACTTCAACCTGGGAGATGGAAGAACACCAAGCAGAGTTAGCATTCTGAATCCGCGGCCTCTAATACCAGCTCAAGGAACAAATGTACCATTGGGAAAAGAGGAAAAGAACAATCTAAGATCAAGGCAGCGGATGAAAACTGCCAAAGCCAATGAAATAAACAAACTTGGAGAAACTGAGCATATGACCCGCTGAGAAAACCAAAAACAAAGTACCAAGGGGAAATGTTACCAAATGTTGGAAAGGAATAAACAAAAAGGAAAAAAGGTGGAAAAATTTAGCCTAAATTTCACAAACAAGAAGAGATGGCAAATGCTCTTCTTGAGGGACTTAGGCAAAGATTAAAGACAAGCTAAAAGGGGGAAAAACAAAGGCCCCAAACAAAGACTCCTAGGAATAGGAGTAGGAATAAGAGTAGAGTCTAAATAAGCCCCAACAAGTCTAGGGTGCTTTTCGGAAACTAACCTATCTTTGTGCCTTGTGTTTGGATGCAGAATGAGCAAATAAGGAGTTAGATGCAAAATGGAACCAGAGGAAGTGGCCTAAAATGACAACATACATGGAAATTGGAGGCAAAAACCAAAGGAATGGAGAGCAACACATGACCAACAAGGGAGGTCCATGAAATGGACTTCCAAACCAGTCAAAGGCAAAATGGAGGATGATGGAAACATCATGTTAGAATTCAAGAGGCAAATGGCCATAATCTTGAAGAGGAGGAGACACCATTTCCAACTTGAAGTTCAAACCGGCAGCAATGGTAAAGAACTTTGATGCACAAATAAGGAAAAGGTTCAAAGGTATATCCAATGCTATTTTCAAACATGGAACCAAAGAACTAGAAAAAGCAGAAAGAGATCAAAGGGAGGAAAAGGGAGAAAAAGTGGACATGGTAGTAAGATGGGGGTTGAACTTGGCTATATCACAAATATTCGGAACCGTGAAGCATTGGCCATCAACCTCCATAGAAGGAATACATAATATGGAACAAAAGAAAAACCAAGAACCAAGGGGATTAAGGATGGAAGAAAAGGATGTACTGAACATGAAGTATATAGATTCAATGCATAAGTTCTACAGATGGCTATAATTATGAGAATGGAACAAATAGGGCGGCAATAGAGGCCACAATGCAAGAGTTATACAATCATGCATTGCTAAGCTTCACGGGGAAAATAATACAAGCGGCTTGGATGCCGGAGTTTCCCCAAGGTGAAGCATACCTAAAGAATCTATGGCAAAGCAATGAAAGATCGGTAACCACTTTCTCATTGGAAATAGTGGACAATGAGGAAGGAGACATGGTGTTCCAAAAGATGGGAAAAATCATAAGAAAAGGGGACTGGAATAGAGGACCGGGATATGACCAATTAACATACAAAATCCTAATGCAAAGGAATCCTAATGCGCCAACAACTACACAGGCAAATAATTGTGCTTCTGCACTTACTTTGAAGGCCACTGTTCGTCATGTAACTATGATACCGCATCATGGATTTGGATGCATCATAATGCTTGATTCTGGTTTACCGCCTGAGATTCAACAATATGTATTGACAATAGATTCATTTCCTGAATGCACTTGCCTGAACTTCAAGAAAATGTCAACAAAGGCACTAGGAAAAAGAGGACAATGGACAAATTGCAAGCATTTGTATTTCATATTTGTTGTCATTTGCCACCTTGATGCAGAAGTAAATGTTTTCATTCATGCTCCAAGCTTTAGCTTCAATGACCTTGAATGCATTCTTGAAAGTGGCATTTTGAAGTGCAAAAGTAATATATAGGTGAGCGTAATTAGAGATTGGTCAGTGAAGAAGCAGAACCAAAAGTGTTTCTTGTATTACGATTCATTCTATATATATAGTGAGACAAAAGGGCCACTATTTAATTTATAATACCATTGTATATGAATGTTTTTTTCCGTACTCTTTGCTTTTGACATGGTTTATTCAGAGATTCCCTACACTATATGTGCTGTCAAAAATAATATGACATATACAATAGGTGGATATATTACTATGAAAAATATAAAATCCTATAAATCCTACAATTCTTTTTAACCTTACAGATTTCCACAGCCTTACAATATTTACAGTTCTAATCAATATTCTGGACTTCATTGTACCATTTTTGGGGACAATTCATTTCCATAAATTGTTTGTATGTCCAACAATATTTTAGAATAAATAAACACAACAACAGGCTTAAATTTTTATATTAAACAATTCCTAAGTATCTTATTCTACATGATTTTAGGTCCACGGTTATAGGTTTCAAATAAATAATTTGGAAAAAATTCCCAAATAATTTACAATGTTGGTAAACCAAAAATCATATTCTGAATTTTTTGTATTTCTAGCTCAAGTTTTTTGGCTCTACACTCCACACTCCCGCTCTACGCTCATATACTAGCTTCATTGCAGTGTCTCCTAGACCTTCTCTTTCATCATGTCTACCTTTAGTGCGATTAGTATTTGCAGTTTTTAATCCACCGCCTACAAATGTACAGTGGGATACCAATCAAAATGTCGTTTTCGAATTCGCAGTGAGAAGAATTTCAGTACGGCCAACTTTGAAAGCCTCTCGAGAGCTCAAAAATTGGTATTTTACCACAAAATTTTTACCACAAAATCATCTTTAAGTTAATTATATGTATGTCAAATTTCAAGGCCAAAATATTCACCAAAAAAAAGTTATTCAAAATCTACCAACATTGGTAGCTGTGGAAATTTTTTCACTGCTGCCAACTTTGACAGCCTCCCAAAGATTGAATTATTTTTTTTTTGACATGAAACTCTTGAAACAAAAACCTCTTTATGTTAACAACATGTGATAAAAATTTCAGGGCCAAAAGATTAATACAAAAAAAGATATTAACAATCTACCAACATGTGTCGTTTTGAGAAACAATTGTGAAAACCGTTTCACTACTTCAACTTGGACACCCTCCCAAGGGCTGAAAAATTGCTTATTTACTATGAAATTTTTTCCACAAAGTGATTTCTATGTTAATAACATTTGTGACAAGTTTCAAAACCAAAAAAGTTATACAAAAAGAAACATTCAAAATCTACCAACATGTGTAGCTGTGAAAAATCATTTCACTACTTCCAACTTTGACACCCTCCTAAGGGCTGCAATTTTACTTATTTACCATGAATTCTTTAGCACAAGATCCCCTCTATGCTAATAACATGTGTGCCAAATTTGAAGGTCAAAAGATTTATACAAAAAAAGAAATCCACAATCTACCAACACGTGTAGTTGTGGGAAACAATGGGGGAAACCATTTCATTGCTACCAACTTTGACACCCTCCCAACAGTTGAGAAATTGTCTATTTACCATGAAATTTTTGGCACAACATGCTCTTTATGTTAACAACATTCATGCCAAATTTCAAGGTCATAAAATTTATACAAAAAAAATTATTTACAATCTACCAACTAATGTGTGAAACCTGCAAGAGCTC
This sequence comes from Antitrichia curtipendula, assembly GCA_951230915.1. Taxonomy (NCBI): domain Eukaryota; kingdom Viridiplantae; phylum Streptophyta; class Bryopsida; order Hypnales; family Leucodontaceae; genus Antitrichia; species Antitrichia curtipendula. The sequence goes on along the minus strand of OX579640.1, from coordinate 17,339,310 downwards.
ATAGAGAGAGACAACATGCTATATCAACGGTCCCAATGTTGCTGCTGCAACTAAAGATTGACGACCCAACTTCAAGATTAGCGACCCAGGCTAATGAAAAGTGGAGGACAGATGCGAAATCCAAGTTGGATGAATATACACTTTTGCGACCCTAAAATCTACAAATAAGAAAGTTTGCTCAAATCTTTGTTTTCTTCAAGATTTTCAAAATAGACATTTAACACGTCCAAAAATTTGTTAGTAACCAAGTAAAATTTTGCCACTTTTGAAAATGTTGCCGTGGATCCACCTCCTAAAATTGAAATCAAAAAAACTTTGATATGGATATATATGGAATATATACAAAATGCATATTGGATATGATATATGAAATATGATGTGTGGTACATAATACTAATATAGTATAGCACATGATATAAGTATCGGTGCAGAATATAGGACATGAAGTTGTTCAGTACAATATATGGATACATATTGTATATTGTATATTGTATATGGGTTGTTAACCCTTCATCACCTAAGAGGACCAAAAGTGTCCTCACATAGTTTCAAGTCCAATTCAAGTGTTCTAACTTTTGTATCCAATGTCTAAATTCAATAAAACTTGTTGGAAAAGTTGTGCTCTCTCTTCTTGTTTGTGTGGTCAAATTTTCAGATCAATCCAATATTTACTGATTTCTTGGAAGCCAATCAAAGTTCATAGGTTCAATTTGAGTTCACCAAATTGCATTTGAAGACTGCAACTTCAAGGGCTTGTATCTCCTTTATCAAATGTTTGTTTTCAATAAAATTTGTTGGATTCTGTTTTCCTTGAAGTCTATTTATTGTGGTAAATTTTTTATGTCAATCCAAGTTGTTTTGAATGTTTGGGACCAATTTAAAGTTCAAAATCCCGACATTTTTGGATAACAATGAACTTTGGCGTCTTGTTTCTTCTTCATATAGTGCTAGTTTCCAATAAAAGTTTTTAGAAAAGTTGCGCATACAAGTCTAGTTTATGCGGCTAAAATTTTAAATCAATCCAAGAAGTTTTGAGTGAGTGAGAAGAATTTTAGTAGAAGGGGGTTCAACCTTAGATGTGTTTTTTGCAACTTTTCTTGCTATTTATTTTAAATTTGAAAATCATTTTGTAGACACAATGAGTCAATACAATGATTCTTTTCCATCAATGCATTAATATGTTATTTTTTAATTACTTTATAGTTTAAATTTTTTTTCATTTGAACAGGTCTAGGAATCGAATTTCACCTCTAAATGAGTTGCTGGGAAAATTTCAGCATCATTTTTCAACACTAATTAAAAACATTATAATCTTGTAATATATGTGATCAAATGACTCCAAATTTGATATATGTCATCTACAACACATACACTACAAGATTGTACAATTGAGATTTCTATAATTGAGTGGCATTTAGATCCATAATACTATATAAAGAGGTAGAAATTATCTCATACAAATATTGTTGGAAGACAAGCAATAAGTTGAGTGAGGCCGAGACATGAGACATACCCCCCTAAGTGGTTTGAGGGACATATCATGTCTCCTAAATCCATACAAATGCAAAATTCTATAAATTCCATGACGTATTGGCCAAATATGTAAACAAAAAAATTGAAGGTGCAACAACCATTGATTTTTTTATTTTTTTAGTAGGAAAATAATTGTGATTTTGGTTGTTGAAATGACTCACTACCAAAGATGCTCAAGTGTGTATTTCTAAATAAATATGTGTATTACTTGCCTAGACCTATAGATCCATCCATCCTTTGTATATACATCTTCTATAACTAGATGCGTCAGTTTCTAGCAGTTATAATTGCCTTGGTTGCACCTATAGCCTACAACAATTATAGGTTTACAAACTCCTTTCTCTTTCCTTTCCTTGAGTTTTCTAGTGCCAAAATTCAAACAAGATTTAGGACTTAACCCATAAACAGCGTTGCAGTCACTTTTCGACTGATAAATGACAAAAAATTCTTCTACATGGGACAGAGGTACAACTATTCATCCTCCAAATTTTGTGTGTAAAGGAGAAGTCTTCTACAATAGTTTGACTTCCATTCAGTACTTTTGGAATTTTTTAAATAAATGATTCACACAATATCCAAATGGATGATTTCCACACTCATCAATTCGTCCTTTAATGGTTAGAATTCTTTATGCGTTGATTTCTCAAGGTGCCACACTCAAAGTTTGTGATTTGTTCTCTTTAAGCTTTTTTGACCAACATCTTTATGCCAAATAAGTACTTTGTAGGACAAGAAATCCAAATGTAGTAGCAACAAAAGATTGGATACAATTATAAATGTCATTAGAATGAATTCAATTAACCTACTTGAGGACATGGTAGGAATTGGTTAGTTTGTTCTACTTTCTTCGGCATTGCAACAACACATGGAAGGGTGATTTTACTATCCACTCTAAATTTTAGCTGATTGACACCAACAATCGGGACTGATGCCCTCTCTCAAATTTTTGAATCCTTTTATACATAGTGACCCAAAATTCTTGACTAAATTCCATCATGTTTTTTCTTGTATGTCTTCATACAAAAATCCAATTCACATTTACAATCATTATGCCATCTTCCTTGCCTTTTTGCAATATTTTATAATGGTGTTCGTCTAAGATACGCTTTCACTTCTTTGTTTTCTTTAAACAGACCTAGTTGAAGCTACAAGCCATAAGTGCTCTTCAATGGGTCTACAAAAAGCACTGTGCAATCCTTAATGATGTCCAAGGATTTGTGTTCCTCATTCCTCTTCTTGTATTGGGTGATTTATAAAATTTGTTTTGTCTTTTGCTATAACTTTTGAAGTATGATTCCAATGAACTTGAATTTTTGTGTGTTTGTATATGTCTTTGTTGTTATTGTATTCCTTATTTTTCAAAAAAATTCAAAATCATCTTATATATAAAATTCAATTTCTCTAATTTGTCACACTTTTAGATTTTTTGTTTTGGGGACTAGAGAGGCCTCTTTGGGGGTTCAAATTTCTCCTAATGATGGTAAATTTTTGAGTTCACCATAGAATTCTTGGCCCAATTAGTGAGTCGAGAAGGCTCTTCCTATCCAAATTTTTGCATTACAAAGCGGACTCTTTGGGGGTTCAATTTTCTCCTAGTGATGGTTTCAAGTTCATTTTTTTGGTGAAAACTCATCACTATCAAGTTTTCACAAATGAACAATTTTTAGTTTTTTAAAAACATTTTATTATTATTGATTCATTAAAAATCAAAATGTTGAAACACGCCTTTTCTGGGACATTTACTCTAGGACATTTATGTCCCCCAAAAGGCGTGTTTCAATGTTTTGATTTTTAATAAATCAATTATAGTAAAATAAAAATAAATAAAAATTGTTTTTTTATGAAGACTTGATGTTGATGATATTTCACCAAAAATATGAACTTAAAATCATCTTCAATGTTCAGAAGTATGCACACTATGGAACCCCTTTTTTGGCCTATTTGCATGAATATGGAGGACATAAAATAATGTATTTTTTGATACCCTTTATACGGAACATGATCCACTAGTGTGGAAATAGACCACCCAAATTTTAGCTCTAGATCATTTTATTTGAGGACTCCTCAATACTAAAAACAAAACCCTCAAAAATATGACAAACTAGAGAAATTGAATTTTAAATATATAAAATGATTTTTAAATTTTTGGAAAAATAAAAGATTCAACAACAATTAAGACATAAACAAACACAAAAGAATTCAAGTTCATTGGAATCATACTTCAGGAGTTTTAGTAGAAGACAAAACCAGTTTAGCTAAACACTACCAAAATCGTTTGGTCTTTCTTGCAATCACCCTACTAAGAGATCCTCCAATTTTCCTCGACTTTGCTATTCCGCCCTACGCTACATTTGGAAGACACACCATACATGAATGTCAAAAGCATTTTAGGAGTCATTTCCAAGGGTCATGCTTCATCATCAAAACTACTACTTGAATTCACCAAGACAGTTTCATAACTTCCACCATTGCCTATTCAAATTGTTGAGACTTGTGGAAAGAAATCAAAGTGATTAGAGCTTGGATTTTGATTCACCTCTTAGAATCGAGACACTCATTTCTTGCTTGAATCCCACTTACCTTCTAGCACAACCGAAGTCAAATCTAAATATTGATAGGAAAGCCTTTTGGAAGCCAACATTATATAATGCGACAATTTTGCAAGCCTTAGTCAAGAGGAAAGATCCACATGCCTATGGATCTTGGCACAATCAAAATGTCTTCTCAAAGGTTCAAAGGCCTACCACTTTAGTTTCAAGAGACCTCGTATTTGGAATGCATGTGAACCCATGTATCTTACGTAGTTTGCTTCACAAGGTTCACAATTGCTTCTCTAGTTTTGGAGTTGTTTGACAATTAGCCACAAGGATCAAACAACATTGTCTTTGTTGGAAGTAGAACATATATTGCATTAGATAGGGGACATAAAGTACTCTAGCAAGAAAAAGACAAGGGTCTAGTGGTCTAGAAGACAATTGAAACAAACGCATTAGAAACCCAAGATTCAATGGTAGACACATTGTCTATAAATATTAGCTTCACATTGCAAAAGTACTTTAGTATCCACTATACCAATTCTAATTTTCATGAGGAGTCAAAGGAATCAGACTACGTTTGAAATTTAGAAGAGAGTACAAGAAATGATGTCCCTGAAGACAATGCCGATGCATGTGATTAGGACTTTACAGATGATCAATTTTTAGACAATGATGCACTTAGCTTTCACAAGTGGTGAATCTACCCGATTCATTTAAGGCTAACCCTCTAATTGTAACAGAATTCAAAAAGTTCTATGTTGAGCAAAAATAATGCGGCCAAAACATGTCATTAATTGTGAATCAAGATACATTTTTGAGCCTTCAACCAAGAGCAAAAACAACAGTTATAACAATGCCCACTTTTGTTTCACTTTAAAAGTTATATTGACCTCAAAGTGTTCTTGAGAGAATTGTTATCCATACAAATTTGTCAGGCCTATTTTCTTCAAGCAAAATTTTTCTGGGCACTAAAGGGATAACTAGAAGGGGAAAGTCATGGATTTTGGTGATAGACATGAAAATTGTGAGGACATGGTCTGGGATTCTTATCTATATGGGCTTGAAACCCGATTACTAGCTATTGTAAATTACTAAAATTCAAAAATTATGATGTTGCATCCACTACTCCACTAGGGCCTCTTAGGTGTTCCATGTCTGATTTTCCCTTATATGAGTGACAATCTTATGACTTTTCCCTGTATCACAATCTTGTAAGACTTGGGAAAGTCACAAGATTGTTACATACACAAAGAAAAGTGAAACAAAGAAATGCAAAAGAGCCCCTGATGATTGTGCCATAATTCCAACAATTATTAGTTGCAATAGGGTGGAGGCTATTTTGAGATGCCTCCACCTTATAGACACTTCTTTAATCAAGCAAACTTGCAATTATGTACAAAAAAAACATAAAGATAAGAAGGAAAAGGGCTAATAGAAAAAAAATAGGTTGGTCAGGATAGTGTGTTCATAGACTTTATATTGAAGATATTATTGACACAAAAGCCAAAAAAAGACCAGTCTCAGAAAGCACACATGAACCATTGATTTTGCTAAAGGGGATTGAGGGATTTGATGAAGATGGTCAACTAGGTTTATAGACTCAAAGTTGAATTTAGTAGATAAATTGGCGCATACAAGGTGACTTCTGATTCTAATCATTAGTCTTTCATAATGAATGTATTATTTAGAGAGGTATATAACTGTTGAAAAACTAATAGTTTTTTTATAAGAAAAAGTATTGTAGGATACAATAATATATGGCAATAACCCATGTCAATTTGGCGTCAAATAGTAAATTAATATACAAACAAGCTATAAACATTTAAAATATATAAATCATAAACAAAAAATTGATATAAAAAATATTACAAAATTCAATAGTATGGAAACAACTTTTATTGAAAACAATAAAATGGAGTATTTCAAATCAAATACAAACTAATTACTTAAATGGCATTAAAAATTGATTTAAAGTGTAAACAACATACAGTAGAAATCATTTAAAAAATCTAAAATAGAAAAAAAAGAAGAAAACATAAATCATTGTCAATAACTAGAAAAATCTTTTATTCATTTTAATGAAGAAATAAATGATGTACCAATTTATACATGTTATATATGTTAAAAATTAATATTTTTTAAACTTTGTAGTATATTAACACTTATACAACAATAAACAATCAAATCTTTAATACAATGTAATTTTACTTTATTGATTCATTGAATGTTTGCAATCAATATTTAATTGTGATCTAGAAAAATAAAATTCCATCATATTTTGTGTGTAATAATGCACTTACAAGTTTGATTATACCATCTCTAAAACAACATATTGTTTGAGAAGAAAGATTAATGTGGCCACAACAAGCTTTTGCTCAAATTTATAAGTTACAAAGCAAAGTTATGGTGAATATAAAATGCATGATAGAGTTATAAACATTTTAGTAAATATTGATAGAATACAATTAGTCCTTCCTTATTTACCATAACAAGCTTTTGCACATGTAGTCAATATAAAATGCATGGCAATATTATAAAAGTTTCATCAAATATTTGTAAAACATAATCAATCTTTTTTCATTTACCACACTTGCACGGCAAGCTTTAGCACAAATTTATAAGTTTCATTATTAATCCCGAAAGGTTATTTACTATGTTTTCACCAAAAAACGATCCAAAATTGCCAATTTTAATATACAAAAAACAAATTTTTGAAAAAATGCATTTTTGAACATATGTAACAATAGGATCTTGTAGTAAGCTTGTTTGAGAAGATGTGAAAAAAAACTCAAAATTTTTCACTATGTAGATTGCAAGATATTAGTATTTGAAGTGACATAAATCCTTTTTTTGGGCCTGGGAAAATCGAGCAACTATACTTTACAAGGTCACATATATATGAAAAAATATCCATGTTGGTAGTTCTTTTTTGGATTCATTCTGAAGGCAAGCTGGCTATATGCTTGAATATTTTTTAGATCATTTGGAATTATACAACATATAGGAAAAAAATAACAAATAGAAAGAAGTAGAGAATGATTCAAATTACTAAAATTGTCAAGAATTTAGGTATGGAATTGAAAAATGCCAATTCCAATGGTTGTTATGTTGTAATAAGCAATCTACAATTCTACATCCTATGATTTTATTTTTTCGAAAAACATTGAAAATTTAGTTAAATAATAGATTTGAAAGTTTATTTTGAAAGTAGAGATTCTATTACCTCTCACAAACCAAAATTCCCCATGATTTTCAGCTCATTAATCAAAATAGAATGATTCAAAGCTTTATATATATATATATATATATATATATATATAACTAATTAAAAAATAAATTTATAAAAATAAAATAAAATAATTTTTTGGAGCTGCCCAATTTGCATGTTGAACACTATAAATTACATATCATACAATAAATTTTAACTATATAGCCAAGAGTAATGAAAATTGTTGGGCTTTCAAGGTACTCCTTGGGCTCATTTTTTATGAAAATTTCAAATAAATAAATAAATAATTCCATTTGCAGTGAGCTGCCTAAGATCACTATTAATGTTGCCAAAAAATGCAGTTTGGTTCTTTAAGGGTTAAAATACAATCAATCCTTTCTTGTTTTGGCAGTATAGAAATTTTGGGCAGGTCCTTACAACTGCAGATTTTCATATTTTTGGCTGAAATTTTGATAGAAGTTGTGCGCAAGGAATATCTTTCATATGCACTAAATTTCATGACATTTGGAAATACGAGTCAAAAGTTATGGCCTAATATATTACTTTTTTTCTTGGCCGGGCAGTCTGGGCAGATCACAAAAAGTCAATTTTTTCAGAAACAAAAATTTGAAATTGGTTTCTAGAGTTATATATACGTGGAAAGCTTTTAATCATTCCATTTTGACCAATGAGTCAAAAGTTATGAAGGGTTTCAGTTTGCAGGCAATTATGGAACCTCTACTCTGAAATAAACTTTGAAGTCTTTTATCTTACTCAATTTTCAATTTTTTTGAAAAAAATAAAACCATAGGATGTAGATTGTTTATTACAACATTTTGACCATTGGGATTGGCATTTTCCAATTCCACACCTAAATTCTTAACAATTTTGTATTTTGAATCATTCTCTACTTTGTTCTACTTACTATTTTTTTTCTATATGTTGTACAATTCCAAATGGTGTGAAATTTTTTAAGCATGTAGCCAACTTGTCTAAAAAAAAAGAATTCAAAGAAGCACCACCAATTTGGACATTTTTTCATAGAAAAGTGAGCTTCTGAAGTGCAGCTGCCCGATTTTTCGCAGGGTCAAAAAAACAATTTCAGTAATTTTGAATTCTTATATCTTGCAATCCACGCGGTGGAAATTTCTGAAATTTTTACCACATGTTATGAAGTCAGCATACTACAAGATCCTATAGTTAGATGTGTCAAAAAAAGTTTTTTTCAAGAATTTGGTACTTGTACTAAAAATGACAATTCTTGAGCGTTTTCAGTAAAAACATAGTCATGGAACTTTAGGGGTTAATGTGATTATGTTAGCATTGAAAGTTTGTTGAATACTCCATTGTATAGAGAATTAAATCATTTTCAAATTCATCATTTATGAAATAGTTTATTTGTCATACATCTATAAACAAAAATTGAAAATGATATACTTTTGAAGATGACATTGCAAACTAAGACAATTTGAAATTTTATATAAAATTTTATAATCATATATTTTTAAATTTTTTCATTGATTTTTTAGCAACAACTTATTATCAGCTAATATGAATAGTTCATCTTTATCATTTTTTCCACTATTGGTATTTATTTTGTTTAAATATTTTTATTTAATTTTCTTCTGTCCACAATCAATAAACTAATATAAGTGATGTTTACCTAAGACAGAGCCCTATGGTTACACCGCCCTTGTTCCATATGGAATTCAACAATATCACGTTTTTTCACATTAAAGGGTTTTTTGCTTTTGGTATTAGACAGAGTTGTTTACATCTTTTGGGTACATTGTGTTACGTTTAAGGCTAGAAGGCCCATTCACTAGGCATGTGTTCAACCCTAGGTTCAAACTAAAGCTAACATTGTCGAGTAATTAAAATTTGAAATATAGTGGAATGAATAGTGGCCACAACCAAAGTTATGAGAGGCATTACTAATGTGAATCATTGACCATAATAATAAGATTCTTTTAGTTTAGGAGGTATAAAATTATACTCCCTCTGTCCCATAATGATCTTCTTGCTGACTTTAATTTTTTGTCCCAAAATGATCTTTATGTTGCTTTTGTGACGTTGGAATAGGTAAAAGTTGACTTTTGATTGCTTTTGGGGACTTGCAAAACAACTTTGAGTTGTAATTCCCCCTCCATCTGTGCAATCATCAATTGAAAGACAAATGAAATGATTAGAGGGATCAATCAACATTGTTCATCATTCTTTTTTGTATATCTTTGAGTATTTCTCAATTAAAGGAGATGAAGCTTTGGGAGACAAAATAGAAGTATAAACATGTAGTCTTGGGCACATATTAAATGTCCATAAAATGAAAACCTCACACTCAACAATTAAATGACCACTGGTGTTCTTTGAAAACGCCTCCAAGATTCCACTTTTCAATACTCCAAAACTACATCTTAAAAAAGGACTCTCAAGCCTCAATTTTTCTTAAATGTTGAGAGTGCACCAAACTCTACTTACGGTGCAAAACATGTATATAAAATGTTATTTTTAGCTTTAATTTGGAACATTTTGTCCAATAGGAAGATCATTTTAGGATGGAGGTAGTAATAAAAAGTGATTATTTTAGGACATTGATGTTGTAGCCATTTTAGGATGAGACTTTGACCATCTTAAATGAATAATATGACCATTATGGATGCTCAATCTCTACATTGACATAACATTGACATTGATTAAGGGGAAGGCCAATGACTATGTGTGGTTATTTGGACTAAACACTTCAAAAATTCGTTAGAAAACTATATTTTTCCTAAAAAATATTATTTGAATTGCTATTACCTTGTTTTCACATTTGCCTGTCTGGGAAATTATTATAAATTATAAATTTCAAGTCCTCTCCAACCTCGGTGGCCTGACCTAAATTTTCAGGCGGGAAGCATTTGGCTTGTCGTTCAAGCCCTCGTTTCATCCTGTCTCTCCGACTTTTAGACTGCTCTTGCAATTGATGCCAAACTGGTTTGCCATTGAACAAGGTCGCCGGGGGCGTTAGCCGCAAATTAAATAAAGGTTTGGCCGCATCTCTGACTATCAATCACATTTTCTTTCACCAATTTCGGTACTCTGATCACATTGATCCAATTTGCTTGCTAAGGGATTTGCCTCTGATGGTTTGCTTCTTGGGAGTCTGTTGTATGCGAGAGAGAATAATTTTACACTATCTGCTTCTCAGGTTTCCCTCCGCTAGTGAATCTCCTAGTCTCCGTGTTTGGACAATGCTTCTGGATGAGCAAGCTTGTTTGCTTGGATAGATGCGCTAGCTGGAATGAAGACAATTGAATTCTCAGTGCTGCAATTTTCGTGGTTGTAAGCAGGCTCACACGAGAGATCTGTGTAGATAAATATCCGCATTCTTTCTTATTTTCTTACTCATTTCAATTCTTTGTTATGCCGCTTATCGGAGTTATCATTTTTATTTATTTTTGGTGCAGAATCACGAGGCGCAGCCTACAATTCTTGTAACCTGAACGAAACCTAGGAAAGGTTTTATTTCGTGCTTCTGGATAGAGGCTAGGGAAAGCTCCATCCGAATCGTGGTGTTGAAAAAATGGTGAGTCGTGCACTTATAAGGAGATGCGCAGAATCGATGTATTTGTTGCTGTGTAATTCTTAGGCTAAATTCCAACTCCGTGAAATTTGGTCCGATCGCCAGGGCAATGTCGAAGAGAGGTTCGGAAATTAAAGACAGTTGGCTTGGTCAAATTCTGTAACTTATTTCAGTTGGAAGTCTGAGAGTTTCATCGACACTGAGCTGGCTCTACCTCCCTTTGGTTGTATTTAATGCTATTTAAATTGTAGAGGTTTGTTTACGGAGTGTGGTAGGTTTGATGAAGTGCAGAATTTACAGTCAGCTTGTTTTGTGGCATCTTCTAGTCGAAGAAAAGAGGATTATCTTTGGAGGAGAAGCGGGATAAGATGCTTGAAGTTTTTTATGATAGCCAAAGCTTCTTTCAGGTAAGTACATTTTGCGTTATCTTTCCTATGCAGGTTTGAGCGTAGACTAGGAGTGGAATTTTCTTGAATTTTATATGCTTGAATCATCTGAGCGCTTCCTGTCTCTGAGAGCTGGTAGCTTGCTCCTCTTTTTGAGTTTGTAGAGGCATTTCATGTAAGTGTTCTCCTGCTAGTTTGTGGTGAACGTGACCAAGTGCTGACGACAAGTAATGTGATCGATTTTGAAGTTGAAAGATCTGGAGAAGCTTGGACCAAAGAAGGGAGTTATCAGCCAGTCAGTGAAAGATGTCGTACAGAGCTTAGTCGACGATGATCTTGTTTTCAAAGATAAGATCGGAACGTCTGTGAGTCGTCTGCATCTTCTTTGCAAAACATGCTGCTAAGAATTTTGGGAGCTAGAAAGTTAGAAACGAACTTTGCATTTTGATTTTCTATTTCTGAATTTACGAGAGAATGATGCAATTGAACTGGTTCATTATGCTTATAATCTGGAGATCACGAATTTATTCAAATCACAAACCGGTTCTTGCTGATTTGCCTTTGCAAGTAGTTTTGCGATAGTTTTGCAATAGTAAAAGAGCAGAGGTGTTGGGTTGTCCGTGTAGTCTAATTTATCTTACTCATATCTTTTGTAGGTGTATTTTTGGAGTCTTCCAAGTCGCGCTGGAAATCAGGTACTGTCTGACTGTAGACTTAATCATACCATCTTTGCATTGGAATCGTAGTGTACAGCAAGGAATCAGTCATAACATGGTGCTACTCTGTCTGAGGCTTTCAGAATTTGTATATGGCGAGGATGTTATTTCGTGCTTGATGTTAGCGCTGAGTATTGAAGCTCTACCTGTTAGTGACGTCAAAGCTCTCTTGGGAACCCCAAACAATTGTTCAAGCTTGCATTTAGCAAAGTATAGAGAGTGCACTTTGCTGCTTAGAAAGCTTCAAGTTGCGAATGAAACTTTGGTCTTTATTCGTTAAGAATTATAGAAATAACTGTGCAGAACATATCGTGACAGGATTCATAGTTGATTTCTTGCAGCTGAGACAAGTGCGTGCAAAACTGGAGAACGATCATGCGGCCTTGAAAAATCGAGAATCTGAACTGAAGGACAAACTTGAAAGTTGCAAAGAAGGTCGAGAGGACTCGGTAATTGATTGTGCCTCATAAGTCCTGGTTCAAACTCCCTTCCGTATAATTCTCCATGTTAGCAACCCATGTCTTTGTGCAGATCGAAGGAAATTGATCTTTTGTGTTGTAAAACCTTTTATTATCATGTATACCGTACCCGGTGGCTTGTAGACCAAATGTAAGTTATTCTTTATGAGGCTATTAGGTGGAAGTTCGAGATTTGGACATGCATTTGTTTATGAGAGTCTGAATATTGACCATTTTTATTAAATGGTAGTGAACTTCAGCTCGAAATCTCGGGTTTGCATGACAAGTAAAGGGGACCAGAATGAGATTTAATGAATGCCCATGTTTTTTGGTCCAGGCTGAGCGGCAAGCTGCGTTGGTGGAGTTGAATTCCATGGAAAAGAAGCACAAAGAACTCCAGGTACTGTTTTTTCGGTAGTTTCTATAATCTTTGCCTGCATTTTACTTCCAACGGTTAACATTAATTCTTTACCTTGTTACGCACCATGGTTCCTGTTTCTGGCTTGTAAAATCTTGAATATGGTAAATAAGTTGTTAAATATTATGTTCGCAGGAGGAGATCAACAAATATGCAGATAATGACCCAGCGGTGTATGAGTCCATGAGTAAGCCATTATCTCTCGTTTCCTGTTTTACTACCGATGTATCATGCTCGTATTGCACACTTCCTAGTCCCACTTCTAAGCTGCTTCTGGTGTTATTGTGGTTTAACCGTGCTACTCTGATGGTGTTTCTTTTTGTTAATGACAGGAATTGCAACCAAGATTGCCCATGAGTCGGCTAATCGATGGACCGGTGAGCCTACTATATCTTATGTGCCTTTATTTGTGTTTCCCTTTGGCTAGGGAGAAATTATATACTTTTGTCTTCAATAGGTCTAGAATCTTGAAACAAAATCGTGAAATTGAGGTCATTTGTCGTGTACACAGACAACGTTTTTGCACTGCAAAAGTGGATATCGAAGAGATTTCCTGAAGCACGAGATAAGCTTGAAGAGCTGTACAAGGAGGTAGGGATTCATCATCTCAATCTCTAAAGTTTTTCCCTTGCCATTCTGAGAGCTTGGGTAGCTTAGTGCTGTGCATATTTTGTCACTGCGCGGAAACATTTTACATGCTTTTCAGGCGTCGGTCATTCAGCCTAGCATGTCTGACACCCATCCTAACACGTCTGGCATCACTTTCGTTGTCCTGACCAGGTTGGTATAACTGAAGATTTCGACTACGTAGAATGAACTTTTCTCACTGGAACGATTGCAAAGCTTTCCTGGGCTCTTTCCCTGCTTATATTCACTCTTGGAGTTCGACATTAAGAGTAAGCAAATGGTTAGCCCCCCGTGGAATATGGGGGTTCATCTACGGCATGTCCTTTTGTTTGCGTACTGCCAGTAGATGATCATAGCATCTGAAGGAAGTCAGATATGTTGTACATACCAGACATGCTGCACAGTAGTTTCTGCAGAAAAACAGGTTGTTTTCTTCTTAAAGCAATGCTCAGGTTGGAAGGGAGGAATACGCCGAGATCACGTGCACCTTGCGAAAGAAGTTGAATATTCCCTTCCTGCTAGCAAAATGTATATGTAATAACAATAGTGAACGTCATGACTAAAGTCAGACTAGAAATTTCAGTGCGCTAGCGGGGCTAATGCACCCCCCCTAAGAGGGTCCTGCAGCCAAAAATTCATCAACTGGATGCTCGATCAATCTCAATAGTTTGTTTGTTTTCAATATCCATATATTGTGTTTGATTTGAACCAAGACAGTGAAGCTCGTCTTAGTTCAAGCGTGAACTGTGAAACGTACAGGTGAAGTTTGTCCATTTAAGTTTTGACATCATTTTTAAATTTCAAACATTTCAAACTTTTAGTAATGATGTATAGTGGGGTACAGTTCATTTACGAATTTTTGGATCCTACTAAGATTAGGAGAACTTTGGGAGGCCTGTGTGCACTAAAAAATGAACAAAATTGCAAATTGTGTTAGAATCACATTGAAGTCTACTTTATCATCATTTCAAACACACATGTAATTGAAAATCATACAAAGAGTTTGATGTTTTCTATACACTATGTACTATCTAGTGTTGCCAACATTTGTGAAAATTACAACTTGTATTCAATGGTACATATAAGAAATGAACCTTCACAATTGCTTTAGAGATACTTATTCCCATACCACTGGAATTGCTTGTATGATTTCTTACTAGTTCTTCATCCAAATGCAAAAAATCTTTGACTATCATCCAAAGGTATAGTAGATAGTGTATAAAAGGAATCCAAATTGTTGTATAGTTTTTAATTACTCGTTTTTCACTTGTTATGAAGTTGAAGTGTACTTCATTGCAATTCCAATGCAATTTGCAGTTTCAAAAACAGTTAATTTTTTTATTACATTAGAGCTTTGTAAAGTTGTTAAATGTTCTAGTGAAAACTGACTGAAAATTTCCTAAATGAAATGTACCCCCACTGTACATTGCAATTTCAAGCCCTATTAAAAAAATCCTAAATTCACAAAATTGTGTTTTTTCTTTCAAAAATATTTTTTGAATTAAATTCGCATACTAGTTTCTCAACTCAACCTTCACTTTCTTTTTAAAAAAAATCATGTTTCTATTACACCATTAGATTCATATGGTTTACTTAAATCTGTAGAAAATCATAATAACTTGCTTGATTTAGATCTTATAAAAATCCAATTTAAGCTTGATAATGGTAATTTGACATAAATCATATGTAAGTAAAGGTGTATAGATTGTGAAGAGTAAAATTATCACTTGAATCCTCCTTCCCCAAAGTGCTTGAAATAAAAATAGTAAGATTAGTTTTGCAATTTTATGATAAATAATTAGAATTCCTCTAAAATATGTATATTATTAAGTCATGTAGAACATTCTTTCTTCTTTCCATTGATATATTACATGACTTTTATTGAAGCTTTTACAATGAGTATTAATCCTAAAAGTTTCTTGGAATAAAAATAGTAAAACTAATGAAATTAGAGGCAAGTGTGAAAATGTGGTTTAAAGAAAAAATTTACTAGTTTTTGAAAATTTTCAACCATTAGATCGTAAAGTTACCTTCAATAGTTACTTACTCACCAAATTTTAGCACCAAATTCAAAGGAGTTTGTGAGATTGAGATAGTCAAAATTGGCAAAAATAAATTTTGAACACCTCTAAAGTATAGGCAACTTCCATTGTAGATTTGTAGAGGGTATAGAATCATTAGAAAGTTTGGTAATACCTTGAATTTTGAATCTAATGTATATTAGATACATCTTCCCAAAGTTTCAAATGAATTGAAGGTCCAAAACATATCCAAATGAAATAATTAAACTCAAAGGACTATAGATTTCTTCATACAAAGGTAAAATTTCTCTTCCCTTAAGTTCATTCAATAATGCTTTCATTCAAAAAGTGAATGGTGGAGTCATCACTTGCTACATCTTACTTCTTGAAAAAATAATTTGTCCTCTAAATGTGCAAAAATTGAATGTAGAAGGGAGGGAAAATGAGCCACAACATTTGGTTTCAAAATATGTGCCCATACCAAGTGAAGCTCTCTTGTACATAACATTCAGTAGTAGAGGGAAGGGTTGCCTTCCTCCCAACGAAATGATGTGGAATATTCCACACCATCAATAGCTAATTGTCACGCGTCAAAATTTCTAGAAAGGAAGTTACTAGATTGAAAATTCATGAGTAATTTATAGTGGTTAATTGACCTAATAGCCACAACGGAACGGCTACACAACTGGCTGAAAATCTACACTTATAATTAGTGATTTTAGTTGGTCAACTCCTAAGAAAGGAGTTACTGACAATAATTCTTCATGCTCTTGTTGGCTTAAACTAAAATTGGGACTAATTGATGATTCATCAAGCTAACCTTCTTTGCTACCCACTAGAGGTCAAGGATGAATTTTGTAAATGAGACCTCCAAAGAGGGAAAGTGTAATGTAAATTTAGCCTGATAGACAAAACCACAGGCCAACTAGTGTAAGGGGTTTAATTTCTATGGAAAGGTCAATAAGTGTACCGTATTGTGACTAAGGTCACTTTTTTTTTTTTGACATTTGTCTACTTCGTTCTAGGGATTGTTTTGGAATTGGATAAATAAAACCACATTCATTGTCAAATTATCTCAATCCATATATATATAAGGCACAATGGATGCATTCACATTCCTATCTAGTGGTTGGCTTGTGTCAAATCCTC
Source organism: Antitrichia curtipendula (assembly GCA_951230915.1). NCBI lineage: Eukaryota > Viridiplantae > Streptophyta > Bryopsida > Hypnales > Leucodontaceae > Antitrichia > Antitrichia curtipendula. The sequence goes on along the minus strand of OX579640.1, from coordinate 17,322,692 downwards.
AGATCGAATTGTCATAGGGAATTGTCAAATTGTCATTTATGCATGCTCTATCAACGTAATCAATTACCAAGTTATATATTTGAAATACAATTAAAAACTTTTAGGGACAAATTTCCTTAATTAATAAATTTCTCTTTTTGTTCTCTCTTGTCTAAGCGGTGCTATAATTACTAGTCTAATTGCCATATTAAAATGCAAATATCAAAGCAGTATTTTCTATCAATCTGCATTGTATGCAAAGCGTGAAAGGATTATGAACATTCCTGGTTTAGTCGATTTTATTCTTCACGTCTATCCCATAGCTTTTAGCTTTTCCAAGTCAATTTATCTTTGGCTTTAGTTGTTCTTGATTGGTTCCATTAGATCAAGTGAACATCCCTGACCGTGGGGTTAATATCTTACCCTATGACCGTCCTACACCCTTTTCATTCAGTTTACTTACAATGACCCAGTCGACTTGTTCGTTTCTCAAGCTATCCTTCCTTAATTTAATAAAAGCTATGATTTTACAATTAGACCAAGTATAAGTAAATGAAACGATTACAAGCTACGCATCTTAATAAAGCTTATGCTAAATTGATATTCATATTACTCAAAAAAATATGTCATAACTCAGGTTTTCGTATGGCAAAATTAATTAACTCCTGATCAAATCATCTAAAGCGCTGGCTCCAATCCTTCCAGCACTTCAGTTGCTAATTGGCTCCCAAAATGAAACTGATGGGGTCGACGAACGTGTAATCCAAGTACCCTCGACTATTGAATCTGGTTTTTGATTATATATATATATATATATATATATATATATATACCTCAGCCGACTGGTTCAGATAATCAGTTTCAAAATTAATTCGACTCAATTAGCAACAGACCGAACAATGGCAACTTGTTTGTACACCAATTCCACCCAAAGTTTAATGCACAATGCAATGCAAGTTGGACATGCAAATCACTCACAGGTTTTATCTCGCCTTCTCCACTAATCTTCTTCTTCAGACTATTAGTTCACAGCAATCCACCGTACGTTTGACCACTTTGATGCCACCAAGTTAACACACAATTAAACTCTCTCTGAATTCTGCAAGTAGTTCCACATAAGATTCAACACTTGGAATCATCAAGACGTACTATTAAATAATCAACACGCATATCAATCTGCCGCTAATTGTCAACAGGTTGCAGCATTCAAACTCCCCGCAAAGCTGCAAGTCTTCACGGTTCACTTAACCAATATACACAAGTAGTTTTCTCACCTTCAAACAGACACAATTCCAATCAAATAGTTACAGATGCTTCAACTCCACAGCTCCAGTTGAGTTGCTCCACATGTGATCAAATTCACACACACCATAACTATGACTATGACTCAAACAAACGTTTTTTTTATTCATCAAATACAGATCCTTGTATCCACAAGCACACTCAACAATCCCACAATTCAATTCAACTGAAACTTACGTTGATGGGTCTAGCTACGATAAACATATATGTACTTGCACAATAATCTTCACAATTTACAAATGCACATGATCAAGCCAGTAGTCACACACAGAACTCAACACTCGGCAAAATTAATTCACAAGGAAGTTCCAAATTATAACACTCGGCAACTTCTCACAACTGAATTTTACACGAATTGTTCTACTCACAACTCACAATCAAAACCGACTTAGCAAGCCAATATACACTTTACGCAATTTGAATTAAGCTGAGCACACAAGCCAATAACTACAATCCCACAACGGCACTTAGCCAATACAGACAATTTAACAAATACTTAACAAACTTAACAAATTTATATCATCAGTAGCTTCGGCAAATATTACAATATTATAAAAATGATATGGGAGAAAGCTGGTTGCTCTTCTAAGTGAGAGAGACCATTGGACCTTATCTTATAGTTTCAAAAGGGGGAATCGACAAAGGATGCATCAGTTCTTGGAGAAGTATGACTAACCTGGTTCGAATCTTAGCCTATTAGCCTAGTTCGTATCTATTAAAATGTCTTTCATCTTTTGACTTATCATATCTAGCCATTTGACATACCATAATGGAAAAATAGACTAACTTTCTATCCTATTCACATATCTAAAATCAAATGAATCAATTTTTTTATAAAATTGGCATCCACAAAGAGGCAGCCTCTCTGAAGGCTATTGAATGTTATATATAGCTAGTCCTGTCTAATTGGTTTTGCACTTTGTTAGAGAATCTCCAACATGCTTGCTAGCCTAGCCTTATTGAAACGGGTCACTGAAAAACAGTGTAGCTGTGTAGGTATCCTAGCTGGTTAGAGATCCACCCTACATGGTAAAAAACCACTACATTTTGAAGAAACTAGAGCATCTACATAGACAAGCTTGGCATTAAAATAAAAATAAGCTAAAGATTTGATATGACAAGTAGAGGCAAAGACTCTATTAATCCAAAAAATGGCAATATCAACTATAGAAAATTATTTGTCATTATGATTGATAAAATTATAAATAAAAATATTTAAAAAGAGGCCCAATAAAATTAAATAGAAGGAATTCACAAGATGTAAGAAGGAAAATTCAACATGCAAAGCCCTCCAAACAAACAAAAACAAGATAAAATGAGAGACATTTATACCTTACCCTCATCTGTGACAATTTTGCTCATTGTGGTATCGAGGCCCATAGAAGAATTCTCAAACACCTACAATTTAGATACAAGAAAGCCCAACAAAATAATCTATATATAAGATTTTTACATGCTACACTTAGAAGTGTCAATCAACTACATGTTGGCATATGGAGACGTAGATCTTCCTCTTCTTTAGCCACGAGTGCCTAAACCATATATTGTTGTGAGCAAGCAATGCCACCAAAGCCAATTTCTCAATAGAATCCTTAGCCTATTTAGTTGACAGGATAATATAATCTTCAAGCCTTTAATTTGGTGACATTGAATAGTTGAACTTTAACCTCACCAAACATCTTCTCTAATTCTCCAATGTGATCCACGTTGACAACATGCTCCACGTACATTGATTGCTAAGAATCAAAACCCTCAACCACCTACCTTAAATGTCAAATGGTTATATTGGTGTCAAGATCATTGAAGATCCTATATGCCGCAACTAACCATGCCCTTTCTAATGCCACACGTCAACGCGTTACTTTGGTACCTCTTTGGAAGCTCCTCAAGCTTGTACTTCAAAGAATTGCCTCTCTTTTGGAGAAAATTTAGAACTCCACATAATAGCCATGGGGGACAAAACAGTCAACAAAAAAACAAGGCAAACATAGAACACTACTGCAAAGAGAAAACAACAAACGGTGCACCAATGGAACACTACAACAAAGTGAAAGAACTCTAGCCCTATAAGGTAGGAGGTTTTAAAAGTGCACATTGAGCTCTAAAATTGCCCACTTCCTCAAATGTACCACCTATTTGTACATGTTGCTTTTTTGTAGCCTTTAGCAATGTACAAACAATGTACATTTTAGGAGGTGGGCGATTTTAGAGCCCTATGCCATTTCAACTTCAAATTTTCATAACTAATTCCAGAAAGCTCATAAAAATATGAAACGACTTGGATTAGATGCCAATTCCACTTGTCTTTCAAGGAAAATTTACTAAAAAACATTTCATAAAGCTTCACCTCCCCAAAGTTCAGTTTCAGCTTTTAGGTGGGTGATTTATGAACCTCCTACTTAGAAGGTTTGAAACTATACTCTTGTAGAAAGAGAGCATATGTTGATACCCTCAAGATAACTTGTTGGACTATGATTTGCCTTCTTAGATTTGGAAGAATTACCAAAATTGTCCAAGACCTCCCCTTTTTGTCCCAAATTCCAAGGATGAACATCTGCACTTCTATTTGAAAAAGAAGGATTTTCTTTCATTCATTGGCTGATTCTCAGCTGCAATGTCATTCCATGTTTAATCCCTAAAGGAATATTTTTATTATATTTTCACCAAAAATGCTCCAAAATTACCATTTCTAATACAAGTGTCAATTTTGTTTTTATTAAATACATTTTTGGACACATGTAAACATAGGATCTTGTAGTAAGCTCGTTTGAGAAGATGTAGAAAAAATTTCAAAAATTTACACTATGTAAATTGCAAGATATTAGCGTTTGACATGACAAAAATCATTTTGGGGATCCTACAAAAAAATATTTAGTTGCACTTCACAAGGTCACATTTGTATGAAATAATGTCCAAAATGGTGGTGCTTCTCTATATTCATTTTTCAAAGCAAGTTGGCTACATGCTTGAAAAAATTCAGATCATTTGGAACTATACAACATATAGGAAAAAAATAGTAAGTAAAAAAAAAGTAGATAATGATTCAAAATACTTAATTGTGAAGAATTTAGTTATGGAATTGATAAATGTCAATCTAATGTTTGTAATTTTGTAATAAAAAATCTAGATCCTATGATTCAATTTTTTTCAAAAAATATTGAAAATTGATTTAAATAGAAGATTTTAAAGTTTATTTTAGAGTAGATAATCTATAACTACCTGCAAACTAAAAATCCTCATAACTTTCATCTTGTTAATTAAAATAGAATGATTAAAAACTTTACACATATATACAAAATCTATGAAAATAAATTCAAATTTTAATTTTTTTTTTAAATGATTTTGTTGAGTTGCCCACTAAGCATTAAAAATTATATATCATACAATAATTCTTTAACCATGTAGTCAAAAGTTATGAAAATTGTTGTGCCTTAAAGCTACTCCTCATGGACATATTGTGTGAAAATTTCAAAGAAACAAAAATAAAATTTCAGTGCGCTACCCAAAATTGCAATATTGCCAAAAAATTGCAGTTTGGTGCTTTACAGATTAAGCAAGCGCCTTTTTTTTAAAGTAGATGAATTAGCCTATTAGCATTGGTTACACAATTCCAATATCTATTGGACCTTCCTATTTCCACAACAAATGTCACCTATTTCCGTACAATGTGTAACTCATTTTCTTTGGGCAGCAATTGGGTGCTTTGTTAGAAAATGATATTAGGTTCATATCTGTTTATAGATAGTAATAAGCCGATAAAGATGCAGTTCATTAAATGTTGGTTCATATAGGCTTAGTTAGTTGTGAACAAATCCTTATCAAAACAAGTTGCAACTTCAAATGATAAAAAAAAGTGCTTTTAGAATGTCAAAATTGTGCTCTCAAAACACTCATCAAATGAAATTAGGGTGGTAGGTCGGTGATCTTTAACCTTTTTAATCCCTAAAGGACTAGCAAACAATTTTTTGGCAACATATAAATTTTGGGTAGGTTCCTATGATTGGATATTTACATATTTTAGGCTGAAATTTTAATAAAAGGTGGGGACGAGGAATATCTTTGATATGCATTAAATTTCGCAACATTTGGAAATATGAGTAAAAAATTATGGCCTAATATGTTACTGTTTTCCTCAATCGGGTAGTCCGGGCAGATTTTTAAAAATCACTTATTTTAGAAATAAAAATTTGAAATTGGTTTTCTAGAGTTATATACAAATAGAAAGCTTTGAATCATTCTATTTTGATCAATGAGTCAAAAGTTATGAGGAGTTTGTGGGCAATTATGGATTCTCTATTCTAATATACACTTTAAAATCTTATATCTTATTCAATGTTCAATATTTTTTGAAAAAAATAAAATCATAGGTTGTAGAATGTTTATTACAACATTTCAATCATTGGGATTGTCATTTTTCAATTCCATTTAACTTCTAAAGGATCATCACGTTTAGAGGCCCAAAACTGCTTCAAAATACTTGTCTCTAAAGCAAGGTCAAAATCTTCATCAATATTTATTTTTTAACAAAAACAACCATACAATCTTTTGGTTAGCTTGTTTAAGTACATTGCCCCAAAATTTTAGAATAAATATCCCCATCGATTGCAAGTTCAATGTGCCTGAACTTCAAAATGTAGTCTTTTCTAGTCCTTCCAAAAGGTGAAGTTTTGTCTTCCAACATTTTTAGGAAAAAACAAGTATGATCTATAACTTGTGCATTTTAGTCAATATGCTGAAAAATGGGTCGAGAATGTGTATATAAAAAGTTTTAACCAAAAAAAATTCATATTCATTTAAAAAAGAATTGTAAAGTGGAAGGCGTTATTGAATGAAAATATAGCTAATACGCTAATAACTTTTGGAAGAATTTTACATTCATTAATGCCAATAATGTAAATGTTCTAATAAACAATTAATATCCTTAAAAAAAAAATTATCTCGATATTTATAAAATTGAAAACAAAAGACGACTTCATATGTTTTTTCTACCTTCACTGCTCGCAAAATAAAATTCCTTAACTTTTATCTCATTATTTAGAATTCAATGGTTCAGTTTTATTTGAGTAGGTGTCGATCCATAAAACTCCAAAAAAATAATTAATCTTTTTTTAGAATATATTTTATGTTGCCTGATTTGACAATGAAATAAAGAAAAACTCCTAACTTTTGCAATATTTATTGGAATGATATGAAACAAAGCTTTACATGTAGATGATGATGAGAATCATCCATTACAAAAATTAATGCAAAAAATCCAAATTATGAAGTCAATAGAGCCTGCCTGAGTTCTCAAAAAGTCTAAAGTGGGCTCCTTGGTCCTTTAGGGGTTAACTAATTTCTTAACAATTTTGTATTTTGAATCATTCTCTACTTCTTTCTACTTACTATTTTTATCCTATATGTTGTACAATTCCAAATGATGTGAAAATTTTCAACCATGTATCCAACTTGTTTAGAAAAATTAATCTAAAGAAGCACCACCATTTTGGAAATTTTTTCATACAAAAGTGAGCTTGTGAAGTGCAGTTGATCTATTTTTTGTAGGGCCAAAAAAATAATTTCAGTGAATTGCAAGCCACACAACAAAAATTTCTGAAATTTTTACCGCATATTCTCAAGTCAGCATACTACAACATCCTATGGTTACATATGTCAAAAAAAATTCAAAAATTCAAAAATTTGGTACTTGTACTAAAAATGACAATTTTGGAGCGTTTTTGGTGAAAATATAGTCAAGGAACTTAAGGGGTTAAAGATGGCCATGATCCCCACCTACTTACTAATTTTTTGCACCAAAAACAAGTTTGAAAATTCATATCAATATCAGTTCTTATCAGTTCTTATCGGCTTGCTATGATTCCATTTATATTTAAGGTAATAAGGCCAGAAATTGCCCACCTAAGAGCTGAATCTGAATTTCGGGGAGGGCAAAGGTTCTCGAAAATAATTTCTAGTAAATTTTTCCTTGAAAGACAAGTGGAATTGGCATCTAAACCCAAGTCGTCTCATAATTTTCAGAGCTTTGTGGAATTAGTTACAAAATTTTGAAGTCGAAATGGCATAGGGCTCTGAAATAGCCCCCCTTCTAATATATACATTGTTTGTACATTGCTGAAGGCTATGGAAAAGCAACATGTAACACATAGTGTACATTTAAGGATGTGGGTGGTTTTTACAGCCTGTGTGCGATTTCAGAGCCTATTACCTTAAGAGCATCCCCACCAGGCGCTTCCCTATCCAATTCTTCATTCAAAAAGATAGGGATAGGGAAGCCCCTCCCAACCAGTGCTTCCCTAAATTTGAACAATTTACCGCAAAGAAAGCTCCTCGCATGGGTAGTTGCTGCAAATCAAGTCAAATACAATTGGCAGATTCGGAATAAACATGCACTTTTCAGAAAAACAAAGGATACAACAGGTTACCGAAAACGAATTCTCTATCCATCATGATGTATAGGGAACTCACATCCCTCCTCCCTAAATATATAGGAATAGAGACCCCTAGTGGGGAAATTTCTTCCCTATCCAGATGAAACTCATACAATTCCCTATTCAGATGAAACTCATGCGATTCCCTATCCAGATGAAACTCATGCAATTCCCTATCCAGATGAAACTCATGCGATTCCCTATCCAGATGAAACTCATGCAATTCCCTATCCAGATGAAACTCATGCAATTCCCTATCCAGATGAAACTCATACAATTCCCTATCCAGATGAAACTCATGCAAATAGGGATAGGGAAGCCCCCCTGGTGGTGGGGATGCTCTTTACATCCACTCAGCTAATTCCTTCTCTCAGAAAAATACAGGGAACCAGAAGCACATTGCACGACGGATACCCAGAGTGCCAATCTGAATGGCTAAGCAATAACTAGGCTAGTCTTTTCAGTCCATTTGCTCCCATCGCAAATAAGTGGGACTTATAATAGAGCTCCAGTTTGACTGATGCTTTCGACAGGTTTCCCCAGATCCCCCTCCCCCCCCACGTGCTCCTCGGATTGCCTGATCGGGCATTCTTCCGCGTCATCTCCGCAATGGACAGACTCAACTTGCCGTTAGAGCCAGTGCAAGTTGTGACACTCACGCCAGTTCACGGGCAGGCCAGTTGTGTGCTCTGTGCAAATTGATGGAAAACTCCATATCCTAGAAATTGCGCATAAAGCAAATCATATTAAATGCGAATATGCTGGCATGCACGCAATGCACGCAATGCACCCCCGCAAGCCAGACTGAAGGATTTTTCAGTCACCTTCCTTCCTTTCAAAGTTTTTGTTTTTTAAAATTCCTGTTTTTAAAACGGCAGCACTTTCACAACTGCCTCTTTCAGTTCATTAATTCGGTATGTGCATGCTCATCTCGGGACTGTCTTGATGCAGTGAATAGTTGCCCGTTCATGCTCTCGTCCTTTTGCAGGGAACACGACTGTGGTGGGGGATATTTTGCATGCCGACAATTGCTGTGAATCTTGATCAGATTTATAAGCTTGCTTGGCTTGCTTTACAGCATCGCCCACCAGCCCTTTTGGCTTCTTTTCAAACTTTTTTGAGAAAGTGCCAAGGTGGCGATCTGGCAATCACTTAATATTTGGTGAAGCGTTGTATTTCTAAATCCCATCCATCTTTCATAACATTCAAGAGCTGTGAGAGCAGCTGCCTTCCCTCTGACGGAATGATGTGGTATATTCCACATCATTTCATCCAAAGTAATGTCAGACTTCTGCTCAGCGCCAAGGTCATGACTGCACCATCGGGTTACTGGGAAATTAAACACTTTCAATTTCAACAGAAAAAAAAAATAGCTTAAAAAAAATGACAAACAATTCATTGAGGTCAAGAATTTCAATGTTTGAATTCCCTCACATCGCGTTGTAAGCCATTCATGTTTCGTGATTTGGATTTAGAAGACAATTCTTTATGTACAAATGGGGTGGTAGGAGGTAGAACAACCCATGTGGGATATGTAATTTAGAGTTTGTAATTTCTCAACCGCTCATAGTTAAGTCTAAAGTAGGAATTGTGTTAAAATTATAATTTCAGACCTCATTTAGGCATAGTGGAATACTTTTTTTCAAAATACTTTGAACTAATATAAGTTGGAGAATCAAGTTAAATTTCATCTCCAAAAATCTGTTTGAGATTTTAATCTTTCACTCAAAAGTTATAGACAAATTTCATAGAGGGGTTTAAAAGAATTTTTTTTTTACATTTTCATACATCCCTCTGAAATTTGTCCATAACTTTTGAGTGGAAGATCTAAATCTAAAACGGATTTTTGGAGATGAAAGTGAGCTTGATTCCCCAACTTTTTTTAGTTCAATTTTTTTTGAAAAAAGGTATTACTATATGCCTAAATGAGGTCTGAAATTATAATTTTAACACAATTCCTACTTTAGACTTAACTATGAGCGGTTGAGAAATTACAAACTCTAAATTACATATCCCACATGGGTTGTTCTATCTCCTACCACCCCAAGTGTACATAAAGAGCTTCTCTTTTCTACAAAAGAAATCAAAATAAATTATTGATGGCAAATGGTTAGATTTCATTGGTATAATAGTCAATGAAGTCTTTGGGTTTTGACAGACCATCTATCTTTAAAATTATTTGTTTGTATATTTTGTCCTAGAATTAGCCAAAAAAATAGATCGCACCATAAATGTACTGCCATTGTCTCGGTCCTGAAGCATACATTAATAACATGTGGATGCATTTCGTGGATGAAGACTTCAGAGAGGCAAAGGCAGCCTCTCTGAAGGCTCTTGAATGTTATGTTTGAACCAAAAAAAAACACTCACTCTTCAATTATATTCATGCATTTTTTCATCCAAATTTGATGACTTCATCCACATTTTTTTTTGTGACGAAAAAGTAGAAATTTATTTTAAAGTGGTGCAATTTGGCCCCATGGTGCCAGAAAAAAAAAAAGGGGGTTGATTGTCACCCTTGCTCTCCACATGAGCCTAGGATAGTAGGAGAGCGGGGAGGGCTTTTGAATTGATTCCCGCGGTGGTGTTTGAGGGACCCTTCTACCTCGTACTTCTTTATTTGAATTTTAGCCATTAAAATGATCTTTTTTGAATTTAAAATTTAACTAATGAAATGAAGCTTGTCAAGCCTAGGTTTTTTTCTTTATTTTAAAAATAGTTAAAATTCAACATTTTAATGCAATTTGAATTTCGAATTAAAAACCATGGTCAACTAATTTTCTTAATATTTTTTGAATGATAGGGTAGCTTTGTTTCTACCGTGATGTTTTATACTATAATATTCAACTATGATGAAAAATTCAAAATGAGAGCATACAAAGCAATTGGGTTTCGAAATTTGAAAAAGTTGTAACGGGCCCATCTTTTGAGTTAAGCCTATATTGGTGGGGGATTTATGAACATTGAGCAATAAATGTGTGACCCCTCATAAAATTCTCTTCAACACAAAAAAGATTTGTGGTGACCCACAAATCCAAAAGTGACCCTCGGGACTCGGGTCAATTTTTGGCAAATCTTGTAGTATTCAAAAGCAAAAAGAATCTCATCAATGATGATGTCAATGTACTATTTTGAAGATGAACAGTAACATTTTGTGGAGTTGCAAAACAATGACCAAAAGTGACCCTCGGGTCAATTTTTGGGCAATAATCATTACGGATCAATTTTATAAAGGTCACAACCAAGTGCATCTACTGTATTTGAATATTTTCATTTTTATGAGATGGAATCACATGTTATCCATAAGTTGTAAAAAAATCTCGTGAATTTTTTTTAGAATACTGAATTGAAAAATATTTAAATACACTACATTTGCATATTACCTTTTATTAAACAATATCTATTACTACCTACAATCTTAGAATTAATTCATTTGACTTGACTTGAATAGAATAATATGATATTCCATTAATAAAGCTATCATATATATAAAGTGGATGAAGATCATTTGTTCTTTGGCATGAACAATAATTGTTTCATAAATCTGTGTTTGAATAAGATGATCTTTAGGGTCATTTCTCTCTAAATACAAGATTCATGTCTTGTCATAGAAATTTAGTTTTACATCAATACAAATGTAATAGTGTTACTATTTAATTTCTAAATTAACATAAAGATTTGTATTGTTATTAGAAAGAAATTACATACTATATTTGAAATAATTATTTTATACAATTTACTCATAAGAAAATATTCCTACAATTTACTCATAAAATTTCAAAACTTGTGAATCTTAAAAAACCAATTTGAAATTAAATAATATAGATTCACAAAAAGAAAACCATATAGAAACATTGGTGTTAGAATAAAGTCATTTTTCATGAGATTTTGTGATGATATAAGGGTCTAATTCCTATAGGCTCTATCATCAATCCAACGGATGATAAAAGTACTCTTCATCCAACTAATGTTCATTGAAGAAGCTTAAGGGAACATCATCTAACATATCCATGGAAAGTAGAAAGAATCATATGAGTTACTCCATATCAAACAAAGCCATTTGCAATTATTTTGGAGGATTTATTATGTAATTTTTCAAAATTGATCTTGCTATCTTTAGTTTGAGAGCTTAGGGACTACATATAAGTTTCATAATCATCAAGCAAAGAAATCTTGGGCAAAATCGAATGCTCCAAAAGCATACGTTTTGCATCTTGAAGCATTGCAGGATGACCTTTCACAGGCCTAAGGCATTTCGCAGGTTAGACATTCTAGAAAACTGTGGTATAGGTTCACTGACTCCACTCGAACAATGAAACATTATCCTCTGCTTTGATTATCCCTCTAGAGCAGAGTTTTCCACTTCAACTGGAAATAATTTCCTCCCTACTCAACAAGATCCAACCACGAACTCAATATATATCGACACATTCTACATCAGAAGTTGGCATCAAATTAAACTCAACAGAACAATGAGACAGTAGCTTTCTTAGGAATGAACAAATATAAAGGTTTTGGACATAAGCCACACTGAACTCTAGTAAATTTGATCCTAGTTTCCACCAGAACGTTCCATACTGATGATTCTCCACAATTTGTGTCAATTTGTGTCAGAAGCTTGCTTAGGATCGATTGGCGTAGACATTGCCCTTCACAGCACTCTCTGAAAACTGCAATCCAGAGCTTCCTAACAATTTAATGGTGTCAGCCTTTACATCTTCTAATGTCATGTCATTCCAGCTGCTCATCTGTCAAAGCATCCACCATGTATGGCAGTCAGAATGAATGAACTCTTCATTTAATATCAAACAAATACAGCAACACTCAGATATTAAATAAACAGAAAACGTACTATTATATCACAAAAATGTCAAAATCTATTCATTTGCATAATCGACTGTCTTCTAACATGCAGCCAAATGTTGAGATTACCTTGACAATGTATGTGCAAGTAACCTTAGTAGAGGAGATGACTACAATATTGGTGTGGACAATCTCAATCACGAAGGACTCAATAGCTTGGCTGATTTGCACAAGAACACCAGATTGCTGCATGCAGATAAGATCCAATTTATACAGCCCACGATCCAATTTGGTGACGTCCAACTGGATCTGCACAGAATGTATACCATAAGTTATAATGACCAGAAGAAATAGGAGAGGCAGCCCGTAGGCGAGGTACTTAAGTACACGCATGATGAGATCCTCGTTTGAACCCAAATGAATTCCCAATCCAGCCTCACACACCTCAATGCTGAATAGTATGGTTCTCAATCTAAACGACCTGACATACCTATAGTTCACATGCTGCATTTTGACTTCATGAATTGTCGTAATACATTCGGGAATCTCACAATACCGTAATCATAAGAATGTGGACAACTTAATAAATTAGTTTTCTTTAGGGACTGAAAAACCCTTACTCGTTAGATTTATAGCATGATCTGAAGAAGATGAATCAATTGCAACGGATTATTGTTGAAAGAATTCAGTTTAAAAAATGTTGCTAAGAGGATCCAGGTAAAATGGGTACCGCAATCCCTTTATGCATACCCAGTATGCACACATCGTTGCCGCTCTTCAAAACAATCCGACAACATTTGTTTATTTCAGGTCTATCAAAAATCTAAGCTATATATTTCATAACGGACTTACCTGGTTTGAATTCCAATCTCGACTTGAAGGACTCGTCTCATGATCACAGCGGCCCCCCTCATCAGAAACCTCTGAATAAAAAGAGCCGTCCGTTGATGAGTTCTTCCGCTGATCACCTTCGTTTTCCGCATCACTTGTTTCCAAGTCATAACAGGAATTCTTGTCCACGTCTACATCTTTTCGGTCAGTGCACAGGTCCTCATCCTTGATATCTTCAGTCTCTAGCATCTCTACTGTCCGCTTGAGTTCTTTCAAGTAGTTGATCGCGTCTACAAGAATTGACACTTTGTCCATCTGCCAGAAACCAGCACCCATGATTACTCAAAACCAATCCATTTAAGAGTACCTGTGAATTCTTAGGCAATCTTTCAATAGAGAACGGAAGCGCGCGGCAAAAACATAATCTGAAGTCGATACCCCTGAGCCTATCTCTGGAAATGAACGGACATACATAAGCCAAGCTCCTGATAGAGTGACCCTCAGTTTCCTAAGGTAATGCCTAAGGTAGCTAATGGTGAGTAACTGAAACGAATTAGCTTAGGAATCGACAAGCGAGAGAGTCTAAATAATAGGCAAAGCGTGTCAGTAGCTAGAGGCAGGCAAATTGACATATATTAACTGATTATTGTGGGCCTGTGACTTGGAATTCGACTCTTGCCTGTACAAATCTCAAACTAATTTCCCGTTGAGCGGAGAGGTTAATAATCGAGATTCGTAACCAGTGCCACATTGTAAACCTCAATGAGAGCCGAAGCTCAAATTATGGAACATCTCCTTGCTGTGAATCAGGAACATGATCATACTACAAATACGAGGACCAAGAACTGTGCTCAAAATAATGAGACTACGGACACGGTTTCAGCTTGCCTCCAAAACTCTGCCCACTATTCATTTATTTGCAAAGAACGAAAACACTTGTATCCCATACAGAAGTATAATAGAACTAACCTTCATGGTGAACATTGGGACCAATTCACGCAGGGTAATAAGACCTTTCTGTAATTTTTCTCTCCTCCTCCGTTCTGATATAAGGTTCTTGGACGCCACCCAGCCATCGGCAGTACCATCTGACATTCGCCGCCTTCTACCCGTCTTGATCTTTCGAGCTGGTACCTCCACTTGATGATGATCGAGTTCTCGGAATACTTCTTCTGTATGAGACCTGGTACGATTGGGAATTCTACTACCGGTAATCACAGAAGTGTCTAAAGGTGACACTTCCGGAGATCTGCTAAGGTCATTGGAAAGTTCATCGTAAGCAGACTGAAGCTTCAGAACTTTTCCACTGTCATACCGAGAATCAACGGGTCCAAGCAGGTCCTGACGTTGAAATTGGATTCGTGCTGGATTGTGAAGTGCAGTGACTTGTTCCAGCTGCAGCCAGGATAATTGATCCAAATCCATTGACATAGCAGAGTCCCGCATGCTGCTACAATCATTAAATTTGTCATACAAGTTCGCATCTGACGAGGAGCTCCATGTGCTAAAGTTTGGAGAAATTTGAGCCATATCAGTAGGTAAGGATCCGAATGCCGTATCTGTTTCCCAAGTGCCGACACTGCTTCTCGTGCCCAAGACGATGCGACCCTACGGATCACTGGCCCAGTCTACAGGTACTCCGCTGGATCACAACCGCAAGATAGGGAAGATGGACTAGCCTTCTGCTGCAGTTGATCTGACACCGTCAAAAACCCAGAACTATGAGTCGCAGTACGTCTGCCAGTACCTTTCTCGAAACATTTCAGTAATGATCAGTATCATAAGGAAGTGCGGAGTTTGGACAAATAGCAGCAAAGGAAACCCCAAGAGAGTCAAAGACCTCACGTGTAACTAGTACAGTCCTTCTACAAGTTACATAAGATAAATGTCGCCGTAATGCAAGCAGCTAGGTTGTAACCCCCGGTCACATCTAAACAAACACTTATTTTCTGGACAGAAGCTGATCGGAAATGAAGCGACGCGGCACCTGAACTTGGCGCGAGATCGCCCTCTACACGAAAACGAAACTCGTAACTCCACAACTTCAATGATGGAAGAGTTTTGCAAGTCACCGGGCTAAGCCAGTGAAGTACTCGAAATATAAGTGGCCGAACAAAATTTGATACAAGTTGACGCGCCTACACACTTTCCTCCCTACAATTGGGAACTACCCGCAGTGTACTAGCGAAAGGCATTCCTTGACAAAGGAATAGCAAAAAAGGTTACGTGCATGATGTATCTCGATCAACTTGTAAATGTATATTCCGAAGTAGCGACAAGATGAGCACATGGCCGTGCCCCAAGACCGCGTCAATCCACTGTACGCCTTATTAATTAGAAGAAGATGGGCCTAGCAACCCATCAGGTTTAGCAGGTCGCTGGTGTCAGCATCCCAGGCTGTACGAGCTACGGAGCCCATTACCGATTATTCGACATTCCAGCATGTGACAAATAAGTTGTCCGGAGCCCTTCATTGCAAGAAATCAGAACAATGATTATAAAAACTGTACTTACAGAAGTGACAGAACCATCAACAGGCTCTGGTAAGATGGCAGACAAAAGCAAACAAGCATGTGCGAAATTGCTATTGGGTGCGCCACTGGGCCAGCGTCAAACTGGGCCACTGTTCCAAAACTTTTAGGGCTGACCGTACTTCGTAGGTTAGCGGAGGGCCTATGAAAGCTCCAGTGCATCGGCATCAAAGTCGGACCGCACCCGAAATATCCGGACCTCGGTACCCCTGGGGAATAAATCTACGGATCCTCGGGTTCTAGTCACGTGGCCCGTTTCAGCCTTTCGGCTCCCAGGACCAGGTTCATATGGTCAGAAGGAAGTCGCTGCGAGCTGTACACTCACTCACATTCTCAAGCCTATTTTACCAACTTCGATGAAAGTGAGAATTTCTGAAAAATTCAAGCATGTAAATAATATTTCCCAGGGAATCTAGACGTGAGTATCGTATTTTATTCCAAAAACAATTGGATTGTTCGATCCAACCGGCCGGAATCAGAAAAATGATGAGTCGCGACTAATCGGTAGTGAGATCAATTCACTGATGTTAACAGAACATCTGATCAAATCTCCAGATGATTCCTGTTAGGCTGTTACGACTCGATCTCTTTGGTCCTTCAGAACTCAAAATCACTAAGAAAATCAGCAGAATCATCTCAGGCTATATGTCACTAGTTTAGCATCAAGCTCTGTTAGTTTGACTCTGATCTCAGGAAATGGTACGATACCCGTTAGCACACCAAGAACGGTGAGAAATTCCTAACCAGCCTTAGCTTATTGGAATTCAAAGTTTTCTGCCGGTACAGGAGTTGAGCAGGCCCCAGCTACAGCAGAATGACGCGCTTGGAGATGGGAGAGGTAATTAATTAATTAAATTTCGAAAAAGCTTAACTCTCTCTGGCAAAGTTACAAAGGCTGCCCTGGAGGGGCAGGGGCAAACAACACGGGGATTAGGAACTAAAGCTTAAATAGGGCAGACAGCATTGGAGACAAGCTCCTGAGAGAGTTGCACTTTATCAATTGCTCTCGAGGAAATTGTCTTCAGTTGCCAGGATTACAGTATACTGACAGAAGAAGTCGTTCTCGCAGACATATGATTTGTTCAACTAACCCTTAATTAGAAGCTCCTTGACTTAGTCCGGACTTAGATAGTCAAATTCAGGTGCACGCAAACCAACGTTACTCGAATTATTAATCATCAGCTGTGACATCATGAAGTCGAGGCAACTGGTAAGTTGGAATCTGCGGGCAGTGTTGACAATGTTAAGGTCAAAAAACAACATAGCTGACCGCATTCAAATTAACAGATTTTGAACTCCTAAGTTGACGCATATGGACATGAGGTTTAATTACATTTCCTCTCTGACTTTCAGTAACCGCACTCCTGTCAGAGTTAACTACTCTTGAAACAAGGTTTCAAACAGCTGCGCAGTTTCAACATTACCTGACTTATCGAAGATCCGAAGAATCCAGATTATGTGAACTGCCAGAACAACGAGTGCTGACCCATATTTTCCCCCGACTCCCAAAGTATTAATCTCTAAATATGAATTCCAATTAAGCAGTGATCGAGTGCTACTGTATATTTTCACATCTCCAGTAATTTACCTCTCATAACCAGAAACAGACATTCAATCAAACCACATCGCATGAAGTCAAATCAACAACTTCAACAGTTCAACCAGTGCGATTAACTGCATCAAATTAGTCCCATAAGACTCTACACAGTCATTGTACACCATGAAGAAAGAGGGGCTAGAAATAAATCTAACAACTTTCTTCTAAATTACACCAAACGGTAGCACTATGTCACACCTCGAGGACTGACTCAATCAACCCCTAAAATATGGTTAAGTTGAGTCGTCTAAAGGAAATCAGCATAAGAATTGATTTAGCATCGTTAATACCTCTTGGAACTTCTATGGACCATAGACCTTGGAGACCTTATGCGTTGGGAGAAATAATTAGTCACTGTAACATAGTCCTTTTCTCGAGTATCATGATCGATCCTAGGAACCGCGTCTATCTCAAAGTCGATATATAATTCCAGACTGAAGAATAGGAGTTAGGTTTCCAATCATTATTACATAGCTTCATAACTCAACGTCCCTCATGAAGTCATGCTAAATCATCAATCACATATGTCATGATTGAGATTACTTCTATTAGAAAGGCAGCTATCGCCACGAAGGGAAAATCTCGGAAGGATTGATTTCTCGAATTAAAGGCAGCGCATGCAAAAGAACTAAAACATACGTTGTGTATATTGATATTGGATCAAGTAATGAAGGAGGTTGACTAATATTGTACACTTCAAATTTCATGGCAAAATCATCAATCACATATGTCATGATTGAGATTACTTCTATTAGAAAGGCAGCTATCGCCACGAAGGGAAAATCTCGGAAGGATTGATTTCTCGAATTAAAGACAGCGCATGCAAAAGAACTAAAACATACGTTGTGTATATTGATATTGGATCAAGTAATGAAGGAGGTTGACTAATACTGTACACTTCAAATTTCATGGCAGAGAAGTATCAGAATCAGAGCTTGCGTTAATTTGCAGCAGATAAGAGGTAGTGCTCCAAGATTACATGATCTAACTACAATAGGTTAGCGATTCTCTATCAACTGTTACAAATTCATCATATCACATGCATCGTATCACATGCATCACATCACGTCAGCCCATACAATTGAATATGGAATTTGAATTGAGTTTAGGCTTAAGCACCTGAGTTAAAAGTTTCACCCGTGCATTCGATCGATGATCACTTTCGCTCGAAGTGAAAGGCTGAAGTGATATATTGAATTAGGTAGCATCAATCACAGCAGTATACCATGGCTGATAAGGCGGGAAGAGTGCAGTGAAAAGAAATACACCCTCTAGAGTTCAAGAAGAGAGTCGTCCAGACCTGAAACAAACAAACACTGCGGGTTACGATCTAAATATTGAAACCCTAGGTTTGAAAACAAATTTGCCTCTGGATAACATGAACACACTTCGATTGTCTCTTAGGAGTGAGGTACATATGCTGCTCACAAGGGGTTGCGAGCCGGGTTGCGAGCATAGGCCGACTACGGCGACAAATAAAGCAATATGCCAAGTGCACACCAGCAGCACTGCTACTCATGAACACCAGCATGCAGACCAGCAACATCACGACCTAGCATTTGCAATGGCCTCGACGCTAGGCTGCCTATCCTCACGTAAAACCTTGCGTTACAGTGACTCTCGGCACAGTTGAATCTCGGGACTGGCACATTCGACGAATGTAACGCAGAGTTTTCTACTAAATTGCAGACTAGATAGAAACTCAGAATTTCTTAATCGTCGCCTCCAAGAAACTGCACAGATTAAGGCAATGGCAAAACATGATATTATCGCTGTCATACAAAATTTCGTCTGCAACTTGCCATTTGTAACAAGAACAAAAAAGAACCTGCAAGAACGCAGAATGAATGCTCGCGAGACTGGTTCCTGAACTGGATGTAGGAGCATTGATCGCAAACGACCACAAGAGCTTGCAAATTCCCTACAAGTAGTCTCAGTGCTTCGGTTCCGATGTGCAAGTATCAAGACTACTTATAAGTGCGATGAAACAGCAACGCACTCTTCTTACCGTGAAGTGTAGTGCAACCGCGTCTTTGAACAGTTCGCCACTTTATGAGTAATGACAGATTGCATCAGCTGTAATGAAAACAAGAACGTGGCGGTGTTTTGTAATGTGAAACACACCTGACGAATCAACGGACAATTGAACGCCGAGAGAAGTGTATCTTTATCCCTTCCTCCTCCCCCGCAGCTTCCGGTAATGCACGCCAGAGATCACCCGCGCTTCCGACGAAAGAACCGATCCTGACTGACGGAAGCGAACTCCACGCCACTGTTGAGTACCTTAGCGCACGAATAGGACATGACGGAACTTTAACAAAAAGGCTTGTCCGACAAGTTTCCGTCAGATGCTCGTCACAATCCTAAAAGCAATAGAAATCAAACCAAAATTTGAAGAATTCTACTGCGACAAAAAATCGTTTAACCAAAAAACAGAACGAAGCGAAGCAAAATTTGAAGAAGACGGACTGACCGCGACAAAATCTTAAACGAAAAAACAAATATAAGATCTTTAAAAAGTGAAGAAAACATCACATTCCAAAAGAAAAAACAATAGAAAATGTATAAAAAAAACTTGATTCTTACAGCAGTAGTTAACTCCCTGACTAAGAAATCGCAACCACCACGAGGAAGAAAATGGCTGGCTGGCCGGGAGCTCAGGCAATCACGACGAACTGAGCTCTGACAAGCTTATTCGTGTAGCAAGAGGGACGGCCATTGGAGGACCGTGGACCCTAGGGGCTGCCGGCACCTATATTTGACAGTAATGATCCCCGGCACACGAAACCGCAACTGAACTCTGCTTTTCTTTTTCTTTAATTCTTTTCCCCAACTGGAAGTTTTGAAAGTTTTCTTTATTAGTATTAGTATTATTTTTTAGAACTTTTCACTGTTTTGAGAGCCATTTCTCATGTCATAAGAGTTAATTCTTTCTTTGCTTATTCAGGTACTCTGATTTATGGTATTAGTGACGGTGTAATGAATATCAATCAGTTCAAAGAGAAAATAAAAAATAAAAAATAAAAAAATACTGGCGGAAGTTTGTACAAGTTTGCACTATTTTAAATACAGTACAAATTGTGGAATTTATGAGGTGAAATACATTTTTTAAACTCAAAGCAGATGAAAAAAAATTGACTTTGATTATTCTTTTGAATCCAACCATAACATCATATTAATAGCTACGATTTCTCTTTCAAGTAAAAATGTATTTTATCCCTAAAACACCTAAGAGTCCATTTTAGAATTGTTTGAGACCTCAGTCAAGCTCTATTCACTTCATAATTTGGAAATTTTTGTACGAGACTTTTAGTATGACTGAATGCTATAGGAGGAGGTTTGAAAATAGTTTTGGCATTCAGAACCACCCCTACAGAAGTGCTAAAAATAGTGTAGAAATAGAAATGACTCTATATGGTGAGAAATTGTCATCCCATGTGTATGGTTTTAGGCTATGAACAGGTGACATGGTTCACCATCATGTGTGATTTTGCTCATAATAAAGTTCTGAATTTGTTGAGGTCTGCAAAATGGCATTGAAATAGCAAAAAAAAACATCTGAGGTTGAACCTCCTTCTACTAGAATGCTTCTTAGTCACTCATAACTTCTTGGATTGATGTGAAATTTTAACCACTCAAACTAGACTAGTATGTGCAACTTTTCCAAAATAATTTATTGGAAACGGACATTGTATGCAGAAGAAACAAACCGCCGAAGTTCACTGTAATCCAAAAATGTCAAGATTTTGAATTCGAATTGCTCCCAAACATTCAAAACAACTTGAATTGACATGAAAATTTTGCCACAATAACTAGACTGCAAGGGGAATATAACACAACAAATTTTATTGAAAACTAACATTATATGAAGGAGATACAAGTCCCCGAAGTTGCAGCCATCAAATGCAGTTTGATGAACTCAAATTGAGCCTGTGAACTTTGATTAGCTTCCAAAAATTCAGAAAATATTTTATTGATTTGAAAATTTTATCACACAAACTAGAAGAGAGAGAGCAACTTTCTCAACAAATTTTATTGAATTTGGATATTGGATGCAAAAGTTACAGCACTTTGAAATGGACTTGAAACTATGTGAAGAAACCCTGGGGCGTTTAGGGGTTGCAATAAATTTTGATTAACACTAGGGAGTGAATTGAATGGAAGCGTATGGTGGATCATTCTTAATCTCACTACTATAGCTCCAGTCAAAGGCATGTCCTGATTCATCACAGTTGCACCTATGAGCATTAAGAGGGACCTAGGCACCTCTGCCTTTGAAAAATCATATCTTATTCATTCCAAGTCAGAAAATTAAAATTAAAATTTTCATTGTTGTATTCCTCATTTCTCTTTCTTTTAAAAATATGAAAAAAGTCTTTGGATCCACCCATTTCTGCATAGGGGTCTTTCTTCCCTTAGATGAGCGCTTTCTGAGCTTTCTACCTTACCAATAGTCATCCTAATTTAGAAGTTTTTTCTTTATTTCAATGTCAAACCGGGTAGTTTAAAATCTATTCTAAAAAATACCAGTTATTATTTTTGGATTGTATAGATTAGTACCTATACTAAATAGTGAAATTAGGTTGTCCCACATTAACTTCTTGACACTCTACACTATATAAATATTTATTGTTTCTTTACAAAAATTTATTACTTTTGAATTAAGTATAGTTGTAATTGGGACTCATGAACCTCCATGTGTACAAATGGAAATATTTGTAGAAATATTTGTTGACTTCGATGGCCTGTAAAGTAATTTTCTTGAAGTAAGCAACCTAATTCCACTACTATATTTAGTGTAGTCAAGCATTTGAACCATTCAATTTCAAAGAATGAGATGAAAGTTATAAGAAGTTTTATTTGGGGGGCAATGAAGGTACAAAAAAACATATAAAGTCTTTTGCACTTAAATTTAAAAAATTTCAAATAAAAACAAAAAGAAAGGATACTAACTTTGTTTATTAGAACATCCTCGATTTCTTGAATATAAAAGTTATTACCAATTTTGTTTTTTCTTTCATCCAATACCACCTTCCACTTTATAATTTTTTTGAAGATAAACATAAAAGTTTTTTTGGTTTGATTTGCTTCCATACATTTTCAATCCATTTTCCAGTATATTGAATAAAATTCAAAAGTTATGAGACATTTGTGTTTTTTTCCTTTAAATGTTGAAAGACAAAACTTCACATTTTGGGAGGGCAAGAGAAGTCTACATTTTCAAGTTTAGACACATTGAGCTCACAAGTGGTGGAGATATCTACTCTACAATTTTGGAAATATGTACTTGAACAAATTGACCAAATGATCCTAAAGTTGGATACATTAAATATAAATATAGGTGAAGATTTTAGCCTTGTTTTGAAGATGAGTATTTTGAAGTATTTTTGGGCCTCTAAACATTGAAGAACTTTACATATTAAATTTCATAGTGATAAATCTCACTAATTGTAAGATATTTATGTTGAAACTTTGGAAAAATCTCACAAAACTTTACAAATGCATAGTCCATCTTTTAAAAACAATCCGGTTAATACATGTATATATCGTATGATAATATATACAAGGTGATACCTTATACTAATATATAGTCAAGGATTTGTACAAAACATCCAATAGTCAAGTATAAAAAAAAAATTTGTTGCCAATTGTTAGTGTATAAAAAAATTGACAAAATTAGACAAAATTAGACAAATTTTTTGAACTACTAATTCTAATCATATGAAGTTTGTCTTGTATTTAAGACAATCTTTACATATGTTTGTGCAAAAATTCCAACCGTGGCATTAAAAAACTAGTAATGTAATTGCATGCTCAAAGTTGTTAAAGCCAAAAATAATGCCCCACAATCCTTTAGTGATTAATGCTTGTATCTAGAATTAAGTATTGCCAAATTAATTCTTCAAATATCTTGAGAATATTCAAGGGATCATAATATACATGAACTCATAGATACAAAAATTCATATAGAGATTCATCACACCTACATTTAAGCTGTATGGTGTTATAATATTATTAATACCTAAAGTCCCAAGGACATTTCTTCTTTTGGATATCCAAACATATAATCTTGCATTAGATAGTATGAAAATGTTTGGAAGAAATTTTAAAATAATGACTACATTGTAGACTATAAATTATAAGCATTTACAGTGAAGGAAATAATTTTTTTTGCACCTAACTTGATGAGATTATAAGGCTTTATATTCTCTCAACTTAAAATTTTTGTACAAAAGATTTTGAATTTTGAATTTTGAATACTGAATATTGAAAAATTGAATTGAGAGTTCATGAAAAGAATTAAAAAAGAATTCAATTACAAGATAGAAGAAAAATATAAATTTTTAGTAGCTCCAAGATGAAATTAAAATACACCAATTCAAATGGTGAGATTGTTCTAGCAAATAAACTAACCCATGTGGATCTTTTTTTTTTATAAAATTGTAAAAATTGAATTCAAAAACCAAGTCAGAAACAAGCCAAGTACATTGTTTTCTCATGAATTTTCTAAAAATGCCTGCAAAATAAGATTCTTCATAACCTTCACATCACTTATCCAAATAGAATGAATGAAATCTTCCCACATTGACAAAAATATAATCTATAAGAAAAAAAAATTAAATTATTTAAAGCTTTTTAGTTGTTTTTAATTCCCAACCTTGCTTGTCATTTGGTTCGGATGGCATAAGTTTTGTTCCTAATCATTGGTTGAAATAAAATTATATTCTCCAAAAGCTAGTCAATTTTCCTATTTTGAAAAAACTTTTAAAAAGTCATGTCAAAAATTGAAATCATAAGAACCTTGCCCAAACCTTCACGAGTCCTACAAAGGAACTCTTTGGACTTTAGGGGGGAAGCAATGATTTTAGCTTTTTTAAGGGATCATTGAAAAAAAAATGAATGTTAGGGTATGCACAAGACTTAGTAGTTCATTCTTTCATCACTATGAATATTTCTACTTTAAGGATAAAGTCTAACATGGTAAGGTAGTATGCTCTAAAAGCACCCATGTTCTAAAAGCGATCATGACACAGAGGTACATTTTGCTTTCTTCAATGTTCGAACTGTGTACATTTCAGAAGGTGGTCGCTTTTAGAAACCACTGTGTTTGAACTTCAAAAATTCATAACTAATGCTACAAAGATCTGAAAAATATGAAACGACTTGGGTTAGATGCCAATTCCATTTTTCTTCCTATATAAATTTACTGAAAATTGTTTCAATAAGTTTAACTTCCCTGAAAAGGCGATCTGCTCTTAAGTGGTCGCTTTAAGAGCATACTACCTTATATCATATTTCATACTAGAATTCGTAGGAGGCTTTCCAATTTCTTCATTACTAAGAATCTTTATAAACTTATTTCAGTTTTATAACTGATATGGCATAACTTATAACTTAGTTTCATAAATCTTGTACAAGTTAGAAGGATTTCATAGTTTCACACTATCATTTTGAAAAAAAATTAAAAATTAATTTTTTTTAAATTTTAATTTAATTTAAAATAATAATAAATTAAAAAAAATTAAAAAATTAAAAAAATATATATATATAGTTCATAATGATGTCATGATGTTGATTGTCTTATAGATTACGTGATGATTCTATGATGACTACATTAGAAAAATTTGTCTTTAATGAATCTAAATTTGGATTCATTTGATTCTGAAATAAACTAAAAGACGCTTAATTCCTAAAAGATTGTGACTATGTTTTCACTGAAAATGCTCCAAAATTGCCATTTCTAGTAAAATAACCAAACTTTAGAAAAAATACATCTTTGGACATATATAACTACAGGATCTTGTATTAAGCTTGTTTGAGAAGATGTGAAAAAAACTTCAGAAATTTATATTTTGTTAATTGCAAGATATTAACATTTGAAGTGACAAAACCTCTTTTGGGGCCCTCCAAAAAATTAGGCAACTGCACTTCACAAGATCACATTTGTATCACATTTATATGAAAAAATGTCCAAAATGATGGTGCTTCTTTGGATTCATTCTTCAAGGCAAAATGGCTACATGCTTCAAAAATTTCAGATCATTTAGAATCGTACAACATATAAGAAAAAAATAGTAAGTAGAAAGAAGTAGAGAATGATTCAAAATACTAAATAGTTAAGAATTTAATTATGGAATTGAAAAATGCCAATCCCAATTGTTGCAATGTTGTAATAAACAAAATCTACATCCTATGATTTTATTTTTTTCCAAAAATATTGAAAATTGAGTAAGATAAAGGACTTTATTGTTGGAGTAGATAATCCATAACTGCCTGCAAACTAAAATTCCTCATAACTTTTGACTATTGATCAAAATGGAATGCTTCAAAGCTTTCCACATCTATATAAATCTAGAAAACAATTTCAAATCTTTGTTTATGAAAAAAAAATTATTTATTTATTTGCCCAAATTGCCTGTCCAAAAAAAAAGAAAACATATTAGGCCATAACTTTTGACTCACATTTCCAAATGTCATGAAATACAATGCATATGAAAGATATTCCTTGTCCCCACCTTCTATTAAAATTTCAGCCTACAATATGCAAATCTCCAATCACACATACCTATCCAAAATTTATATGTTGCCGCAAAACATATTTTGTTCCTTTAGGGGTTAATTAAATTATTTTATAGGTGTGATAAATACACGGTTACATAACTTAAGGTATCCTCTAATTTTATCAATCTACAACAAATAAAAAATAAGCCTTCGCATTCCTCAAATTAAACATGAAGTAACTTATGAAATTCTCAAAATTTGAGACCCATAACATCAACAAATTTGAATCTCCTATAGAAAAATTGATTTATTTTATATTGATCAAAATTGGAATGAATAATTTCAAAAGTTTGAAGGAAACTCACAAAATGTATCAATAACTGTCATTTTTCATTTTATTTGGTAACAATAGAAGTTTATTTTAAATGTCAATATAATCTAGTATTATTTTTTGTATGAATTAAAAAAATATTTTTATTGTTTAAAGCAAAGTATATGAATCCGATATTTCTACTAATATTTAGGGTAATTACAAACCTATGAGGTATCCAAGGAGAAGGTGCAATTATTAGCCATATTTTGAAGCAAATTTTATAAAAATTTGTTGTAATTTGTTGCAAATTATATTGAAATTATCAAATGAATTCAATTTTTCATGCAAAATTTGTTAAAATCAATAATGTCAAGCCTTCAACCAAATTCGTAGAACCTTTTTTTGTGAAAAATATAGAAATGAATAAAACAATGACAACATTAGGTAATATATAGTGATCTGTCTATTAATGCATGTGAGACTAATTTACCAAAGTCACACTAATCTAAATTAGCTAAATTATCACTATATTATATTAATTTCTTCAAAACCAAACAACTATACTACAAGAATTTTTGTCACTGTAGCGCAAACAATATTAAAATAAAGATCCCGGGTTACTAAATTCTAATATAAGAATTTGATTCAATAGATCAATGTGGGTATAAGGAAAGTCCTATTGTATTTTAGTACCCTCAAACCCTCTTTTTTACAATTAACCAAGGCCTTCTTTGCAAAGAAGGTCCTACTCAAACTTCTATAAGATAACTTTTGGCAATAGAAAGCCTCTTTATTTTAATACCTTAACCCCTAAAGGACCAAGAATTCAAATATTAAACAACATATGAATGCAAGCACATTCCAAGTATAGAATTTTTTTTTTCATTCATTGATTTTTAAAAATATTCTTGTGGTAGCTTCTTAACCGCTAAAGCCCCGTTTGTCCCCTCAAGGAACAATTTAGGTCCGGGTAGGTTCCTATTGTCTCAATGTGAAGTGAATTTTTTTTAGATTTTTTGAGGTTGTGTAGCTTTGCAAGAGCTTTGTGGATATATAATTTTTGTTTCAATTGGATGCCGGATGAAAAAGTTATGGCACAATGAACAAGAAATGGAGATTGGCAGGTAGCCCAAAAAAAATTACAAAGGTCAAAATAATTTTTTTTGAAATTTTTTCCTAAGACATTATGTTTTTACCTATACGTGAATCTTTGATTCATTCTATTTGGACTAGAAATGAAAAAGTTATGGACAATCTTAATTTTTCGGGCAATTTAAGCATCTTCTTGAAAAAAAACTTTTTGTTCAACTTTGAATGCTAATATCTTCCAATCCATAAGGTGAAATTTGATGATATTTTTACTACATGATCTCAAAAAAGTTAAGTACAAGATCATACGGTTAAATTCCAAAAAAAACAAAAAAATTGGTTTCCTTAATGGAATACAACAAAAGTGGTAGTTTTGAGTGTTTTTTGACAGAAACACCCGCGGAACTGTAGGGGATAATATTTGTACAATATAGATTCTGAAAACTTTGCTTTGCAAATACTCTATTATTCAATAGATACTCATAGATATGGCCTCAAAAATAACTTTTTTAGTTCAAAAAACAATCCTTAAAAAATGACTTGAATAAAAAAATTAATGTAAAATCTTCTAAGTCACTATGATTAAAATTTAACATTTTGAACTTAAATCAAAAAAATTCTTATTGAAATCAAAATTATTCACTCTAGAAGTAATTTTAGAAGTAATTTTCAATTTTTATGACTTCAAATTTTAGTAAAAATGTTGGTTTATGTACTAGTTGATTTGGCCATATGAATATGATTTATAAATCATTTTTACAACTATTGTTTGAGATTCATCATTAAATTATTATTCTAAGTTGCATTTTATAACACATCTTCACAATTTTGGAAATTTGGACTTCTCCTAGTCCTAAAGGACTTAAAGACAATATATCCATGATTTTAAATTGCTAGTTTTAATTCGTTATATTGTAAAAAGTATAATTTACATGTAAAATTCTTCATATCAATAGGTTGAATGAAGAAAATAGCATGTATTGGCTCATAAAATAATTATATAACCCGTAAAGTTCCATTGATCATGTGGAGGACAAAATGGATTACGAGTCGGCTTGTGTAACCTCAATTTTTGATGTGATTTTATGATTTTGTTTTCAAGATAGAAAATCACATTAGCTTTCTGAAAATGTATTTTTTATTTCAATCCGTGCCTAGGAGCAAAATTATGCTACAATGAGTTCAAAATGGGAGAAACTAAGTGGCAAAAAAAAATTCACAAAAAACTTAAAATTGTTCATTTTTTTTTCCATATATTATATTTTTGTCTGCATGAAAAGCTTTTATTCATTCCATTTAGATTAGTGATGTGAAAGCTATAGAGCTTCTTGTTTTGCAGGCAATTGTAGAAACTTCTTTAGAAATAACATACTAGATTTGTTTCTAAATGCAAAATTTCCAATTTAAAAAATAAAAAAATGCAAGGTTAAATATACTTGTTAGAACAATATCACTGTTGGAATTAGTGTATTCCAATTCCATCTTAGAGCGTTTAACAATTTAGTTTCTTCTTCAATCTCGTACCAAATTCTACTTATTAGTATTTTAAAGAACAAAAATCAAGTAAATTTTTTTCCATTGATTTTTTACTCAAATTTTCAACATAAAAAATTTTAAGTCAAAATTTTTAGTGTAAAATTTTAAGTTAAGAAGATTCAAAGTCAAATAATCTAGTAAAGGAACATGCTCAAATTCTTCACTTTTAAATGCAAATATCTTACAATATATGCAATTAAAGTTTCTAAATATTTATGAGTACAGCTAATCTAGAGAAAGATCTTATGATTAAATATGGAAAAAAAAATCAATAAAGGTTTTCGCTCTTTGCAACAAAAATGGCAATTTTGAGTGTTTTTTTATGGAAAAAGGGCCTTGGAACTATGGGGGGTAAAGAAATAAATCGATTCCCAAATTAACATTTCAAAACTACTCGAAAAAACATGGATCTAGAAAAAGGTCTCCTTCATCTTTAAAGGATTACCATATACAAAGGTTCAATTCAACACTCACAAGGGGAAATTGAATTTCCAAGTTGGATTCTTGAGGATCCATACCACCTCACAAAATCACAAAATCACATCTAGTACCTCGTCTTCTTTTTTTAAAACAAAAATGACTTAATTATGCTGAATTTGACCTTCACATATGGTAATTCAGATTTGATAGGGGAGGCAACCCATTCCTAATCAACCCCCTATTCTAGCAATGTAAATTGTTTTCTTTCTGTGCAACAACAAATGAACAATGATAAATTATGGCACACTTCCCGGCACATTATGAGTGGCTATTTAGACTCTCAATATTGCAATGAACCCTTGTTGAATTTTGCAACCAACCCTTGGTCAAAAATAGGAAGGTCTATATGACTAGTATGGGTTAACCCTTAAATGTTGAGGCGGACGTGTTGCGGCCAATGCATGACAAGAGAATCTCCTCTGTAGGACAGAAGTGCAACTATTCATCCTCCTAATTTTGTAAGAAACGGGAAGATCATCTACAGTAGTTTGACTTCCAATGAGTGATTTTGCATTATTTTAATCCAACAATTCACACGGTGTCAAAACAAATGGTTTCCACGGTTATGAGCCCATCGTTTAAGGGTTGAAGAAAAGCTTCAACAAATTTTTTTCTTAATAGTAATTATGTTTTGAGAAATAAAAATCTAAAACATTGTACGCACCTCCCCAGCTCTATCGCTACACGGGAAAATGTCCCCAGTGACGAAATCCAACTTGCAGATGCTTAACCCATTAAGGACCGGTCGACCATTCTGTGGTCAATTTGGGTCCTTTTTGGTTTGTAGAGAGAGCATGTCAATGAATTTGATGACGTGGCAAAGGGGATGGGTTTGGGGAATTGGGAAGTGAAGAGATTAGGACAATAACTAGGCCAATCTGAGATGGCAGGTGGCCAGAGGGTTGAAAAAACCAGGACAACATGGGCTGAAATTACACCAAGATTTGCTAAAAATTCCTGCTTTACAATGCACCTTCACCAAAAATTTCAATGCTAAATCCGATAGCATGTGCAACACTTCCATCCATATGATTAAATCTCCGATAAGCATTTGCATTCAAAAGTTTTAAAATTGCTCCCAATTGGACATACAAAGGATTGCCCACCCCCCAAATCAACCACGGTCCTTAATGGCTTAAGTGGTCAGAAATGGGTTGCCTCCCCTAAAATTATGTGGTGACGCTAATTTGACAGGAAACACTAATTTTAAACAATTTTTGTAACTGCCACCCAAGGGGGTGCCCGGAGGGCGGCGTGCCTGACAGGCTCCTGCTGACTGAGATCGGGGGGGGGGCCCACCCATCCAAGCCACCAATATTAGTGAGTCAGGCACGCAGCCACTCACTGTTGTGCATGAGAAGGGCCACCATGGACCCCAAGTTGGAGACGCCAGGAACAACCACGATTCTCCAGTTGCGACCTACCAACTCGTGGACTTTGGACGCTATAGGCCCACCGGCCTACAACTGCGACTTACCGTATGGGATCCCGCGTGAATACGTCTAGGGAATAGGCTGATACGCGCGTAGGTCTGCCGTGGAGATGGGCTGGGGAACGCTGTCTTGGTCTGCCGTGTTGTTTTGGCGGACACGCGATGGGCATCGGTCTCCGTGGGGCCGTGGGGGGTATTTGCGCACATGGCATTCGGGGACCAATGGGCTTCCAGATGCTCAGGATGGGGTGGAGGTAACCAAGCCTATTACCAAGCAGATTCGCAATCTAAATAGTGAAATTCAATTTAGTGAAATGAACTTCCCTGAAGAATTAGGTTGCCTTTATCCCAAGAAAGTTACTTTACAAGCATTGAATGGGGAATTTATGGCCTGATGCTAAACCCGTCCTATGAAGTGGGTCCTGCAAGGTAAAATTTTCCACTAGAGAATACATAAGATTTATTTATTTATTTTTATAAGTGATAAAATTTGCAAATTTGGAATTCATATTTGCAATTAGAGGCCCAAAATTAGAGATGGGAGGTGAAGAACATAGAATACGACACAAAA
This sequence comes from Antitrichia curtipendula, assembly GCA_951230915.1. Classification (NCBI taxonomy): domain Eukaryota; kingdom Viridiplantae; phylum Streptophyta; class Bryopsida; order Hypnales; family Leucodontaceae; genus Antitrichia; species Antitrichia curtipendula. The sequence continues at coordinate 17,291,298 of OX579640.1, read as the reverse complement.
TAGGGGACTTTTTTCCTTTCATTTATTTCGCAAAACCCAAAATGCACCCTCTAGGGCCCACTTTGTAGGACAGGTTTAACATCCTGCAATTTTATGGGGTGGCTTAGCTTTTGCCATTCTTTTCACATGTCATTTAGTTTACTATTCTCTATGGTCATTTGGTTGTTGCCTAAATTGGAGGGGGGGGGGGGGGGGGGAGGCAATTCAATTTGGTAAAAAGACTAATTTTGAAGAGGGGAGGGAGGGCGGTTCAATCATTTTCTTTAATTTGTAAAAGAAAGGAATTAAAAAATTGACAAATAAAATACAATTTAGTTCAAATACTAGTTTGAACGCAATTCATCAATTTAAGGCAATATATATTCTATTGTACTCAAATAGCAAGTTCAATTTAAATTAATTTTAAAAAAATGCCAATTTTTTTGGCTAATTTAAGGACTAAACAACCAAATCTACAAATAAATGTAAATATGGTTTGTGGAAAATTCAAAGATTGAATAACAATCCATTCACTCAAATACCAATCTCTCATTTGACCATCTACCATCAAGAAACTTTTGGATGGCACTCCTCTTCATTGAGGGCTTTCTAATGGTACCAAAAACGCAAACAAGGGATGCACGGTCCAAGAGATTTCATCATAACAAAAAAACCCAAAAAAACCCAGTCTACCTTAACCCCTAAAGGACCAAACACCATTTTTTTGACAACATAGCAATTTTGGGTAGCTCACTACAATCTAAATCTTTATTTTTTTCTTTCAAATTTTCACACAAGATGTGCCCAAGGAGTAGCTTTAAGGCCCAACAATTTTCATAACTTTTGACTACGTGGTTGAAAAGTTATTGCATGATATGTCATTTTCATTGGTTGGTCGGCAACCCGGGCAGCTGAAAAAACTTTTTTTAAAATCACTTTTAATTAAAATAAAAATTTGAAATTGGTTCTTTAGATTTATATATATGTGGGAAGTTTTGAATCATTCCATTTTGATTAATGAAATGAAAGTTATGAGAAGTTGTAGTTTGAGGGTAGTTATGGAATCTCTACTCTAAGATAAACTTTGAAGTCCTTTATTTAACTCAAGCTTCAACATTTTTGAAAAAACAAAAACACATTGGGTGTAGATTGTTTATTACAACATTCCAACCGTTGGGATTGGCATTTTTCATTTTCATATTTAAATTCTTAACAATTTAGTGTTTTGAACATTCTCTACCTCTTTCTACTTACTATTTTTTTCCTATAAGTTTTACAATTCCAAATGATCTGAAATTTTTCAAGCATGCATCCAACTTGCTTCAAAGAATGATTCCAAAGAGTAACCACCATTTTGGACATTTTTTCATACAAATGTGACCTTGTGAAGTGCAGCTGCCCAGATTTTTGCAAGGAGAAAAAAATGATTTTTGTCAATTCAAACGCTATTATCTTGCAATCCCCACAATGTAAATTTCTGAAAAGTTTCACACAACTTCTCAAACTAGTTTAATACAAGATCCAACGGTTGCATATTTCTAAAAATGTTTTTTTTTTTCTAAAATCTGATACTTGTATTAGAAATAGCAGTTTTAGAGCAGTTTTGGTAAAAACATAGTCTCTGACCTTTAGGGGTTAAGATATGGATTAGTGTGCCATGTGCGGTTGCCACATTACAAGGAAAAATAATTTTTTAATTTAAAAAAACTTGAAAATTCAATATCTTTCACATCGTAGGTCCAATTGCCATGAAACAAAGTTCGTGCACCCTTCCTCATTGAGGGCTATTTAAGATCATGCATCCCCAATACATTCTTGGTCTCCAATGTAACAAACAAACAAACAAACATCCTCACTTAAGGTATGGATGGGAGAATTTGAAGATGAGAGCTTGATCGCTTATTGTCAAAAACACAAGAATTGTGATCAAAGCAAAACTTTAGACCTCATTTGGACATAATAGAATAACTATTGTAAAACCTTTAAATAAATAAAAAAAGTTGGGAAACTAAGCTAAGTTTCATCTACAAAAACTTTTTTGTAATCTTGAGACTTCAAAATAAAAGATATGGACAAAATTCTAAGAAAATGTTTGCAAATGTCAAAGAAAATGTCTCTTCCAACCCCTCTTTGAACTTTGTCTATAACTTTTGACTAGAGACTTGAAATCTCAAATAGATTTTTAGAGATAAAAAAATAGATCGATTTTTGGCATTAACGTAGCTCAAAGTTTTTTGAAAAAAGTTGTTCTATTGTCCCTAAATGAGGTCTGAAATTATATTTTGAACATAATTCTTGCTTTTTGACTTAAATGTGAGTGGTTGAGCTCCTACTAATCCTTATTTATATATTCCACATCCATTGTTTTACCTCCTACCACCTCACTTGTACAGAGAGCTTATCTTCTCATCTCAAGGCATTCATAACAAATATTTTTTGATGCTATCTATGTGAGACAATTATTGAATATTTTTTATGTATTAGAAAGTAACAATAAATTTTGAATATGAGAACCGGTTCTAATTGGCTATATCCTTGGGCTAATTAGCTAGGATTTGGTGGGAGCTTGTGTGTGGCAATTAAAAATTTGTCATTTCATTTTCATCAGGAGTCCATTTCCTATACTTCTAGTTTTTCGTTTGGTTATATGTCCTAAAATATTGAAATTAAGACGAAAATTTATTGATTCCACTTGGCTAATTCTCTACTAGCCGCCATTCATTGTTTGCAAGCCATTAGAGTCAATAAATATTTCCATTTGTACACATGGAGGTTCATGAGTCTCAAGTACAACAATGCCTAATAATTAAAAAGTAGTGCATTCTTGTGTAGTAGCAATGAATATTTATATTATGTCAAATGTTGAGAAATTAGTGTCAAACAACCTAATTTCACTATTTAGTATAGGTACTTTGGAGAAGTTATTTATCAACTCATGTATTTTGCAAAGATTGAAAAATTTGAGAAAAAACATTTGCAAGTAGAATGAAGACTTTCCACAAAGAATGAATTTTCTACTGATTTTTCAAAGTTTGTTGGGACTAAATTGGTAAAGCGTGGGTAGGCTTGTGCTAAACCACATGTTGATGTGTCCCCACCCTAAGTGCATTTTCACGATGCTAAAAGGTGGCTAATATTGTGGTAATGGGTGGGTGACTAACGCAAATGGGAGGGTTTGGTAGATGTTCAAATTGAATTATTCTACCTTACAACTAAATTTATTCTAATAGTTACGGGTTTGAGTATAGTTTCTATAGTTAAATTGTTGTATATGTTAAGGTAGAAACACCTAGAAGCAACACTTTTACTGTGGTCTCACTATCTCAAAGGTCAAGTGACTCAATAAAATTAATGAGATTATTAGCAAAATCAAGATACACTCAATCCAAGTGGTTTTGTAATTTTTCGATGCTTTAGTAACATTTTACAATTTTTCTAAGTTGAGAACATAGGGATCTGTAGAATTAATTAATAACATTTAACATCTAACATTTTTGTAGATAGTGCATGAGATTTTGACTTTAGATAATTTTACAAAATTTTGCGGTGTTTATCATTTTGGCATAGTGATTTACCAATTGAGGTGCTAATGGAGTGAGATTAATCTATTTTTGTTGTTAACAACTTGACAACCAAGTTGGATTATATTTTTGATTAATAGTTAAATCCCAATTGATGAGTTTCCAAGTTGGGGAGATTCTATTGGTTAATTCAGTTGATGTGGCGGTTGGCGCCTTGGTGGTTGTCCTCCCCACGGCCTATTTAATTTTTGTTGGTCAATTTTTCGCTTATACATTGCTAGAGTTGGAAGTGCAAGTTCCAACCTAATTTGATTGCATTTCTTTGATTCTTGTGCATGTTGTTGTTATTGTAGTTGTGAATTTTACAATGAGAGTATAGTGCAAATTAGATGAGATTTGTGTGTCGTGTTGAATGTTGGTTTGGAGCAAGTTGTGGAAAATTGAAAACATTGTGATTGGGTTGAAGTTTAGATGAAATCTAAAATATTTTGGAACCTATTTGGATTGTGCATAAAGTTGAATCTGTGAAAGTTATGTAATTGAATTGTGTATGAAATGTATTGATGATCAAATTGGATATGTTGTCTGTGAATGTGCTATGTTGTGAGTTGTTGTGTTGTACTAGAGCCTAATTGGATTTAATTTGTTGAATATGTGTCTAATGTTGTTGCCTAATTGAGTTATAATTGGATTATTTTAAGTTGGTTTTTGTTAGTTTATTTGAGTCTGTATTAAATTTGGATTGTGAGTTTGATCAAATAAGTTGTGTGATTGCTCTCGGGGAGGTCACTTAGCTCTATTACAACAAACCACGTGCGAACAAGTGGTTTCTAATAAACTATAATTTAAACCTAAAATTTTGAGCATTGTTTAATAATGACTATAGGTTTCTATTGCCAAATTTTGCAACTCAAATAAAATATGAAATGATTTCTAGAAAAGGTTGAAAATGGGCTAAAATGGCATGTTTTTCAACTCAAATAATTATAGAGAACACATTTAGATGACCATTGAATCAATATTCAACTCAAAATGAGCTTTCAATAGAGAGTTATTTTTCAGAATTTTTTGTTTATTTTTTAGACAATTTTTTCTTATATAATATAGGGGTGTGAAAGTTATTTTTTAGTTCTACAGTGTATCTTTTTACTTCAAAAATTTGTAACTAATTATCATTAACAAATAAAAATATCAATAATTCAAAACATAAACTTTCAAAGTAGGAAAATCTATTCATATTTTTTTAATTTTGTTTTATTTAAAATTCAAAAAATAAATAGGGGGTCCAAAGTTTTGATCACACGTGGTTTCTAATGGACACTCTAAGTGACCTCCCCGAGTGATTGCTTAATTGAATTATATTAAGCACTTGGCATATATTATCCTGTGTAAATCAAGTTTATTATAATGATTTAGTGAGTACTTGATTGTGAATTTATCTTATGTCAAGTTGAGGAATGTTAATTAACAAATATGAATATAGTTTAAGTCCTAATTGGAAGTTGTAGAGTCGTATGTGTCATTGTGTGAATTCAAGTAGGCTTGTGTGAGTGTTAATTTGCATGTATGAATGTTGTGAGTATTGTATCAATTTGAGAAGATATTGTTTTTGTAATACTGGTGGCTATGAATCTCAATTGAAAATCAAAGAAGAGGAAGCTGTTGAGCCACTTGTTTTTGTATGTACTCTTGAGTGCGATTATTTGGTGAAAACTAAGTGGGGATAATTTGATAAGCATTAATATCTCATACATATTATAGGATTTCACCCCTCTTCGAAATCCTCAAAAAAAAATTGTAGACTGGGATAGTTTACAAATTTGTAAAACTACCCACTAGTATATAAAATTCATCTGAGGGAGAATTTCAATTAGGAATATAAACTAGCCTTTCCATAACCCACCAGGTAGCAAAACATAAATACTTAAATAACATTATTTTTTCACTAAGCTTAATTGCAATCTACACTCCACTCTTAATGGCCAAAAGGTTTAAGATTTCTTCCAATTTGCATTCATTTTTTCCTTTGCTTTATCTTTCTTTGAGCGTTTATCCAATTTCTTTATCACTTTAATCTTTTATTTTATTTAAGCTTTCTCTAAGTTGATTTTGTAGCATACAATTTATCTTTCCAAATTAGATTTATTGCTTCCGGCTTGGTTATCAAAATTGGTCTTTATGTCTCTAGCTTGAATAAATTCAATTTGATTGCTCACTCCGATGTAACAAATCTAGAGGTTACATAGTCATGGAAATGCTTTTTACAATTTCAATCCCCAAAATGCAGGAATTTGGCCAATTCAACAATTCTTCATCAAAGTTTCTTAATGGAAAAAATTGTAAATGACATGGTTACCTAATTTTTATAATAATTGTAACCATAGGATCTTAATTTCACCTCCAAATAAAATATATACAAAAAAATCAATTTAAAAAACTTTAATATTTGTAGGATCTATATGATCAAAGTATTACAATTTATTTTCCAACTACAAGTTCATGGGGGTATCTCATATTCAAAGTTATGAAGTATTGGAGTATGTAGATTTTGGATAGTATATTTTAGTATGATGTAGATGCTTGTGTTGAAAATTACCAAATCTAAAATCAAAACTTGAATCCACTTTGTGGAAGTCTTATAGATACATTTGGAAAGAGCAAAACATTAAAAAATATTTGTAAATTCACTAAAATGTTAAGAAAGACTTGTTCTAGAATTCAACAAATGGATCATTGTACTAAAGTACTTTGTAATATAAAACAGGAGGGTGAGAAAATAAAACAAAAGTTTCAAAATGCAATTTATATGGCCTTAATGTTGAATATCTTTGACATTGTCTTTGAAAATTAATTGTAGTGCAATGGCTTCAAGTGCCCTTCCAAATGCCAAGTGGCAACTCTTCACTAGCCCTTTAATAAATATGGGAACAGAGTTACAAAAAATTATATAAATTATATTTTCAAGGTCAAACTGACTAGCCAAAAATATATTCCATAAAATGTTTTATTTTATTTTATTTTAGATTAGTACCAACACAAAAACAATTGATCCAATCAATTCCAAAATATGAGATGAAAGTTATAAAAAGTTTAATTCTTCAAGGGAACATAGATTGAAAAAAATATATAGAGTCATTTTTTGAACTCAATTTTGAGAATTTTAAATTTTTTTAAAATAACACAGTATATATATTGTTGATTGGAAAATTCTCACCATCAGGATTTATAGTTTTGAATTTATTGTCAGAGTTATTTGAAAGATGAGTGTGAAAGTTTTTTTAGTTAAATTTTATTTCATGTATTCTCCGCCCATTTTCTGAAAATATACATACAAAACTGTAAGACATGTTTGTTTGTTTGTTTTTAAATATTAAAAGACAAAACTTCACCTTCAAGAAGGTCTAGACAGAACTATTTTTTGAAATTTAGGCACATTGAACTTGCAATGGGTGAGAATTTTTACACTAACATTATGGAAGGATGTACTTAAACAAATTAACTAGAGGATCTTATAGTTGCCCTTTAGGGATTAAAGATGATGACAAAATTCTACATCTTGAAATGCTCATTGAATTTTGAAGTTGACATATGCCTTTGTGGTGAAATTTATTTTTATTTTTATTTTGAGCTAATACTGTAAATCTTCCGCAAAATAAAAATTTGAATATTAATTTTTTTGAATATGTTCTATACAAAAGTGAGATTATAATTTATGTTGCATTTATGACTTCTTACACATTTACCATCACAAATCTTAACCCAAAAGTACCCATTCTTTGCTTTATTTGTATGAGCTCAAATGCTAAAAAAATTTAGTGGTTAATGAATAAATGTTATGCATCACTTGTAATGCATTATCAACATTGCATGTTTATGAATTCTAATTTTACATACACCGGATTTTCAATTTCAAAAAACAATTTGTTGTTCCTAGTGAATTCTTATGATTTTCCTAAAAAAAGATTGAAAAACATTTGTGAAGAATTTTAATTTTCAATTTCATAGATATGACATCTATTTTAGAGTATGTAGGTCAGTTCCTATGCCTTCTTTCCAAGCTCAAATTGTTGTACTCTACCATATTTTTATATCAATATTTACTTTATGAATTTTGGAACATATTTTGAAGCCTACATTTGAACATTCACTGAATATTAGTGATTTTTACATGAAGAAATTTGTTCTGGAATTCAAGTTAAATTTCAAATATGATCAAACTTTCAAGATTTTATTATATAATTGGTGAGATAATTTTGGACATCTTTTTTTTGAAAGTAAAAAAATTGTGAATGAAATAATGGATAATTTTTCCTATTTAAATTTTAAGAATGCAAACTGATTTTTTTTTTAAATCTATATTTTAGAAATAATAAATAACTAAGACAATAATTTTGAAAGATTTGGATGGATGAAAAATGGACATTTGATGAATTTTTAACTTCAAGAATCATCATAATCTATGATAGACCATATTTTTACCTCCAAAATTTTCTTAACCCCAAAAGTTTCTTGGATCAAAAATTAGAAAATACTTCTAAAATTGCAAAAAAATAATGTTTAAAAAAAATAGGTACGTGAATCAAAATGTATTCACCTTTTAGAATTTGTAATTGTTGGATCTTATTCTTGACTAATACAAGGATCTTGTCTAACAATATTGTGTTAAAAAATAATGTACGTGTGAGATATGTCTAAGAAAAGAGCAACACAAATGTTTTTTCTACAGTTACTTGAGCTTTTGAAAATGTGGCTTTGTCAAGCTTTCAAGTTCCACAACTCAAATTCTACTTTGCAAAAGTATTTAAAGAATTATAATTTGAATCTAACCTCAAGTTAGAAAGAAGTATGCAAATTTTTGAAGCAAAATAATGCTTAGCTTCACTTGAATATCTAAATTAAAGGTCAAAACAAAAATACAAATTTTTTAACCAACGTTGAATCTCTGTGAAGGAGCATTGACCATGTATGAACAATGTAACAAAGCCAAGTATATGGTACTTAATAAATTTTATTTTTTAAATTAAAGTCAAGGCAAAAGTCAATATATTAAGGGTCCAAGCTAGATTTGACAAAGGAACATTTACATTTTGGAAACAAAGATCATTAGGATTTAGGAAAAATTGTTACATTGTATAAAAGTAAGTTAAGATTCTATTGTCATGATTGTAGCAATGTAGATTCACAAATTAGCCTTGAGATCTTAAAATTCAATTTTTTTTTTCCTAATTAGCTAGGCCATTAATTAGCCAATTGGATGCTAAATAGTATGAAAAGACACAATTAATTCTATTACGCATTAGAATGTGTGAAATCCAATTGGTTCAGTTAGGTAGTTACTACTTGCTAATTGAGAATTGAAAAGCCAAATTGGAAGTTAGTTTGGCATCTATCTTGTGCCTCCTATTAGGCTGTAGAGGTCTCATTTTGATTTTTGTTTTATGGGTAAATGATGAAGAGATTTGAATTTTCACATATTTTTAAATTATTAATCAAATAGGATTATGTTATTTTTTATGTGTGTTATTATGTGTATCAAGTTGAAATGTCATTGTAGTCCAAATTAGATGTTGTGTATGAGAGCCTAAGTTGGAATCATTTGGAGTTGTGTGAATTGTTGTTGTGAAGATTGCAGGTAGGGGTTGATGAATTGGATGTTGACATAATATATCAATTTGGAGATGTGTATTTTTCATATGTTGTGATTGTCTAATTGGATTCATTTGTCTTGTAGCAAATCTAAAACAAGTCTCCTTGAGAGAACATCACTAGAATTTGGATTTCCTAATTAGATTTTCTAAGTCTAACTACAAGCACCTTATGTGTGAATCTTTTTTAAATTTCAAAATGGATATAAAAGAATATTGTTAAGCTTATTTTTGCAATGATAAATATTTATAATTTTAATAAATATTTTCTAATGTCATAGCGTATAAATTTTAACGATGGAATTTTCTATCGAAATCCATAAGGCTTAGATAGTTGAACCATTTCCACCAATAGCTCCATTCATGATGGTCTTTCATACCAAAGTTACTCTTCCTTTCTTATTACCGTAATTTAATCCCTTCAAAGCCATCCAATAATTACCTACTTTAGTCCAACTTGATTTTAACATTCAGAGAAATCACTTTTGGTGTTGATTTGACCCCTAAAGTTCCATGACTATGTTTTTAGTACAAGTAACAAATTTTTAAATTTTTTTTGGCACATGTAGCCGTAGGATCTTGTAATATGGTAACTTGAAAACTTGGGGTAAAAATTTCAAAAATTTTCACCGCGTGGATTGCAAGGTGTAAGCATTCAAAATCACTGAAATCATTTTTTGACCCAGCGAAAAACCGGACAGCTGCACTTCACAAGCTCACTTTTCTATGAAAAAATGTCCAAAATGGTGGTGCTTCTTTGTATTCATTTTCCTAGACAAGTCGGCTACATGCTTAAAAAATTTCACATCATTTGAATTGTACAACATATGAAGTACAAAAAATAGTAAGTAGAACAAAGTAGAGAATGATTCAAAATACAAAATTGTTAAGAATTTAGATATGGAATTGGAAAATGCCAATTCCAATGGTTGAAATGTTGTAATAAACAATCTACATCCTATGATTTTATTTTATTCAAAAAGTATTGAAAATTGAATAAGATAAAGGGCCTCAAAGTTTATTTCAAAGTAGAGATTTCATAACTACCCGCAAACTAAAACTCCTCGTAACTTTTGATGCATTGGTCAAAATATAATGATTAAAAGCTTTCCACATATATATAAATCTAGAAAACCAACTTCAAATTTTTTTTCTGAAAAAAGTGATTTTTTCTGATCTGCCCGGACTGCCCAGCATTGAAAAAAAGTAACATATTAGGCCATAACTTTTGACTCGTATTTCCAAATGTCATGAAATTTAGTGCATATGAAAGATATTTCTTGCACACAACTTCTATTAAAATTTCAGCCAAAAATATGAAGATATCTAGTCATAGGTACCTGCTCAAAATTTCTATACTACCAAAAAATGCATGTTGGTTCTTTAGGGGTTAAAAAACAAATTTAATAAATTAGTTTTTTTAATAGCGTCAGTAGTTATCAAATTTCAAAATGTATATTTTCAAAATGATACATCTCTTATTTACAAACAAACAAAAAGCATTATTGCATTATTTTAAATTTTATTTTCTATTCCAAATTTTTTAACTCAAAGTTTGGATTGAATCCTTTTAAAAGAATTCAATTTCCTATTTATTTTCTACTTTCAAGTCATTTATAGAATACAAATTTGAAAGAAGAGGCATGATCATATTGGAGGTTGGGACACTTAATTGGTTTATTTTTTTCAATAGGTTCTTGTAGAGATTCTAATGGATATAAAATCAAATCTTATTAATTTTTTCTTTTTCACTTGCTTTCAATGCATTTTTCATTAAATATTGTAAGCTTAAATCAATATATGCAAAAACAAAAATGACATTAAGGTCTTATGTAGTAAAATTAATTATAGTATAATAAATATTCAATTTGGTATAAACAAAACATAATACCAATAAAAAAACTCATAAATATTTTTGATATTGCAACAATCATTCCTATGTAAATTACTAATTATATATTAACAATAATGAAGTACTAATAGTAAATTATCAATAATGATGCATTTTATGAAGTTCAAAGTCTAATAACTAGGGTGATGTAGAAATTGTCTTATATAATGAAGAAAATTAAGTCATTATTTGAGGTTGTAAAAAACATTTATAAAAACTATGCTTGCTATCTTTATACAAAATGCTATTCATTATTATCAAATTATATATATTTATTGTATCAAATATTATTTGTTGATCTTATTTAAGATATTATAATCCTATAATTTTTATTTGAGACTTAATAATCATGTCTTCAAAGAAAAATGGTTAATTTTTACATATATTAGTTTTTAATGTAGAATCCTAAACTTTTGATAGAATTATCATTATTATGAGAAGTATTTTGACTAATTTAACCTTGACTTGTAGCTTTGGGAATGACAATTATGATTGATGCACATTTGTTGAAAGTTTGGATATATATTATACCGATAACTTCTATATGGAGATTTTGGAATATTATTGTGTTATGTAGAAACATGTGAAGTAATGATACAATTATGATGGGGACTTAAAGTTTTGCATTGTGGAAAATGATGGATTTTAGAAGGTTATCCTATAATTGATGTATTTAAATTTGGATGTGTAGATTCTCTAAACCAATTTTTAATGTTGAAACAAAATATTTGACTATTTAGTTTTAGTTTCTTCTTAATTAAATTCATATTTTGGGGGTGCAGTTTGGTGTTTTTGATCTTAGCCATGAAAAATCTAATCTATTAAACTTTGAAGGACTAAATGACCATCTTATGTAGGTGATCTTGGGTATACGTGTATGAAGTCATTTTTTATGGATGTTCTTCAAACTTTGGCACAAGGTGTGAACATGTATTATCTTAGAGGGAATATTATTATTTTTTCTGATTGAGTGCCCGGATCAAAAAATATGTTGCCCTAAACTTTTTAGGTAGCTCAAGCAGCTACGACCAACTTGTAAAAAACATCTCCTCTACTTCTCAAATTTAACAAGTATGAAATATACATGATAGAAGATACAAATGTCAAAAAAATAACCATGTGTAGTGTAAAAATCTCACTCTATGAGAAGTTAAATTTTGTTGCCCTATCGGGCAAGGTCAAAAAGAAAATTCTTCTAGCTTCAAAAGTACTCCCTCCGTCCCAAAATGACCTTCCTGTTGACCTTTATTTAGTGTCCCAAAATGATCTTCTTGTTGGAGGAGAAAGGGAGCTAGTGACACTTGTACATAGTCCAAAAGCATGGGCATGCTAACCAATCCCATGCATCAAGTGAGTGGCCACCGGTGCTCTTCAAAAATGCCTCAAAAATTCAATTTTCAAGCACTTTGAAACCACACTTTGAAAACTAATTTAAAACTCAAAATTTCAGAACAATAGGAGGACATCAAATTCTATTCATAAGTCAAGTTTTTTTGAAAAAATAGTTCTTTTTGAGCTTAATCTATAACATCTTATGTAATAGGAAGATCACTTTGGGACGGAGGGAGTAATAAATTTTCAATCCGTGCAATGAAACTTTCTGAAATTTGCATCACACATTCTCATAGTAGTCTTGTACAAAATTGTATGGTTGAATTTTATTTTTAATATTTTATTTTTCTAATTTTTATTACCCATAAAAGTAGCACATTTTCACAATTTGTGCTCCAAATGTGCCTCTTTCCATTAGGACTATTAGGAGTCAAAAATATTTAATATTTCAAAAATTAGAAGATTGTTGAGGTTGATTTGTTGGATTAAAAATTTGAGTTCATTCAATGATTTATTACAACATTGTTTGTTTTTTATAGATCCTTGCCCTTTTATCATTGTCTTTTTGGAATTCTATGCTTTAACCCCTAAAGGACCAAACACCATTTTTTGACAACATAGCGATTTTGGGCAGCTCACTACGACCGGAATTTTTAATTTTTTTTCTTTGAAATTTTAACAAAAGATGTGCCCAAGGAGTAGCTTTAAGGCCCAACAATATTCCTAACTTTTGACTACGTGGTTAAAAAGTTATTGCATGATATGTCATTTTCATTGTTCGGCGGGCAGCCCGGACAGCTGAAAAAACTTCTTAAAAAATCACTTTTTTTAAAAATAAAAATTCGAAATTGGTTCTTTAGATTTATATATACATGGGAAGATTTGAATCATTCCATTCTGATTAATGAGATGAAAGTTATGAGGAGTCTTAGTTTGAGGGTAGTTATGGAATCTCTACTCTAAGATAAAATTTGAAGTCTTTTATCTAACTCAATTTTCAATATTTTTGAAAAAAAATAACAACATTGGGTGTAGATTGTTTATTCAAAAATTACAACCGTTGGGATTGGCATTTTTCATTTTCATATTTAAATTCTTAACAATTTAGTGTTTTGAACATTCTCTACCTCTTTCTACTTACTATTTTTTTCCTATATGTTTTACAATTCCAAATGATCTGAAAATTTTCAAGCATATAGACAATTTGCCTTGAAGAATGAATCCAAAGAGTAACCACCATTTTGGACATTTTTTCATACAAATGTGACCTTGTGAAGTGCAGCTGCCCGGATTTTCGCAGGGACAAAAAAAGGATTTTTGTCAATTCAAACGCTATTATCTTGCAATCCACACGATGGAAGTTTCTGAATTTTTTTCCATAACTTTTCAAAATAGTTTAATACAAGATCATACAGTTGCATTTTTTCAAAAATGTTTTTTTTCAAAAATTTGATACTTGTATTAGAAATAGCAGTTTTGGAGCGTTTTGGATGAAAACATAGTCTTTGACCTTTAGGGGTTAAAATGGATCAATATACATATATCATGATCTTTGGCTTAAGTTTCATGATTTTTATTTTATTTTACATATGATATTATAATTTATAATATACATTCTATAAATGGTTTTATATTCATCTTATATTCTTATTAACACTATTTCTTCAAAAAGAACATCATAGAAGGTTTGAAATAGGTTTAATAATTTTATTTACAAGATTCATTATAATTACTATTTACTACTATATAATATGCTTTGGATAAAGAAAATAAATTCAATATAAAAATATCAAATTTTGGTATAACTAAATATATGTCTCAAAAACAATAATTTGAAGAGTTTAGCACAATGTGATAAGAATTATATGCTAAGATTTAAAAAGATGCTCCAATGCCACATGCAAAATTATGTACACATATTTTGTATATGAAATTCTAATATTGTAAAATCTTATTATACAATATTATATAATATTATTATTTATACAATATTATTTATAGAGTTTTTATTATACTTTAAACAGTTGAAGAAAAATTTAAAGTTAAATAAAATGACTTAGTAAGTAAAAAATATTTTAATTTATACATACCTTAGCAATATATTCAAATTAGTGATAATTATTCATTCACTATAATTGAAGTATCAATTTATATGTAATTAAACATAGGTTTAGAAAACTATAAATATAAAATACCTATAAGCATTTTTGAATTTTACAAAAAATTTACAATCACACCCAAATAATTAATTCAAGTTGACAAATGTGATTTGGTAGATGCTTCAAAATAGAAAGGTAGTACTTAATATCACTTAATTTTAATATTTTTTTGAGGTACACAAACAATGTATTTAATGTCATTTAAAGTCAAGTATACTACACAATTTAGGTTCTTCTTCTTGTTGTTTTCTATTTATTGTCTTCTCTTGTCGTTTGTTGTCTACTTGTTTGCTGAGTTTGTTGTCTTGTTTTTTCTTGTTGATCTTCCTATTATTTATTTATTTGCCTCATGATTTTAACATGAGGTATTTTTTTAGTTGATTAGTTATTATTGTTGCTAGCTCTCAAGTGTAGTACCATCTTTTCCTTTGTTTTGGATTTCTATTTATTTTATATGCCTTTGTCATTGTTATTCTTTTTGATAGTAGTATATGCTTCTTGATTGAAATTCCAAAACTTCTTTGATGAAAACTAATGGAGCTCTTGGTTTATGTACAAGAAAAAGGTACAAAATCAAAATTAACAAAGTAGCAAGTAGATTTTGTGGTTCCTTAGTGAATCTTTTGCATTATTTTGTTTTGTGACATGTTTTTTTATTAGGTATGTTGGTTTATTTTCAATTGGTGATTGTTTGTAATTTTCAGTGAATTAAGAGGCAACCATAATTTATGACATGGAGAAAATAAGTGATTTGAAACATAGTGCAATCATAGTACAATCATCAAGACATAGTGTAGTCACAGTACAATCATAATGTAGTCATATTGCAATTATAACACTATTTTGTAAACAATTGCTTCAATCACTAGTCTCAATTGCGTTAAATAATCAACAACCTTTTTCTAGTAATAAACATAAAAATGAAAAAACAAAACTATGTTGAAATCTTCATATTTTTGGTTTTTGTATTCGCAACCACAAAATAACTAATCGATGACAATAGTAACCAACTAATCATATATACAACTATTATGCATTACAAACAGACACTTTATTTACGTTGGCCTTCCTCGAAGATTGGACTTTCTATATATACAACTACTATGTAACCAATATATGACTTATCAAATGACTAAAAATGACTTGACAATGATTGGCAATTGACTAAAAATGACTAGATTTGATGCTATGTCAACTAAATGACTATCTGGAACTTAAGCCACATCAACAACCACTTTGGATTGTAGTTGCGACATCAACAATATCTAATCATCAATCACATCCACCTCAATAGATAGGTAGGCAACCATTAGACGACACTTGCCACATTAGGGATGCCTAGTCACCAATTACATCCACCTATACAAATATGTAGTGCGTCACAATCCACGTTATCTAAAACTAGGCAGCCACAGATGTTCATGAACTTCCACATTAGTAGCCGAATGCAAAATAAATCATTACAAATAAATGATTAATGAAAATAAACAACTTATCCAAAATGAATCAAATGACATAAATCCTCAAATGAGGCCCTAGTCATTTTCTAGTCATATGTGTTCTAAATGACTGGTTTTGTAGTCTTAATGGTAGTTGTTGATAGTCTTTTTCAGCTAGTGTTTGGTTTGGCATTGCACAACAATTATTAGAAAGAAAATATAAATTGTTGTAAAAAATTGCAAGATAACAAGCTTTGAGACTAAACTTTAGGCTTGTTATGCTATAGACAACAACCAACTGATGGACGTTATACAGAGTGCGCTCTCTTTCTTGTTGGTATCCAATGTGTACAAAATGCTAGTATCATAGTGTGACCTGAACTTCATCTTTGCAATGCCGAAAAAAAATATTTTTTCATCTAAAGTGGTTAGTTTACATTTATATGGATTAAAAGTAGTTTTGGTTTTCTAATCATGTAATTATTTCACAAATTGTCATACTGTAGTGTGATATGTTTTTTGTCTTAGCAATGACAAAAAATTAAAATTTCACACAAAGTAATTTGTTTACACCTATATGAATTAAAGATGATTTTGATTTTGTACTCTTGTAATTGTTTTACAATTTTTCATTTCTTCATTGTAAACAAAATGTCATATCCTTTCAAATTTAGGAGAATCATAAAGTAGAAGAAATGATGTAATTATTATAATTTTGTTTACTAGTAATATAGATGGATGGAAGAAATGGGCTTTGAAATGGTTCAAGGTACCGGTAGTGGTTCAATTATGAATGTGAGTATGATTGCCAAATGGTGTGATTCATGTGTTGCACTAACTCATGCTAATCTAAGCATAATTGTGCCAAAGGCCTATATGTTAGTGAAGTTTTTGACATAGTTCATAAGTATTTTCTACAAATTTTGCTATCTAGTTCTTAACATTTTAATAAAATTCGATTTTGACATTAATGATTCAATAATAAATACAAAAGTCATGTCACTCTATGATATATTGACAATGAATAAAATATCATTTCTTTTCAAATTTAAGACAATTATGGAAGTGGACTTTGTGTAATGTATTTTAATTGTACTGTTACCACTTTAAGATAGTGGTTCATTTATTGGCTTTTGATGAATGACCTAACTCATTTGAAATAAAAATAAAAATAAGTAAATAAGTAAATACATAAAAATAAATACAAAAATATATAATGTCATCTAGTTACAACAAATTGCTCAAGATCACATAAATTCTCTCTTTCTAATTATCAATACATTCTTCTATTTTTGTTATCACTCTAGTTACAATTCAAAATCCTTCCAAAAATGTTAATTATTTGTGAAGTTTTTGAACAACTCTCATTCATTTTCTACAAACTTCATTGTTTGTTCTTAACCTTTTAAAGAAATCCAATTTTGAGATTGAGTAATTAATAAACCTTGAAGGTTAGGTCAAACTACAAAAGTCTCTAAGGAATGGAATGGAATAACTTGACTAACAATATGACCTTTCAAGCCTTATTGGACAAGAATAAGATGAACAAGAACTATTTTTTGTTATCGCAAAAAAACAACATTATAGCAACTAGTCAAAAGATTATAACACCACGCTTTGTAGCAACCTTCAATTTCTTTGACCTTGACATGGAGCGGTGGTATTCCATCCCTTCAATCCAAATTCTAAGGGGTCACAAATGCAATCCCGTTGTAATAATGTAGCAATGGTTCCTAAGTATGGACATTGGCCTTATTAGTGAAGCAATCCCCTCCAAAAGCATGAAGGGAGAACTTTAGGTTTCTACTCTTGGATCCAATTGCCAAAACAAAGAAGGGACTACCATCTAGAAATCTAATCTTTCTTCCACCTCATTATGGTGACATAGACCGTTTTTTATAGTGATTGTGGTGACTTCAAAGTCTTTTTCTTCAATATATTGAAAGACATGTCCTTAGTGCACTAGAAGAAACCAATATTTTATGTAACATTTTTATGATTTTAGGAGATGATTTTAGTGGATGTCCTATAGAACAACTTGTGAATTTATGTCAATAATAACATCCAATGTTAGTATGTTACCTCTTGACATTATTGATATTATTGACATTATTGATATTATTGACATTATTATTGACATCTTGATGTAACATTGGACGTTATTATTGACATAAAAACACAAGTTGTTCTATAGGACGGCCACTAAAATCCATCTCCTAAAATCATAAAAATGTCACATAAAATTTAGGTTTCTTATAATGGTGCATGTGTATGAATAAATTATCCAAGAATGGTGACTAGTAGGAGGGCTACCACATCCCATAGACAATGCAATTGCCTTTCAAAACAAAGGTGTACATTTTATTTTTATTCTTCTAAAATGAGAAAAATTGCTATGTCCTTCAATATTCCATAGACAATTTTTCTACTACATTCTAATTTCTTTGCTAAATTTGTAACATCTTGCTATATTTGGCAAGAAATTAGCAACTTACTAGAATATTGCTATTCTATGTGCTTATGATGAAATCGTTCTAGAAAATCCCCTCTTCAAGGCATATGACTAAATTGGTTTCACTAAGCATGTAGGTACTTTATTCGAACTCATTTTCCAACTTTGTCTCTTCTGCTATAAGGTGGAAGGCAACTCCTTAACTAAGATTTGACAAATGAATTTCTAAAAGAGAGTCGTATTTTCCAAGCTCTTGTCCGCCACAAACCACTTATTTGTCCTTGTGATAAAATGGCTTTCTAGATTTATTCTTATTTTTTATTCCAAGTAGTCAAAGACGAGTCCAAACCTGAGGTCTATTTTAATTTGAACTTGTCAAAATGAGCAACATTGTCTTGTTTGACAAAATGGAGTCTTAACATTGTGTTCTACCCCATGATTGAAATTGAGCTTCAAAGGCGCATCACAGTCTTTCATGAGACTGACGCCGGTTGGCAGAAAGATGTCATACCCAACATTGGTGAGTTTTTTACACACCTTGTGGTATTGAACGAGGATTGACAATCCTATTGTGTCCTCTTTAGGAAGGAGCCTTTGGGGCGCAACATGGTGTGGTTCCTAGATGGAGAAAACTCCACAAATTTGAGATACTCCAACCTTGCATACTTGGAAGATGTTGCATGTTGTATTAGACAAATGTCCAATTAACACATTTTTTTTGTTGAATAAGATTTAGGGTTTTGAAGTCTTTTATCATGTGGTAAATGACATTGTCCAAATGACATTGTCCTAGGTGGTTGGTTGTCAAGAGTGACATGGATAGCAGGAATGACTACGGATGAGGGCGCATGCGGGTGGATGAAGGGGCAAGCATGTGAAGAGGTGACATTGGGTTAAAGAGCAACAAGTGGTGGGTGAAAGAGCAACTGTGGTGACTACAATATGAAAGGATGACATCGGATGACTGCAATGTAAAGGGGCGGTAGCATGTGACTACAATTGACTACATGGTTGTCATGTCTGACACAATTTTGAATTTTGGTGTCATGTGGACGTCTCACGTTGTATGTTGCGGTTGTCTAATAAGGTCATCAATGCGGACAAAAAAAATTTGAAATTTTACTATAATTATGAATTTGAATTTAGAATGTAATAAGTATTTATTAAATTGAGACACTTCCCTAAAATGAGACTTAAATATGTCAAAATTATAAATGAAGGATATTTTTTTGAAAGACAACATTTATGTGAAGGGGCAACATCAAGTGACTTCAAGTGAAAGGATGATAGCAGGATGAAGGAGCGACATTGGATGACGGCGGGATATAGGGGATGAAGGGGTTCCGAGAGGGGTTAGAATGGGTGACTGTAAGGTGAAGGGATGACAATGGTTGACTTGGAGGATGAAGAGGGAACAACACTTGAATGCAAGGTGAAGGGGAAACAACAAATCACTATGGGGTGATGAGACGATGACTAATGACTAGAGACAATAACGGATGACTGTAGGGTAAAATGACAACAACAAATAGGCATTTAAGTAAGAACTTTCTTATTTATTTTTTGCAAATCTCTAAGATTTCATTTAATCATGAATTATTTTTTTTCGTTAAATTTTATAAATAAAAAATAAAAGATGGAAATTTAAGTAAAAAGATTTTCTATTTAATTTTTTAGATTTCAAAGAATCATCATTTTGAAGAATTATTTGTTGAGTTGATTTTATAATTAAAAATAAAGAGTGGAAATCTAAGTAAGAACATTCATTTTTATTTCTTGCAATTCTCCAAGACTCCTCATAATCATAATCATGAATTGTTTACATTTTGATTATATAAGTGAAAATAAAGATTAGATTTATTTTATTTTATTTTATTTTTTACTTTAATTTGAAATTTTAAGAGAATCCTCTTAATTTTAAATTGTTTATTATGTTGATTTCAAAATAAAAAACAAAAGATGGAGATTTTATTTAAACAAGTTTGCTTTGTGCCATTGCCATAGTAAAAAAATAATAATTTTCTAATCGTTTTACTTAAAAAAAACTTCTAAATTCCATAACTTTTACGCTGTACGTCCAAACACCATGAAACAAAGACAATGTGTAGATAGTGGATTATGAGTGAATTTTGAATTTTTGAGTGGAAATTTTTGAAGTATTTTACTACATATTAGCAAATTGTTTCCAAGTTTGGTGCCCAAATCAATCATTTAGTCAATTTGTTCTGCTAGTTTGGAGACATATATGGCAATTAGTGGTGATCTCAGGTGCTATAGATGATGAGTGGTCTGTCCAATTTGGATGAGCTTTAAGCGTGAGTTAATTAGGCCTTGTTGGCAGTTTTCAATTCAGTCAGATGCAGTTGGTGAGGGGTTGGTGGTGACTGTGTAGGTAGTTAAGTTTTGAGTCCCCATTGGTAGTTAACAAGTTGATTATCTTGTTTGTCTTCCTTTGCCTTCTAGCCACTAGCTATTGCCTATTAGGTCTGGGATTTTCTCATTATTTGGCATCTTGTAATGAGAGTTCTAGTTGGAGTCCCGGCTAGGTTGAGCCGTGTATTTTTGTTATTTGTGTACGAATTAATGTAGAGAATGAATGTGAAGTTTGAATGTTAGTGTACTTGCGAGGTGATGAAGATGTTCATGTCCTAATTGGTGAGATTCTGTGGCAATGTGATGGAGTTTAAAGTTCCAAATTGGAATGTTTGTGATTGTGGTTAGATGGTGATGGCTGAGAGTAAGAATGCTGGTGGAGTGGAGGTGATGTTTATGTTGTAATTGGAGATGATGTGTGAGACAATGAAGGAAAAATATGAGAGTGATATGCTAATTAGAGTGAGAGTTGTGATGGAATAATTTAGTTGTCAAGCAAGACCTTAACCCCTAAAACCCCGCTTGTCCCCTCAAGCGACAATTTGGGTCCGGGTAGGTTCCTATTGTCTCAATGTGAAGTGATTTTTTTTGAGATTTTTTGAGGTTGTGCAGCTTTGCAAGAGCTTTGTGGATATATAATTTTTGTTTCAATCGGATGTCGGATGAAAAAGTTATGGCACAATGAACAAGAAATGGAGATCGGCGGGCAGCCCAAAAAAAATTACAAAAAGTCAAAAAAAAAAATTTGAATTTTTTTCCTAAAATATTATGTTCTTACCTATACGTGAAGCTTTGATTCATTCTATTTGGACTAGGGATGAAGAAGTTATGGACAATCTTAGTTTTTCGGGCAATTTAAGCATCTTCTTGAAAAAAAACTTTTTGTTCAACTTTAAATGCTAATATCTTCCAATCCGTACGGTGAAATTTGATGAAATTTTTACTACATGATTTCAGACAAGTTAAGTACAAGATCCTACGGTTAAATTCCAAAAAAAACAAAAAAATTGGTTTTTTTAAGTGAATACAACAGAAGTGGTAGTTTTGAGTGTTTTTTGGCAGAAAACACCTCCGGGGTTTTAGGGGTTAAGTATGTAATGGTGATTTATTCACCAATGAGAATTAATACAACAAAAATTACATATCAAATTAGTGTTCACTAATATTGTATGAGTGTAATGTTGTTGTAGTAATGTTTTTGGCTATGAAACTCCAAGTTGGATAATTGAATTTTAGTCAAGATATTTCAAATATAGATATTGAACCTATTAGCATAGATTCCCTACTTGACCATCTCCCTTGGAACAAACTTATTATACTAAAAGGACAATTTTTAAATAGGTCATTATTCTCCTTCAACATGGTGCACCCTTCTTGACTAAGGGCTTTTTGATGATACCAAGCACGCGACCGGGGGACGCATGGTCTGGGAGATCTCAACACGACAAACAAAACAAAACAAACAACTTACCTTAATGGACGGATTTTTTGCATTTTTTTTTCTCAATTTTCAATAATTCATCCTACTTAGGTATTATTTGTGAGGTTGTCACTTAATAATTTAAGGTATTGGGTAGAGATTTAAGCGCAAACTTTCCTATTAGATTTTAGCAATTTCATCAAAGTTGTGATTAGAAATCAATTGTTATATTGCTTTTAATATTTTAAAATTTAGGATGAATATTTAAGTGAAAACCATTACAAGCAAAATGAAAGGTATAAAAGGTCCAAAATTTTGGAACAACAATGATGTCATAATTTTAAAAATTAAAATTAAATTAAAAATCACAATCCTAGCTAATTGAAATTTGGCCAATAAGGACTAAGATTATTAAATTATTATTGTAATACAAATTTTTTTTAAATCAAGAAGTGAAGTTAGTTTTATAGTTTAATTTATGGTCCATTTTAGGCCCCATTTTTCTTGTAATGACCAATGGTAGTTCATTATGAGGAAGCACTTGACTTTCCAAAGCCACGTTGTTCTTCTCTCGTGCCTATATGGTACTCATTAGGACTCAACAACAATTGCACCTGACCAATCACTACCATGTTCAAAGTTTAGTTGCATGTAGTGGGGCACAAATGAAGGTTCAATTGTCGCCGTTATGAACTTGTATTTGATCTATTTGATTTGTGAAGATAGTTTTGATTTTATGTAATTAAAATTTTATGGCATGCAACTTTCATTAGGTCTTCACCAATCAATGCATCCCATGAAAGTAAAATAGGTGTTGCATGGTTGTGTAGATTGACATGGACTTTGTTTAAATTGAATGAAATTATTAGTATTTAAATGAGTGTTGTGACATTTCATCACAAATCTAGAAATATGTTGATGTAACTAATTTTTAAAATTTTGAAAAGATAAAAAAAAATTCTACTTTGGAACATTGACATTTAAAAAAAATCATTACATTATTAATACAATATATACCTACATGACTTCCCAAAGAATGTGATAAATTAGTAAATTTATTCCATTTCAAAAACTGCATTGGCCCAAAGTTTGTACCTTCAATTGTCTCATATAACATTTCATCCTAAATTTTGGATTTGTATGCATATTTATCATCCATATCATTAAGCTTTGGATTATGAGGATTATTTTTACTATCAATGTAGAAATGGGAATATAAATTCTAATTTCAATTATATTTGCTAAAATGGAATATTTGACCCACCTAATTTCATATATTAAACAATCATGCGTAATACATATTTAATTTTTAATAGAAAAATTGTCAATTTTTTGAAATGAAGAAATTTATGATTTTCATTGGAGTGACATGTTATTGACATTTATAAAATTATAGAATATGGATTAAATGTCATTCATTTATCTAAATACATCTAAATGCAAAGGTCACCTATATGATTGAAATAACCTTCTAACAACAAGTTTACGTGATGCATGTATCCCATATCCCACTAAAAAGTCATGTGCTATAAGTATGTAATTATATGATGCTGGATCTCATTTTATAGTATGTAGGGATCAAACACAACTTTGTTATTGTAATAACTAATCTCTTACTTTTCACTTCTAATAATCCATCTCAATTATAAAGGATATTCATAAAAACAATGTTACTAAAAACATTCAACAACTCTCAAATTGCAATTCTTAAATAATTTAGATTTTGATGTTGACTCTAAACATTTGATAATTTTTTGGGTTTTGGTTGATTGAATTAGAAGTGACTATTTTAAAGTATTTTTAGTTCAAAGCTCTCATATTAATATTGAATTAGAAATTTTTACACTTAAAAATTTGAGATTGTAGGATGAATCCGTAAAACTGAAAATTGCAAAAATGCCTAGAGGTTGGCCATTTTTAAGTACAAAACTAGTTACCCCCTAAATGCCCAAGCCTTTTGAAGTGTATTTTTCCTATGAAAATGAACACGGACTTATAGTTATCCCCAATGAAGTAAACTTTTTTTTCCAAAACCTAACCATATAGATGTTCAAAGAGCTTGCTTGTTAGCAAGCATACCAATTTTGAATGCGAAATTGCATTGGAGTTGTGAAATTATAACAAAAGAAATGTATATTTTTTATTTTTAGTATGCTATCCCTCTCCACAATGTTTCAGAAATTTGCACATAATTTTTTTTTTAGGATTGGATTTGACATGAACAACTACAAATAGTAATAGCACACTAAAATTCACTTTCAAAAAACCTGATTTCACATGAAAAGCTATCAAATTCATTACACAATCCACTTTGCAATTGTAATGCATTTTTGTTTTAATATAAATAGAGATCGCAAACAACTCCAAATTAACATTTGCATGTTAAAAATTTTAACTCTCTGTGAAGAATTCAGCATCTAAAGTAGCAAGTACAAACATTATATGTGGATCAAATACTTAGGCAAGTCCAACACAAGGTCCAGCATACCATCATGGGGCCAATTTGATGTGAGAATTTGGTTGATTACGCACAAACTAAGGTAAATAACTCATATGGCCTCCAAACATGTAATGGCTAGATAAGAATCCTTAGTAATTAATATGTGATGTGGTTATGAATTTAAGTCCCATGAAAAATTAACTAGAGATCAATTAAAATACTCACTAAGGTAGTTTAATAGTCCGTAGTTCTTGGTAAATACAACACATACTCAATTTTGCTTAATAAAAGTCTAGGCTAAATACAACATAGACTGAATGTGGTAGGTTGATGAAACTCATTAATTCTCATACTAAGATTGGTATACAAGCTAGATCATCAAAGCTTAAAGAATCTAGAATAAAAGAACAATGTAATGTAAATGTAGGTTTAAATGCTAGCCCTAACCTCATAGTTAAGACTTTTGTCCCATTGAATTAATAAAAAGGGGATATCCTAAGTCTCATTTTTTCCTAATGCATCCCATTATTCCACATCCTAAATAAAACGTCCAATGACATTTTACATACATTACAATATAATTAATCAAATTATAATTATTAGCCCCAATGTTTTCTTAGCACCTTACGGTTGTTTATTCTTATGTTTCTACTTCTACCACTTACTACATCCCGCGAGGGAAGTTTTGAGTGTTTTTTGATAAAAAGGCCTTGGCGTTTCAAAGGTTAGTAATTTAAAACATTTAAAATTAAGAAGTTATCAATTTTTGTTAATTAAAATCTACAAATTAACAAACCAATTTTTTTCAATTTTTTTCAAGTCTATGAGTTTTTTCATTTTAGAAAATTGACAATTTTTTTATTTTAAAAAACAAATATATATGTCAATCTTCCAAAATAAAACCTT
This sequence comes from Antitrichia curtipendula, assembly GCA_951230915.1. Classification (NCBI taxonomy): domain Eukaryota; kingdom Viridiplantae; phylum Streptophyta; class Bryopsida; order Hypnales; family Leucodontaceae; genus Antitrichia; species Antitrichia curtipendula. The sequence goes on along the minus strand of OX579640.1, from coordinate 17,265,741 downwards.
TTGATCTTTTCAAAAGTGACAACATTAGTTATATCAATATATTTCTAGATTATTTGTAAAATGTCATTCAACTCATCTAAATACTAATAATTTCATTTAATAAGCAAAATCCACACCAATCTATCTAGTCATGCAACACCTATTTTGTTTTCATGGGATACATTGATCAGTAGAGACCCAATCAAAGTTGTTATAAGTTTCTAATTATATGGTATCAAAACTATCTTCAAAAACCATATGTTGATCAAATACAAGTATGTAATTACAACAATTGATCCTTTATCTGTAATCATAAAATTTCAACGACGCTAGCACGCGAGCCTAGAGCGGCGAGCTTGTGAGCTGCGAGCATGGAGCTTGTGAGCCTAGAGCCCCAAACACGATTTTTTTTTTTTTTTTAATCCAATTTATTTTTTTCCCAAAAAAAAAAAAAGAACTATTTATAGTGAATTTTATGACCTATTACCGCTACACCTATGACCGTGGATTTTTGATATATATATATATTTTTTCTTCCAATTGTTATGGGTTAGGAAAAAGACCCTAAAACTTGAGTGCGTAGGTTCAGGTACTACAATTTCAGTGCCTACATGATTACAAAATTTCAATACAACGGAATGTACTAAGTTTAAGAAATAGTACGCTGAAAAAGAGAGGTGTATATTACTTAAACTCTGCTACAACTAGTCTAGAACAACTCATATCATAAGCTCAGTATATAGAGAAAGCGCCCACTGGCATAATTACGGGCCTCGCAGGATTCGAATCTGGGCCAACATGTGATAGTCTCATGGACTTCTTGCAAATATACTCCAATTTAATGGAGTGACCACTTCTACGAAAATGAAGACTATATAACACAAAAGAAGGCCCCAATAGAAAAAAAATAAAAAAAAATGAAAAAAAATAAAACTGAGTGAAAGTGTGGATGAAAAGTTGGATGAAAATATTGGATGGAGAAAAAAATAACATAAAAGTAAATGATGGAAGACAGAAAAGAGAAAAGAAGATAAAATTAAAAAAATTAAAAAAAGAATTGAAAATAATTGACACATAAAAATGCGAAAATAATAAAAACTTTGAAAAAGTGAACTGACAAAAAAAAAAGTAATATCAATACCCAAGTTTGTACGTGGTCTAGATGTTTATGGGTCACAATTGTAGTACTTAGACATTCATATCTTCTTACTTCAAATAATTTGACTAATGGCATATACTCACATATTTCATAGATGCATGAACATTTGAAACCTCATACACTTTAAGTCATTTCACTCGTAACCAATGTAAATTAATACAATGCGAATGAAGTACATAGACAAATGTCTTCACGTCTATTCTGAAACAGTAATGATTCCTGCTCGAACAAGAAGAAGCTTCAACTCGTTGAAGCTATAACTCGGAGCATGAATGAACTTGTCATCGTGCACATCCATCTTACAAAAGAACCTGTACAAGTAGTACAAGTGTTTGCAATTCACGTATTGCTGACGCCCTCCAATTGCAGAAACTGCCATGTTCACAAAGTCCGGGCAGTTGCAGGTAGGAAACATACCCAACGTAATTCGGTAAACATTCTTGTTATGTTCCGCCCCAGTCTCCAGCGAAACTATTGCACCTAGGCCCGACATAGGAAGCAAAGTCACTCCCAATATTTCTCCTTTTATGTTCCCAGCACTCTCCCATTTATTCCGTTGTTCTGCTGTTGGTGCATTTGCAATTCGCCGTATTGTTCGATTGCTCCTAATCGTTGGATATGCATCTAGATTTGGTGGCGACGGTTGATCATAATGAACAGCCTGAAATATCTTAGACATGCTGAAGAGGCAACGTGGCGACAATGTAGGGCGCTCTTGGAGACGGAAGCCAGCGTGCTGCAGCAGCAAGGTCTCCTCCCTAGTCAGATTTGTCCCTGTCAGAACTGGCCAAACCTCCGGCAATTCGGGCCAATCTATAACAAATTTGCGCTTCGACCCTTTCACACAGCGCTCAATGTCATCCCAGCAAAACCAAAAGTCCACTACGATTTCTCTATGACTCCCGTATTCTTCCTTTCTTCCGAGATAGGTTGGAGCTGGGGTTCCTTTTCCTCCCTTCGAAATTTTGGCAAGGCACTTCATGTTGGACCCACGTTGTTGAGCTTGACATTTCACATTAGATTTGTGGCTCAGCCTTGCAATATGCCATTTGGCCGTGTCACAGTCACTTTCGTAAGCTACTGCAACATGTCGAGAAGTGTTAGCCTCACATTGTGTTCCCGTACCCTCCAAAGACTGCACAGGAATAGAAATGGACCTCGTTCGAACACGAGGTTGAGAGAAGTTCACTTTGTCGGGTCGATGTGAGTCTCCTGCATCGCCAATTGGTACGTCCAACTTCCTCTTCGTGCTTCCAAATATTTCTTCTCCTTCCAAATGCGGTATGCGCGATCCAACACCTTCAGCTCCAGGTAATGTATTTAGTGCCTCTGCCATTTTTTGGGATCTCCGCTTCGTCTCGCAGCTCTCAACTTCAACTCCCCCTTCGATGGACCAGATCCAGATGCATGGCCTCTCAAATAAGCACGGTAGTTTGTCATTTGCATCCATGCACGGATACTATCATCGCAAGTGGCATCAAACAAATTGTTTCCTCTGTTTCCGGACATTTGAAGCCATTTGTTGTGTACAATTTCTGACAAATTGCATGAAGGCATGTCTGCCAACTCTTCCAAATTCAAATCCTTCAAAAACATCCATAACAAGACATTAGTTCTCATATTAAAATTGAAAACTTCTTCTCATTTGCTAAATTGAGAGTACCGGAAGCCACCTCAAAATCCTTAGTCGGATCCGACTAGTCTGTTGGGGGTGGATATCCGTGGCCCCCAAATCAAGAAACTGCCAACCACAAATGCTAACTTTGTAGAAGCAAAGATAGAGTCTACATTGAAGTCTAGAAATATAGTGAACACAAATCAAGAACAGAAGAAACTAAATGAAAAAAAAAAAAAAAAAAAATGCCCCCAAGATCTAAGTGCTCTGTTCTACCACAAAAACTAGCAATTTGGAGGTAGCAATGCCCACCTTCAAAATACTAGTCGGATCCAACTAGTGTTTTGAAGGTAGCCACCGCTACCCCAAAATTCACAAATTTATCCGACACAAATGTGAATTATGAGGAGGCAATGAAACCCTTGAAGTTTGGGTGGTCCACTCCATATCGTGACATGACAGCGTTCAAGCATCTCCAGAACTGCACTTGAATCTCCGTATCTTCAGATTGCATATCGCATATTGCGATAGTCATGACTTTCTTGTACTCAGGATCGTACACGTGGCAGGCCATCGTGGTCCACTCCTTCACTCGCTTCACGTGGTCGAACATCATCCACGCATTCTCCAGATTCTCTCCGGGTTGCATGCGGTTAACCAGGTCCACACCGCTTCCAGGTCCTTCGGTGAGCATCTTGAACACGTAAACCTTCTCCTTGCCTTGGCTGGGAAAGACGCTGTCATGTATGAACTCAAACTTCGAGTACTTCTTCATGGTCATGATGTTGTCAATGACACCTCCTTGATTGTTATAGCAAAACGATGATATGACCTTTTGTATATTTGGGCTGCTCAAAATTTGAAAGCGATCCATCACCTCTTCTAATTTATCTCCTTTCAGCATTTCTTTCTCACCTTCCCCGCTGTGAAACAGATAGTTCGTCAAAAATTCCTTACTAGCGGAAAGAGCTATTGCGGAATTGGTGGTCTTAGGTGTTTTGGCCACCTGCTCCGCAATAAGCTCAGAAATCTGCTCTGCAGAATCTCTATACATACCCTTAGCTACCGGATGAGCATGCTTTCCTAAGTGAATAGCGGCCCTACTCATTTTGGGATTATCACTGTAGGAGTAGTACATCCTTGCATCACATGTACTTACGCACATAGGTGACTATTTGCAGACCTTGCAAACTAGAGTGGAATCTTTGGGAGGACTGTCCCCAACAGCAAAAGCAAACGTTGTACAACCACTCCACTCTGTTTTGTTATATCTAAAAGCTCTCTTTTAAACAATCACACTCTGGATTCCTACATGCAAGATGACCAGCATAGTAAGACTTACGAAATTTGAGATTGTCGGAGTTGTGTATATTTGTTGTCACCAACTTGCACCAGGGGTGTCCATCGTAACGCTTGTCCATTCCCTCCAAGTTCCGAGCTGCTGATGAAGAAGAAGACGAACGACAAGGAGGTAACTCGAAAATGACATTGTCGTTGAATGCGGGCGGCAAGAATTGTACACGGTGATGTTACACACAATTTGAGGTCCATAGTAGACAATTCGTTACGAGACCGATGGACACTGGCTAGTCTCTTCAAGCATTCCATTATGCTTAGCCGGTCGACTGGAGTAGGGTGCAGTGGAGGACGGGAGAATGAAGAGTGCGCTGGACTAATTGATGGAGAGCCTACTGCGGACTGAACAACTGATTTACCACCTACTTCATGTTGGACACAAGATGATTGTCTTTTAAGTACCAACTCAGGGGACTCTCCTTTTGATTCACTAGAGAGCTCTATGATAGGATCTAGTTTTTCAATTTTCACTGTTTGTAGCAACTCACTTCTTGGAAGGACCGGAAGAACCTCTCGAGGTGGACTTGGTGACACTATCGGAGGCATGTAAGGCATATCAACAGTGGATGTGGCAGAATGACGACTAGGAATCTCTGTTGACGTTGCTAGCATAGATAATGGAAGCCCATAAGCTCTATAACTTCCGGGAAGAAGGTACCAACACTGCCTTTCTTCTTCTAGGGACTTCACGACAGGGACAGACTGTTGTAGATTACCTGATGCTGACCTCTTCTCTTCCTCAACGTAAATTGAGGACTCTACAAACCTGAAGCGCACATGAAGTAGGTGACTGCAGACTCTAGCACAATTTTCATCATCTATCGGAAACACAAGAGGAACCTCGTAACCGTCTGCTCTAATAGAAGCCATGACAAGAAGACACCAACAATTGTTTCAGCTTGTAAGGGTTCACAATGTTGCAAAGGAAAGGAAGAAATAAACAAGAACATCCATTACTATATTGTACGTTTTAGGGACCGTGAACTGAAGAGGTGGACGGTAGTTGGCACCTTCACATTTGTTGAACTACCGCATGATTGCTGTCAAGCCGCTTTCGATACAATTATTAGCCACCATATCTAGTAGTCATTTACTGTCTAGAGGCGGCTATGTCTTGAATGTAGGCCAAAAGTTCAATTCAAGTAGTGACGCAGCAAGGTCATAAAGATTGCAATTCAAGTTTCCAGGATTCATCAATAGGGAACTTCTCAAAGCGCGCATCATGCGTCATAAACTATGACGGCAACAAGTGGCAGTTGTCAGAAATGAAGGCCGTCGCATTCAAGTCTGTCAAGATCGCCGGCGTATCCAAAGACATCAATGACGGAGCATGGCAAATAGTGCTTATAAGCTGCCCAAACTTCACATATCTATCACACTCGTTCCAATGCAATGCCACTTCTGTTTTGTATCGTTCTCAGCTTTGAGAGAAGGTTTTACATGTAGTTCTCAGTCTCCTCATGCACGTTGACAACCTGAGTGTTGAGTGTTTTATTGTGAGGGATAGAAAGAAGAGGCGAAAGCGCGGTAGTCTTCTCTTCTCATCTTCCAAGGCTCTTAGAAGGTCCAGAATGAAAGGGAAAAGAGTTGCCTCTAAGACAGCAAAGGCGGCCTCTGGAGATCTTCGTAAAGTGTTGCGCTATGGAGAAGGAGGGAGCGCCGGAGATTCAGATGCTGGAACGCAAGACATGCAGGCAGCTGTGGAAGTGTCCAACGACAACAGAAATGTAGAACCTCAAGCCACTGGACACAACACCGTAAGTGTAAGAAACTAAGAACCATTTCTTTTCCTTCTGAACATTTGTGTATTCTTTGAACTTCCCTAGAGGATTCACTACAGATGACTACAAATGATGCTCCATTGAACCATGAGTAAGTCGGTGTTGCATGGGTAGATGACTCTCTTTCTATTAGACTGTACATAATCTATTTGTGAAGTATAACATATATCAAAACTTTACAAGTACATTAACATTTGTATGATAGTAACAAGTACATGCTGGGATTGAGTCCAAAAAACATTCTTCATTTTGTGTAGCTGTTAGCATAGTAGAAATGGCAGTCTGAAATGCTTTTCAACACTGAAATGGCCTGGAACCATTAGGGATTAAGTAGCACCTAAGTGCACATTGCTAATAGGGGTATCCCACATTTACATGTACTTCTACAAATATAGTTTACTGACTTCAGATATTAGCCACCAATAAATATTTGGTGCAAATTTATTCGATTTCAAGTTACATAGGGCCAGTCGGTCTATATGAACTGGCTATGTAAGTGAACTACACCTTAAATACACCACTATGGTAGGAGGTTCATAAACCGCTCAGGCCTTTGCACCTGTCCACTAGGAGGCTCTGAAATGGATAGTTGATTATGAGAAAATGAATTGTGGATTACATTGAAGCATGCTAAGACTTGGTTTTTACTAATTGAATGGATGGTTTCAGAGTCCCATTGGGTTCATTCATAACTAAGTGGATAGGTGTCTCGTAATTATATTGAAAATATGAATTGGTTGTTGAATTAACTTCTCTGAAGTGTTAAAAAATCTGAAATAATGATTTATTCAACCATCCATTTCAGTTTTTGAGATGGTCACATTTAGAAACCATCTCTATTATTTTTGATGTGTTGCAATGCTAATTTTATTATTTCTGATGTGTTGCAATGCTAGTTTTTGAACAAAGTCTGATTGTCTTCCAAACTATGTATGTGTGAGTTTTCAAGGCCCTACTAATCACAAATAGAGCCCTATGCCAGACTCTGTTTGAAAATTCATAAGTAATTCATAAATGCTCCAGAAATTATGAAACAACTTTGGTTAGAATTCTCATCTAATTTTCTTTGACTGAAAAATGAGCTAAAAATATTCCAGTCCAAGGAAATACATGAAAACGGGGGACCAGCCCTTAAATGAGCGGTTTATGAACCTCCTACCATATCTTTAAGGATAAATAGAATATGATGGTGCTAAGTAGAAGACCAAGTGTGAGGTGGAGTTGGATGCCAATTTCAGTAGTATGCAACTCTATTTCTAGTACTTTGGAGGTGGCAACCTTACAATTGGTCAATTTTAAGTACGTATATGCTATCTAAACTTCTTCCATGTGCCATGTGTTGTTAGTACAAAGGTAAGGGGCTGAAAAAGTGTCCCTTTAAGAGCTGATTGCATATTTGGGAGAAGCTAAACTCCTTAAAACTATTTTCAGTAAATTTTCAAGGTAAAAAAAATTGAATTGCCATCTAACCTAAGTCGTTTCATATTTTTTGGATATTCATGGAATTAGTTATGAATTATTGAAGTTGAAAATAGTGGTTTCTAAAAGCGCCCCCCTCCTGGAATGTACACTTTTGATACATGTTAGAGGCAAAATCTACCAGATCGCATTTAGAGACAGGGTTGCTTTTACACCCCCTACCTTACTGTATTTTCTCTACGTGCATCAAATGCATGTTTGCATTACCTGTCTATTATTTTTAGCAACCTATAGCATGCATCAATTAATAATTTGTAACTAATTCACAATCTGAAACCATTATGCCATAAGGAAGATCTCTCCTTCAAAGGCAGTGAGATTAGAGAAATTCGAGTGATTTAAGAAATTCACCTTCAATTAATATTTGTTGAGTCTCCCTGGCCAGATTTAGTTTCACCGCCGGTAGCGTCCCAGAACCTTCACGAGCAATTTCTCGACAGCACTGAAGATGCCTGAGCTAGACAAGGCCAGAAATCATGCGCCTCCCCGCCGAGTCCGATTAATGTGGCGGCTCCCTGATTTCCGGCCCTATCGGAAACTCAAACTTCCATCGCCATCTGCCGCCCCATAAGTGATGAGCATTTCTTTCCGGCATCTGGAATTTTTTGGACCGGTTGGCTGGAGCTTCTCGCACTGATCTCACTGTGTTTTCTTCCTCGCTCAGACTCAGGCGATGACGCAGACAAGGAGGAGACGGAAGAATGAGGAAGCAAGTAGCGCCCGAGATCCACCGCAGCAGCCTGGCGGAGCGCGCGAGAATTCTCAGGTACGAATCTCCTCCATTTTTTTGTTTGCTCATAGGCATGCGTGGGATCAAATTCAGTTCCTTTAGGAGGACGAGTTCAGAGGCTCAACTACTTCCGGATATTCACTTTGCAAGTCTCGATGGCCAGCTTTTTGTCCACCCTCAAAACGACCATTGGCCCGTGTGTCAGACCTCACTGGAAAAGAAATCATTTGACTGTCCAGACAAATTGGGTTGGTATGAATCATTGAGATGCTGCAGCAATTGAACGGAAAGAACGTGTGTACTATCTGAGAACCTCTTTCAATTGCACAGTATTGCACCGAGTGACTGTAGATGATCGGATTTGGGCTGGGAGGCCTATATAAAGCCGGTTTTTTCTCTTTTGCTCATATCCAGTATTCCCAAATTCAATCGTGACAATTGAGATTTTGTGATTGAAAATGAGTGCATTAGTAATGACAATGTCGAAAATGAGTGAATCGATATTTTCGAAATCCAATCAGCAATTCTCAGAGCAAGCGGATAGCTAGCAGAACACAAGCCGGTTCTGTCTGGATTCTAGAAGCTCTTGCTTGGTTTTTGAACTGGGGGTAGTAGCAGCCACCCCCGAATCACCAGTCGGCGCCGACTGGTGATTCGGGGGTGGCTGCTGCTACCCCCGGTTCCAAAAATTTGATCCCAAGCTTATGTAATTCTCTCGGGCACAATTTCCGATCGAGGCAAAATGCACAGGCACCTAGTGAATGGGGAGATTCTCCAAGCCGTGTAGAACAAGATACTTGCTAAGAATCGGAAAACGCAGCAATGGGTGCTTTCAAAATAATTTGAAACGGGGGTAGCAGGAGCCACCCCCGAATCACCAGTCGGGGCCGATTGGTGATTCGGGGGTGGCTCCTGCTACCCCTGTTTCAAATTATTTTGAGAGCACCACGTGAATTCTGTTTAGCTTGCCATGTTACAGGAGACAGATCCTAGAGGTGTCCTCGTTTGCATCCAGTCGCCGAGTGTAAGGACACTTTATAATAACCAATTTAAAAAACAAACGTAAATCGAATTCAAGTCGTTACTAGGAATGAATTTGCAAAAAGAGAGAAACGGGGGTGGCTGCTGCTACCCCCGTTTCTCTCTTTTTACGCAATCAATTATATTAAAAAATGATTTGATTCTGACGGGCGGAGCAAGAGTCAGTTGTACTGTTGAGACGAACAGGAGTTAGGGTTTTTTTTAATTACTGGGTATGATTGGAGAATGTAAACTTTGTAGGAGGATTATTTTTGAAGGGTGCCATTTACCATCTCGGGTTTGGTCGACAGATTCATAGACATCAGTTTTAGTATGATTTGCTCATTTTGCTGGGATGAAATCAATGATCGACATAATGAAGCAATAATCTTATTATACTAATTTTGTTCGTTACTCTGCATCGTGATTGAATGCGGTATTAGAGTTTGAATGAAGATGATCATTCCATTCCGAAATGAAGTATGTAACTTGATTTGTCCAAAAAAATGGGAAATTGAAGTAGCAGCACCCACCCAAAGAACACCAGTCGGGTCCGACTGGTATTTGGGAGGTAGCTGCTACTACCCCCATTCCGCATTTTTTTTGGAAATATAATTACCAATGATTCCAAGTGGCAGAGGCAGGTAGGTCCATTAGTGTGATAGGAATCGATAACATAGAATCATGAATGATTGTTTTGGCTTGAACATCTATGTCCCTTGAAGGCATGAACTTAAGACCTCTACTTTAGTTTTTTCTCCTACTGTATGGAAGGGCCTCAAAGTATGGAAATCTAGGTTCTTACCTTGGAGTGCGCAAATGAGACTTTCGCAAATCGTTCATCTTGGACTCTTGTTTATAAAAACAACCTTAAATGGGTATAAAAGGACCCCCCTTGAAACACCAGTCGGGTCCGACTGTTGTTTTAGTGGATGCTGTTGCTATCACCGTTTCTTATTTTTTTCCATGTCTGCTAATGCCCCACCGTGCTTCATACATTATTATGTATTTGGTGATGCTGATATTTCAAGTCAATTTTCATTTGAAAGTTAATCTCGGAAAATCCTATTTTAGTTTATTTGGTGGGAATTTGGCATACATCATGCATTATATTCACTTTATCTATATTATAGAATATTTTGTGGCGAAAATGGTATTGACTTCAAATGTTTCATTAGATGTTCAAAATGATTTGATTTTGTGGGTAGCGTAAGGTTCACTAAAGTTACTAGTCGGATCTGACTAGTATTTTAGGGCTACCTCACACTACCCCCATAATCAAGACAATCTTGATATATATGCAACCTTGACCATGGAGGTTTTTGCCTTATGCATTTTCTGTAATCAATCTAGGATCATTTGATGTATGATTTTTCAATCTCTAGAGTTTAACAATATCTCAATTTCTAAATATGTTTAAGTACTTTAGGATTTTAGGTATAGCGTTGTCCACCCCAAGAATATTAGTCGGCTCCGTCTAATGTTTAGGTGGTCGCATATGATACACCAAGAATGATTAATTTAGTCTTGAACCCTCAATGTTCAGGGTTTGGTCAATTTCATTACAGGCTTTAGTTGATAGAATGAAAATCATTTTTAATATTGTTTATCAAATATTTGAAGCTTGTTTTGTAAATATCATGTTGTCCACATTCAAATCCATGTTCATTTGTACTTCATTATATCAATTTGAAGTTATGTATTCATTTGACCTTTCAATTCTGATTAAAAATTTCATTTGTTCTTGATGTGTTGGAAGTTTGTGGGCTAAATTGATTACCTCTGTTTTGATATAGGTGCAACCCGTTGTTGGCGAAGGGAGCTGTGGTAATGCATCAACAAACCCTTTGCAGAATGAGCCTGACGTGGTTGTGATGGCACCAATCGTGGCTCCATCGACGACTCCATCTGAGCTAGTCTTGCGTAGTGCTCCGGAGTCTATTCCACCTCTAGTGCAGAATTCTGATGTGGTAAGTCTTGGGGACATACTAGATGCCGTAGACAAGGCGTGGGACATTAGGGAGAAGTACAATCACAGTCGGATCACAGACCCTAGGAAGCGTGCAAATCCTAGGCAACCAATCTTCTCTGGGGAAAGTTCTAGCACAGAATACACCTCAGAGGATGATTCAGGTTGCTCAGTTGTGAGTCCTTATTATGAGGACTATTGCACGTGTTCTCCTTGACTACTTCACTTATATAGTGTTCTACATGTGTAAGAAGTTCACGACATACTATGGTTTTACTTGATTAAACGCCAAATTTGTTGTTTATTTTTTGGTGTTGTTTCAATTTCAGTTCAGGACGCATTTCTTTTAGTGACATGTCCTTCTCACTTTCAATCATTTTGAAAGATCAATCCAATAATGAAATGTATTGCATTGATCAATTGCTGACTCCTCAGAGATCAGTAGTGCCTACAAATCTGTCTCAGCCTAGGACAACCATTGTCACACCTGACACTGATGAAACTGGCCAACCGAAGATTGATACTTTGGGAGATGAGGAGTTCGAAGAAGACGATGTGGTGGATGCCGAGGAGTCCGAGCTGTTAGAAGATGAATTACGTCTTATCCAGAAGGTAGATTATGTTGCAACCATAGCCAGTCTCCGGAAGAAGCCGGACCATCTCTTCCAGCTCCGCATACCATTGTGTAGACTCGTGGCCATGCCCATGGTTAGGCCCACGTTATCTTGTGATCTTGTTAAATTGGAGCAGGAATTTGTACATGGCTATCATGATGGTGCGGCTGTGTTTTATGTATCGACCACAAATGAGGCAGGGGAGACTTTAGAGTTCTCTATGGAGGAGATGGACGCGTGGGGGCCGCTCTGGAAGGAAGAAAACAAAATTTTCACCAACCATTTGGATTCCTTGAGCGAGCTTCGATATTTGAAGAATTTCAAATTCTTTGTATGTGATGGCAACCATAGAAGACTAGCGTGGATGAATCACATCACCCGACTTCATTCTGCTAATCCGTCGTGGCACATGGCGGTGGACTGTATCGTCTTGGATACTAAAGGCAAGATTGAAGTTGTCATGCAGGTCATGCATGACATAAACAAGTGAGTCATATTTTTTACTCATTTGTTATTTTGTATGTTATACCATGTTTTCAATTGAATTGTAACCTGTCACCATCCTTTTGCATTGCATTTGTTCCTTTAGTAGTTGACTTCAATTATCCTTATTCATTCTTTGATGTAGACATACGGAAGACTCGCACGTGAAGACAAACCTGGTGCATACATTGTACCGGGTTCAGAAATATGGCCTCTTGCCTATGGAAAGTTTCAACGACATGTTGAGGCCATCCGAGGTGAAACGGTGTGGGGCAGTCCAAGCAGCGCCTCAAAGAAAGACTTGGTATTCTATGCCTGTTGACGTGTTTACGTCGTTTATTTTTCGTGTAAGTATTATAAACTAGCCTTCACTGTTGTTTGTATCATTAACATGCTATTATCACTAGGGTTTTGCTTTACAGGTACACTTGAAATTAATCTGGTGAATGTTATGTATAATGTGTTTTTTCTAATTTCTTTTATTGTGTTCACTACTTTCAGCAAGAGATTGCCATGGCATCTGATGCTGCAGTGAGGAAGTATCACGAGGTGACTGCGAATGAGGATAAGAGCGATGGTGGAGTTGCCAACGCAATGAGGGCGGGTGCGAAGGAGAAGGCAAAGAAGTTGTATGTGAAAATGGTGAAGCTTCTTACAGTTGCAAACCCTGCAATTGGACCTGCATTTTTGGAAGAGGTGAGAAGGATTTCAAATGATATTTGTTTCTTTGTACTCAATCGTTTTGGTATCATGTGCGTTAAAAGAACTTAATGAAACTTGGCTATGGATCAGGTTGAGAAGCATTGGAGCTCCAACGAAGTTTCTGAGATGACATTGGAGAAGCTTCAACTTGTGGCAACTTGCAACACATCCTCGTTCCATAAAGTGAAGTTCCTCAAGTGGTGGAATTCATCTATGCCTTCGAGAGAAGCCAGGCGCTTTCCGGCAAAGCCCGTATCAGAGGACAAGTTGGTGACGTTTCTTGCCAAATGTGTTTGGTATGCTGGGGTAAGTCTCAATGAATCTGTTCTGGTTTCTTCTACTAATATGATATCGAGGTGTTCGGATTTCCAAATTTGAGTAGTTGTTTTTATTAAACTATAATACTTCCCTATGGATTCTATATCTAGAGTGACTTAAAAATGAATTATTACTTTGAGGATTCATATTTCTGGGGTAGCGGTGGCCACCTCAAAAACACTAGTCGGATCCGACTAGTGTTTTTGAGGTGGCCATTGCTACCCCAGAAAAAGGAAAACTTTGTCAAATTCTAAACTTCAGAACTTCCGATTTTGAAGTGCTAGGCTTTTTTTTATTTTCTTTGGTATCAATGGCCACCTTATGAACACTAGTTGGATCCGACTAGGGTTTATGAGGGGCCACCGCTACCCCAAAAAACATAAACTATGTCAATTTCTGAAATTTAGAACTTCCAATTTAGGAGTGCTAGGCCTTGATATGATTTTATGTGGTACACGTGGCCACCTCCAGTAGAGTAGTTGGATCCATCTAGTGTTTTTGTGGGACCCTTTGTTACTCAAGAAAATTTAGAGAAATGCAAATTTGAAATCTGGAACTTCCACCCGTTCACCACTAAGGTTTATATGATTTTCTGGAGTAGCAAATGGCACCTCCAATAAACTAGTCGGATCCGACTAGCTTTCTCTGGGTGCTTATCAATACCCAAGAAAGTGAATTAATGTTTCTAATTTCCAGAAGTGTTGACAATCTATTCCAATTATTCTTGTTCTTGATGTAGTTAAGTATAAGTAGAGAAGTTGAGTAATGTACAAAGTTATTGTCCAATATATTCAAGCTCGTTTGATATTCGGCTTCATACTCAATGCTTGTTTTCATTTAGAAGTCATCATTTGTAACCTGTAGTGTGATTAATGCTGAGGGGTTGTTCACAGATTGAGGATGGGGCTTTGGAGTACTTCGATGGAGTTGTGAAGAAAGATGGCATTGACATCAACATGAAAGCTCCATTGGAGCCTGAGTCCCTCCAGGAGTATATCGAAGGGTGGAGGAGGAAAATATGGGACCAAGGGTTTGGGTCTTACTTGAAAGGAGGTGGACATTTTAAGAAGTCTGAATCATTTGCGGCCTTTGATGGCTCCAAGCAAGTTGTGAACCGAGTGCTTTTCCGGCAAGCCCTCATACCTTATTGTCTTCAATTTCAATCATGAACTCCAATTTGATAGTTCACTAAATTTGTTCTGGTTGTTCTAGATACTTCAAGCACGAGTTGTTGGCCAAGAATGCCATCACACGGGATCAGCTTCCTCCTTTCCTAGGATCATGGCTCGATCGAAGTTCCAAGGAGTGCATGTATTCTTCCGCGCAACTCCGCACGTGGACTACTGCTCATCTGACGGGCGGAGGATGGTACCTTGACTGCTCCATCAATTTCACTCACCCGTCGGAGATTCAGCTCAGGAAATCCCTCGAAGGTGTTGATGCGGGGGACTTGCACATTGCAGAGTTCGCAGGTCTGGATGAAGAGGCCAAGCAGAAAGCTATTCTGAGGAGGACAAATGCTGACAAGAAGAAAGAAGCAAAGGAACTTGAAGTTCGGGCGTTGGCTGCAGAGAAGGAAAAGGAGAGATTGGCGAAGCAGGCACTAGTGGAGAAAGAGAAGGGCAAGGGCAAAGGGAAGAAGAAAAAGGACGGCGATGGAGCAGTTCCAACGTCGTCTACGGTGGACCAAGGCTCCGAAATGCAGCCAACTTCTCAAAGGGGTGTGAAGAGGAAGGCCGGATTGTCACAGTTGACTGAGGAAGTTGTTGTTCAAGGAGCCGATGTGATTGTCTTGGGCGATGAAAGTGAGGAGAGCACGGAGGACCTTATACTTAATATTTCTATCACTGAGTTGGTTGATGATATGGAGAACGAGGAGCCTAATTCTTACACAGATGTCCTTGACTTCTTGAAGAAGGTACAAGTGTTTTTGTGCCATTCTATTGGTTCATGCCTTTGTAAATGAGTCAATGAGAATGTATGACTAATGCAACTTTGTATTGTATGCTTCTAGGTGGCGGTTGGCAAGGGACAAATGTATCATGGGAAGTTGAACCGTTGGCCCGGCGTTGATCTTGTCATTGTAGATTGCCCCGAAAACTTGCCCGTTCCAGGAGTGTCCTCTCCTCCAACAAAGATACCGGCATGGAACATGGATGAGGGTTATGATGAGCTTCAAAACGCATTTGTTTTTGCTGAGAAGCACCTCCAGGATAATGGCTCTTTTGTAGTCATTCACTCTCATTCCACGGAGTCAAAGTCCAACATTGCTGGACTATGCGAAACATATCCATTTCTTGTGAGGAAGGAGTGGATGGGAATGAACAGGCTTCATTTGTCTTCTCCCTTTGATGTCTCAAGCACGGTTAGAATTTTTGACCTACTTTGGTTTGATTTATGGTGCACTTCAATTTTCTATCTTCTTTCTATTCGTTGATTTTTAATGTTCAAAATTTGTGGATGGGTGCAGACTCAGAAGTTTGGAATGACCCTTATGGTGAAGAACCTTGGCAACAAAGAGAAATCTGCTTTCTCTTTTAAGCACACACCTACAATGGAGAAAGCTGGTTTGGATATTGGACGAGATGACATCTTCCCAAACTTCACGAGCAAAAGAGATTTGGTGGTGAATGGCGGAAAAGCATGGCGAGGTCCTCGACAGAAGGACCCACGTTTCTTCCAACTCCTCATCGAAGCAACAACTGATGAAGGAGATGTTGTTCTAGACTGCACAGCATCCATAGATCAGTTCTCAATTCAAATTCTATGTATTCATATTTCATTGTGTTAAATGAACAATTGAATGAATTAATTTGATTTTGTTTTTCCAGGTGCATCCATTATTGCATGTCGTGGCACAGGCGCCACATTGTGGCCTTGGAGGAGGATAAGGACATTTTCAATGCCCTCCTCAAACCCATGCAGAAAGAAGCGCCAACTGTGGTAACATCTCAACCGGCAATGGCGGTTGAAACAACACAAGATCCGGACGCTATGATAGTGGTACCCCGGAAGTTTGCTCGAAAGTCAAAATTCAGTAAGTAAGTTTTGCATTACTTGGGTTCTTTTTGTGTGTGAAAATTTCAGTGTTGTGTGAGTCTAATATTCCTACTATCTTCTTGCAGCCGTCATCGATTGATGTTGGAAGACGAAAGCTTGAAGAGACGAAGTCTTGTACTTAGTCCGGAGAAGCCTTTCCAACTTCCAGTGTACGCCGAGCAATTGGCATCAGCATACGTGGATTTTGGTTGCTCTAGACCTAAATCCCGTAGAGATACTTACGCTCTTAATGTCTTACAGTTCATAGATGGGTCAGCATCGGAAGGTAGAGAAACTTCTGATTCATCTACTACTGAAGGTTCTGCGACCGAGTCCTTCTGCCACTTAGAATCATGAGATTGACATATCTCATGATTCATACTTTAATGTGTTCATTTTCATTATGATTGGATTTGTGTGTTTTATGGCTACATATTCGACTTTTGTTATTTTCTGAATTCTATCTTCATTTGCATGAAATGTGTGAAATATGGAGTACATTTGGTTGTTGAAAAAATAATTTGAATATTATATCTACAAATGCACAAAATCAGAGAAAATAGACAACACCTTTCCTAATTGACCCTAAATCTTAAATCCACGGTCATAGGTCCTTGACCATTTTTTTCCAATTTTTTTTTCAGGCTCACAAGCTCACGGACTCATGGGCTCACGCTCACAGGCTCGCTTGCTAGCAACCCTGCATAAAATTTCATTCTATGAGTCTTACCCCACTACATGCAACTAAATTTCAATGGTGGTAGTTTGACCTGTTAACCCCTAAAGCCCCGCTTGTCCCCTTGGGGGACAATTTGGGTCTAGGTAGGTTCCTATTGTCTCAATTTGAAGTGATTTTTTTTGAAATTTTTTGAGGTTGTCTAGTTTTGCAAGAGCTTTGTGGATATATAATTTTTGTTTCAATCGGATGTCGGATGAAAAAATTATGGCACAATGAACAAGAAATGGAGATTGGCGGCAACCCCCCAAAAATTACAAAAGGTCAAAATAATTTTTTTTGAATTTTTTTCCTAAAATATTATGTTCTTACCTATACGTGAAGCTTGATTAATTCTATTTGGACTTGGGATGAGAAAGTTATGGACAATCTTAGTTTTTTTGGGCAATTTAAGCATCTTCTTGAAAAAAAACTTTTTGTTCAACTTTGAATGCTAATATCTTCCAATCTGTATGGTGAAATTTGATGAAATTTTTACTACATGATCTCAGACAAGTTAAGTACAAGATCCTATAGTTAAATTCTAAAAAAAACAAAAATTTGATTTCTTTAATAGAATACAACAGAAGTGATTTTGAGTGGTTTTAGGCAAAAAACACCCTCGGGGCTTTAGGGTTTAAGAAGAAATCTGCATAATGTCACAAAAATTTTAATTTTAACAATTTCAAAAAAAATTAAAATGGAGTAAAAAATACATTATTGGAGCTACATTTTTTTAGTTAAGCTTTAAAACATTGAATATCAAGAACTAAAGTAGTACGCTCTAAAAGTGCCCCTTTCCTTCATGTCATTCCTAGTATTAGCTGGAGAAGGGAGATGAGGTGATCCTTATAGATCACTTTAGCAATTGAATGCATTTTGAGGGGGAAACAAAATTCTATTGCAAGAGCCAATCATCATCTTTGATTTTTGCACATCTCTTTACATGTTGCAAGTGGACAGATTTTGGAAGACCTATGGTCACAAACAGGTGCCTATGCCCAAAATCTTTGAAAATTTATAAGTAATTCAAAAATTCTTGGAAACATACAAAACCACTTGTGTAAGATTCCACATCTATTTTTGTTTCTCTAAAACTATTTTTGTCTACGGAAACCTATAAAAAAAAAGAAGTCAGACCAGCCCTTAAATGGTCGCTTTTAGAACATGCTACCTTTTAAATGTAAAAAATTTTAGGTTTGACTTTCAAAATGCCAATTGGGCTTGCACAATGTTCTGTTTTTAAGGGTTAACGTATTGTAGCCGCCAGACTCTGAATAAGACAGTCCTTCCTCTAGCGTTCTGGTTTTGTAAGGTTGTTTTAGGGCAGGACTTTAGCCAAGCTCTCTTCCGCCATAGCTAATTAAGTTACTGTCTTGCTAGTTTGGTTCTTCTTCTTCACTGAGTGGAACTTAGATTGTGTACTGTAGTTAAGAGAAATTTAGGGTTCTATCTTCTGGTATGCTCATTTCACCACCAGGCCGGCTCATTTTCTGTTTCTTTTTCAGGCATCTCTTTCTTGCTGTCGAATCCAAGCTTGATGGAGTACTAATGATTTCTAGTAAGTGATCGCAGCGATTGCAGCTCCGTTTTTCAGGTTTTCGGGATTCTTGACATTGCAATTAATGGATTGCAATGCTGTGGCGTTATCTCTCTTCTCTCTTCTCATCCAGTGAGGTAAGTTGCTTCTTCTTCATTTTCAGAGATATAAATTTCGCAAACATGCATTGAATGTTTGTGATCATTTTCTGATGTTTACTGGTACTCATGATGAAAGTCACGGCCGGGCGTTCACATATTTTGAGATGTAGTTTGAAACAAACCTGGTTAGGAAATTGTCAATCTTACAACGTCCTGAGTCTCATAGTGGATTCACTGTGAGGAATCTGTATGATAAGCATTTTCCTGCAAGTCTCATATTTTGATTTGAACCTCAGCATGTTGCCAGACGTTAAACTTTCTATTTAAGCAGGTGATACGGACAGATGTTGTACTGAAAACATTGGAGGGGAAGGGAGACTAATACAACATGAGTTCCTGATTAATGTGAACTAAATGCTGGCCCGTCTTGGTGAAATTTCCATAACATTCCTTAGCAAAATCATGAAACTTTGGTTTAGCCAGGAGGGCTTTTTGGAGCAGATAGATAGTTTTGTGTTAAGAGGCTACAGGAGAGAAGTGGGATAGGATTAGGATCAGCATGTGTTATGTAGATTGACAAAAAAAATGTTATGTCCTCTGTCTCTGTTTTAAAAATTGCTTTCATATGTTTTGACCTAATCTTAAAATTCATCGAATGTATTTGCGGTGAATCACCAACGACATAGGTTAGTTGCTCATATTTGAGGTTTAAGATAGTCAGGCAACTACAGCTTTGTCAAGAGTCACTGAAATTTACAATTTTAACAACCAGGAGGATTAAATAAGTACTTATTAAAATACATTCTGCAGTCAGAATGACACAAAGGCTTAGAAGAGTTGGCAAGCAGTTGAAATCTGTCAACCAGTTCATGACATGGCTGAACTTTTAGGGAGGGTCACTTGGTGGATCTTATTGAGTTTATTTTTCTATTGCTTGAAGCCATTTAGGAAATTAAAGCTAGTTGTGGTGCTTGTGATGGACTAGCTAGGCTGAAACAAAGATGACTAGCTAGGCTGATATCTGATTTGTTACCAATGAAACCAGTGTTCTCTGATGTCTTTGCAGAGAGCAGATTCCTATGCCGCCGTGAAATAGGCCGTTGTGTCTGCAATAGCCTCAGGACAGGCTCTGAAATCACACAGGCTCTAAAATTGCCCACCTTCTCAAATGTACACTATGTGTACATGTTGCTATTTCATAGCCTTCAGCAACATACAAACAATGTACAAATAATGTATTGTACATTTTAGGAGGTGGGCAATTTTAGAGCCCTATGCCATTTCAACTTCAAAATTTTTATAGCTAATTTTACAAAGCTCCAAAAAATATGAAACGACTTGAAGTAGATGCCAATTTCACTTGTCTTTCGAGGAAAATTTACTGAAAATTGTTTCAAGAAGCTTCGCCTCTCCTAAATTCAGTTTCATCTCTTAGGTGGGTGATTTCCAGACTTGTAACCTTAGATGTAGAAAGTTGAACAAGAACTTGTCACATGCTTGGAGACACAATTCTCTTTGTCCCAATCCAAACAACAAGTAAAGTGACTGAAACTAATGGTGGCTTCTATCTAAAATAGACTTCTACAAATTCTTGCCTAAAATGTACTCCTTTTTTTTCTTCTTTGAATAATATTAGTGTTTCCTATGCAAAATATGAAGGAAACATTAGTATTAATCAAAAATAGAGGGAGTACTACCTAAGGTTGCTTATTGATACACTTCTTTTCAACACTTTAAAAATTCAAAATTTGTTTGTATGGTGTCCAAAAAAATGCATATTTTAGAAGAAAATCTACAGTATTAACTTAGCATTCAATGCTTGAGATTCAAAGAAAAACTATACAATTTAACAATGAGAACAATGCTGAATGATTTTTTTGGATGCATTTAGGTGAACATGTGTACTAATGTGTGCTAAATTTGACACACTAAAAGTTTACAACTATTTTGAAGAATCCTCAAAATTCTTATTTCCACCTTTGCTTATCAAATGTATCCCTTAAGTAATTAAAACACCTAGAGTTTGGAATTTCAGACAGATGAAGTTTGGCTATTAACTAGTGCCCTAAAACTTCTTCCAATGTTTTCCATTGATTTATAATTTCAAAATGACTTTATTCCTTGGTTTTGAATTCTAAATTTTATCTTAAACTCTAAAATTTATCTTTTCCTTGTCTAAAATGACTTTTATTTATTTTCATCCCAAAATAGCGTCAAATTTCATCCTATCATGTCTTTTTCAATTTTTGTCTATTTCCTAAGTGTGATATGGCTCTTGATGTCTGTACTAATTTGAATTTAAACTTATAGTTTAGATCATTTCTAAAGGTCAGACTTGAACTTCTAATTCATACTTTGATTTGGATTTTAATACAAAAATAAATAAAAGAAAATGACTTATATAGACAAATACCTTGGAGTTGACCTCCAACATGGCTTAGTTGTTCATAATTTGAATCTAAATGACTTTGGGAGGTTCTTTGTGCTCCATCTCGTTGATGTTTTGATTAAAACTTTTTTTTTTTTTTTTGCTCATTGCTTAATTTACAAAAAGTTTATAAAGAGTAATAGAATTATAATTCACATTCTAAACTAATTTTTTTTTTATTTCTTTTCCTTTTCTCCCTTCTATTTTTTTACGCTCAGACCAATGTGTCCAGATCTTTGTACTCAATTGAAGCAACGACCTTCCCGACATAAACAACAACCTCCCAAATCAAAGTGCTCAATGATCCTCCCAATGGAGACAATGACCCTCTTAAACGAAGACAATAACCTTTCCAAACGGAACAACAATCTTTGAAATAAGCAACGACCAATCTAACCATAATGGATTGACTCAACCTTAGTGATGACCAACCCGATCTCAGATGGTTGACTCAATCCCAATTGATTGGAGATTTGAGCCTCCAAGGTTAGGGAATTGTGGCTATTGAGTTGTTGCCCCGAGAAGATCATTGTTGATTTTTTAGAAAATTATGTGAATTGAAAGATAGTGTTTATTTAATTCAAAGGGAATTTTTTATATATAATATGCGGGGCTACTATAAGGTTCATGAAATGCTACATATTTATATATATAAATTAGACTATATAAGAACATTATGTACTAGAAATTTTCATTAGTAAGTTAGCCTTGATAGATAGGGGTTGTATAAATTTTTCATAGTACATCACTTGAGTATGGATGATAAAACAGACATTATCAGATAAAATCTATGATGAATGGCGGTTGACTAAAATTGTGCCACAATATTAATAGCGTATGCATTAAAAAATGTAAGACATTGACCAAAATTGATAGAAATTGTTACATTGCATGAATAGGGAGGTCGCCTTAGTGTATTCAACGTTTTGAAAATTATACAATACAAAGATAGAGTTTATAGTCCATTTAACTTCAACTTTGAAATCATATATGTTAAACACACTCACATTGAATGGTATGTTCACGGGATAAATTGAGTGGAAATTTTTAAATGTTCAATGGTAAACTTGTTATTAAAAACCGCCACTTGGTTAATGGCACTTGAATTGAATTAATTGTTGTTGGTTTCATAATGTAAACCTTATACGTGTATGTAGTAGAGGGAAGAAAAATTTGTGACAATTGAAGGATAGGTATGGGACATTTAAATTTATATGTAAGATATCCCTATTTAAAAAATCACATGATTAAATTTATAAAAACCATAGGGTATTGAAAATATGCCACCTATAATTTTTTATGCAAAAATACAGTAATCTTAAATATAATAATTAAGATAAATAGATCCACATCAAATACCCTCTTAACTCAAGTATATACTTTAAATTACAAGAAGTGATCTCCCCAAGGTTGTTGTTTTATACTCTAGGGCATTGGGGTTGTATTTGGTTGGGTGTTTGTTGAAATAAAAGGACTACAAGCTAATGGTTTTAAATGACTCAAATATTGGGTTCGTAAACAAAAATATATTTTTTGTTTTGAACATCAAGGATTATCTATGATAAAATAATATTTCTATTTCTAAAAAGAGACTCTAAGTTCAAAGCTTTGTTATGGACAAGGTACATGGGGATAAAAACAACCAAGAATTGGTTGCCATTGTACTATAAGGAATGGTATATGGCCAAAGCTTTGTCATATGGCTTGTTGCCTTAGAAAATTAAGAACAAATATAACAAAGGACATTTTAGAAACAACATAAGCAACAAGATCAACTTCAAGTGCCGAATCCCACTTACAACATATACAAAAACAAATTAGCCACAATAAATACCATTTTTTCTATCACTCAAGGGGAATTCTCAAATAACGAAGTCCCCACTCAAAGTCTAGGCAAGGTTTGGCAACAAAATACAAATGAGCTAGAAGGTTCCCACTAACAACATTGTCAAGGTTTGATGGGAATGGTATGTAGGGCTAGTACCAAATAGTTAAAAAATCCAACAAAACAAGTAGAACAAGGACTAAAGTTAGATTTGAAGGGCCTCCTATATCCTTCAAATTAAGCTTAGGAAACCAATAACAAAATGAGTGCAATGGCTTTAAAACTACAAAATTAGCCAAAATCCACTATCATGGATCCAAGTGGCTAGACAATACAAAGAAAATGAGTAGTTTGGGAAGAGAAGGGGTGGCCTTTTATACATTTTTTCAAAGTTCCCTTCCTCTTTTAATCCCAAGAGTTTTCTAAAATTAATCGTTAATTACTAAAATAAATCAAATTTATTATTGAACTTATTTTGAACTTTTGAAAAAAACTCCAAATGACAAAAAAATTGTGACATTAGCTTTAGAATGCCCAAATTAGCCTTAGGAGGCCTTGATCTTGATTTTCAAGACATTCGAACCTATAAAAGTCACAAATTGCCAAACTAAATAATCGTAAAAATCTCAAAATTAATGATGGAATTTAAACTTATCAAAGATTTTGGCATACTTAGGGAACCTCATAAGGATTGTTACAAAATATAATTGTGAATATTCATCATTTTAACATAATTTAGATTACAAATCTTATTGTAAAAGCATGATTTTAATAAAGCTTTACTTGCTTCAAGTAGAATACAATGTGGACGTACATTAAAAAATTGTTATTAATTGATTAAAGTTGTGAGTATGATTCATGTAGTACACTTTAGGACTATGTCACAATGTGCTTTTCTAGTTCAAGAATCAAATAGGAATATAAATACTTAATGGAAAGTGTTTGTTGTTGATTGTATTGACTTATAATGTTCTCATAATCAATTGTAGCATTTTACAACATGACATGTGGTATAAAACTATTTATTACTCCACATGGAGTATTATTTCATGTGGAGTATTATTTTCATGATCTTCTCAAATTTTATGAGGAGGGGCTCCATCTAAAAGGACTTTTCTGAATTTGAAATTTGAAATATAAAAAATTATGTTGCAAGGTAGTAAAAAATAAAAAAAATCATGGTAAATCTCTTGTATATACATGTTTTTTGCCATTGATATGATATTAGGTGCTAAAGTGTAATAAATTAAAAAATTAAAAAATTAATGATTTTATATAATTATTATTTTTAAATAATATAACTATATATATTCTAGTGATAAATAATGTTTTTAAGAATTAATTTCATTTTTATTTATAAAATATGACAGTTAAAAATTCTATCATACATGATTATTTGGTTTGTAATTGGAGTAACCCAAGCATGCTTGTACCTTTGCAGAAATACAAAATTGACTCCTCTTTGGCTTTATCTGCATGTTTGTAGCTTCCAAAGCTCCGGTCAATGCCTTGAATTTGTTTAACATCCACCAAAATAAGTTGGTGTTGTCTTTTCGAGTACTTGCCAATATTAGAATGCCTAGAAATTTGTCAAGGAGTTTTATTATTCTAAAATATGTTAACTTCATTTTTATTAGAATTTTACAGCAATTTAGGTATTTTCTAAGAATTTACCAAGGCTAATTTGAGTGGTTGACTTTCTACTATTTAGAAAAATCCAAATCTCAACAATTGACCTTTAAAGGGTCATGTATACTTAAAGCATGATCACATTATTATTTTTTACTTGTTCCAAGAAGGTTTACAAATTATTACCTTCTACCAAATTAGGCATTTTAAGAATCTTAATTTTAATTGGGGTGAAATCTTGGTGAATCAATTGTCCTGTCGAACTTCTAATGTATTTTTACTCTAAAAAGACCTCCCGTAGTCTTAAGATGCTCTCCTCTCTTTGGTGCTTGCATTTTTTATTTGTAAGATTAACAATTTGACTTCTACTTGGGTTCCAAAATGACTTGTAATTCAGATTTGTATCCTTTACTAGTATATTTAGGATTGAAGGAAATTTATTCCTATTTTAGCCATAAGTTGTCACATGCTCTTGCAAATTTGGGTCTTTGACAGTAGTTTGGAAAGGTATTTACAAGGTATTTATAAGGCATTTTATTAAATCAAACTTTCTTCTACTTAAGGGCATCTAAACTATCTACAAGCGTGTTTTTGGAAGTATTTTAGGTAACCTAGACTTTTATGGACATAATACTACATTGACATGTATTTCACCTACTATAGTTTAACACTTCTTTTAGTGATTTTGACCTAATAAATACAACAAGACAATGTAAAATTGGAAGAAAAAATTTGAGGCCCAAGTGACAAATTGGAGGCTCTCATAAAGTCAACCGTACTAAATTAAGCTCAAGGCATGTTGAAAAGAGTATTATGAACATAGAAGATGGCAAATTCACATAATTAAAATTGTTCAATGGCTATCAATATTGTGAAAATAGTACATATGAGCTTTTATTATTTTGTGTAGTATGAACTTTGAAATTATACTATTTATATCTATAAAGGTTGAAACTAATCAAATTATTGTGTTGATGAATATAAAGCCTAATTATTTGAATCCATTTTAAGACATGTAGGATTCTAAGTCAATTTAAGGTTTTGTTAATTTCATGACTAGTAATAATGTGAGTGAACTATGTCCATTTTAGCAACTAAAAGAATTAATTCCTAAAATAACACAATGTCCAACGTCTACAAACATGAAGTTGTATTGCAATAATTGCAATTATTAATTATTATTATATATTTTTAAGTCAATAGGTGACATCACTCTTAGGGTCCAATTTCGCGGTCCTCTTTAGGTCCCATTTTTCTTATAATGACCAATGGTAGTTAATGATAAAATAAAAAAATACTTGAATTTTAAAAGCTTGCCATGTTGTTCTTATCTCCCACCTAATGAGGTACCCATTAGGACTCAACAACAATTGTGCCCAACCAATCACTACCACTATCAAACTTTAATTCTATGTAGTGGGGTAAGCCTCATAGAATGAAATTCCATGATCAAGAATGAAGGATCAATTACGTACTTGTCTTTTATGCATATGGTTTGTGAAAATTTTGATACCATATAGTTAGAAACTTATAACAACTTTTACTGGGTCTTTACTGATCAATGCATCCCATTAAGGTGAAATAGGTGCTGCATGCTTGGATAGATTGGTGTGGACTTTGCTTATTGAGTGAAATTATTAGTATTTAAATGAGTGGAATGACATTTCATCAAAAATTTAGAAATATATTAATGTAATTCCGTTTTCTACTTTTATAAAGATCAAAAGTTATTCTATTTTGGAAGATTGACATACAGATTTGATTTCAAAAGAAAAAATTGTTAATTTTTTAAAATAAAAAACTCTCATAGATTTGAAAATTTTGAAAAAAAGCTTAGTTTTTTAATTATGAATTATAAGCTATAGAATTTGATAATTTCCAATGTTTTAATGTTTTAAACTATTAACCTCTAAAGTGCCAAGCCCTTTTCATCAAAATCTCTCAAAACTTCGATTTCTATAGCAAAGTGCAAAAATCTTTAGAAATAGTTTTCTTTTTGCATATCCAACCATATGATCTTACATTACATTGGTATCAGAATGTGCGGGGAAAATTTCAAAAAAAATCCCACATGGATTGCAAGATATTTGCATGACTAGATTCTAAGGCTTTGAATCTTCATGGCGTATTTAACCGCTTCTGGACTTTTGAAAGTCTATAATTTATATTAGTCATTAGGAGATCTCTCGATTGAGCATCAGGGCATCTATCTAAATCACTGGGAGATCTAACTTTTCATTGGGGGATCAATTCAAAATATTTGGAGATCTATACAAACATCAAGGGATCTCCCAATCTATACAACCATCGGGAGATCTCTCAATGTGGATAGTCCAAAATTATTTGAATAGTCCAGAAGTAGTTAAACACACCATCTTCTTAGCTTAAAATTGAATTCAAAATCTTTTAAGTTGAAGAATTGAGTTGAAAGTTTAGGAATAAAATTCAAAAATTGCACTTGATTTTTATTCTTTAAATTTTTTTTATGTAGAAGTAGATACAAGTTAGAAAGAAAATTTAAATCATTAATAGGTCTAAAATGGAATTGAAACATTATAATTCCAAAGAAAAGATTGTTCTAGAAAATGAACTAGACCCTACTAATTTTTTTTTTTAATTGTAAACATTGAATTCAAAAAATGAATAAAATATTTTTCATAAATATAAATAATTTTTTCAAGAAGATGCTTAGATTGTCCATTATGGATGAATTTATTAAAATTATTATCGTATTAAAATAAACCACCTAGAAAGAAGAGTTTAAACTCGAGGAAGTAATATACATCAAATCCGAATCTAAAATTTATCCTATAGATTGTCAATTGCAAGATTTTGAATGTTAAATCCTTCTATTACATATCAATAGCCTATAATTGTAGAACTACTTATCATCAATTCAATTGTCTTTAATCTTATAATTATTTTTCAATTTGCAATTGTACTTGAGCTTTTCCTCCACAATTTTCTTGTCTTTATTCTTTAAATTTATACTCTTGCTCTTGTCTTTTACACTTCCAATTTGCATAATCTTTTGACAACAAAACTTGCATTTTTTTTTTATTGATTTAGAATTATTTTCTTTCTTGCTTGTATTCTCCTTATTCATAATTTTATATATTTATAATTTATATTAATCATTTTAGCTCTCCAATGAATTCACAATTGATATCTTAATTTTTAGTCTTACAGTTTCACATATTACATCTCCAATTGATATCAATTTTTCAGTAGGCCTTTTTTATTCATTCTACAGTAATCACATTCCAATTGTTTCACTCTTAATTTTTAACCAAATGCCTCTAACACTCTCAGTCTCCTATTATGACATTAGTTATAATCTAGTTCTTATATTATTAAATTAACAATTGTTCACACTCTTATAACTTCCATTAATTTCTCACATTAATTTTTTGTTGAAGGAGAATAATGACCTACTCGGAAATTATCCTATAATTAGTATAATAAGTTCGTTCCAAGGGAGACGGTCAAGTAGGGAATCTATGCTAATAGGTTCAATATCTAAATTTGAAATATCTTGACTTAAATTCAATAATCCAACTAGGAATTTCATAGCCAAAAACATTACTACATAACTACAACGACATTGCACATCTCAATTGGAATTCAAAATTATAATCATTTAATTTCACCAACTTTAGATTGAGTTCATAACTCATCCATTCACAAACTTAATCAATTTCAAATCATAGGCATGCATACATATCTTCATATTAAACCAAATTGGTGAATAATTCATCGTTTAGAAATTAAGTTCTCAAAGTCCAACTAATCACATTCTAATCTCACTCATACTTATATCATCACTTCTTCATCAAGCACTCTCATCCATCACTTAAACTCCTTCCAATTTGATCTCTTCATCTTGCCATTTGCTCGTAGACATTAATCTCTTACACTTCCATACCTCCAGTAACACACCGATTTGGTACTTCAAATTCGATTCAACTTCCACTCCATCCCAACTAGGACATAATCATAAACTTCCACACAAACCTTTAAACACCTGGATCAGCCTCGTGATATTGTAGGCCTATACACTAATACATAAACACTCACCAAGCACCAACTTGGAATACACACAAGGAAACAAACAAATACGCAGCACAAACTAGCTGGGACACAACTGGACTTTCACTCAATAGACGGTGAAGAAAAATGAGAGAGAAGCACACCTAATAGGAACCAGAAGGTAGCGGTTACCAAAAGGAGAAAGAGGACGACCTAACCACCTACAACTACCAACATTCATTCCTCCCTTTATACTTTAAATTCCCTTCCAACTAGGCTTGACCAACTAGACACAATGCCAACTAGGACTAAAAAATTCACTTGATACCTCTTTAACATACCTTAGCCAACTGGATAGACAAATTGACACCTTCCAAATTGGGCAATTGACCTGGCTATAATCGTCCCTTCTTTTATTAGACATACATCAAAAAGACTCCAACTAGATCAAAGCAACTTAACAAAATGATCCAATTGAACTCAAACTTAACAAACAAACTGTCAAAATCTATAGAACACTCAAAAATTCAACCCCAAAATTGCAAAATTAACAATTTGACTAGGAAATTTACACTCTTACAATTGATTTTTTCCCATTAACACATCACACAATTCCACTTCCACAATTCATTTCATTCCACTTATAAATCATTTCACTAACTCCAATTGATCTCACAAACTCTACATACACACATACTTCCAATTGATTTCATTTATATTCACCACATTCTGATGAATCACACAATTTACACAAACACACACAATCGGCAGAACATTCACTTGTATTAATCTCACACAAAAACACATACAAAAACTCCAATTGTTTTTATTTCCAACTTGGAAAAAAGTGCCTGCCCTCAAAGTCAACTAAATCACCAATCGAATTCCACAGTCTAAGTACCACCATAGTATAACTATCAATTGGTTCTTTACCTCTTAATCCCATTATATCTCACAATTAGAAACTACTTCCTATTGCACTCTCACTAGAATCCACTAAAATTCACCAATTGGCTAACCAATGCCACAATTGGTATGACAAAATAAAATCAAGTGGACTACATCCACCAAACAAGATTATTCATAACTTTCTAGTCACTAGTCCAAATAGAATGAATCAAATATTTTCATATAGACAAAAATATTTTCTATGAGAACTTCAAAAATAATAATAATATTAATATTAAGTTTTTTCAATTTTTTGGGTGCTACCCGAAAAACTTTGTTTTGGGCTTAAGGTGGCATAACATTTACTCCTAAACATCAATTCAAATAAAAATTATATTCTCCAAAAAATAATGTGTTTTTTTATATTGAAAAAATAAATTCAAAAAACAATGACAAGAATTGAGACTATAAGAGCCTATCCAAAATCCATTTTGTCTCCTGGGACAATGGGACTTTCTAAGTTAAAGTTTATGGTATTTTTAAATTTTAAGCTAATTGACATCAAACAATTTTTTAGGCAATTTTTTCCTATCAAATGTTTTATATTATAACAGGCTACAAGTAAAAAATATATTTTTAGAATGTTAAGTAAACTTAACTAATTTTGTACTTCAAATTAGGAACCTCTAGGAATTTTGCTATTGTTAGTTGTATAGATTCTATTTGCAATCTCAATTTTTCAACTACAAAAATCTCTAATTCAATATTGATAGTACAACTTTTCACCCAAAATACTTCAAAATAGTCAATTTTGAAGCAATCAACTAAAATTCAAAAAATTACCAAATTTTTAGATTCAACTTCAAAATCTAACTTCTTCTACAATTTTGGTTTGAGAATTACACTCAATTTGATCAAATGAAGCTCAAATTGCTCACATTAGGTCAAATTGTTGACATTAAGCTCAAATTAGCTAAAATTGTTCTAAGAATGCTCTAATTGCTCCAATTTGGCTCTAGTTATGTCAATTTCTTGGAATTAAGTTAAATTAAAGCCCAAATTACACTGAAATTGTTCAAATGAAGCTTAAGTTACTCACATTAGGTCAAATTGCTCTATGTTAAAACTCAATGTTCAAACCACCATTCTATATATGAATTCAAATTTGCTCAAAACAAATGTAAAGAAAGATACCTTGGAGGTATTGTTGAGCTCAAGAACACCACCACTTGATAAATTTCTTCTTTCACAACTAATGGTGACCAAAATTGAAGAATTGAATTGCAAATTTATCAAATTGCAAAGACTTTGTAAATACTTTGTTGCAGAATCCAAAATTACTTCAATCTAACAAAAGTTTCAAATCATTTGATAGTAAGAATAGAACATTAGAATCAAGAACACTCAAAGCTTAGAAAATCATAGAATTGTGAAAGTGAAATGAAGTGTGAAGCCAAGAAAACCTTAACCTTTATAATATCATTGTACCTCTTTGATATCACATTTAAACATTGTGTGATATTGCATTGTGTACAAATGTGATATTACAGAGGACCTTGTGATTTTAGTAGTATGATGATTGCTGAATTTTTCTGGAAATAAATGATTTGTTACATTGTTGCAACTCTTCCATGTTTCTATGTCTATATCCAAAGTGAGGAATCTACTCTTTATGAGAATGCTACCACATGGAATGAAAACCCTGCCAATGGGGAGGTTATTAGGTTAATGATCTTTTGAATGAGATAAGGTAGGTGGCTCTAAAGACCTCTAACACATAGGTACATTTTACTTTCTTCACTGTACCAACATTGTACATTTCAAGAAGGGGTCACTTTTAGAAACCACTGCGTTTCAACTTCAAAAATTGGTAACTTATTTTTCGAAAATCCAAAAAATATGAAACAACTTGGATTAGATGCCAATCCCATTTTTTTTCCTAGTAAAATTTATTGTTTCAAGGAGTTTAGCTTCTCTAAAAATGCAATTAGCTCTTAAGAGGGTTGCTTTAAGAGCTTCTGCATTTAATTATTAAAATTTGCAAAGAATCATCCTACTAATGTGTCATTTGTCAAGTTGATTTCATAATTGAAAGTTAAAGATGGAAATTTTAGTAAAAGCTGTCATATTTATTTCTTGCAATTCTTTAAGACTCCTCATTATCATGAATTGTTTGTCATTTTGATTATGTAAAGAAACAAAAAGGGTGGAAATTTAAATAAGAAACTTCTCAATTTTACTTTAATTTTGCAATTTAAAAAGAGTCCTCCTAACTTTGAATTATTTGTTATGTTGATTTACAAATAAAAAACAAAAATTAGAGATTTAATCTCATTTTTTTTCATTTTTTTTCTTAATTCTCAATAACCCATTGTACATTTGTACTCAATTATAATTTGTCAAGTTGTCACTTCATAATTAAAGGTATTGGGTGGAGATTTAAATGCAAACTTTCCTATTAATTTTTAGCAATTTTGGAAGAATTATCTTGAAAAGAAATCATTTGTTGTATTAATTTTAAAATTAAATTTTTTTGGGTGAATATTTAAGTGAAAACTATTACAAGAAGAAAGAGACATGAAGAAGGTCCTTTAATATGAACCAGCAATGATGTTAACTTTTTTTTTAAAAATAAAAAAATCACAATCTGATCTAGTCAAATTTTGGTCATCAAGGACCGCAATTATTAAATTATTATTATAGTACAAAATTTTAAAAAATCAAGAGGTACCGTGTCTAGATACACGTTTTCTTTAGGCCCCATTTTTATTGTAATAACCAATGGTAGTTCATTACGAGGAAGCACTTGACTTTTTAAAGACATGTTGTTCTTATTTCCCGCCTAAATGGTATCCATTAGGACACAACAACAATTGCACCCAACCAATCACTACCACCATTGAAGTTTAGTTGCATGTAGTGGGATAAGCCGCATAGAATGAAATTTTGTGATTACAAATGAAGGGTCAATTTTTGCAATTAAATACTTATATTTGATCTATATGGTTTGTAAAGATAGTTTTGATACCTTATAATTAGAAACTTTTGACAACTTTGACTAGGTCTTTACCAATCAATGCATCCCATGAAAGTAAGATAGGTGTTGCATGGTTGCGTAGATCGGCATGGACTTTGCTTATTGAATGAAATTATTAGTATTTTAGATGAGTGAAATGACATTTCATAAAAAATCTAGAAATATATTGATGGAACTAATTTTTTCATTTTTGTAAAGATCAAAAGTTCTTCTATTTTAAAAGATTGACATTTAAAAAAAACCTAGAAATATATTGATGCAACTAATTTTTCTATTTTTGTAAAGATCAAAAGTTCTTTTATTTTAAAAGATTGACATTTAAAAAAAAATCATTGCATTATTAATACAATATATATTTGCATGGCTATCCAAAGAGTGTGATAAATAATTTTATTTATTCCATTTTGGAAATTGCATTGGCCCAAAGTTTGAACCTTCAAATGTCTCATATAAAATTTCATCCTAAATATTGGATCCCTGTGCATGTTTGTTATCCATACCATCAAGCTTCGGGTCATGAAGCCTACTTTCCACTGTTCATGTAGAAATGCAAATATGAATTCTAACTTCAATTATATTTGCTAAAGTGAAATATATCACCCACCTAGTTGCATACATTTAGCAATGGTGTGTATGATTATTTATGTTTGATATTTAAAATGAAAAATTGTCAATTTCTTAAAATGAAGACATTGATGATTTTCATTGGAGTGACATATCATTACATTTATTAAACTACAAAATATGGATTAAATGTCATTCATTCATTTAAATACATCTATATGCAAAAGTCACCTATATAGTTGAAATAACCTATTAACAACAAGGTTTAGGTGATGCATTTATCCAATGATTCCACTAAAAAGTCATGTGCTATAATATGTGACTATTACATGATGTTGGATCTCATTTTACAGCATATAGGGGTCAAACATAGCTTGTGAATTTGAACCCCTATGTATTTAGTTGCCCAAAAGTAGCCACTTATACATAGAATTTGAAATAAATCGTTTAGGAAGCTTGAAGGAAGGTAATAAATTGAAACTACAAAAAATAAAAAATATATCCTATATTATTGATCAATAGAATATATTGGAAGATACTATCATCAACTATAAATTCCAAAGTAGACTCTCAATTTTTGGTTTGGAGGTTCAGGAATAACCTACATTCATCCCTTTATCCACCCATTGTTGCTCCATTCGCCCCTTATTACCTGTAGTGTCCCTTCACCTACGTAATCACCTATTGTCACCCCTTCACTTTGTAGTCACATGATGTCACCCCTTCACTCTTCAATCACCCACTATTGCTCCTACACTCCGCATAGTCATCCATTGTTGTCCCGTCACACATAGGGGTTGAAATAAATTATTTAGGAAGCTTGAAAGATTGAAACAATAGAAAGATAAAATCATGTCCTATAGACTCTCAATTTGGATTTAGAGGTTTAAGGATAATCTATATTTTTCTCTTCATGCACTAGTTGTCGTCTCTTCTCCCCCCGTACTCATGTGTGTCATCAATTCACCCCATAGTCACATGTCGCCTCTTCATCCGTAGTCACCCCTTCATCCCTACACTCCTCTACTCAAGTAGTCATTCATCTCATAGTCACATGGTGATGCTTCTTCATCATAATCACATATTGACGCCCCTTCATCATAGTCAATTGATGCCCGTCATTGTAGTGACTTGA
Organism: Antitrichia curtipendula; assembly: GCA_951230915.1. NCBI lineage: Eukaryota > Viridiplantae > Streptophyta > Bryopsida > Hypnales > Leucodontaceae > Antitrichia > Antitrichia curtipendula. The sequence continues at coordinate 17,231,606 of OX579640.1, read as the reverse complement.
TGACGCCCCTTTATCATGTTATCACTCCTTCATCAGTTGTCACCTCTTCACTCACCTAGCCACGTTTGCTCTTTCACCCACCGGTGGTTGTTCCTTCATCTAATGTTGCCTCTTCACTTTACATGCTTGTCCCTTCATCCACCCACATATGACCTCATCCGCAATCACCTATGTTGACAGTTTAGGCTTTCCATGTCATTCTTGAAAGCCAGCCTGTAGGACACAGATTGTAGATTAAAAATTTCAAAACCCTAAATCTTATATGACAAAATGATGCACTAACTGGATAGTTGTCTAATATGATATGTGACATCTTCCAAATATGCAAGGTGAGGATATTTTGAATTGTGGAGTTATTTCCATCCAAGAACCACACCATGTTGTGTACCAGAAGCTCCTCTACAAAGGGGATGCAATAGGATTGCCAATCTTTGTTCAACACCATGAGGTATGTGAGAAAGTCACCAATATTGGGTACGACATCTTTGTGCCAATTAGCGTCATTCTCACAAAAGACTGCGACGCGCCTTCAAAGTTCAATCTCAATCATGGGTTAGACTACAATGCCAAGACCTTATTTTTGTCAAACAAGACAATGTTACTCATCTTGACAAGTTGGAATTAAAACAAGCCTCAAACTTGAGCTCAAATTCATCCTTGACATTGTAGAATAAAAAATAAAAATGAATCTAGAAAATTGTGTTATCACAAAGATGAAACAAGCGGTTGTGGAAGACAAGAGCTTGGAATATACGACTTTCCTTTGGAAATCCATTTGTCAAACTTTAGCAAAGGAGTCGCTTTTCACCTTAGTCATATTGCATAAAGAAGTTTTTCTAGAACAATTTCATCATAAGCTAGGAGGATAAAGCAAGTTGTCAGTGCTATAATTGGAAAAGCTTAGTTGGCAATCTTTTTAAGTTACTGATGATGCACTACCTTGGTAAATGTAGGCATGAACAATCTTCTTCATGACGCATATAAATTTTGGATCATGCTTGAGCAAGCATGCAACATTTTAAATAAACATGGTCCAAAACATTGTTCATTTTGGACAAAGTTTAGTAGAAGCCACTAATAGAAAATAGTGTCATAGCCAATAAAAACCAATTGACATTTTCTAAAAACCATATTGTAGTGAATCTGATATCTGAAAATTGTGTTATAGCCATCGCAATTTTTTTGTTTTTTTGTCACAAAACACAAAAATGTCAGCTAGATTTTGTTGACTATGACACAATTTTCTACTAGTGAATATTGAAAGTCAACTTTGGAATTATAGCAAAATTTTATTAGCAGATTGCTAAGCATTTTCAAAGGTAATATGAATTTTAGAAGTATATATATAGCAAATATAGTTTTATAAATTGCTCATTTTTTTACAAATATAACAAGATGTTACAAATTTGTCAAAGAAATTAGAATGTGGTATAACAAATGTCTATGGAATATTGAAGGAAATAGCAATTTTGCTCATTTTAGAAGAAGGAAAAAAATTCCTTTGTACCTTTGTTTTAGGATGCGAATATAGTGTTTTGAAAAGCAATTGCATCATCTATAGGATGTGGTATCCCTCCTTCTAGTAACCATTCTTGGGTACCTTATTCATGCACACACACCAATGACATGTCTTTCAATATATTGAAGAAAAAGACTTTGTAGTTGAGGAGTGACTTGATCCACCACAATTACCAAAAAAGGGTCTTTGTCATGAAGTGGAAGAAAGATTAGATTTTGGGATGGTAGTCCCCTCTTTGTTTTGGCAATTGGATCCAAGAAGTAGAGACTTAAAGTTCTCCCCTTGTGCTTTGGGAAGGGATTGCTTCACAATAAGGCCAATGTCCATACTTAGAAACCAGTGCGACATTACTAGATCATGATTGCATCCATGATCCCTTAGAATTTAGATTGAAGGGATAGAATACCGCCACTCCATGTCAAGGTCAAAGAAATGGAAGGTTGTTGCGAAGCTTGGCGTTATAATTTTTGACCAATAGCTATAATGTTTACTTTCTTGATAAAAACAAATAGTCTTTGTTCTTCTGCTTCTTATTTAATAAGGCTTTATAGGTCATATTGATAGTCAATTTGTTCCAATCCATTCCTTACAAACTATTGTAGTGTGACCTAACTATTAGGTTTTATTAATTATTTATTCTCAAAATCAAATTTTTATAAAAAAATTAAGAAGCACATAGTGAAATTGGTGGAAAATGAGTGAGAACTATGTCAAAAAGGGCTTCACTAATAAAGGGCTAGTGTTGGAAAGGTTTTGAATTGGTGGCCAACATGACTAGTGTAATAAAAAAATAGAAGAATATATTGATAATTAGAAAGAGAAATTTTATTAGACTTTAAGCATCGTGAGTTATTGTAGTTTGTTGTGGCTAGGTGACATTCTACATATATTCAAATGAATTTGGTCAGTCATTAAAAAACAAATAAATAAACCACTACCTTAAATTGTTAACAATACAATTAACATTTTACATAGAGCCCACTTCTATATATGCATATTATAAAAATTATAATAATCAAACCACTTCCATTTCTATGATCTTCTTAAATTTGAAAAGACATGATATTTTATTCTGTAGTGTAATATGGCTTTTGTTTATTATTAATTCATTGATGCAAAAACCAAATTTTTATAAAAGTTAAGAAATAAAATAGTAGAATTTATGAAAGCTCTATCATAAACTTCATTAATAAAGGGCCAATGTTGGAAGGGTTTAGAATTGCTGACCAACATGACTGTGATAGTATATAAAATTGTGCAACCTTCTAACACTTGCTTAGATTAGCAAGAATTAGCACAAGAGATGAATCCCACCATTTGGCATTTATATTCACATTCATAATTGAACCACTCTTGGTAACTTAAACTGTTTCAAAGCCCACTTCTTCCATCCATGCATATTAGTGGTAAACAAAATTATAATGGTTACACTATTTATACTTTTATGATTCTCCTAAATTTGAAAGGACATGACATTTTGTTCACAATGAAAAATGACAAATTGTGAAATAATTATAAGACTACAAAACTGAAATCATTTTTAGTTCATATGTGTAATTGAACCACTTTCGCTGAAATTTCTTTTTTTTGTCATTGCAAAGACAAAATCCATGTCACACTATGGCATGACAATCTGTGTGATTGGAAGATTGAAACCATCTTCAATCCATGTAAATGTAAACAAATCGCTTTGGATAAAATAAAATAAATATTTTTGTCATTACAAAGACAAAGCCCAAGTCACACTATGGTATTGGCACCTTGTACACATTGAATACCGATAAGAAAAAGAGCACACCTTGCATGATGTCCATCAATTGGTTGTTGCCTATAGCACAAGAAACCTAAAGTTTAATCTTAAAGCTCATTATCATGTAGTTTCTTTCAATAATTTACACTTTCTTTCTAATATTTTGTTGTACAATTGTAAGTCAAACACTAGTTGGAAAAGGACTATCAATGACTAGCAATAATGACTCCGAAACCAATCATTTATGACATTTATGACTAGAGAATGACTAAAGCCTCATTTGAGAGTTTAAGTCATTTGACTCATTTCGGACAAGTCATTTATTTTCATTATTCATTTATTTGTAATGAATTATTTTGCATTCATCTACTAATGTGGAAGTTCACCAGCCTTTGGTGTTGGTAGGAAGGTTGTGTCGGCTAGTGTGGTTGACTAATTTTGGCTGACGTGGATTGTGGTGTAGATGGATGTAATTGGTTACTAGGCATTGTTGATGTGGCATGTGTTGTTCAATGTGGTTACTTACTTATCTATTGAGGTGGATGTGGCCCATGATTAGATATTGTTGATGTCGCAACCACAATCCAATCATGGTTGTTGACATGATATAAGTTATAAATAGTCACTTAGTTGACATGGCATCAAGTCTAGTCATTTTTAGTCAATTGCCAACTTGTTGTCCAGTCATTTTCAGTCATTTGATAAGTCATATATTGGTTACATAGTAGTTGTGCATACAATATGACTACTATTGTCATTGATTAGTTATTTTGTGGTTGCCAATACAAAAACAAAAAGTATGAAGATTTCAACATAGTTGTTTTTGTCATTTTCAGTGTTTATTACTAGAAAATGGTTGTTTGTTACTATCACGCGATTGAGTCAAGTGACTGAAGCAATTGTTCTTATAACTACACTATAATTGCAATATGACTACACTATGTCTCTATGATTGCACAATGACTACACTATGTTTCAAATCACTTATTTTCTCCACATCTCTATGTATAATATTGTCTATATATGTGATAGATATCTTCTTCTTTTTTGAAAAATTATCTTGTTAAAATTGTTGTAGAAAAAATTTAAAAATTGATAAGTATATTAAACATTTCAATTCATTTGAAAGTTCTTCATGAAGTACATAAAGTTATGAAGAATAGTGTTAAAGATTCTCTAATAATCATTTTATTTTTTCTATAGAATACACCATTGGCAATGACTTTTATGTCACATAAACACTACCAAGTTCAACTAAGCTTATGTAAATGATTGATATAATTTTTGGGTAGATTTCACATATAAAAATAATTATATTTTTAAATGTTGATTTTTCCATAAATTGGGTGAAATAATAAGAGCAAAGTGGGATTTTTATAATGCATAATGTGCAAATAAAATCAATATTTTAAATTATAATACACAATAGAATAATCTATAATTTTGGTTATAAAAGTGTATGCTGAAAACAATTTTGAGTATCTCAAACTTAAAAATTGGTTTTGATGTAGAAATACTAATGAAAACATGCAATTTGGAGTCATTTACATTCTAATAAGTGGAATTTGCAATCAAAATAATTCACTGAGTTTGGGATATTTTCAAAATTTTATAATGGATCTTGAACAAAACTTGTTAGGCTTTATTTTAAACTTAAATCAATACCAAAAATGAATTTTTTTGAAAGTTAAAATCATACTAAACCAAGACAAATAATTATAGGATGTTTTTTTAGGGATTAAATGATAGTAAGAAGGAAGGAAGGGTAACTTTGGTATGAAAACCTATTGTGAATTGTTGGGAAAAGCTAGGGAGTTCTAGCATGTGAACAAAGAATCTACAAGCCCATGAGCCTATGGGTCTATATTATACATCTT